>JAUMJL010000066.1:1165000-1765000 GCA_033558185.1 Dromococcyx pavoninus
ACAAGCAGCATATCAGGATTATCTGCAGAGAAAGATGATTCCCTACTGTTATTTCTAGTTATAGCACCCAAAGATTCAGTGGGCTCCATACTGTTCTGGACATTCATCACACGCAGATAACAGAAAATACCTACTTCAGAGGTCTTGCAGTTGGAGGAAACTGATATAGAAGAGAATGAGAGCAAACTGCTGCCCCGAGGGGTTCTCAGCTCTATAATTCTTCTTAACATATGCTGCTTGCCTGACAGATCCTTTCTTTGTTATGAACATCAGCCTGCATATTAAATATGTCTATGCCTTTCTACTTGCCTTCTCTGTACCCATATTCTCTTTTAGCAACATCCAAAAGTCACACAGATACACAAACATGAGGCGAATACAAGCACACTTTCAATAGTGGGGTTTTTTGGGGGGTGGGGTGGGTGGTGAGGTTATACTTGTACTGCAAAAAAATAAATGTTTTAGAGAGAACAAATATATTTAGGAATAAATAGGTGGACTGTATGGAGCACTGGGGCAGAGGGGAACTGCAAATTCCAAATATTTCAGTAGAAGTGAAGTCTACCAAATGCAGCAAGTCAGGTGGCGTGACTGGAGAGAGCAGCAGCTCGGACCACAAGTACAGAACCCAACTTCTGAGGGAAATCAGTATCTGAATCGTAATAATAAAGTAAATAATTCAATTAAATTAATTTTGCAGTAACTTGGAGCAGTCTGAAAATATCTGGTCTACCTTCTGGGTCAAAACAAATATATAGTAACGTGGGCCCCAACTCCTACGGACAGCTTCTACAAGAGGAGGAAAGGCAAGCAAAAGATACCTGCCTCAGGTTGGAATAAATCTTGCACTAGCTCTGCTGCCCCTGCTAGACAGCTCTTGCACCAACCTGTGCAATGCCCACCTGGTCTAGCAGGCTTATGGCATCAGGTACATTAATGCACCATAAAAATACCTAAATTCTTCCCTGAAGTTTTGTTGCCTGCACCTGAGCAGTGCGGAGCTCCTATTGTTAAGGACCCCTCTGGCAGCACCAACCCAAGAAGGCAAACTCATCATAAGGCTAGAAGAATTCCAAAATGCTTTTGTAGACAGAGCTCATGAAGAAAGCTTTATGTTTAACAGTTCTTACAAACAGAAATGTCAGCATATAGAAAAATGTCATGGAGTACAATAAAATGAAACTAGCTTCAGGAACAAGGAAAATAAAAAGAATATATTACCTTAGGGTAATATGAAATAAATCTCTTTTTCTTTTTTTACCATCACACTTCAGTCAACCCTTTTCTACATAAGCACTGATAGCCATTTGCATACATTCACACTTCACAGTAACAGAGAACAATGAAAAATCCCAATCTGTATAGCGTCTTCCTGCTCTTCCTTACCCTGGTTCAAATTGGAATTCAGACAATGGAGTTGCACATGTAAAAGGAGTTGGAGCAAAGACAACATGCAGTGTGTTTAGTCTGCAGCCAAAGAAATACTTGCAATACTATGTTGGTTTTTTTCTTTTTGATTGGCAGATTTATATGCATTATTTATTAAGTTGCACTAAGGTCATGTCCTAGCCTCAATGGGTTTTTCCCCATTTATAGTTATTTATTATTTGTACTTTAGTAGCACCAAGTAGTTCCAGCAATCACCTGGATCCTTTTCTCTTAAGTACTATAACAGTTACACCAAAATAACAGGGATGCACTTTGTCTGGATAGAAGGCAAAATTGTCTAAAGCTTTGTAGGCGTGGACTCAGTTTCCAATAGATCTCTTTTCTTTATTGGAGGGGTATATAGAAGAGAATGGGAAGATGAAGCAGTGGTGAAATCAGTCCAAGAAATCACAAATTTCAATGAATAAGCAGAAAAGATTCCACAGGTTTGCATACTCAAGAGTTTCTACACAACTGGTTGTCCTGCACGTTACCCCAGCAGACCTTGACATGTGGACACCTGAGCAGCCTGGAAAGATGCATCTCCTTCCACAGAATGATATATTTCACAGCCATATCGTTATAGTCATGAACATGGGACTTTAGCTCTGGGCCCACTTGATCAGCAGCTGAACACAAGCAATTGTGGTGGTCCCAATCCCCCTCCCCTGCCCCCAGGGAAAGGGAAATGAGAGGAAAACTTACAGGTTAGAAACTAAAACAGCTTTAATGGCACTATAATAATATTAAGGAAAATTATATTAATAAGAACAAAATATATACAAATATATTAAATTGCTCCTAGCCTTGATTACTACATCACCACAGATTCTGCAGAGCAGACACTGGGAAAGGGTCCCAGGCTGGACTCAGGAACTGGATTCAGGAATGCACAGATACAGGACAACAGAGAAAAAAAAAACAAAATACAGAAGAGAGCCATATTGTACTCCAGTCATCAAAGAAGAGAGTTTGACCCTCATGACCCCCCAGTTTTATACTGAGTATGATGTACATGGAATGGAATACCCTCTTGGTCAGTTTTGGGTCACCTGTCCGTGCCTCTTTTTTTTGACAGTTTCACCTACGGTATCCACCAACTCAAGGATGACCACAGGGACAGATGTAAGCAGCTCCCCACACTATCACTTCTAGAGAGAAATATTGTCTGAAAAACACGCAGTTAACTTCCAGAAAATGAAGGTACTTAGATGAGGCTTACCTGAATATTTAGAAAACTGATTCTACTTAGCTCAAACCAGAACAGACCTTGACTTCAAACAGAGCAGATTGATATTCCCCAGAACTCAGCAACTTGCGCTAAAGAAATTAAAACAGACAGACAAATAAAAATACAGGGGTACTCTATATTGGGAAAGATCTTAAGACTAAAGAAAAGTGTCAAGAAAATTATTGAAGCAATCATTAGCATTTCTCATTGTCCACAACAGCAGACTGAACACAGAAGCAGGAAGAGTCTTGCACAGCTTTGGGGGATCTCTAGTACCATTTGATTGATAAGCTTTTAAATTTTAGTTATAGGAAGGAATGAAAGCTGTGTTTGTTTTCATGGCTGTAAAACAAGCCTATTTGAATTTTCTTGTCGATCTTATTTTCCAATCCAACCCCAATTTAAAGGCTGCAGTAGAAATGTCTTCTGCTTTGCAGTATGCCAGGCTGGCACACAGTAGAGACCAGCAACTCCCTGTCTTCACCTCCTCTCACGCTCTAGCTTAGAGTTTTCATAAAATCCTGAGTGAATGCACAGCTTCTGCCTTAGCAAAGCAGCTTGGATTTAGTTGTGAAGACTGGGAGAGAGTAACACGGATGACTTCCCTTTCTTGCTTCTCCCTCACTCTCCCAGTTTAGTCCCCATTATCTCATATGACACAGAGTCTGTTACAGACACACTATGGGCAGCAATGGCAAACTGGCAGTACTTTCCACACTAATCTCCTTTGGTGGGGGTGGTTACATAGACATGGAAAATGGGGACTCATTTGATTTTTTTCTACCAGATGTTCATGGAAATGGACATAGGATGGTAGTACTGTACCCATGTAGCCTGCTGCTGGGTAGAAATAAGGTGCTGGGCCAGATAAAACAAGGTGCAGGGATGGATTTGGGCCATGGGCCATCAGTTTGACACCCCTAGTCTAGTTCTAAGGTAATTAAACTAATACTTCATTCACAGATGGATACAAAAGTACATTAAAGAAAAAGTCCAGAATGCTTGAGAACTGAAATACATCTGTAAATTTTCTTAAAAAATGTTGACACACAAATTTTGGATACAATTAATAACATCTGCAGGCAAAACTGTGGCTTTACATGCATGTTGAATGCTAATCCAGACAAAAATAAGTGTATTATTTCCTTCCCTTCAGTATTTCTGGTGGCATTCTGTGCCATCTGAAGGAATGGCTTGTGCTCTGCTTTGGTTTTTTTCTCATTTGTCACCAGTTTCTAAACTCTATTTATCTGAATTCTTTTTCTCAAGGCTCAGTGGGGAGTCCCTGCAAGTCAGAACCAGTGCATCCCCCCCTGCTGCACACCCACATTCTAATTTAGAACAACTCCTCCCTCACCCTCAGCTTTGCACCACTTCTTCAGTTTCTCTCCTCTCCATGATCCCTTCTACTTTTGTTTAGAATCTTTATCTGGCCTTGCACAGTTCTTCCAGAAAACAGAATCATCTGGTGTCATCCCTTACTACTTGAGAAAAGTGAAATTTAATAAACACCAGAAAGTCTTGTGCCTTTTTTCACACATTTGTGTCCCTGTTAAATGCCATCTAATAAATTCTGCATCATGAAAAATTAAGGTTGGAAAGGCAGCGAAAAGGAAATTGCATGGCACCTATGAAAAATCTAAACAATCTATCTGATGGGAAAGCATGATGGAATGGAAAGCAGGTGAAGAAAAAGTGCTGCTTCCCTTGAATTTATTGGAAAAGTAACAGCTAAGTCAATACCAGCAATGCTTAGGGGTCCATGAGAGGAGCAGCAAGGACCAGTTGTCAAATTTACTACGTTAGACCGGGGAGGAATAAATACAATATCACAGCAAAAAAAAATAGCATCATATGTTTAGGCATTGTACAAGGTCTGACAAAAAAAGAGACTGTGCCTGCAAGTCTTTTTATTTAACAAACTAAGAAAATCAACTACAATTGTCTTTAAAACATTTCCCTTCTGACTCAACACAGCTGCATATGATGCTGCCAACACTCAAAGCAATTCCACAGATCATTTTCTGAAAGCCTTGCTGAGGATCTCCATTCGTTTTGCTTTCACATCTTCTATTGAGTACCGACTGGATCTTTGGGATGTCTTCACCGTAAGCCTCAATCAATAACTGAAAATTTCTGTCACAAATTTCTTCAGTTTCACAAGAAATTTGATGGCAACTTGATGTTCACTTTTGCACACTGACATTTTCTGACAGAAACATCTGAACACATGTCCACTCATACTGAGTGAAGCAACTGAGCTGAGCTTTGAGTCTCACTGTGACAGGTTAGAATATGTTCTATATCAATTTCTTTCTCTTTCCCCTCCCACTTTTGGTTCCTAAGCTACAGAGTTCATCTTGATCTTTTTGTGTTGGTCCTCATATTTAGTTCTTGTTATGTCTCTGGAAAAAAAACAACTGAAAACAGAACATAAGGGAATGGAATGGATAACAAAAAATAGAGGAGAGGAAAGTTATGAACATGCAAAGAGGTGAGGTTGAATAGGAAACTACAAATAAAACTACAAACCCAAACAATGGGACAGCAAAATCTTGCAGCACAAGAGCTAGTCAGTCCCTGAAAACATTGTCTTCCCTATTGTCTTTGCCCATCTTTAAGACCCTGCAACCACAGCCTCTGTGTAGTGCTGCAACCACCACAGTCCCGCCTTGTGGGAAAGAGCTCACTTGGAGAAGCCATCTCTTCCTCCTTCCTGCACACAGAGCTTCCACCACTTGCTCACAAACTGCACTTCAAGTGACATTGGCTGTTAATGAAACATACACTTGGTGGACTTGCAGTAATTTGTTCTTTTTTAAATGTCACTGCACACAGGAAGCTGCTTTTACAAATTCAGACAACAAGCAGTGTTATGGCACAACTGGGTGGGAGGGCTATCACAATCCTCCAGTGGTCTGCTCTCACCCTGCAAATATCCAACCTAATTTTGAGGACAGCAGAAGCCAAACGGTTCTCCAAAATGTCACGTGCCACCCTCTTCCTCTCATAACTGGCCTCATGGTGCAACAGAGACCCTTTGCTTTCATGAAACATCTTCAACTTTGAATTTTGAGCTGTGTTTTCTGGTGCCTAAAAGGATGGCATATATAAACCACAGGTTTCAGCGACATAGCATGTCCTAAGGAAACCAACCAACGTGCACCCAAGGGTGCTCTGTCGCTCATTCACAAGGCAATTAAACCAAAAATTACTGCATTTAGCAGCGGCAAAAACATTATGAGCAAGGCAAGAGCAGCGAGGAGCTCTCTTTATTCACCACAGCCCCTCATTATGTATCACTCAGAGAAATCCTGCTGTTTTCTCTGTTTGCAAGGAAGCCTCAAGCCTTTTCTCAGCAGCTGTCACTCTGTTTGCAAAAAAAAAAAGGCCTCTCAGCACCATGGCGATTAAATACCATTATAACTTTCCTCCTTCTGCATACTACAGTAGGCAATCAATATGGGCTTACATTTTATGAGACAAGGAGTTAACTTGTTCAATTACGGTGCAGACAGCTCTATTCTTTTGTAACAAGTAATCTGGGTAGGGAAATCGATACTGACAGGCCCGATGCACGCCAGCTAATTTCATATTATCCTCAGCCAATCGGGTACCTGCGAATAATAGAGTTGTTGTTACAGTTCATTATGGGGAGGTGGGATCAATATCGGTACAATAAGAGGATTGGCAATGCATCTGCTGCATAAGTAACCCTGAAGGGAAAGAAGGTCCCACCAGCGCAGCCGGCACGCTCACATTTACATAGCCAGGGAAAACAAAAGTGCCGGAGAGGTCCCTGCTCCCTGACCTACAATTAAAGATGAAAACACCCCAGAATTGAAGCAGGATAAACAAACCTCCCTTACCTACTGCCAGGATAAAACAGAGAAAGGGCAAAGTTGAAGAAAATGTTAATAGCAGATTAAAAGACATGCACGTGCTTTGTAAAATGAGATAACACATGCATGGCTAAATGAACCAGAAACAATCTATTATTTTTTGAAACATTACATTAATATACAATGCATGTTCGACAAAACACACAAGGCAGAAAGGGGGAAAAATAGGTGCAGTCACAATCTGATGACAATTATATATTTTTTTATACACGTGCTATTTCATGGAGTATGTTTTCTTTGATGAAGCAAAGTCCTACCTATGTTAACATTTATTATGCTGGGTGTGAAAAAGGGACACAAGAAAAATGACAGGTTCTGGTATTCAAATTAGGGGCAAGAGAGAGAAGTCTGTGGTTTGTGTTTAAAACAGCTTGAGAAGTCAAAACCTACTTGTTACTTAGTAGGTGTTCGTTAAACCCTACCCTTAAATCAATGGCAAAACTTTGTTTGGCTTCACAGGGACAGATATCTACCAGAGTTCCCCAAACCCACATCCATTTCAGGAAAAGCTTGTGAAACAAACTTTGTTGCAACGCAGAATAACAGACACCAAGATGAGCAGGTAGCAACCTTCTGATTTCAAAAGTGTGTTCTGAGGAAGATAGAAAGACTTGGGTATCAAAATATCCCCCAGATGGAACATAAAGAGAGGACATGTAGAATACATGGGCTTTGAAAAAAACATGTTCCAAGGGCTTTCACCTCTACATAAATTAGACCTTTGTTTTTTAATATCCACATTACTCAATGTTCCCCATTCAAGCTTCCCAAATTTTCCCTTCTAAAAATTGAACTGCTCCATACCTAGATTTTTCCCTTTACTCAAAGAGAACTGTCCTGTCTGAAGGACACACAGAGCCACCTCTCCAAGATGACTCTTGAAATTAGCATCAGCTGAGGACTTAGAAAGTCATCCTTCCATCTTAAAACAACCCATTTTGTGTATTTTGATCCTCATGGGTCACTTTTATCTCGGGATGTTCTACTATTTTCTTCTGAAAAGTTCTCTTCTACCTGCTTTCAAATAGCAGCATAAGCACAGGAAACAAATTCACTCCAAATTTTGGAAACACTGTAATGACAAGGTACCTGAATTTGCATAGTACAGGAGTCCATTTAAAAACATGAATTTTCATCAACTGCCAATTTCAACTTTGAGCAAGAGTATCTCTATTGAAAAAAGCAACACAGGTTGGTGTTTAAGTCTATCCATTCTTTTCTTGTATATCTTAGTCATGAATCCTTGAAATTTGGCAATAGTGGCAATACCTAAAGTTGGCTGGACATTTCAGATCTTTTCACATATTCTCTCAATAGTCAAAACCAACCCACATGGCTGGAAATCCAATGTGTGTTGGTTTGCTGTGGATGTACTTTCATAAAGATTTGAGTGCAGAGATCTGAACGGCCTCAGGAAACCAAAGTTGAAGCCTGCCTTTGGGTCTCAAGTGTAAATAAATTTAGTGGTTTTAACAACCTCTACTGGACTTTTATGCACATAAAAAACCAACACAGCTACTACACAATGTGGTATGTTTTACTCTGACCATCCATTTGTACTGTCGAATGGCTCACAGGCAGAGATATTTGCACACCAGGATTAGGCTCTGTTGGCAAGGCTGGACAGAACAGCTCACCCAGCCCTCGTATGGTGTTGTATTACCACTCAGCAATTTCTGAAAACCAAAATTCTGGAAACTGACCTATCCATCACCTCAATCCTTCCCCTCTACTTTTACTTCCCTCCAAAATTTTGAATGGGATGCATGAATGTCATTAGTATTAATGACCCTTTTGAGCCAGCTTTAAAATAACAGGTCCTCGTTAACTCTGCAGTTCATTTTCACACATTATAGCCTCTGGAATAGATTACTGGTAGCCTAATTTCTTTCATTATTTATCTTGGACATTTTTGAAGGCCATTAATTACTTTTCACAAAAGTGCAAACCCACGTACAGTTGAAGAGGGGGGCAGGCACTTGTGTCACTCCACAGTCACAACGCTCACCAACTCAACTTCTGTCACAGACAGGGACTATAGGAAAGTTTTTATGTATCTGTTACTAACAGGAGTCAAAGCCATCAAAAATGGAACTTGGAGAAGCCTCGTTCCAAATAGAATTGATAAGATTTATGTTAGAGAAACCAACAGCTTTGTCTGTGGCACTGGGACAAAACAGCTGCCACCAGACTTCATGGTTGCAAAATAACATGTCCTAAAAGATGCCTTAGAAGAAGAATACATTGGAAACATCAGAGAGAAGAGTCCTCAACACTGTGACACCTCCATCCACTGCTGACATCAAGCAATCGTTATTTCATTTCCTTTACACGTCAAAACACTGCACAGAATACAAAAAATACGCATGAAAATACACCCAGATGTTTTCAAATTACATCTCGTTAACACGGAAAAATAGCACAGAATTGGCAAAAGAGGAGAAATGACTTACATACACTCTAAATAACTGCCTATCTTTAGAGTTAAGCAAGGCACACACACAGAGAACATGGAAGACTGATCAGCAGATTCTTATCTATCCTCATGTACTCTAGAGTAAAAGTAAATCAATATATATTAGCTGGGAGCTACCAGCAGAGCCAGACTCTGAGAGTCTCTCTAGGTGCAGTAGTAGGCATAAGTAAGAAATATGTGCATTTCTCAGTAAGGGATAAACGGTTATAACTTGTCCTCAGAGAGCCCTCCTATGTATCAGCATTACTATTCTCCTGATAGATGCTCATTTCTTACAGTGGAGTGTCATAAATATGGGCTAACTTTTATATTACAGCTCCCAAGTGACTATCCTTTTAAATTCTGTATCATTAGAGCCCTTCAAAACCTAGTTAAATTAATAGAAGGGTGAAATAGAAGGTTTTGTTTCAAATCCTTAAAACCTGTGGATCTGGAGTACGACAAATGTGCTCCCCCCACCCCATCTTGCCCTTTGTGTCTGTAGTGGCAAAACAAATTCTTTTTTTTTTTTATGAAGGGGTTGAATTTTCAAGTTAAATTTATCCACAAGAAGCTGGACAGAAAAGAGTGGGATTGAGTTCACTTAGAACAGTTAATTTTTCTGAGACAGCAAGACAGGGTACTATTGAAGAACAAGTTTCATCTCCCAGAATGTGCAGTCACCCAAAAATCCTACATTGCAGAGGAGAACGCAGGGGCTCAGGGCTCAGGGCTCAGCGCTGGCATCTCAGACCAGCTCATTTGTCAACCACAGTTCCAGACAAACCTTTGTGGTAAAATAAAGATGATAATTACCCTCCTTTCATTTGATTCTCTTAAAATTCAGCTTTACAATCACTCTTGACAGACATCTGCTGTGATTCTTGCAACTGAAGCAGCAATTGATGCATTCGTATAATGACATGCCATATAAAACATTGCAGTGAAGCAATAGCTTCACACCTCTAGTTCTGGGTACTGTGCAGAAGTGTTTCTAAAAGGTAGTTATTCCATTTAACAGCTACTAAATCCTTGGATGTATTTATTAAAAGGCACCGGGCAATTCATGTTTAATTACTTCATAAAAGAAACAGAAGTAGTAGTGGAGGAAGAGTTAAATACTGTACTAAAAGGAAGAAGCTACAACTAATCACAATTAAGAGGAAGTCCCAGGCTATTTAAATGCTACAATCCAATTATAACAGGTAAAATGAATTACTCCTTTAATGCTGACTTTATATGAAGATACCTTCTTATTGCTCTCATTAATAATCATCAGACATCATTTTAGCCCATATTGGCTGCAATAACATTTCTATTAGCATCATGGTGTAGCAAGGCTGACAATTAAAATAAAAAATAAATCAAACCCAGAGCTGAAAATATGTAATTATAGTTCAGAAAAGAGCTTTTATGACTATTTGATTAGTCAACTGAACAGTACTTATCTTTTAAATCTTAAACTTCAGTTAAATGAAATTTTAGACTGCTTATTAGAGTAGTCCTTGAAAAAACTAAGATACAGGCAATAGATGTTTTCAAGAGCTATTTAACTACCTTAGCACTAATATGTAACACATTCTTTGAGAAGCATCAACTTAATAGGGCTGAGTACCATCACAATATACAGAATTAGAGGGGGTATTTAAAAACAAACAAAAAATCCAAACAAAAGTATCCATAAAAAAACAACCTGCTACTGAAGATTTCAGCCATCAGGCTCCCTTGGTTGCTCCCCCCCAGGACTCCAAGCACCTTTTTATGCCTGGAAACCTAACCATGGTAAAATATTGAGTTATACATAACACAAGGCAAGAGCATGCACCATTGTGGACACTGCCACAGCCCAGCCCATAAACAACAACAGGAGCTGCAAACTGCTCCTGGCTCAAAGACTCCCATTAGGTGTAAACAGAGGCTACAGAATCAGACCCAGCAGCCGTGGCACACAGTCACTACCCAGTTTGCAACAGATAACAACTCGTTTTATGCAAAACCCAACAGCACTTAAAAAGAGCCAGGACTGGCTGGACCAGAGTGGTGAGAATTCATTTATGGGCAAAGAGTAAGTAACTGGGGGGGTTTACCTGTGCCAGAGTATGGAACACCGCCAGCCCCAGCCAGCTCAAAGGGATGCCTGAGTGTCTGGAAACTTATGAAACAAATATTTGATCAAATATGCATCACTATCAAGTTTTCTCCAGGAATGTGCAGAATTTTTACCTCCAGCCTTGGATGTTTGATTCTGAGAATTTGCAAGAAACTCATTTACACAACAAAACATGCAGAACCATTCTTTTCTTTTCCTTTTTGTTTTTAAAGAGGGAGGAGAGGTATTTTGATAAGAGTTCTTATATATTCAAATTTTTCATCCTACACTGAAAAATCGTATTTTAAACTCCTTCTAAACTTCCAGAGTTTAAACTACGAATCTAATCCCCATGGCTGCAGAAGACCACCACAATGGTTATTTTCTCATATTCTCATCTTTTATACAAAGACACTTCTAGAAAACCACATTTCAAAGTAAAGTTCCACTTTTGCCCAGAGATAAAAACAACAATATCTTCAGTTGTAGAAGCATTTACAGTTTTCTTTTCTGAAAAGTTGCCAAGCAACAAAAAGCAACACAAACACAAAGTCTTCCTGCATTTTTCAGAAACTAAAGAATTATATATAAGTAAATATTATAATATCAAAAAAATATCATCAGTAGGTAGAAAAGAAATTTTGGATAGAAATGGCTAACAGACCATATTGTCCCTCAGCTCCCACAGATCTTTCAGTAAAAACAGAGTACCACAATGCCCCTTCCTACAGCTCTATCAGCCCCCTTTCTGTCACGAGACCCAGCAGCAACAGGTGCTCGTCAAGAAGTTGTTCATCTCATTAAAACAAAGCAGTTTTATAATGAAAACTCAAATAGAAGCAACCTGGAACTACATCTGCCTCTGGATAGAGTTTCCTTTGCATTCAGATGTTTTCAGATTAAAGCTTCGAAGCCACATTTTTACCTTGCATGCAACACTGCAGGTAAAGGACAGCTTGGAAATCCACATTACTGAACTGGGTACCTATAAACACACACACTGGATAAGGGTGCACAAAAGGGGTTACACAGCTCAGCCTTGGGTAGGTCTGCTATTTTGAGGAGTAAACTTCAAAAACCTGTGTTCAACTACTGACAACGCGCTTCCTACAGGCGCCCTGCTCCAGAATTGCACTGCACATGGCCTACAGCAAACCTGTATTTTGAAAATGGCGTTTTAATACGTTGGCCCTTCCTGCCGTGGACAATGAAGACTAAGAGGTTGAATGTGAGACCAAAATCAAGTGGCCATCACATCTTCCCTCCTTAGCCCCAAGTCCACAGCAATGACAACACATAAAATTGCTCTGTAGTCTCCAAGGGGCAAGGGTTGCTTTCTGCTCTTCACGACAAGCTCAATAGTGTCTTTGGTTCAATGATATTTTTGGCTCACTGCCATGTAAACTTATAGTGACAAGAAAATGTGGGGTTTAGTTCTGGGAAGAGAGGAAGACATGCAAAAATCACTGGCCTCATCTGGATGTGTTGTTCCAGGTTTACATCTGGCCATCACCTCAACAGTCAGACAAAAAAAACTTAACAGAGAAAGACCAAGAAGAGATTGGCCTAAGTTTTCCAAGTCTAACCATTATGCAGTCTTCCATTGTGTGAAGAATAATTATGCAAATAGGGATTTTCAGGTTCCAGGTCAAAATTTTCAAATCAGATCAGCTTTTTGAGAAAGTGGAGAGATATCACTTGTACTTTCATTCACCGGTATCAGCAATATAACAGCAGTTCATGCTGAGATGGCACTTTCTATGCCAAATGAACCAAATATATCTTTCAAAAGAGCTTCTTCACAACCATGAAATACCATTACTTCAGTGCTGGTGTGTGCATGCTTCTGTATCCACACCTGAGCATAAACGAGGAGAAACACGGAGGCAGAGGTGGTCCTTGCCTTCCTTTCTCCTCTCTGGGACAAATTCAGCACTGAACGGGAATACTGAGGGGGGAAAATGTGTTGAAGAAGCTTAAGCCCCAGTAGATTCTTTTAAGCCTCACTTTGAATATGCTGTTTTCTATATTGCTTTTGGAATGCAAAATTATTTCTAAGAGCAGCAAAGCAGTTAAAGTAGCTCAGTTTTAATCTAGATTGGATGTTCCAGAGAGACTGGACGGGAATTGGGCACACCCAGAGAGGGATTTACCAAACACAGAGTGAACGAAGCTCTGGCAGCTTTAGCTTTCCCCAGTTCAAGGCACTACAGACAAGCTGCATGACTTCAAAGAAACAAACAGATACTCGACACAACTCCAAGCTGTTGGCATAATGTCATCCTTGCCTAGTTTTGGTAGAGTTTGTTGCTCATGAAGTAGGATAAACTGGAAGTGAAAATGCTATTCCAGGTGAGAAAGGACTGAGTCAACCCAGTTGCTTCAGAGACAAAATGCAGGCATAGTGCTGTAATACCCAACAAAATATTCATTCCAAAAAGTTGCAAAGACAGATGGACCAGACTCAGGGAGCTCTGTAAGCTATGAGACAGTCACCCTCTTCGCAAATTCTTTTCAAGCTTTATCAGAAGTGGACTTAAATCCACTCAACCAACCTGGTCCTCTTTTCCTGCTTTTGTGATTCAAGTGTTTACCACTTCTGGAATGACCGAAAACAGGCCTTTGGCTGATGAACTATCACCAAACACTTCAACCATTACTATCAATTCTAACTGGGTTAGAGGAGCCTGAGGAAGCCTGGACTAAGCGGGTGGAGTTTTCTTGGGTCTCTTGTTCTACAACCAGACGATAGCAAAAACTGTGCTGCTGACTGGAGGGAGCTTTATATTCAATCCAAAATGAACATAATAACTTGAACATTTAAAAAGTAAAATAACACTTCTGTAACTTCTTGTGCCTTTAGCTCATTAGCACTGCACTTCAGCTTCTTCATTACAAAACCAAACCAAACCAAACCAAACCAAAACAAAACAAAGTCCCAAAGCAAAACAAAACAATTTACCACTCAATCAAAACAAAAAAATTCAACCCCTCCCAGCCCCACAATACCCAGCTTGGCTTCTCACCCCTCCCCACATTACAGATTGGAAAACTCATCAATTGCCATTTCAGGAGAGCCATCTCTTCAGGACTGAGAACCAAACAACCTGTTGGAAGGCTCAGTTTACAATAGCTCAGGATTTGCTGAAAAAGCCTGAGTGCTCTGGACAGCAGAGCTCACTCCTCTCACCTCTTTATGCTCTTTTGAAAATCCCAGGGCAGATCTATTTCTTCTGGCCCACAACACACTATTACAGTATGGCAGGGCTTTTGCTTTTGAAGCTCAGCTACCTTGGTTGCTGAAACAATTTAATGTTTGTTTTGGAATTGTCCAAATTCCCATTAAAAACCCTGATACCTCTGTAATACAAACATGAGTTATAAATATCCATTATAGTAATTTCTGGACTACTCATGCATTGATTTGAAACATCTCTAGACAATTTGCTTTGTATTCTACTGTTCTCCAGCATCTTTTAGAGCAAAAAAAAAACAAGTTTCAGTTTTAAAACAGAGAATTCTTTAAATCCTTGCAGTTTTGACTGTTGATTATTTTATAAAGCCACAGAGAACAGTTTACAAGGAGCCAAATGGGTAATCATTATTCCCTATCAGCAATGAGCTGTGACTTGCGTAAATTGCATAATAAATTAGGTATTTTGAGATAAATGAATTTACAATAAACAATCATGGACTGAAAAGCTCTACTTCTTGTCTCCAAAGGCACAAGCTCTGGTTAAAATCAGCCACAGGTAGTTAAGTGATTATAAACTGTAAAAATAAATCAACCTGATATAATTGCTCCAAGGAAAAAATTACCAACATATTTAAAATTTCAGCAGTGCACCTTTTCCCATATCCATTTGGCATTATCTAATTACCTTCACATTTCATTTCCATCAATGATATGACCTGTATTTTCCTTTTATAACTGTCAAGGAGGGGGTGGGAGTGTGGACTGAAGGACCACAGTGATAAATCAACCTCACCATTAGGACCGAAATGGCTCATCGCTGCAGCTCTAAATCCAGGATTTATAAAGATGTCTGGGCCATATAGCACACTTGTGGACACCATAATAAATTCATGAGCACATTGCCAAGGCAAACTACTTCATTATGTGGCAGGCTGCTAGCCATTAATCTAGCAGAGAGAGATTCCTGGGAAACTGAGACTGCTTGGAAATTTATGCAGGCCTAAAGTTACCCATTTCATTATGGATTTAATCTGCTCTTTCTGCCAGAGTGCATGAAAGGTTTTTACAGTTTAGATCAAGTGCTTGTAACTCCCTATTTTATATTATTTCTTCAACAATAATGTCCTAATTTTCCTCTCAAAAACTATTCAAACTGAATGCCTTCATGCTTGCCTTCCTCTAATATTACACTAGATAAAATATTTATACAATCAATTGACAAAGAGCAATTTTTCCCTTAAATGTTCCATTAACATGTAAATTTTCATATGATCTTTATCTCATAGGCAAAATGTGCCTTGCAATGCCCACCTTCTTCCAGGCAGTTAACCCTTTTGTTGTCTGTAAAGAATCCAGATCAAAACAGACTCAGTGGCCTCATTTCTAAAACGCCTAAAGAGGTCCTGTATTTAAATTACTATTCAGTGAAAGGAAATGGAGCTCCTAAAGTTATTTGCTTTCCTTTTTTTGATGGCTCATTCTCTCCATCTCACATCACTGCACAAGTAGACACACATACACGTTTTAAGTACAATTCCTATAAATTAGGTATTTCAAATTACTATTTTCAACTTCAAAATTGAATTTAATAAAATGTCACTAATAAAGAAGACTATTCAAGATGATACTGTGACACTGTCACACAGAGTTAATGAGACCAACTATAAAAGCAAAACTTATTTATGCTGAACTGAGTAATTGCAGATTAACAACTTCTGTAAACAAAGATTTCCTCACATTCCAGGTGGTCCTGTTCATTCATGGTCATCATAGTTACATTGTGAAGAAACTTAGGCTAAAAGGTTTCAGTGATTTGCTTCACATAATGACACATAATGGAAAGACCAAACCCAGAAGTCAGAACAATGGATATATGCAAAAAATCTCCTACAATTCCATTTTCATTTACATTCACTACTCTTTGCTGTTATCTCACTAGAACTCCTAGACATGCATTTGGGAAACACTCCAATGTCTTCCTGAGAATGAGTCCAAAGGGCTCAATTTGTTTGTCAGGGTGGTTCTCGTTAAATGCTTGCAGCTAATTTTGATGGACAAGTGCTTCACATTGATGTCTTTGAAACTGTGGTAGCAAACACCTTCTGCATCATTTCTTCCTAGCAGTAGTAGTCTTAGCAACCTACTTTGTGAGCATGCACACAAAGATGTACTGGTTAATAAATACAACAGCAGTTGAGGGCCAGTCTACAGCCATGATTTAATATTAAGATTGAATACAGTTGTTATTAAAAAGATGATTGTGGAGCAAGAAAAGACAACAAGTCATGTATGTAATGTCTTCCTTTTAGTAAAACTCTTAATTTTCCCCCTGTCTTGGATGAGAAGAATGGCAGGTTTTCTAGCCCAGTTCAGTAAAATAGGTTTTTTTTCCATTCAGGAGCATCTGGGACAAAGGACAACTGCATCTCCAACACTGAAAAGGTGTAGTTTGGTGATAACTCATCACCTAGTCTTTCAGACATGCAGACTTCATGAATAAAACTTCCACCCACACTAAAGCATATCTCTGATAAGATTTAGGATCTTTTGAATAAAACATCTATTTGAAAAAAAAAACCCACCCACAAAATCGATACAAAACCCAAAGACCTTCTCTTTCCTTAGCAGATGAAGTCAAGTCTATACTGCAGAAGGACAACTGGATCCTATTTTTTTTTCCTTTTTACACCTAATAAAGGGAAACCACCTTTTATATAATTCATTATTCTACTACCAAAGAGAATACTGAACTCAGGAAGTGTATGATCTCCATATCACAGTGAGAAAAAGATTCAAGTGCACAGAGATAGAAGTTCAGATTCAACAGCTCTTTACATCTCCCTGGTTTGCAAAGACATCACAGTCCACCTGAGCTTTGTTCTCATGCTAATCTGCATATTCCTTTCACCCCCTTCTTTCCCCAAAATACTACCTACTTGCTTCTAAAAATGTAGGAGGCATCTTCAACATGAGGTCCAACTCTGTTGAACTCTAATTTGAAACTCCTATGTGGAAATGAGTTGATCCTGAAAATACTATAAATCAGTATTAGTTAGCCATTTAATTATCACATTTAAAATTACATATTAGGAACACACTACTGAAGGTCGATCTGAACACAAGAGAGACAGAAACATGCAAAGGACTGAAAAATGAATTTCAACAGGTTCAATAAAACTCCATTTTTTTCCAGCAAAGAGGGAGATTCTGCATCATTCAAGAGGTTAAGCTTAAAAATAGTTTTAATATTTTTAGTCCACTGAAAGTAAAGACAGACAGATATCTTCCATACAGTTAGCCCTGATCTGAACCCGAAAGACCTAGGAATTGACTGCACAGATCTTAGGCCTTGACTGTGGTCTATTACAACAATAATCCCCAAATCACAGACCTCTGCAGTTTCAGTTCCAATTCGGACCAATTCAGACCTCTGTGAACAGCCATGACCATCTCAAAATGTTGGTAGAGGTACTCCCAGTACCTCTGACATGTTTTCAAAATGAACAATAATGACATCTTGATAAGAAAATCACTTTTTGTACTGCAATCAGATCTTTCTCCAACTAATCCACCTGTACCTTGGGAAGCAGTTCACGTAAGCAATGGGGATGCATCAGACCTGAAGGAAATGACTCCTCAGAACTTCACTGCCAGCGAAAACAAAGCTAGAGTAAACATAGACCTCCACCACACACAGGAAAATTCCCTCCTGGACACCACCACTTGGAAAAGAAGTTTTTTCAAACAGTTAAAATTAGTGCATCTAATGAATTCTGTATAATTGGATGAAGAAATTCTTTTCAAACAGATCCTAACGTAGAAGACAAAGGTTCTCAAAGTATGATGGAATGCACTTTATAAAAAAAAAATCCCCAAATCAGACAACTTTGAAATATAAAAATAAATCTTTAAAACAAAGCACTCACATTTGTATTAGAAGTCACTGAAGAGATTCTCTGGCATCATTAAGTTTCCAGGTATCCACATCTCACAGTTCTTTAATTTATTTTTTTTAAGGTAGGATTTTCCTCATGTTTTTCTCTCTTTTTTATATATAGCATTTCCTTTATCAAAGCTGACACTAAAATCAAGGCTCCCAAACACATTGTGGGCCTTTACCTGAGATCCATCCCAAATTCGTGGGTCTCCCAATTAATTTTAGTGAAGTCTGAATGTTTCTCTGAAACACATAGGAAAGTCCATCCATCAGACTTCTGGAACACCCACAGCAGCCAAGCCCTCCCACCTCTCTGTGCTCTGGTGAGATTTGCAGTCACAGGTACCTGGATCCCACCAGAACACACAGACATGCCTTTACTGCCATAAACCATTGGATTCACCCTGGTTTGGGATTTGTCACATAAAAGGCAAACATTTTAGAGGTTTTCAGAAAGTTCAAGCCCAAGTTAAATAGAAATTCTTCTTACAACACTTGCAATTTTCATTTTCAATACTTTTAAGGCTCTAGAACTAAGTTCTTACAAAGCCCTGTAACACTGGGTTCTTCCTGGGATGCTCTAAGCAAACAAGCAAATGATTCTCCACACCCTCCATTTTTCAAGACTTCGTATGTATCTGGCTATACAAAAAAAATAAATTTCCACCAGCAAGCTGAACAAAATCCAAGGATTTAACTAAATTCAATCCATTTTGGCCAACGTAAATACAGGAAATATAATACAGCTTAGCAGTGTAAAAGCATATAAAACCCACAAAATGTTTCTGGAGGCAGTGATCCATGCCAAAACGCCAAGAATAATATGTCCAATAATACACATACAGTTTTTTCACATAGACAACACAACCCACAAGAGTCACATTTGTATATCTAAATTGGTATCACCAGCACTGCCTGTTCCAGAGTATTAGCTGGATGCTGTGACATATGTATATATCAAAAAGTGAATTACATCTGAGTACAGTGAAGCCCTTGGCAAGAAGATGTGCTTTAAGACAGCCAACTCAATAAAAATCACAGGCCCAGATAGCCAGGGTCCAGGGTGATTTCTTCAGTTTTACAATTTGAGGAACGTACCAGCCACAATCAGACTGCTGCCATGGCATAGCGACACATTAAATGGAGGGTCAAGGCTTCAGGCACGCTTTCAAGTCCTCAACAAACTTAAGTAAGTAGATGGTTTGATTATTTTGACAGTTTGGCTCGTGCCTGCATCGTCCTTTGCTTGTCTTTTGACCAGCACCACACACTCAGCCCACGCTGGGCAGTAAGCAGGAGCCTGTGACAGGAGAGTAACCTTGGTAGGGACAGCAACGCTCCGCGCTTGCCTGCCACCTGCTGAATGGGCTCAAAACTCCCTTGATCAGGGGTGCATTCAACCAATGCTTTGTGGAGAACATTTAGCCAAACCTCACTGGCAGTCTGAGATGAACTGTGCCACATGGGCCCAACAGTTTTGAGAGCTGCAGGTCTTGGCTGAGACCTCAGCAGAGTTGTGTGCTCAAACTCATATAGTACCTGCGTGCAGAACACAAGCTCTGTTGATGCTGAACAGTACCATAAGTTCCTTTGCTAAATATTGAATTTCAGGAGAATTTCAGCTAAAAGAATTACCAAAAAAAAACTATGGACTTTTAAAACAAATAAGCAAAGTCAACTCAAAGTAGTTTTCTGACAGCAGCATCTTAATTACACTATCCCGTCTAAACTGCTCCAGACTGCCAAAAAGCTATTTACGGAGATGGATCACATAAGAAAAACCTGAGAAGTAATAAAGATCCTTTTCCAGAAGCCCTGTCATCTGGAAAGAAGTGACTCTGAGCAGCTCCATGAAGAAGGTACCTCAGGCATTGCTAGCTCAGTCTGTGCAAACTTGGGGGGGAAAAAAATCCAACCCCAGAGTAGATGGTCAGAGCTCCAAGGTGAAAGCTGCCAACACTTTCTTACCAGGGGGTAGAAAGCCATATGAGTTTAAATACTTCATGTTCAATAAGAGCTCTGCCTTTAAACTGTTGGCACAAGTGGTCCTTCAGGTTGCTGAAGTTAAACTACATTGGCGTTGCCAGAAAAGAGCAGCAGCACGTGCCAACCGGTTGGTCCCCAAATAGCTGATGAAATCCAGTGCACGCAGGCAGCAACGCCAGCAGAAGAGAGACTACTATAAAGAAAAGGGATAAGGCTAGAAAGGATGATCTCTCCCATAATTTTAGGTAAATCCTGGAACAGAAGACACAACTGAGCATAAGAAATAGGTGTATGTAATGTAATCGAACAGCATTACTGAGACGCAACGCTTGCATGCTGAAGGGATTTGAAATTTGAGCCAGATTCTGGTCTGGTGTTAAGCAGCCTGACTCCACATCCCCAAATCCCACTGTGTATTTGGACCCTTACATTTAAATCACAACAGTTACAGCATTATCATCCGTTCTCTCTTTAGTTCATGTTAATGTCAGATAAATATTTTCTCAAAAGATACCTTTTAAAATGCAAAAAAAAACCCCAAACCTCATTTAATGGCCAGAATTTGGCCAGAATTTAGCCAGAAAATATCTTCAGATGTCTCCTGTCTAAGTCAATGCAAGCTGAGCAGAAGACATACCAAATGGATTGCCATCCTAACTATGCAATATATACTATATTTTCATTTATTATCTTGGCCTTTGGTTACCTTTACAAGGCAAACATAATACTAACCTTTATAAACATAAGATTATCCAATTTTGATTTGGAAGACTCCACACTTACAAACCTGCCTCTGAAATACTCCCATGTTTTGCATTCAATGCAGAATTCATTACAGGACAGAACTCTTCCAGTAGAGGAAATAAATGCTATCAAAATATCCAGATGAAGATCTGGATACTCTGGGCTGATTTCCTAACAGAACTGCACCACCCACAAACACCACCCAAAACTTTTATCCATATTGTAATAAGGGTAAGATCCTGGAGTAACCAAATGTTAACCCTGAAATAACATTCCATTAACTTCATCAGGGAAAGGAAAAGAAAGACATAAAATAATTACTGCGGTTCGTAAAAAAAATAAGTGCAGAAAGAGACTAAATTCTAAAAACTTAAGAAAAAGAGACTTCATGTTTAAATATATTTATAACAGTAAGAATACAAAATATATACACTCTTTTTTAACTGAAGTTTCCTGTCCTGCCATGGTCAAAGACTTATTTTCCATCTTAGCTAGGAGGCAGCAAGGCTGGCTACCATACATATTTGTATAGCAACTGGTATCACAGACTCAGCTCACAGGGGAATCCTTAAACACACCTACGACATATGAAAGTTCAATCCTTCATCATTGAGGTTTTTTTGGCCAGGAGAGGGCATTTATATCCATTTTACTACCATGTTTTAGTGGCACCAGAAACCCTGAATGAGCCTTCCACAATTCGTATAGGGAAAGCTACCAGGAATCCACCAGCACAGTCATTTTTTCCTCAATAAATGTTTTCCATGTCAAACAAACCAAAGCATCATTATCAGCATGGTCTGTGGATTGTATTTATTGTCACTAAATCACATCTCCCTGGATGGAAAAAAGGTCACCTCCAAGGATCTTCCTCTCCCAGCCTTCATCACTGTTCCTTTCCAGGTAAGTTTTCCACACTGCACATGAACTTGAAGGCCAAGGACGGTGCAACGGCTGCATTTTCTTTCCCAAGGCCACTGTGCCAGGAACTAACGATATGTGAAATGTTTCATCCCTGCAGGTTTTCCTGCTCAAACATTTTTCTAAATAAATAAATAATTAAATACAACGGTGCACACCACGTTCCAGCCCTGAATTCCCGAAGCAGCTCAGGTCCTTAAACTGAATAATTTGCCTCAGCTTGCGTATTGCAAAACCCATTCAGCAAAAGATTATGGGCCTTTAAGTGCCATCCAGGCCTGAAATATGACTCTAGGGCTTTAGGATGTCAGAATTGAGAATTGCTAGTGAATATTCTGTTCTGGCAGTACTAAAACTACCGTTATTTAGCAATATGGGAGCAGGCAAATGGGGGCAGGGGAGAGAAACAATCTGACAGAAGGGAAAGACTATAACTTAACAGAGGTGCAGTTTTCATATGTGGCCACATGAATTCTTTATGGAATAAAATGCATTTGTGAATCAAAAAGCGGATGCAGATTTATATTCCCACTTAAATCTGCCAAAAGCAAGTAAATGACTACTGAGAGCTCATTTTAGTTCAGGAAACAATTTATGAGGATACGTGGGTGGGTGCAGGTACTCTACGTGAACAGTCTCAAGGGGAATTAGCAACTGCTTCTGCTCCTCGTAACAAAGAATAAATAGACTAAACTGAAAATTAGCAGCACCTCATTAAATGTAAAACCCTCCACATATAAAGCAGCTAGGACTCAATCCTTAAAAAATTCAGAAGGTGCAGTGTAACATGAAAGCCAAAGGAACTTCTGTCATTCCATCACAAATTATTCAGGCTTAGATTGTGGCATCAAGCCAAAGCTCAGAGATGGAACAGTCGTGAATCTGGTGAAAGTTGCCTTCTAACTTCATGAGTTTTAGCCCTCTTCAGCACTTTATAATCTCCATCACATACCCCACCTCCTTTCCCTGGTGCAAATTCACACCCGTACTGAGGAGAATTTGAGACACCCCCTCCCAGAGCACTGTGTTCAGCTCTGGAGACTTCATCACAGGAAAGACATGGGCCTGTTGGAGCGTGTCCAGAGGAGGCCATAAAAACGATCAGAGGGATGGAGCACCTCTCCTATGAACACAGACTGAGCTGGGGTTCAGCCTGGGGAAGAGAAAGCTCCGAGGGGACCTTACTAGGGCCTTTCAATATGTAAACATGGCCCACAAGAATGATGAGGACAGCATCTTTAGCAGAATCTGTTGTGATACAGCAAGGAGGAACAGCTTCAAACTAAAAGAGGATAGATAAAGACTGGATATTAGGAAGAAAATTTTAAGATGGTGGTGAAACATTAGCAGAGGTTGTCCAGAGATGTGACAGAAGTCCCACCCCTGGACACATTCAAGGTCAGATTGGATGTGGTAGTAGTCCAACTACCATGATACTGTTGAAGATGCCCCTGCTCATTGCAGGGGAGTTGGATGAGATGACCCTTTAAAAGTTCTTCTTGCTCCACCTCGTCTTCTCTCTTCTTTCCAGCACATTAACACAGGCAGAATTACACAATCTATGTGGACTCACATGACTATTTTCAAGCAACACTGGTGGCACAACTCAAGTTAAGAGCCAAACAACAACAGCATTAGCACATATGCAGTTTTAATGGTATGGAATCTGAACTCCTGCTTCTTTGAGTTCCCTCCCTTTCCTTTTCAGATGGAAGGAGATAAGGAAATCCAAAGCAGAGGCACACAGTATCCACTTGTCCTTCAGAGTTTACACACAAGTGAGATTCTGTATTAAGTGCACTGCACAGCTTCCTTTCCACCTATGAACTACACATTTTAAACTCAAATGTATGTCAGGGATTATTGGACTTCACAAAGTACTTTATACCCTGCATAATATCCTTAGTAAATTCTGAGTTTAATATTTTTCTTGCATTATTGGACTATTGATTATTCTAATAATGATACTATTGACCACTAGGAGGATACCTCTGTTTTTTCATGGTCATTAAGGTTTAAACGTAAGTTTTATAAGACGACTAACAAGTTTGAATAAAATAGTCCCATAAGGTGATATAGTAAAATTTTCCCTATTCCACACAAAAATTCAACAAATGTTGGTTACTAAAGCATTTCTCTATGCCCTTAGAGATTTTGGCTACTTGAAAAAAGGGACTTTAAAACAGATGGTTGTTCTTTGAGTCTTCAGAACATGAAACATCTGCATTTCAATGTTGCAAACTTCAAATGTGAACACTGTCTTTCCTGTTTGAAAGTGGGTGACTGGTTTCAGGTTCATCCTTCTTTTCTTTTCCTGTTTTTCTATTTTTCCTTTTCTTTTCCTAGCTACTTTTAATGAGAATGCTTCCCTCCTTTCACCTTCCCCTTTAGGGACCAAATGAAATTTTCCATAAAAGAACGGGGCAATATTCATTGTCCCCATTTTGGAGCCTCCAGCCTAATGGATAGCCAAGGGTCTGACTTCCATTAAACTCATACATCTACCAGCAGACATTTTGTAGATGTCTCGGTTCAGGCTTGTGGATTATAACTCTCAGATTATAGTCATTTTTGAAACTCCAAGCCCCCTCAAGCTGTTTTCTGTGTTCAAATCACAGTGATTTCATCACGTGGGAGATGAAGTACTGTGCAGCCAGTTAGGAGTTAGATATGACGAACAGGACCATACATTCCCAACCCTTCTTAAATCCTCGCCACTGCAGAGATTATTCTCAAGTCTGAAAAATCTCCACCAACAAGGGTTTTTTTTGCTGAGAACAAGCTGTGATCTATGGTGCCAGAGGAAAGGGGGTGCCAGCTAAGTAGGCTTTGGTATTGTATCATCTACATTTTTCTTGAAGGATCAATATCCAACCACACTGCTTAGTTTATGAGATTGGACAGAGATTATAACACAAAAGGACTCTTGAGCTACTCAAAACTAAGACACTTACTCAGAAAAGACCGACATACAACTATCAAGAAAAGTTAAGGTAGAGAATCTATTAGGGCTTATATCTGATATTCACATAATCCTTAGGTAAGAGAACCGGTAAGTCTTAATTTTGTATGCTTATAAACAAGCAAATCACAAAACTGCCTCAGTTCTGACTGCACATTAAATCAAACAAGAAAATATAAGATCCTTTACTCATTTATTTCTATATTACTGTTGTTTTTAATTTTCTTTCAACCCCCTATAGAAGGCTTTTAAGAAGACTGGGTTTTGACATTATTTCCCGACAATGATACATTAAAGTAGTTAAAAACCCAGAAGAGGTGCAAGGGGAAGATACACAGAATCATTTAGGTTGGAAAAGACCTTTAAGATCATCAAATCCAACGGCATCTTGCAACCTCCTGATCATTAGCAGCATCCTGAAGTGACAGAGAAAACTAAATAGTGTCAGCTGCCTTATGGAACAGATCCAGGATATGCAAGTGAAATGTCCTTATTAGTCCAAGTCTCATGGTTTTATTGGGATGGAAGCAGCAGATGATTAGATATGAAAAATGAGCTACTGTCAAAACCACCTCTCCCTTTAGTAACTCTTGAAAGTTGTAGATATAACAGCATGAGATGACAGAGTACCAATGGCTCTGCCAGTGGGCCATAAAACAAAGATGAGAACTGGTGATTCACATTGTAGCACAAGGAAAGTGTCTCTCTAGCCCAAAGAGGTCTTTATTACACAGACTCATGCTGCATTAACAGCACCTATCTAAACAGACATGATCAGAATTAAAGAGCAACTTAAACCCATCACTTACATAAAACATACATAAAAAATATCTTGTAGCTTTATATTATAGCAGCAAATGTTTCAGTTTAAGGAAACAGTGACAGATACTTAAGGTTTGAGTTTCCAAATATTTAGAGATAACTTCACAGAGTCCTGTGGATAATGTTATTGAAGTCACCTACTGTATGTTAACGAGGCCAGCTGCCTGAGTGTTTGCAGGATGAGACCCTTTACTCATTACATTCATAAATATGAAGGCCAGCAGGGACCATTACAGCCTGGGCTGACCTCCTGCATAAAACAGGCCATCAAATTTCAAATGTAATATAATTAGGGTTCTCAGGTTTAACTGATAACAGCAAATACCCCATGGAGACTTTAAAAATGTGTCAGGCAAATTTACACAGAGAAGGCATGCTTTGATGTGTGTCACTGAAACATCACCAGAGCTTAGCACGTTCATGCCCAGAAGTTCCTAGATATATTTTTTTTTAAAGCTATTCCTGACAGTCTTCCTGCTTCAGGGAAAGCTGCAAGGACTGTTTATTGTTCTTGTCTTCTTTCTTAATATTTTTAAGCCCCTCTCCAGGCAACAGCCTAAGATATTTTTCTCTTTTTGTTATTTACTTGCCTGAAATGACTGTGAATATGGTGCCTGAGGGTTCTCCAGGCTCTCCAAGGACAGAAACTGACACAGCATTTTTTATTTTTTAACCCTCACCAATACCAATAGCCTCTATATGTTGGTTTTTCTCTCCTTTTTAATTACTTTTAGCTAAGTGGGCTTTTAAAAAGCCCTCCAATTAACCCTTGCTATGCTATTTCAATTTTTATTGGTATTTAAAACATTGAATCACTTATGGCATCACCCAAATTGGCTGTGCTACATTTTTTCTCCCCAGTGAAAAAGATTATTCCTCAATAATCGTTAGAGTCATCAAATTACAATTCCATGGAGAGCCAGATCAGATGAACATGCCACTGAACATGAACATATAATTGCAGAAGATGAATGGCAAGCTGCCCTAGACTTGCTGGGGTTTGAATTTCTTCTTTATTTTGGTGTATTTGCCTGCTTTGAGGCTTTTGGTAATATTTTGTGGTTATTCACAGGAATGTTGAAACTTCTTTAAGGAATCGATAACAGAAGAAAGCCTCACATTTTTGGGCCAAGCTCATTCTTCCACAGCAATACTGAAGAGCAACTGCGAACAACAAAAATTTTCAGCCATGTACTAGCAGAGGCCAAACCACAGTCTGAGCTCAGCCTAACCCCTATCCTACATCAGTGAACAGATTCCAAAAAACATTTTTCAGAGTAGTAATATGTTTGAGTAACACTGAGCAGTAAGGGTAATATGTAGGTAAGTGATGTGTGCGATAGCATCACGAGACACGAGATACATGATATTTCCCCTGTGGAAGCACCGATGCTTTGGGCAAGACTCTGGAAGCTGGCATAGAGGGTGAAAGCTGCAAAGCCATGTGAATTATATTAGTTCCCTTCCATTATATTTTCATGAACATGGGTTGATATTCATGAATTTGGTTCCGATCAGGCTACCCTGACTGACTGGCTTCAGACTTTTAGCCAAACAATTCTTACAGCTAAACACTTTCCTAAATGTGATGTGATTTATTTAAGGAGATGTTTTCGAAACGATCCAGTTACCAAGACTTTATGTATCACATTGCAGCTTTAAAAACTTGGCGCCCTCCCTTCCCCTCTCCAAGTTTGCCCTGGTTATGAACTCTGGGAAGTGTGGCTTATATGGTGGCACCGCTGAGACAGGGCTTCAATTAGGCTACAGCAGGGCTGTCAGGTGCTGCAGCCAATTACCTAAAATGTAAATGTTTTAAGAAAGGCAGCGCTTTTTG
Organism: Dromococcyx pavoninus; assembly: GCA_033558185.1. NCBI lineage: Eukaryota > Metazoa > Chordata > Aves > Cuculiformes > Neomorphidae > Dromococcyx > Dromococcyx pavoninus. The sequence continues at coordinate 1,192,511 of JAUMJL010000066.1, forward strand.
TCAGGACCAAAATGATTTCCAGCCTCCAGTTCACTGTTTCAGAACCAGAAGCACATAACTCAGAAACATTAAGCATACAGTAAAAACATCACATGTTGATTTACACGTGTATATATTGACTAATGCTATCAGTGGAGTATTTACCTTAATCAATATTAAAAGATGCCACCAGTGATTTAAACGTTGAGTTGCCTCAAACCAGTCAATTAATATCTTTATTCACAAACACATACTTATCTGTTAGCTGCTCATTTCCTCTGCCCCAGTGAATGGATTTGGATGGAGTATTTTGTTACCAAACATCTTCCCATTCATAATCAAGAGCTCCTTTCTCAAATTAATGTAAAATACTTTCTAATCCATGTGCACAGTCACCTCTGCAAGTTTTACATACAAAAACATTTTGGGGAATTATCACTACAGCATAGACTCGGGTACTGGCTCTTAATAATGAAGAATTATAGAAGTTGCAACAAGCTGGATCCAAGGAAAGTTCCTTTCCTGACCTGCAGTAACTGGGGATTTCTTTCTGTCACACCATAATTTGTCTCATCTCCAAAATCAATGCAATAAGCAGTAACTCCAAAGTTGCAGTAACTAATTTCAAATGTACCTTCACCTTTCCTTCACGACAAACCCCCTGCAGTTCACTACTCTATATCACTCTTATTTCTCTAATACTGTTTTCCTCTCAGTGTGTTACCTGAGCCATCAGCCACCATATTATTGGAAACATTTGTAAGAGAAGGAACAGTTTTATGCTTATGAAGGTTTTAACATCTAGTCAGCAGAAATAATTTTCAATTATAAATCTGAGCAGCACTTTTCACATTGCAGCCTCAATGGCTGCACTGGACTATGAAAGTTAGACACAGCCTACTTCACCTCCAATAATTTACCAAGAAAATTACATTGCTGTTATTTAGAAGTGCCTAACAGATACATTATGGCATTCATAGAAATAAGTATCTGCTGACTTTATGCATCTTCATATATTTAAACATAACCACAGCCATAAGGCAAACAATATCAAACTGAACAAACTCCCTTTACTGTTTTAATAGAATCTCTGTATTGTGGGAGACTTGGCCAAAGCTTTAATTTTGCACATCCTGATGAGCTGCGTGTTCACACAATCCCACCGCTAACACAGAGTTCTAATGAGCAGTGTAGAGTAACACAGTTGATTCCCCACTGGGAATTCAAAGTCATCTTGCTAAACCCACCACTGAAAAAAAGCCTATGCTTTACTTGGGCACTTATAGAAAACTAATTTTGCTTTTGCACAAGTTTATGCAAGTCAGGTATGTATTGAACAAGCTGCTTCCCTCAACACAACCCTGTAGTTTCTTCACTGATAACAAGTAGAGATTAACAATGTGTCTATCTTATGTCTATTTTTAAGCATATTGAATCCTGCCACTCCCACTGATGTTCCCATTAAAAATTAATTTGGTCTGTCTAGCAATGAAGTATTCCCAAATAATTTGTAGCACATACACTTCAGAGTCTCTCAGGAGTTTCAGGCTCCCGTCAGGCGTTAGATGTGTGCTCCTGCCACCTTTTCACAGCCAGACACTGCAGTCCCTCACTTTGTGCCACGAGAGCTCTCTGTGTCTTCAGGCTAAGGGTACTTGCTGGAGTTTCCTGGCCTTGGCAACCTTGCCATTAGAGGAGGACTCATAAATAAGTCTCCTCTGTCTTCTCTCCCCAACTTGGCCTTGTTGGTGAGGATTCTTCATAGCCTCATTTTTACCCAATTCCTGGTTCTCAACCTGGCCCAGAATGTTTTGCCAGGTGCTACCAGAGAAATTGTTCCACCAATAGTCAGGAAAAAGAAAATAAACAAAACCAGGGAATACTTAATGTTCCTATATTGAGCCAAAAATACCATCTTGGAATAATGATCCCTGCTGGAGTTCAAGGCAGACAAGGAGTCACTGACTCTGAACACAGTTAATCAATGAACGCAGTTACTCAATGAACACAGCCTCAGAGTTTTGTGACAAGACCCAGCCAGGAAAGGGAAGTTTAAACAAAAATCTGGGACTGCAAAAATTTTGGAAACTTTAGGCATTGCGTGCAAAGTTATAACATATCACATTTCTTATTTTTGTAAGTTTCCTTTGATTTTTGGTTGTTTGTTTTGGGGTTTTTTTAAGGGTTTTTTTGGTTTGGTTGGGTTTTTTGTTGCTGTTGTTTCTGATAGGCAAGAAGAAGCTTTCATACAGTATTAGTCTTAAACCACAGTTTTCCTCCCTCAGATGTTTCTCCTGGTCTTACTTTTTCTTCCAAAAGATGCGTTTTCTACCACCTCAAAACTGGTTCCTTTCTTTGCCTTCCCACCTCGACTCTGATCAGAGAACTGCCTCATCTTCAGCAGAAGTGAGCTGAGGGACTGCTCAGCACCAGCCCAGCAGACACTGTGGTGCTGACAGCACAAAGCTCTTCCTATAACTTGAGCTCTAGGAAGCAGCAAGGATGCTGATACGAGCAGTAATTTGTGGAACAGCCCCCTTCAACTTCTTCTTATTCTACTTTATCCAACCTCCTTATTTCCCATTGATTTAAGACACTGTTACCCACCGCAGCTCTCAGATACATTAGCCTGCAAGTGAAGGTGGAGAGGACTGATAAATCACAAAATGGATTTCACAAGGGATAATTTACATGGGTGAGGGAAGCACGTTCCCTGTGTGTCCTGAGGACAACACAAAAAGAATGCTTCGTAAATCTTCAAGCTGTTTGTTCATGAATTAGGTTCTAGCTTCAACTGATTTTACAGCTGTAAAATGAAAACTATTCCTACATAGTGGAATTAAATCTTGTAAAAGCAAGATTTACTTATTCAGAAATTAGAGTATCCTTTCACTTCACATATCATTACTTGCAAATATAAGCAGCTTCCTGATGAACTACTGTGCAGCAGCAATGCCTGAAAATCTTGTGTACTTAGACACACAAATTATGTATATTATGTAGCATATGCAGCAATACAAATATGCTGGCCCAAATCTCAGCAAGATCTTCAGTTTAGCTTTAAAAGATTGTATTTTTGCAGTTTTTAATGAGTAAACTTCAGTTGGATCTCCTTGCCAGAGACTTGTCACTTAAGCGTCTTTGTATCTTTCCTCACTTTTGAGCTAAAAGCAGAAAAATCATCCAGATTTCGCAAAAAGGAAACCAAGAAAAACTAAATAACAGTTTAATTAGGTGCCTATGCTAGATACTTGGCAACACATCGCCAAATCTGAGGTCTGAATCTTCAACATTATACAAATCACGAAATCATTCTGCCAGCAGCATGGAGTGAAAAGTGGCTATAAAATGTTCCCATATAACAAAGGTAATAGCTCACAGCACAGCAGGTACTAAATCCAGTATTAACTACTTATTTCACAAGGGGGAAATGGGCTAAAAATACCTTTTAAAGACGAATAGCAAGTTCCAAATCCCTTATTGGGGCTTTACTTCAAGTCTGCTCACAATTACAGTTCAGAAGAAACCAGGAAGGAATAGGGAGAGGAACTAAGCTTGCTGCAATCACAAGAATTAACCCCAGAAATAATTTTGAGAGGTAGAATATGGGAGGAAACCTAAGGTAATCTTCCAGGTGACTGGGAAGAGCATCTCTTCCCATTCAGCATATAGGGACACTTGTCCTGCAGTGCTGACACCTAAACCAGGTGGGAGGATGTGGTCTCACAAATCCCTACAGGTACTACTACCATACACCTACTAATGAGTATGTACATGGATACTCCCTCCTTTATTTGGAACCTGGCCCTGCAGAGACACAGCCACATTCTTGTTATTAGACATCAGAAATAATCCTTTTTCTATCTTGAAGAAGCTGCACCATGTGTAAGTCCTTGAGGCCAGGCTGCAGTCTGCTCCCTGGCTTGCTCACACTCATTCCTGGAGATGTGGGAGTGGGAACTAGAAGACTTGAAAAGGACAACTGAAATAGCTAATAGTCAAAAGGCCTTCTCTGTTGTTTTCAGCTGCCACAATTACTGTGGAAACCTCTCTGATAAGTAACAATCAGACCCACAGCAACTGGCTTTCCCCTGCAATGATGTTATGAAGGCTGTGGCTTGCAATGTGAGCGCAGCTTTACTGGAGCAGCACTGAGCCACGGGATGTGGCTGCAGCTGCACACGCACTTCCACTTCTTCCCCAAGTCAAATTAAGGCAACATTTGCCCCACGTTTGGGTAATGCCTCAAATTAGAGGAGATGGATTTGTTCTTTAGACAGAAGACTTCTTAAAACAAAATTATATACGTGCACCCATTTATAACAGCTGTTTAATCTGCCACAGCCTTTCTGGCCAGTGGGAATTCTATGGCATTCCTTCTTCCTTGTCACCGTTATAATACTTTTAAATGTTGTTTTTCTTTCCCCCATTAAAAGAAAAACATTTCTCAGAAGCAATAGTGGGCTGTTAGGGCTATAAAACAAGTTTGCAGAGACATGTAACATGTTGAGCCGCAAGACACGACAGAGCGTGTTTTATGGGGCAATTAATACTTGCCTTGGGAGCATCGTGAGGTATGAAGCACTGTCAAACACACCCTGGTATATCCAAGTGCAACTTGTAAAGCTGCATTTGCTTCTTGAAAAATAATTATGGAATTAGCTTACCGATTTTTAACTTGCTCCAGTCAAAGAACGGAACCTTTCCACCAGGAGCCAAGCCCCCAGTGGAAGAACAACAGGAAGGAGTACTAACAGAAGATGACACGAATTTCTAACACATGTTCACATTCCGTGGGCTTGATTTTTGGGTTTTGGTGTGTTTTCTGGTACACCCTTATTTCCCTGTCCTCTCCTTTTACGGATCTTATTCCACCATTTGTTCTGGGTTGTTGCAGGTATTTCTCAGAGCATTTCCTACGTGCATCCCAGTGGCAGCATTCATACAAGTGCAGGGAATGGAGATGTCACATTCTCTGCAGTAGTCACAGAGCTATAAAATAGCTGTCCATTGTGCACATTCCTATTTTATAGTCCTGATTTGAACATTGGCTTTAGCTGTTTTTGGATTTGGAGTAGGCAGTTGCACATTGGCAAGGGTTAATCCTAGAGAGCCTTCTCCTCTCCCTGTGGAATGGAGCAACGCTCTCAGGTTTATAAACCACTACAAGTCACAGTGTGCACAGGCAAAGAAGAGTTTCCTCAGCTGCTTCAAGTTTCCAGGAACAGTCTGACTCCCTCTGTGCTGCACAGCACCTGCTCTTAACCCTCCTGTGGTATTTAGGGAGGGCACAGCAGGGATGAAGAGACCTGGAGCAACCACAGCCTGCGAGAAGGCTAAGCAAGCAGCAGCTGGAATTACAGGGATGGATTCACTGAAATCGCATACAAAACTAATACATGAAAAACACACACAATATGGTTTCTCTGTTGTTTTCTATTTTTTTTTTTCCTTTTGTAATATCCTGTCTGAACCTGCCCTGGTGCAACTTGTGGCCATTTCCTCTTGTCCTATCACTGGTAACCTGGGAGAAGAGACCAACACCCACCTCACTACAGCCTCCTTTGAGGCAGTTGTAGACAGTGATGAGGTCTCCCTTCAGCCTCTCTTCTCTAAGCTAAACAACCCCAGTTCCCAATACTCATATATAGAAACACGCTCTGAAAGCACTTCAGTGCAGGACAATATCCACCAGTGAAAAGTTCAGACACTGAAAAAAGCAAACATTGCAATGGAAAAGTCACTAAAGCTGTAAGAGATCACTGCTAGGCAAAGAACAAGTAATTTGTTCCTCATCACATATATTACAATGGAGAGAGAAGGAAGAATGAAGTTATAAAACTCCCAAGAGTCATGAGGGAGGTGAGGTCTCCACAAGCAGTTCAGAGCCAGATTCTCACCTGCTATAAATCAGCACTGCTCTGTGAAGTTCATAATTGTATCGAAAGCAAGGCCCTGGGTTTCCATACCTCCAGTCGCGATCCTCACATGCTGGTGTTTTGCAGATGGAACCTCCAGTACTGAGAAACACAGCCTTCTCTGGGATGTCATGTGGGTTCATTTGTTAGTCTTTTTGAGTTCTAAGTCTCTTTTTTTTTAAAAAAAAAACAACCCACACTTTTAAAATACAAGGTTCTTTTAAAAGCGTTAGAAATAAATGCTTGAAGAAATAGCCTTTGACATGAGGAAACAAGCTACGCTGTCTCCAGCACTTCATTAAACACACATCTTTCTCATCTGAAAGATGATTTGATGGGCATGGGAAAAATGCAAAAATACTAGAGTATCAATTGTAGCCACATCTCCTGGACGTCAAGTTTACCAAGTTCTTCCCTAACTTATCATTTTAGCAGGGGCCTTTTATTTGAAGTTTGCAATGCAGGTCTGCCACACCTTTTCTGGCTCCAATTTCTGGACTGGTTTTAAGAATTTCCTACAGCATATACGAATGCAACAGCTTTCATGTCAGAGGAGCTACACAGCAAAGGTAAAGGATCCACATCTAAGAATGCCCTTTACTTCTCTCTCAAAATGGAGATTACTCTTAATGCAATGTAAGTATCAGTATATTTACATATTTATTTCAATGATTCTCCAAGGTAATATTTAAATATGCCATGTTATAAACTAAAGCAGTGGAGAAAGCAAATATACCAAGGAAGGAACTGGAGATTTAAGATATTAAAACTATTTTTCTTGCAACGTGTTCCATTCTCCTGCAAAAGAGATAACGCCAATCCTACATTCAAAAAGGATGCTTGGAAAAAGATGCTAATAAAATTCCTTAGTGTTTTTCTTAGGGAAAAAAAAAAGTCTTAAAAATAGAGACCACTGAAGTTCTTCATACCTGAATTCACAATTCAGTTCATGAAAGTACTGCATGTACCATTAATTCTTTACCAGCACATACATAGGAAGCTTCCAAATAGCTGCTCACAACTCTGACTTGCCATGGCACACGCAACCAACTGTCCAGTTAATGTACAGGAAAGTAAACAAAAAAAGTTAAGGTATATTTTATATCACTGTTTCAGTTCGTAGAAGTGAGTTATTGCTCTGCTTTTCCAAAGAGCAGAAACCCAGGGTTTGGAGACCTCAGCACCTTCCTGTTCCTACTATAACGCTAACAACCACAGAGCTCTATCCCAAGTTTAGTCTACGATCTCAACAATTAAATGCCAAGCAAGCCTCCAAAACCTAGTGCATACATCTGCCCTGAGGGGTCAAAATTCCCCTGTTATCACCCACAAGCCTCGTACAAATTTCTGGGACCTGTAGAAACAACATAGGATATTTTCCCCACTTCTGAATTGCTGGGACAAAATACTAATCAATTCAGCAATCCCACCTTGCAGATGCTCATTTAATAGTGATTCCTTACAGCCACGAACAACCACCTCCACCCTGTTACCAAAACCTCTATCCTCAGTCATTAGATTCAGGGCAAGCTTCACGTGAGATAAAGAATTAAGGATTAGTGCTTTTGAAGTGTGAAGATAATGCTATCAAGCAATGCCCAGACAAACCTCCAGCCAGCCACAAAGACTGAAACTCGATCAATAAATTTAGAGAAACACCAAACTCCCACCAAACAAGTGTACAACTTAAACAAAACCTGGATATTTTGACTGTTTAATTTTTTTGACTATTATCATCCTGAGAAAAAGAGGACTACATGGCAGTACTGACCAGCATTTCTCACTCATTTCTACTGAGTTTTTATTGATGGCTCAGACATTTTCTTTAGAAAACACACAAAGGGGTCACATTACAGCACATCAGAACCTCAGTTGAGGCAGGGCTTCTTGTGCTAAGTCTTATTAAAACTTATTCCATAATAGGATTCAGAAAAAGCCATCATTCATTTATACGAGCAAACTGGGGTTTGAAACCAGTCTGAAATACCAGTTACCTGCTTGAGCCCTGGAACCTTCTGCCTTGAAATCAAGGGCAGCATTTCTTACCAGTGAGGTCCCAGATCTGCTCCCATGATGGGCACAGAACCAACACTCTGTGCTTTACCAAAGTGAGACTCTCCCATCTCAATCACACGTCTGCTTTCAGGGCAGCCCTAGCATTGATAGTAAAAAAGCCAAGGACCATGCTTGCACTGCTTGGGACTGCTGGAGATATTTGCCTTTAGTCTCCTAAGTTTATTTAACCATTTCCCATCTTCACATTGTCTGGGTCTTCCACATCTAGACAGGAGCCTGTATGCCGACCTCTACTGGCAATAGCAAGGTCACAAAGATAGTGCACGTTTCCAGATGTAGGTATTTGTATCCATTAATCTGCCACTGCTGCTCACTAATCACAGCCACATTAAATAGATACCAGGAAATATAAATTTCTTTGATTTCTGAGGTTGAATTAAAACATAAGATAGAAGCATAACAATTCCAGTACTTTTTCATAACAAGTTAGCATCCGCAGTCCTCCTGCATCCCATTAGACATTTTCACACTTATTAGAGATGACACACTGTGTACTAAGGAGGTCAAAAACTTAAAGAAAGCCATCCAAGAGTCCAAGAATACTGAAAACACTGGTGGCATTTGACATAATTTATAGCACTAAAGAGCTGGGGAACAGGAAAAGGTTGATGTAGTAATAACATTAGCAGGAACTATAGTCCACGCAAGCCAGTGCTAAATAAAGTGCCAATCAATAGCTCTTTTATTAGTAGGTACAATCAATGTACAGCAGGCAGGCCTGGCCAATTAAGCTTATCGACTGACCAAAGAGTAGCAGGAAACATTCTTTCCTCGGTTTTGTTTTCCTTTCTGTAAGTGAGAAATGAGCTCCAGTTTTATCACTGGATTCCCACCAAGGCATCTCCAGGAGTTCCTGTAGAGTGGAAACACTGACAAAAAGCAGGCTTGAGCTATCTCGGTATCCTTTAACCTAGGGTCAGCTACAAAAGCCAATATAGTCAAGGGTCACTTAAAAGGTAACTTTTTTTTTCTAGTGACTGTATGAAGTAAAAATGTTGTTCTTCTAGATGAAGGGGAGAGAACTGGTAAAGGAAGAAAGCACAATCCCTTAGCAAGGCTTAACCATTAACAGTCCTGTAAGACCTTCGGAAATTAAGCCTATTTGTTTCTAATTCATGTATGCACTACATGATCTCAGTAAACCTCCCAGTGTGAAACAACTTCAGTATCTTTCTTGAAGGAAAAAAAGTTAAAACTACAGATCCAGTAAAAATTAAACAGAATCTCAGTGTTGCATTGTAAAGGTTGCTGAATGTAATAGGAGCTTTAATCCCAACTGTGACTGTGCAGATGCAAATAGGATACTTATCCACAATACCACTCTCCCTCCTTGCTCTGATCCCCACTTCCTCAGTTATCTCTGTCAAAAGGAAAAAGTTAGACTAGATAAGACATGGGTTCTCAGCATGATCAAATAAACACTGTGTGGTGGTCACAAGGAAAGAAAACACATTGTAGGAATGAATGGTAAAGATTATGTTTTACAGAGAATCACATACGAAATGAGTAGCCCAGGTGCCAATTTCCCATTGAAGTAAGTTAGACAGGATCTCTGTGGCCTGGAGTCTCAGCAGGCAGGGTGCTGCATTCACCCTGGCAGTCAATCAGACTACCTCAATCTGCTCCTCTCAGGCTCTGATCCCTCAACTCATTGTTGGAATTTATTGAATATAGCGTGGTTCACCAGTTTTATATCCCTTCAATCTTTACAGGTATTTGATACCTCAAAAAAGCCAGGGGAAGGAGGGGTGAGACTCTCAGCACATCTGGCTACAGGCATACAGGCACTACCAGGCAGGCCAGTTTTCAGCTTCCTATCAGACAGATCCCCAGCTGTATCCAATTCAGAAAGTATTTTAGCAATCTGCAGAAGTCACTCTAAGTGTCAGTCAGACAATTCATTGCTAAAGATAGAGGCGAGCATCTCACATATTTATGCTGTTTGCCATTTTCTTTTGCTTGGGTATGATCATTTCATCTAAAAAGAGCAAATCAAATAACTTTGCATCCTCTCTAAACGTCACAAGGTTCAGTCTTCCCTACTGCAACTCAAACCAGCTCTGATTTCACAGACTGCACCTCCACTTGGTTTTGCATGATCCTACTTTAAGCACCATGGCCTCTACTAAAATTCATCATAGGTTACATGTGCACAAGTTACTTTAACTCAGTAGAGAAAAATCAGCCTAATGCAGTTACCCATTTACTCGCAGTTTTGCTGCCTACATTCATGAGACATTAAATACCCCAACTTCTGGCCCTCTATATTACGACAGTTTAAGCAGGGAAAAAAGGCAATCAATAAAGTGGGGCATAAAAGCATGGAGCAGACATTTCCCTCCAGCTTTTTACATGAGTGTTCATAGGAGTTCACAGAAGAGAAGACAGGAGTTTAGCTTGGACAGTGCTAGCAACCTTATGGAATAGTATAAAGTAATCCCAGTACAGAAGTGTTCATCAGTCAGCCCCTCTGGTTCAGCTTTCCAGGAGCCTGGAAGCTGTAGAGCTTCTAAAAAAGTTAGACCTTCAACAAAAAGCAAGAGGAAAACGGTTTACTCACTTCCTGGCTTCTCAGTCTGAGAAGCAACCTCAGCTATTTTGTACAAAAGAAAATTTTGTCCAGGTTTTTCCAATTTCATTCAGAATCTGGCTACCGGTCTCAAAGAGAGTTTGGAGTGTCTTTTGGGTAAAGGTGGTTTGCTCTCTCATGTCCTTAAACATTTGAGAAGTCAGAGCTATACATTCGGTTTCAAAATACAAAGAGAATTAATGACCTGGGCTCACTACTCTAAATCAAGCACAAGGCACTTCCAGGGCAGGGTAAGTAATCCTTATTCAGCATATTACTGCAGCAGAGCTTTACTTCAACATTGTGCTGTGCACAACTAGAGAATAAGATTCAAACAGGAATCTATCCCAGGTGTAGACAAAAATCTCTAGAAAGCCACAGGTGTGTGGGACAGCGAGTCCCAAGCTTTACCCACCTTTCAGAGCTGCTCAGTTCCTCTCCCTGCACAAGCACGGCCTCTCTCATGGGGGACACGCAACAAAGTCAGTTCATAGCTTGATTTGTCACTGCTGATCACTCCTGTCCCTAGAGGGGGGGCCCATTGCTCTGCAGGTGGTTCTGTAATGCAAGAGATGACATCCTTAGCTTGGGTTGACAGTTGAAACTAAGCTAAAGAAAAAATCAAAAGTGCTTATCAAAGTAAACCTTCTCATGATACGCATGGGGAACTTCTGCCTTCAACATCTGGTGAAGTCACACCCTGGTCCCAGTGCACTGCTGTGATTTTGGGACTTAGAGGGCAAGACATCTTTAACTCAAAACACAGGACATTCACTCCTGGTACTGCCCTGCAATTCTTGGGTCATTCAGGGTTCTCACACATCTGTGTCTTAGGTTTTGAAGGTTAAAAACTCCAGCCTAAATCTTAAAGTCTGACTAAAGGAGCTAACTTTGTCACAGTCTGGGAGAAGTCAGTTTTGCTAACAAACACAAGGCTCATTAATATTGCTGAGCAAGCTTGAGATAAAAATGCTTTTCAGGTTTGGGAGTGTTTTTTCCAAATTGGTGAGCATTCTCAAATATACATCACATCATGGCCAGAAACATTTTCTGAGCATCGTTTTAGAAATCTGCCCTTTTGCCAAGGCACAACATGTTTTGACTAAGATGAAGGACCACATCTTCACACTCAACACTTTCTCAACTGGAATCTGTAAAGATACAGCTGGACATGTGCTACAAATCCCAATCAATTGTTCAGGAAAATCCTTGTTGAAATTCCCTCTTTGTGATTTCATTTTAGTGTTAAAAAAAAGGAGGCAGATCTTCAAGAAACAAGAATTGCACATGGAGGCATTTCTGTGACCGTGGAAGGTGGAGCCTGTGGTGGAGCTCACCACTCTTCCACCAGTTTTCCATGCTCTGTGCCTCTTTCACTGTTCTGTTCCCTTCTGAACTGCACAACAGATGGGAACAGTTGGTTTTAAAAGGTTTTTATTTTCTGATTTCAATTTTTCATGTGTTGTTTGAATCTGGCACAATACCATCCTCTAGTGAAGAGGAGACATTGTGTTAAGCTTAATTATCAAAGGCAGAAACCCAGCAAGCAATCAATCATTTAGTGACACACTCGTGCTTTCCCCGATTTGAAAAAATATTTTTTTGTAGCCATTGAAAAAAGGAAAACCATCAGAGACAAAAAAAGAATCACTCACTTCGCAGCATATCAAAACATCAAGACTGTGAGGAGACGAGTGAAGAATGTTCATTTGTTTTTTCTGAAACTAAATCCAACTCTTCTTGGCGCGTGAGCCCAGAAGCCACGTAAGATGTCTTTTAGTGTAAACATGATCTTTCTGCTGAGGTTTGCCTTATAATTAAGGCTCATCCAAACAGTCGCAAAACTTGTTTCTAAACAGCTTTCCTAAAGAGTCAAGGTTGTGCTGTTCTTTAATTTTCTTTAGTCTTTCTTTCCTCCCCCCCCAGCCCTTTTTTTTTTTTTTAACTGCCAAATAAGTGCTCCTGCAGCTGCATTCCTGTGGAACACTGACATCCAGTGGAGAGCTGGGATCATCCCCAGAGCCAACACAATGACCCCCAAGTCAGCATCTCCGTTGAGAGGAGCGCCCCAGAAGTCTAATGACTGTAGGACATGCCTTGAATTACAAACAAACTCAGAGCCTCACTGCGCAGACAGTGGCACACTTCAGTAACAGCCTGACTGACCCTGAGCTGCAATAGTTATTTTGTCTTCTAAATTCTCATTAAGATCACATTTCTAGCCATGTTATTTCTAGTGGTTTACTTGTGAAACTTAGATGTGGGGATTTCTTTTGGTTGAGGAAATGTAGAAAGAAGAACTGCTTGTATCCACTGATCAGCAAATACACCATGCTTGCTTCTGTTTTTTCAGTGACACAGGATTACAGGTCCCATGTGTTTAGACAGCACTGTATTTCAAATGATAGTGTACAATTAACATTGTTTTTCTTTGGAGAAACAGAGTCTTTGTAAGGTCACTCTGGTGTTATCACCTAGTACAAAAGCATCTGATACCTCTAGCCTGACTCCATCCACCACAGAAACGTATTCGCCAACTTGCTCAATAAAACCCTACGCAAAAGCAAGCATCAGACCAAACTTGGTCTGGAAAACATGTTCACGAATGTGATTCTCTTCTTGCTCCTTTGTAACAGCACCACAGATCAACTCTTTGGAGTTCTCACTTAAAAACATGCTTAAAACCATGACAGCTACTGCAACAGCAGATGAATACAAGAATTACAGTGCTGGTAACATCCCCTCAAAACCAGGGTAAAATAAAGTTTGAAGAAAAAAGGAAACAGTTGTACTGGAAGCTACAAATGAGAAGCCTGTTTCACAAGGAAATGTTTGAGGTTTCCAAGCTGGTTTTCCCTCTGCATTGCATTCCAGTACAAGGCTTCAAAACATTTCATCATGCCATCCCCAATTGTGACACATTCACCCCCTCATAACCGCAAAGTTCACCTCAAGCCCAAGTCCTGAGAGACTTGGAGGACATCCTTGTGGCTATTTTGGATGAACAACCCTGTCTTGTTTCCTCCTTTATCTTAGACTCAAGACACACTCACTGGGCAGACCTGTTTTCATTAAAATTTTATTTCATCTCATCAACATTTCCAAAGAAAGCTTTCCTCAGAAGTTCCCAACCAGCTCCAATTAACTGTAGTTACCTTTTGGCCAAGAAAGAAGCCACACTATGCTCTGTTTCACAATGGGTAATTCTGAACTAACTCCAAAAGGTTTTTGTAAAACTTCTCCAGATTTACAACAGAAAAGATGAGATCAAGTTGTGTTGCATATTTCTTAGCTTGCTAAAATACAAAATAAGACTACAATTACATCCTTTGCATCCCACTTTAAGAAAGCATATGCTCTAAAGTGTATCCTTCAGTGCTTTCCTATCAAGAGCAGTACCTCAGGACAGCTTAACTACTATCATATTTGCTTCAGAAGGACTTGGGCATGTACTTAAAAATAGCAGCAGGGAGTGGAGACACATTGGAAGGATGTACCAAGAACAATGTTAAGCCAAGTCTGCGCTCAAGTGCTTTCCACAGCTGGGACCAGAGAACATGCCAAATAATCAACCTTTTTCTTCCAAAAGGAAGAGTCCCTTCTCCAAAGGTGAACAGGACACACCTGTTCACTCCTGAAGGTGTGGCTGTAGGATTATAAATCTCCCCAAAGCTTATACAATTCTAACTTATTTTTCAAAAGAATACATAAAGATTTCAGTGCTACAAAGCGTTGCTTTTCTCCCTGTAGTGAGACAGAAGTGGCACGGCTTGCTATGGCAGGATATCACCTTACTGTCTGATATTTTGTTATACAGGTTAAGTAATGAAGAAATACCTTTCCTTAACAAAAGATTCTTAATACATCTTTCCAAAGGAAATAATAGGGGACGGCTCTCACTTCTACAGCAAGCAAACCATGCAGTTTCTTTTATGAGCTAAATGAAAGAAACATACAAAATAATCATTATGGATTTGTATGAAATTACTGGGTATGGAATGCAGTAAATCCCCAAACAAGCTTAACTATAGCTTGCAAGATATAATAATCAAGTAAAACTGCAGAGTATCCTTTTGTAAAATGCAGCAGAAACCTAATATTTTGTCAGAAACCTTGATTTATGTTTAATAGCTCTGCTACCTACTAAAAAAGATCTTGTATTAGCAAATGGGTACAGATCCAGTCCATTAGCTTAGGACAACTGAAAAACTCAAGGGTTTTGTGAACTAATGCAATAAAATATCATTAAACACTGTAGCATGACAAGACAGACAGAAGGTTTGAGTTGAAAGTCAGGAGAAGTGTTTGAAATGAAGTAAAATGTACAATAGATATGTTTAGGTACATCTGGCTTACATTTGCAGTAGGTCGTCAGAGGACCTTAGTGTCTGTGATGTAAATGAATAACAGAGCCCTCAACAATTTAACTGTCATCAGTATAAATGCTTTAACTGGCACAGTAAAGCAAAGCTCTGGGCCTCTTTCTAAATCTCCATAAGCTCCTGGTCTGAATTATAAACTGGGGCTGCATTACCTGAAGATGAAAGCAGCCAGGTCAATTCACTTAAAACCAGAGAATTACCACTGCGAAGCTGTGATGAGCAGCAAAGGAGCATGTGCGCGCGTATGTGTGGTTGTGGTTTTAATGTACAGCATCATAGAGACAAGAGGAACATCAGACTGCCCAGTCATTCAAAACCCAGATCCAAAGGCCTGATGGGAAGGATGTTAACTGTTTGATTTTCAGCTAGTCAACATTCCAAAATGGTAAGGCTGAAGATAAACTACCAGAATTCATAGAATCATAAGGTCAGAAGAGACCTCTGAGATCATCGAGTCCAACCGTGCCTGTCTCCCTACTAAACCATATCCCTAAGGAACTCATCTACCCGTCTTTTAAACACCTCCAGGGATGAAGACTCCACCACCTCCCTGGGCAATCTGTTCCAATCCCTGACCACTCTCTCAGTGAAGAGATTCTTCCTAATGTCCAGTCTAAAGGTGCCCTGGCACAACTTGCAGCCGTTCCCTCTTGTCCTATCGCTCATCACTTGCGAGAAGAGAGCAGCACCCACCCTGACACAACCTGTCAGGTAGTTGTAAACAGTGATGAGGTCTCCCCTCAACCTCCTCTTCTCTAAGCTAAAGATTAAATGTCATAAGAGGAGGTACACAACTACAAGGAAAGAGTTGCTTCAGTATAACCCGTTCCAAGCTCATTGCTTGCAAACTTGTCACTTTCAAGCAGCAACATCACACATACAGGCCAGGATTAAGACTGGCTACGAAAGCTCTACCACCAACTTAGATGGCTTTAAATGAAATCTTTTCCCCTTTGCACCTTTCCTCCCTCACCTTCATTCAGCTTTCAGGTCACCAGTTTCAGGGAGCTGAAATTATCCCCACCGCATTGGCACAACGTTGCTGCAGATCCCAGGCGAATCCCCAAGTCACAGTAAGCCACATAATCAAGGGCAGCCAAATACACTTCCCCTCCACACATCTCACTTATCTTTGTTACACGTTTCAAGGCCACTGATCCCGTCCAACTGTTTAATATCCAATAGGTTGAAAAAACTGATATTAAGACTCCTAAAACAGACAAAAGCCAAGCAGATTTCACTGCTTTGAAATATTGCTATTCAGAAATACTCACTAAAGTTTGGTTGGGTAAGCAAAGGCAAGTAAGCTCAGGAAGATGTGAAGGCAGATTGGTCACGTTTACTGCCATGTGGCCAAGCTTGCATATTGTCACCATAACCTTCTGGGCTCAAGATGAAAGTTTCCCTTCCCCCTTCAACAAATGCATAGGATGTTCACTTTTATAATAAATTCCAAACAAATTAATGGATTCCAACACGCATCATCAATTTATATTTCCTCCTCCAGAGTCCTACCCCTGTAAGTAATCCTTAAAATTCGTCATGAAGCTTTCAAAACAATTTATGCAAACAAACATCAAGCAGAGCTATTTGTATTGGCAGCACATTTCACTTAACAACCTACAACAAGGAACAGATGGTCTGAGCTCTGGAAACAGCTACAAAGAAAACAGTAGGAGCAAGTCCATCAGAAGCACTTTTTTCCCCCAATTTTGTGAAGATTACAGACTTGTTCTTGTTTATTTCTTTGATTAGGCTGTTATTTTATGTACTCATGAATCCTTTCCTCGCATTTCATGGAACAAATCCACCAGAAGCACATTCCCCAACTGTGTATACTTTACAGAAGCACTGCTTTCTGAACAGAGCTATCTGTTCCTCACTGATCCAGTGCTCTCTAAAGTGGTGGGGAAGGAAGTGAAACAACATGCAGATGTTGTACAAGGGATTGACAAATTTAAGGCAAACCTCTTAACAATTCGTAGTTCTCTTTATCCTTTAGTCTCCAACATTAAAACAAGCAAAAGCAGCTGATTCACAGAGTCACACACATTACACATCACTTCATACCATTACTGGTTTTGTAAGACGTGATGTTCTTCCCCTTTCCCTTTTCTAACGAGAGCTTCATCTTGTCAAGATGGATTACAAGAGGCTCAGCCCAAGCAGGATACTATGGCACAAACAAAGGGAAAACAGTTTAATTGATACCTACAACACCACAAGTGGGATCTGCGCTAGCTGTTAAGGCTGATCGAATGGAAGCTCTGGTTTATTAGGACCAGAGGACTCTTCAAGGAGAGAGAAGCCCCCCCACTGCTCTGTACAGTGTGGAAAGCAAGCTACCAACCAAACATGAATAATAGTGTTCATCTCCATTTTAGTTAAAAACAAAGTGGAAATGAAGCACAAATTACCCCAATGGCATTCTTTAATGTAAATGTAATATTTTCCCTGGGTCAAAACAAGTAATAGGGGATGTTTTTATAAAATGAAACAATATTCAACTGTATAGACCTTTTAGAGAAAGTCTATCTCTGATCATGAGTAATCATGTGATTCTTGTTCACCATCAGGTCACAAGTGTCTGTCCTTTCTTCATGACGACTCATATGAATTTGTCTGCAGAGACTCTTACCCAGCCCTGGATTTAATTTGAATAACATTAGGACAGATAACATAGCTGCACAGATATCAGCCCACCAGCCACAAACACACACTCCTCCTTTATTATCAGAAGTCAGAGGCAAATTAGCCCCCCTTGAGTTACACAGGGATGAATATGGATTATGATGTTAAAAAACCAACAGGATAATAAAAAGAAATTAAGGACTTCTGACCAGAGAGAGACTCATGACATCTTGAAACAACAGAAATCTTTCCGAAGTGTGGTAACCTGGGTGGAAACAGGACAGTTTGGAAGGGTTCAGCTTTGAGAACTGAAACCATGGTAAATTTTGGTGGAGTAGAATCAAGGACAAAGCAGTCCAAACTGACTACTTAACAGGGTCTTTGAGTATCACAGTTGAATAAACTTTGCTCCACACAACACTACATAATTTCTGCTTTCCTTCTCTTGTTAGCGGAAGAGTTTCACATCAGGCTGGCTACAAGGGTGTTTGCACTGGCTGCCTCGGCAAACCTCGATTGCCAGGCCTTACATCCCATACACATCTTCTGCTGGACCACTTAACAGAGCAAGATGACTGAAATACTGCCCAGGAATAAAAACAAACACATCAGAACCACTTTCTGCTTTACATAGCATTGTAGATCCAAGCTTTTGGGTTTGGGGTGAAAGACAACCAGATGCCACAGCAAAAGCCCACGCAGCCAATGCATGTACTTTCAAAGTAGCTTTTCCCATTATTCATCCAGCTGCAGGAAGTGGAAAGCAATAGAGCTGAACTAACAGTGCTGTTGAGCAAAAGGTGTCTCAAGGAAAAATAGCTGAAGACGACTATCTGGACAAGCTTTGTGATGTAGTCATTGCTCCTAGGTTTTACTTGTAAAATAAGAAAAGAACATGTGAACGTTGATTTTTCAGAACTTGAACTCTGACTGCAGTTTAAACCAATTTGAGCGTAGGTAGAACTCTGAGTTCACGATCTGACCCTGTAATGTGATACCCAAACTGAGCAAACAGTTTGAAGTTCACTTCAGATTTCTTCATTTGGAGGATTACAATGAAGCGTTTCCTGAGACGTCGTGCTTTAAACAGCTAATGGCATGTGACAACCAAGGCCTTTTACATTTTACATTCTAAGGTTGCAAACACTTGGCCTCTCCCTGAAGCAGAGAAATATGCAGCAGCCCTAAGAGCTTGATATGTGGGGCCCCATCAGACTCCCCTTCCACTTTAGCACAGGACACAACCAGGAGTCTGCTCACTGCAAGTGGAAAAAACTTCTCTACAAACACCTCTCCGTGAGGGGCCACAGCAGCTGTGGTGGGACCACGGCCCTGGAGGAGGCAGAGGGCCACTGACTGCCAACAACACAGTGACAGACTGAGCACAGGTCACATCAGCCTCCCAAAACAAGCTGTTTTCAGCCATTTCCCAGTAAATTTTTTTCACAAGGTACAGATAGATAAAAAAAAAAAAAGACACGACAAGGCAGAGTTTCAAAGGCACAACCAGAAGCAAATTCCCAATCCCTCTGGTGACCTCCCCCAGGTGTGTCTTAAGGTTTTTAGAGTTGACCAAATAAAGCGGCACCATCAGGTAAAAAGCTGATGTTTCACACAGTCCCTGCCCAGGTCTCCCCCGCACCTCCCCAGGTTAGAGCTCAGCCAGACCACTGTGTTTTATGGAGGAGAAGCCTTTATGGATCAGTGTCCTTTCTGGGGAAGGCTGGAAGTTCTGGGGGCACTGAAAAGGGCATGTATATTATGTATACATACAAATAGAAAAATCAAACTTCATTGAGAAGAAGTGAAGTTTTTGCTTCTGTTTAATCTCTATATTTAGTTTACCATCTTTCCTGTGTACTTAATTTAAATCAGCCACATAATTTCTGAACTATAATAATGCTTAATTGTTACATGATATTAAGCAAGAGGCATCACAACACGTACAAAGCACCAGGTCCCAGCTACTGAGCAGCAGCACTGACCAATGCCCTGACACTGCTTCTAGGTCATGAATATCAGAGCCCAAACTGTTCTCAAGCACAGTTAAAATCAGGATGCTTGCTATTACTCTTCAAGTTTCCATGTACTGAAGAAACACTGTTTCAGCTGAATTTGGTGGAATTACAGGAGCTGATGAGGTTAACCACTGACTGCATTTCCTGGAGGGCATCTGAGACTATGCCCTGACCCAAATTATTTAATCTTGATCCAGATTTGAACAGTTTAATTTCAAGTTTAATTTTCAAATTTGAACAGTTAAACATCTCTGGGAACCCAAAAAGGTAACACAGACCTTCAGGGCAGCTCTTAAATTTGAGAGGCAGCAAGGGACAGAGCACAAACACAATTGCTCCCAGCCATTTGGGGGAGCAAACCCAAAGCCTTTCTTCTCCTGCTCCAAGCAGAAAGCTTTGCCAGAGCAGGTTGTGGAAGAAGGGGATGGAGGTTTGATGTCCACTGAGCACAAGCTGGCTGTTATGCAGAGCACAGGTGTCACTCAACCCTTTAACTCCAGAATCCCAGTGAAGTTTCTGGCCTAAAGGAGAGAAGAGGGGCAAATGAGCCCAGGCAGGCTCCAGAATCCCTCCCTGGGCATACCAGTCCCCACGCTGGTATGCCCAGGGCTCCTTGCAGCCCAGAAGAGGGACCAGACTTAGGGACTTGCCCTGTCCCACATTATCTACACCTAGTAGAGTTCAAACATCCCCTCTCCAGCTTCAACCATGAATCCCAGAGTGGCCTTGAGATACTTCCCCCAAGTGAAAGCATCATTTTAAAAAAATCCCAATTACTTTTATTTGGGATGTTTTTTGTCAGACTGAAGGAAGCCAGTCAAATTGTGTCCATAATAATGAGCTTATTAGCCTGCAAAAAATAAACTATTGATCAACTTGCTCACACCTTTCAACTGCTTGCTCATTAATTGCATCAGGAGATGAAAATACTTCAGTCTTCGCATGAAAGGGATTTTTAACTAGCACGTGAAGCATGCAGGAGTATTCCTAAACTGAACGATGCAGCAGCATGCAAAACTACATGTGATACTCCATGTAAAAATCTATAAGGCACTAGAAGCTGCATAGTTGTGTTTGCAGAATTCTCCAAACCAGCTCATTAGTCCACAGGAAAAGCAACATTCATTAATTCAGGTCAAAGAGCCCTATACCTTGGCTGTAACCACAGGAATGCAGTCATAGGAATTCCTGTTATCTTCAACTGCACAACACTGTCCCATGCACCTTAAAAACTGAGTCACAATTTATGTCCAGACTCAGTTCAACACAGCACAAGGTAGCCCAGATATTTTACTACCAACCACACATGAGAAAACACCAGTTAAAGTGTAACAGTGATGACAGTATAAGCTTACAAGCAATACAAGGGACTTCCAATGGGATGCTACAGCACTTCCTCAACAACCTGTAGACATGTCTTTTCCTCCTCTGCTCCCAGACAGAGAACAAACATTTACCACCTCTGGTTGCAGTAAGTGACTGGTGAAAGTGTTCACCTGGGCAGCACCGTCCTGTCCCAGCCTTTCTCTCTGGTAGGATGGCAAAGCACCCCAAAACTGAGAACCTGTGTGCAGCCCCCTTCCGCTCCCGCACAATTACAGCCTGCTTTTAATTATACCCAGAGCAACACAGTGTAAATCCCAAATACACAGAAGCTATTTCAGTATGGGACAGTAATTTTCAGCCTTCCCTCCAGAGTCTATAACCTCAGCTGAGCAATTCTGAAAAAGCCATGTCCTGGTGAGGCAGCTGAGCCCTCTCCCATACACTCCTGACCTACAGATATGCTTAATATGTTAATTTTTGTTTTGGTTACAGAACAAAACCTGCCTTTTAAAGAAAATTTTAACAGATTCTAAACCAGAAACACTGCACTCCCCTGGGGCATTAAAAAATGCAAACTGAAGACTTCCCATGTGTTGGGGTTATTACTTATTTCCTTCTAAAAACAGAAGAAGTGTTGCAACAGTTGTAATGCTCCAGCTCACTAGGCCAAGAAGATGTTTTCTTTCTGCACACTCATTAACCATAGTGTGGAACTCAATAACTGTTCTAATTTCCTACCTTAAATGTTTTTCTTCCCCCCAGTTTTCATTTTATGCTTTACATTTACATAGGACTACACTCCACCACTTACCATGAGAGTCTAGTTGCTGTCAAACACAATAAAAGGAAAGGAAAAGTGTCTGGAATCACAGAAGCTTTAGTGTTGAAAATTATAATTTAATTTCTAGAAATGAATTTAAGCACTCAAAGCTTTCTTTGTCAGCCTCAGATGAGAAACTGATAGGCTTTGAAGGCAACCAAATGTTTTTTTTAGTGGAACCTCTCAAGTAAATATTTATGTTAGATATAATAAGAGATGTTATTTCACACCACAAATTAAATACTAGCTAGTTATTAAATCTAGTGCAATGCTGTGAAACTCTCAGGTACTCTTGCTCACAATAGGTGCAGTGTAATTAGGCTGGCTGAGCTCCAGGAGGCTTCCTGAGCCTCACCTCCAAACCCAGAGCATCAGTCAAGCTCCTGCCATGGCCTCAGGAGTCCTCAGTATCAAGCCTGATTCAAGGGCAGATTCGTTGCATAAACCAACAAATTCACCTACCCCTGCCATATGTCTGCTGTTTGGTAAAATGCTTCTGTCTTCAGGAGTAAAACACTTCCTACTCTATTTTGCAAGGACATGAAGTCTCTGAAGGAAGAAGAGAGCCCAGCCTGGGAAAGGGAGAGGACAGGACCCTCCATGCTCTGGGTGGCCCAGCAGCCTCCACAGCTGGAAGATGTTGGATTATGTGTACCCCATCCATGGACTGATGTTATCTGTGTGTGAACACACAGAGCCCTAACCCATTCCTTTAAGCCTTAAAGGTGCAAAATACAATATCATGTTGAATTTGATTTCTAAAACTAAATATACCAATATTCACTTGGCTGAGGTATAACAGAAAAACTGCATTGGGCAGAATCATGCCAAATCCAGCCCAGACAAGTTCCTGAGTAGTGCAGACACAGTAGCACAAGCTTCCAAGTGCACACAGCCTGGGTACCTGTGATGCTCAGCAAGGGCTCTGACTGAGGATGCAGCCCCGGCTCCAGCACCGCTGCCAGTGCCAGGTAGGCTGGAGCTGCTCTGCCCAAAGGTCCTGCTCCAGCATAGGCATTGCACCAGCTCCACCTCCACGCTGATGCTCTGGGGGAGGTGGGAGAGCAGCAACAGATATAAAGGCAGGGGAAAAAAAAAAGGCAATATTTAAGTATCTTATTTGGCTAATTGCACAATCACAAGAAGACTTCAAATCATGCCAGAGGGGGATAAGGACACTTCATGGGTGAAAAGGGCTTTCACATCTCCTTTTCTTCTAATAAATGCTGATTAAGGATCATTATCCTACCGTGTTGCTCTGCCTTGTTTTGTCTTAAGGTAAATATTTAAGAAAGTTATTTATGAGTACAGCACAGAGGATGTCTAATAAGGCAAAAGTATTAATTTTGAAAGTCCCTCTTTATCTTTTATTATCACAATATTTTTGTCCACTGCCTTGGCAGAACATGAGGCTTGGTAAACCAGTAGTGCTGTGCAGTGGGATTCCTTTACTCCACTTGGAGCTGCTTCACTGAGTGTAGTTATAATGCTCTGATTATAGTGTGTTGTAAAAGCTGTTTTGGATAGGGCACTCATAAGTCATTCTAAAACATCAGAAAGGAAAGGGAAAGTTTTGGCTGTAAAAAGTAAAGAGGGAGAGGGAAGGGATGAAGGAAATGCCCTTGGGTGTCATCCATAACTCTAGCACAATGAAAATACCCAGGCTGGTGAGCGCAGCTGAGGTTCATCTAACTGGAGTGGTGGGACCCAGCCAGCCAGGGAGCCTGGAGACACAGAAGTCAACAGGAACCAGTCAGTACATAGCAACACCTTGGTCCAGGCCTGTAGGTTGATGCCCATGAGAAACCCCAATGAACTTAAAGGTAAAGCCATGTGCTTGAAATCAGGACAGCAACTTTCAGACACACAATTTAAAAAGAGAGGATGACTACACCCATCTGTTCTTTCCAAACTGGAGGGCAAGTAGCAGCTTTGCTGCTATTCCTGATGGAGAGGAGCACAACATTCCAACAGCAAGCAACACTGCCATGTATAGTCACCCAGGCAAGTTATTTACAGAGATGCTCACAACATTTCCTCTCACTCCTGAAGTGTCATCAAGTTGTGAGAACTTTTTAGCAAGAAGATGCAATCCTAAAAGTCCATTAAATTACAGAAACACCAATGTACAACCGCGTTCTTACTCATAATATTTTCCTCTGTTCATCAGGATAATAAAACAGAAGGCAAAGCTCTGCAAACACAAAATTAAGCTATAATTCTAGCTAAAAGGGGCGAGGAACAGCACTGTATTTCACTATCTACCAATGAGGAATACAAGCATACATTTTCTAAAGAAAGAACACATCCATAGTATGCTAAATACAGTAAGTATTAATTAAATCATTATTAGCAATCAAAACCTAATTTCTTTCTGTCACTTTCTGATATCTTATCTAAAGGCATATTTGCAATACTATTATAACGAGTTACAGTTCGAGCAATAGAGCTGCTTGCAATAATTCAGAAACATGTACACTTTCATATGAATATATCATGCCTAACTAATGAGATTGCTCATTTCATAACTTCAGTTCCATTTTTATTATTTCATAAAACTGGAAGTCCTTATCCATTTTATGAAAAACACCAAACCTTTGTGAAATTCATTAAATAAGCATAAAAAATTCATTAAACAAGTGAATTGCATTCATGGCTGCTTTGATGCAAATGCCCTTTAAGCAATGTAAAACTCCATATTGATTTAACCTTTCATGTTCTGATATTTCCATGTGGAGGAGATATATATAAAAAAATCTTTATTCAAGGAATGAAATTAAGTGCTGATCCCTTGATCTCCAGCCAGGGTGAGGTAGATTGGTCAATTTAAATAGTCAGTGCTGATCAGCAAACAGCTGAGTTTGTATTAAAAAGAGCACTAGTATTTCTGTACACCTTTGTTGGCAAATAAATACACACATAATATCTTGGGCCAAATCAATATGATGCTTGAAGTCTCCTCTGTAGCAGAAAGTCAACCAAATATTGGTTATGTCCTGCGGGACAAGTTAAAACAAGGCCATGCTCATCCAGTAAAAGGTAGAAGAGCTTCTCCCAAGCACCTGCTGAGGTTTAGCTGCTCATTCCCATTGCCCTTGTTCCCACTGAAAGCTGCTGCAAATAGCACAGCCAACAAGCCAGAATCTGTGTGAACCTACCACCGTGTACCACCTGCACCAGGGAGGGGCCAAACTGATCAACTCCATTTTCTTGGGTTCAGTCTGCATCCCTTCATCTGGTAGTTGTCATATTCACTTTTATTTCCTACCTTTAAACTCCACTGAAACCACAGTCCTCTCCCAGTATTTATGGCAGCATGATGAGTGAAAGAAATCACCAATCCCTAGTCCAGTAGGGTCATTCTCCTCTTTGTGTTTCCAGTGCACTGTACTTCAGAGCACATAACGCGAAGAAGACACATCTGAAACAAGTACACGTGCTGCTACCCAAGTTGTGCATCTAATTAAACCAGGAATAGTCATGAGATAAAAGTACTTGAACTCTCAGCCACCCAAAACCACCTGCTGATGAGAAGCAATCATTCCCTCAAAGGCTTGTAACAGCCAAATGCAGCAAGCTGAGAAAAATACATCCTCTGTATTCTGAAATAACCACGTCCTCTGCCCGGGTTTATGCTGGATGTCAGAAATAAGGCACCAACTACCCATCCCACTGCAAATACCATCCTTGTCAGTCTAGTTCAGAGGGTCCTACACAAACCTGCTGTGCTGAGCTTCAACACCATCCAGGAGGTCACTGACTGCAATGGGATTTCGGGACTCCAGCCCCAAGGCCTGACTTGATGATGAGCAGCCCTTGGTTTACACCTACATATAATGCTGTACTGCTCATTTCTGCTGTGCTTCATAGACAGTGGTTTTAGCTAAGAAAACGTAACCACACAGTGTATATGTGAAGGAGAGTGACATATCAGCTTTATGGCTTCCTAAGTTCCACATCTCAATGAGGTTATTCCTGAAACACCTCCTCTACAACCCTTCCATGCCTCATTTTTATTCTCAGGTGCCTCTCCTGCACAATTCCTTCTCCCTCAGCTCATTTGGCTCCAGCAAACTGAGCCAGAAATAATTCTATTTCCATTTCTAACCATTTAGATAATAAACAATATTTTTATGCACCAAAACACGTCTTTAATCCTCATATTTCCCTCCAAAATACACCAAGACATCCTTATTCTCAGTAAGCCCAGCCAAACAAAACAAATCAAGTTCCTAGGCCAAGCTCTCCAGGAGTTAAAAATAAGCCCAAAAGTATTAAAATAAATTTTAAAAAAACAAAAATCCCAGCCAAGATATTTAAAGTATCATCATTTTTAAAACTCTCCCCAATTTTCACCCGATGTCCCAGAAGATACTGCTTCAAAAGGAAAGATGTTATGACTTTTTTCCCCAGAGCAAGGGAGAAGGAATCACATTGAAAATAACCTTATTATAAAGGAGTTTCAGCCTTAATCACAGAACTGTGTAAGCCACCAGAAGGCTCCCAGTTCTGTCATCACAACATTGAACAAAAAGATGGATGAAAACATCATCACTTCCCACTCCTGTTCCTCCTGATGCCCCCTACACTCATCGCTCCTCAGGTGGCTGAAAACTGCCTGCCCCCCCCCCAAAAAAAGAAAGACACCTGTGATTGAGCAAGTTCAAAATAGTACTTGAAGTCATTTAAGTTCATCATTATTAGGATTTAGCTTAGACCTCCCTTGACAGTGTTGGTACCCTGCAGCATCTACAGCCTTAGGAAGGCACATTTCCACCTATGGCAAGATTTGAAACTGACTTTGTAATAATTAAAAGAGGGAATAAAAACCTTGGGAGCTTTTTTCATGATTACTAATTTAACAGACAAACTATGTTTTATTGATAGTTCCAATTGTAAATTTGCCTTCCGTACATGCTGCTGCTAATGTCTAAAATAAGATGTGCAAGAAGAGATAATCTTGTGCCTAAGGCTTTTTTAGGATAATACACAACACAAGCCTGCAAGAATTCAACTGAGAAAGACTCAATAGAGAACCACTCTGCTCCTTGCCTTCCTGGCTCAGAAAAGGAGCACAGCACTTCTGTGTGCATGCTGCTCGGGCGGGTGCAGGCTCACACAAGTGCCAGTCCTGTGGGTTTATGAAGAAATTAGATTTGCATTTAAGAAAATCCTTGGTGTGACAGCACAGTGGCTTTTAAAATTTGACTGTCTACATGCTATTGGAAATGGAGGTATAGACTCCAGAGAGTCTGCAGTACGGACACCTCATTCATCTGGAGCGTATTACTTGGGAGGGATATAAAATTACTTCTGTATATTTTGGGAAAAACAACATTATCCTTAAATTTTGCAGGGGAATGACCAGATCCGGAGTGCCTCAAGGCCAGTGGGACAATTCCAGCTGAATGTCTGACCTGGGATTCTCCAAGACCCCCTGACTCGTGCCATCACCGTGCTGAAATGTCACACCTGGGTCGAACAGGCACTTTATCACAGATGCCAGTACCTCTCCCTCATCGCACACACAAGTGCAGCCGCTTTTGCCTTCCTTCTTTCCCAGGTGCACCCTCCCACCTCAGCTGTCAGTGGGGAAGTTATTGCAGCTGCGAATAACCAAGGTGTTGTTAATCTGCAAACATGGCTTTCTGAAGCCTTTTCCTTGCATTTAAATCAGTTTCACTTGAGAAAAAAAAAGTCCCTGTTTTAGCTAGGCTAACTAGTCAGTGATGTGTTTGGCTGAAAACCTGTTATGTTTTGCTACTTTATCATGTTGCTATTTCCATGTTCAAAGGCTAGTTAAATTATTTACGCTACACTTCATATATTGTGTACGACACTTGCCTTGACACGAACAGCAGCAACTGCAAAACCAGTTTCCTTGAGCCAGTGCTTCAGAATAAGAGAGTCCTGCACTTTGCAGCAAACGACCCATTCAAAAGCTCAGCTTTTATCCCTCCCCCTGCTCCAAAAAAAAAAAAAATTAGGAGCCACACGGATATGAATTGGCTTCAAAGTTTCACATAGCAATGTTGATTTAATTCTGGAGGATATTACAAAATATAGGGCATGAATGGAATAAACTGAGCATTAGTTCAGCGCAAGACCCCAGTTACATCTAAAATTCACTGTGAATGATAAATTGCTTACAGCCAACGCTAGTTTTAAATGTATATTATAGCACATGTACTTCAAGTAGCTCTGTGAATATTTTATTACACCATCCCAATCATTTACACTGTGTGATATAAGTCTCATTGTAGTTGCACTCCCTTTTAAGGTACAGTTTGATTTCTTCCTTGTCTTTTTATTTATTTAATCACAACTCAGTTGAATTACCATTCCTTTGCTCATCAGCAACCAAACCAAGCATAAGAGCCCAGAAGTCCCAAAACTCTGCAAGTATTTCTGTGGCCAGAAAACCACAAGCCTCCTTCAGAGGTGAGAGAATCCTGAAACCACACTCTAGTGACCATCCCTCACTATGGGCACGCACACACCTCCGGTCTCACTGCTCTGCGATATTGCCCAGCAGCATTCAGAGAAACCACACAATGTGAGGGTGGGCAGAGTTGTGGCAGGACAGCTTCCCAACAACTCTGCTGCTGCAAAAGCCTACAGCATATTTTTCTAGGATCTACTATGGATATTCCAGTACAAAGCAAGCCCTCACTGCTGCTTTCTCCTTGCAAAACCACCCCTGTAAACTGAAGGATTTTTTTTCAGTGCCACCTCATTTTCCACTGCATTCCAGCTGCCTCTTGCACTCCCCCACTAAAGCAAGGGCCACGTACAGCAGCACAGGCAATAAACTCAGCACAAACTCCAAGACAATTCCATGTGATGGTTATCTACATCGGATCCGATGGTGCCTCCCTGGGATGCCAGCAGAGAACAGCTCCACGCTGTACAGACGTGCGCTGCAGCACAGTTATTGCCTAAGGAGGTCCCAGCTTCATCTCCATTCTCAGTATTTTAGTATATTGAAAACAATAACTTGTACATAAAGCAGAACAGGAGTCAAAGGCTGGAGAAGGAGATTATAAACAAAATCTTTAGGTATAAAATATTACTACATTTTCTATATTGATCAGTAAGCCCAGGTGCTGCTATATGACTTACTGTATATTATGATTAATTATTAATTATATTCAGTTAAGAGGCATTTTACTGAACCAAGCCAGGGCTTGAGGATTCCCTCCAGTTTAGGCCTTGATATTGCACAGGTCTTGTGAATTGAGTCATAGATATCAAGAAACATTACAAGTCAAATCAATATTTTATAGCCTTCACACAGATCCTAGTCTGAAACACAGTGCTCTGAACAGGAGCTTGCAGGAGCTAAAATAATTTACACTAATAAGGCACTGACCCATGCAGTCCTTAATGATCATTTAGCTTTGGCAATACTTCTTGGAGTTATTGAGCTGCTTGGAATTGTTTTCTTTTCCAGTAGAAAACTACTACATCAGATTAAGGATGTAAGCAGTAACAACACAAGGCTCAGTTTTGTTCCATGTAAATTCACTCCAATTATATAAACTGCTAAATTAAGAAATGAGGTATTTAAAACAAAGGGGTTATAATAGAGCTGCAAATACACAAACAACATCAAAGAAATTCTTAATTCCATTTCTTGCCTTGTTTGCTCATTGAAGTGCCATGCATTGCTGCAAGTGCTATGAAAATATCATAAGATCATAATTATAAGGTTTGTTGAATTATAGAGTAAAGAAGCCACTTATTTACATTTAAATATGAACAGCAGTAATTGAAATGTCACATGCTTCTCTGTTCTTGACTCCAGAAAAATATTTATCTACTGACAGCTTGATGTGCTTTCAACAATGGCCTGGATTCATGAAAGGAACCGTTACTCACATGACTCTGCTTTTATTTATTTCTCCCTTCTGATTTACGAACTCAAATGGGGGGGTCCTGAAGTGCTCAGGCACTGACGTAGCGATGAAGACACGCGATACAAACAGTAGTGTTACCAAGTTGGTGTCCAATAATTCTTTGACCTGTCAATACAGGAAGCTCTGCAACAGCTTTAGGAAATCAATTTTAAATTGACCTCATTGAACTGATGCAACACCCAACTGGAGATGCATTTTTAGGTCTTGTTAAAGTTTGATGGCAAGTGAACCTGAGTCAGGCTGATGTTGAGGAGACACAGAGAGGATATATGAGAGTTTAAAATGAAAACTGCATTAGCTGAACCAGGATCTCTAAGGGGGAATCATTTAGAGAGAGCCCTAGTGAAGATCCTGGACAGATTCTGCTGGGCCAACTTGCTTATGAGACTTGAAGCTTGACACTCTTACAACATTACCAAGGTCAGCAGAAAGCCTCTGAGAGCTTCAATTCCAAGTAAACTGAAAGACAGAGAAAAAGGCCAAACCAGAGCAAAGTAACTCACTGTGAGCAGTCCATCTCCTATGTAGGGAGCAATGGGCAGTTGGCCGTGGGAAGGCAGAAGCCAGTCTCCCTGCATGCTTGTTCTTTAAAGATTTACCATCTCCTATCCTGGGAAAGGCTATCTAGAAAAATCCCTAAACCAGCAGAACTTGAGCCTGAGCCTTCTCCAAGGAAGGATAATGTCTCATTGCAGGGAGCTGGAAGCCCTCTTCCACCTCTGTCACATCCCAAATCCAACATCTGTGGCCACCCAGAGGACAGGGATAAGCCTGCAAGACTAAGAGGTGCATCTAATAAAAATAGGTCCCCAATTTTTTTTCTAGGTCTAAAACTCATAATCTGTCTTGCATAACCTCAGAATAAGCAAAGATTTTGCAAGTGATTTTTGCTTTCAAGTATTTTTCTTTTGTTACATATTAATAATTCCCATAATGCAGGGACTGGTTTGGGCCTTTCTTTTTTTGGTCTTCCTCCAAGAGACCTATTTCACTGCATGGTGTGAAAACCCAGAGGGATTTTTACCAGCTCTGTTTAATAGCCACACACTCCACAACTGAGTTAATGGTAAAGCTTTCCATTAATGAGAGCAGTTTTAAGGTAATGCTAAACCAATGAATCTCAGTCACCTGCTCTGCTTCCCTCTACCTTTTCCACAACCCTCCTTGCTTTCTGGTTTAATAATTAAATGTACCAAGGCCTTTTTTGACAGCTCTGAAAAGAAACAAAACTGATCGGAGTTTAGAGAAAACAGGTAGTATTTGCAGGGAAATACTGAGTAGAGAAAAACTTTTTGGGACAGTCACAACTTGTATTAAACACTAACATAAGTCTTCAAGGTCATCACAACAAACATCAGTGGAGATGGGTCTCTGCTGGGCTGTTCCACTGTGGGAGAGCACACGCACCGTGGCGGCAGGAAGGGCCGCTACCCGAGAGCAAGAACAGCATCTCCAAAGCAAGGGGTCAGTAAACAGGATAATGAAATGTGACAGTAATTTCATTTGTAAAATATATGCTAAAGCTATCAGGGCAAAAGTGCTAATAGCAAGGGCAACATTTGCATAATTACACTGAGTTTAAGGCTCTGGTTTTAAATTGACCTCACAACACCTCTCATGGATGCAAAGCGCAGTCGGCTCTGCTGTTAGGAGGTGGCACACACTGCCCTGGGCCTTGGCTTCTCACCCTGCTGGATCACACAGCCTTCAACTGTGACACAGCAAAGAGAGTGCCACTGCTGGGGCTGTTAGAAAACACAAGTATAACAACACCTTGCATTAATGAGCAAATGTGGTTTATGAAGGATAGCGGGTTTTCACATTTTCTGCACCTCTGATGTCAAAGATCTTCCAGATAACCCTCAGTGTTATCCCTCATTCTCACAACTCTAAGACCACAGCTGCGCTTCATCATTACACCACACAGATTCAGCTGGAAGAACAAATATGGGACAAATTAACAGCACAGAATGTACAAGAGTAAACTAAACTGATGGTCTCTTAAAAAAACACAAGACAACTATCCTTTGGCACCATAGGGGCATTCTTCCAGCACCAGTCTGAACCATTGCCTGTGGGGTTTACTCACTATGTCTACAAACAGTGTGTTTTCTCACAAGTTTTTACAATTAATACTAGAAAGGCCGGTCATGTACAGCCTCTGTGGGGCATTGAGTCATTCAGAAGAGCATGAATTTAATATTTTTTATATAAAACAATGTTCATATCATGGTACATATTCAACTTAGCTTGCCACTGCCCAAGCCTTATTCGGCACATGTGACCAAGCCAAAGGCATAAAGGTGACGAGAGAAGGTCATGGTGTTGCCCAGCTTGAAGTGACTCCTCCAGGAAGAGTCACACACAGAACCCTGCATTCCAGGTATTTGTGAGCAGGAGCTGCCCAGCCAGGGCTGAGGCACAGATGTCATGAGGCTGTTTCCCACTGGCACCCACAGCTGTGACGCTCAGGGCCCGTTGGAGGCCACCTGCCTCTGCAGGCCCTCCCTGGCACATCACAGAAAGGAGACAACTGGTTATTTCTGCAACAAAAACCCATAACACTCAGGCTACAACCAATGGAAAGAGGTTTAATAAATATTCAGGCTCAACAAAATATTATGGGTGAAACCATCTATGGGGCTAATTTTTTGAGTAATTTTACAGAGTAAAGCTACACAGAGAGGTACGAGGAGCACAAGCAAGCCAGGCAAGGACCTTGCAGTGAGGCTATTCCAGTGCTGCCGACTGCCCGCTGCACATTTACTCGGGCTTTTTCTAGCTCTGCATAATCAAAGAGGCACTGGGAGTGGATTCGCAAGGAACAAACGGAGCAGAGGAACAAGCCTTTGTCCATCATTTAGAATTCAGCCTTTTAGGAGCCTGTGCTGTTACGTGCAATTGGGACTTCAAAGAATTAGCACCT
The DNA here is from genome assembly GCA_033558185.1 of Dromococcyx pavoninus. Classification (NCBI taxonomy): domain Eukaryota; kingdom Metazoa; phylum Chordata; class Aves; order Cuculiformes; family Neomorphidae; genus Dromococcyx; species Dromococcyx pavoninus. The sequence goes on from JAUMJL010000066.1 coordinate 1,225,075, forward strand.
TCCAGAGTCACCCCACCATAGCACCCAGGCAGACACACCACTGCCCAGTCCTGTGGTTGGTACAGGTAACTCACTTTTCACTCCCAACAACAGCCAGGGAAATATACACAAATATCTCCTCCACCACTACCATCAGTACAGCTGGCTGGTGCTAAGCCCATCCACCCACAAAATAGCACATATTTTACAAAATTGAGATGAAAAAAATTACAGATTAGCCAGGATAGCTATAGCACTTCCTGGGCAGATATTAAAACATCAGACAGTAACATCTTCATATTAAACTCTTCCTTGAAAATAATAAATGTTGCAGCTCTCCATTCCATCTTTGTTACATTTTGGTATTCTTTGCTTCATTGCACATTTACAAATCATGAAGAATTCATAGATGAATAATGGACTGAGAATAATATGCGCGTGTATATATAAAAATATAAAACCCAGCACAAGCTAAGAAGAGGATAAACTCTTCCTAGGCACAATAAATTCATGACTAAAGTAGTAAAATTATAATTAAAAAATCAAACTGATATTGTTAAGTGTCTAAAATCCTTTCCAGTGGCTCTGATGAGCAGTCATTATTCTGTTCCACAATAAAGCATGTCATTTCATTGTCCACAGAGCCTCTTCATGATATATAAATGAATTATTTTCTGGAGGTTTCCCCATTATCTCTAGAGAATTTACAACCAGATAAATTTAGCTCCTGTATCTCCTCCAAGAGGATATGCTACTCCAACTACACACTGCTGCATGCCTTCACCAAACAGGGAGGTAGCTCCTACCTCTGCTACTGAGCCATTGTGCAGCCTCAGGAAGCCCCCTCCCCTCTATAAAGCCCATGTGCCCCCCATCTCCCCACTGGCCAGCAAGACCCTCAGCAAGCAGTGCCTCTCTCTCAGGGCACTCCTCAGAGCCAGCACAAATGCAGCTGGAAGACACCAGCACAGCAGAGACACCACCACATTTCTCACCCACCTCAAGTAGTCCAGGTGCTGCAGGTACAGGGCTAGGGCTAGTGCTCCTGTTTCCATTTCATCCCTAAACCACAGCTGGTGCTCCTGCCCCCACCCAGCCCCATTTCTCCCCCCTGCTCACCCACCTGTGGCTGCAAGCACCAACATTATAGCTGTATTATAAAATATAAAATCCACATTATTAATAAAATGTGATGAATTCTCCAAAGCACAGGTCTGAGATTTTTACTCAGCCCCTCTTAGGACACCATTTGCTGACCCTCCTCCTTCGCCTCTCTACTTTTTCTTTTTTTCAACCACATATTAGAAGAGATGATCTCCACCTGTGAGGTGTGTGCAACTGAGGACCACAAATCCCACTTGCAAAAGCAACCCTCTAGCATACAAATTCAATGCACTTCCCAACCTCACGCCCTTAAATCACCCACGAAATGAAGCCACCTCCACAACAAGCTTGCTGAAAAAATGTTACCCATAGGTTTTTTAAAAAAAAACAACTTGATTGCTGATTATTACTTCCTAGTAGAAATAATGGGGCCTGCTCATTTTGAAAGTCCATCAACAAAAACATATACCCTTTTATGAGTTAAACTGTATGGAATAACTTTTAAACAATAACTCAACTCCTCTGAAATCTCTTTTGTGAGATTGAAGGCTTTTCCTGTATCAAATTATCTGGATTTCTCATGGATTATGCATTTCTCAAAACTCGCTGTTTGCAGATTAAAGAGAGAAAGGAAAGTTAGAAAGGACACAATAGAAAAAAGATCAGTAAAGAAAAATATTTTAAATATTAATGACCAAGGGGGAAATGGAAACACATTAAAGGCAAATGTGAGAGCTTTTAAATATGTTATTAAAATTGATTTATAAATGAGACTCTTCTTTAACCAAGTGCTTTAGCCTTCACTACTTATTTCCTTCTGCTGTCTCTCCAAGCATTGGTGTCACCATCCAAAGCCTATGGCATTAAAGAAAGATCCAGAAAATAATTAGTCTGACAATGACTGTGAGCTGGTTCAAACAGGAAAATATCATTACAGTAAGAATCTCAGAGAATGAGATGAGAAGTTGGCTGTTCACAGCCACTGCAGAACCCCAGGCACTCACGGGACACCTGTCCCAGGCAGGGCTGGAGCCTGGGTGACCTCGCTGGCTGGGAGGCAGCCTGGGGGCTGCTCTGCTCATCCCACCCCAGCCCCGAGCCACCCCATGGGTGCTCACAGGAAAAGTGCCTGCAGGCTGATGGTGAAGGTCTGGAGAAGCCTGTCCTGTGCAGCCTCTACGCAGCCTACAACGTGCTGCAGTCCCCTTCCCTCTTCCTACACCCGGTCTCGAGTACGATTAAATTACCCCAGGAGCCTGCATTTTGGAGATGTATCAATTGCTTTTTTTTCCTAGAGTTTTTCAGCTTTGAAAACATTTCCAGAAGAGCAGACCACACATTTCTGCTGGTGGTGTGTCAAAGCCCAGCCCACTGCACTTCCCGAGCAGAGTGTGGCAGAGGGAGTGTCTCAAACCCAGCAATGTGCAGTATGTGAAGCCCTATGACTCCTGGGTCCTGTTTTATTAAAGACCACAGCAGCAGATGTGTATTGCACAAACCTCCCAATTCACAGATCCCAAACTGGAAATTATCCTTGAAAGGAACAAAATTTGTGCATGAATTCGTGTAGATGGACAAAAGTGTTAGTATTTATTTTACAAATTAGTCTATTTATTTCATTTTAGTTTCAATATGCAACATGTTTTATTTTAAAGCTGCTCTCTGTCATAAATCACAATAACTTTATAGGTGAAAACTCCAAACAGAAACATAAAACATCGCTGAGAACTACAGAACTCATACATTGGATTTTGTGGCAAGAATGGCCCACAAAACTCATTCTGAATATCCTCATAAGATCCTTTTTATAGCAGGTTATGAATCATCATATGATATCTTTAAATGGATGATCAATACTATATTTTCCCATAAAACGTTTGGTTTGAAATCCGATTTTAAGTGCATTAGAGTTTTTGTGCACTGAATGAGTGAGTGTCATAATAAATTGTCATCAAATATGAAAGAAATACAGCTTAGATTAATTGCCATATTTATTTATGAGTCTATAAAATACATTGTGAAAGTCCTGGCACATTTTTGGGATACCAGCTTGAACTTTCAAGAAAGTTAAAAGCATTAAACGAGACTGAAAGTAGATTTATTATTGGAATGTTTTTAATTGCAGTTTCAACCAGACACAGGTATTAGAATGGCTGTGCCCTTAATGGCCATGTCTCATGTGTTTTTTTCTTTAAACTGATATACTTTCCATATTTTTATTGATTTTATAAGATTTATTGCAGATTAGTGCTGCTTGTGTGTGAAATCACAAGCGGTCCCAGCTTCCCCAGAGTAGTGGGCTGCAGATGGTCCATCGCTGCTGCAGCTCCTCCTCGATGCCCCCTCCAGCACTCGGCACTGCCTAAATTACTGATGGAAAGACCAGAGAGAAAAAAGAAGACCACCAGAAGGGTCCTCAGCAAACTACCCAGCAGGTCCTGTTCTGCACTTTCTTCTACAAATGCAAAATGGAGTTAATTCAGGCAGGATTTGGAGCCCCTTCTTTACTCAGATGTTAAGTAACAAAGCGTGGCTCAAGGCCAACTGATTTGATGGGGCTGGGACTTACTGTCTTGAGTTAGGTAGTTTCTGGTTTTGGAATAAGCCATAAGCTCTCTGTGTTTCTGATGTACAACAAACACAACTGGGGTTTTGTAAATGACAAATTAAAGTACCTAAGGAAGCAGTTCTGATATCCAAGTTTAACAGTGTACATAAAAACTGTTGGAAAATAAGGCACTACTGCATGTAACCTGCTCACTAATTTAAAAATAGATCCTGTAAAGTGCAGCAAGCAGAGGAGGTAATGGAATAACATTGTCATTCACTGCCACGGAACAAAAATGAGAAACTATACCTAAGGTGACACTAAATTAAAAAACTCCAGCCTGGCAGCCAAGTGACTCCTTCACACCAGCAGCACATCAGCCACAAAAGCACAGACCCAACTTGGTGGCTAATAGCACCTGGTGAGACCAATATCCTGCTCAAGCTGTGTTGGAACAGCAATCACTTTGTCAAAAAAAAAAAAATTATTTCTATTGATTTTACTGGAAACTGGACCCACAGAGGGATCAGCCTAAACGAGAGCTGTGATGCTGCTCTGAGCCTCCTGCCCTAACTTAGCCCATATCTCAGCAGAGCATGAACAAGTCCTCAGAGAAGAAGTTCTCATGAGTTTTGTGTAGATGTGTCTTCACTGGATGAACTCACATTTTATAGAATAGCCTACAGATAACCCTAAGAAACCTGGTACAGAAGTGTTGGATTAATCTGTCGCAAAGTGCTCTTATAAAAGAAGTATTTCTTCACTGGCCAAATATCATTTCAGAAGCTGGGTTTAGCAATGGCCCCAGATCAAAGGGAAAATCCCAACCAGGAGTGTAGGGAGTTCTACATCCACCTTCCACCCACTCGGGCACCTCCAGGCATAGAATGGCATAGATTAAAGGGCTGGGTCCAACCATCCTCCAACTCCAGGAACACTCTAGCCCAACTCTTGATATTTCAGCCATACTCTAAAACTAAATCACTGCAAACACGGTGATAACCTGAGATTCAGCAAATCCATTAAAAAAGTGATGATAGGAGCCAAGTGGAGCTGCTGGTCCTCGGAGAAGAGGCAGGAGGGTGAGGTGGCAGGGTCAGGCCAACACAGAGCACAGTTAGGAAGAAGCAGCTCACTGTCACACGAAGGCGTCCACACAGAAGGGGATTCCTGTGAATATTATTATTACTTTCATCTGTCTCTTACTTAATTTCTAGATAAAACTTTAAATGGTTCTTTAGTCATCCATCCAAATGAGAGGATCTGGAGAAACAAAGGAAAGGCCCAGTCATCTGTTTCTTTCACTTTTCACACAGCAAAACCATAGCAAAACTGTGCAGCTTCTAGGATTAACTGGCCTGCATACATAACTCTGCGGAAATCCACTGACATCTTTTTGGATGTTCCTTTTCAGAAGACAAGTGTCCAAAGGCAATCAAAGTTATTCTTGACATATTTCAAAAGTGATCTAAAAATAAAAAAATATTTTCAGGCTTAGCCTTCAGCTGACAAGGTATCGCGTGTTATCTCAGCAATTATACCTCACCCCCTAAATCAGGGTTATGTCCCACGCTTCACTGTGCCAATTCTCCCCTCTGTCCTGAAGACAGTTCCTTCTATTTTCTGCTTGTATGTTAAGCAATTAAAATGCTTTATCTTCAACAAGATATTAATCTTAATATTGTCCTAATTTGTTTTGTCTCTTTCTGCCTCTCATGCAGAAATCTGTCTTGACAATAGCCACTGAGATAAGGACAGTAACCAGCAAGCTTCACAATAAACCATCATATACACTATTTTAGTTTGTCAAAACAATTAGTGTTCATTTTGGCTTTATTCAGTTAAATCTGCAGTGACTGATCAGTATAAATTATGTATTAGGCTGCCCAGCTGTACTTGTTTATTCATGCATGGACTTGAAGAATTTTCATTTTCTCAGTACAAAAAAGCAACAGCCAAAAAAATCCCCCCATATTCTAAAATATAAAGAGCTTTTCTTCTCTGCCATATTTCCGCTACATGTTTTTGAAACTGCTTTATTCTTACCCCTCTTAGAACATTATTTTTCCTTTACAGAAATGATACTCCACTGCTTACTTCAACCAACCTATTATTTCACTCGCAGTTATTGGCAGCTGCATTTGTATCGGTGGGAATCGAGTAGTGTTACTTTCACCCCTTGCAATTACCTCCTGAGCAAAGAAATATCAGAGCTAAACCAAATGATGTTGATTTTAAAAGCATCAAAAATCAAATTGTAGGCTGCATTTGAACTCCTGCCTCACTTCAAGAGGAACTGCTCACAGAAATGTTTACAGTTAAGCCCCACACTTCTCTCCTTCAAGAACAAAAGTTTGTGAATCAAGCAAGACCATTTTCTGGGTTTGCTCGTGTTCACAGTCACACAAGTCCTCACTAGGACAACTGGGCGAAGGGGGTGGGATGACACGCTCGTACATGAGGAAGGAGATGACACAGATTTAGATAAAGGAAAGAAAAATCTGCAGTGACCATGCACAGTATCAGTTACGCTTTTTGGAGACGCAGGGTATGAACAGAACGGAAATCTGGCCATTGAAGCCATTTCCCTAGGATGAAAAAGAAAAGGCAAGTTGCACACTCTTTACCCAAACCTGCCCTCCACCAAGCCGAGTTTAGCAACCTATTAATAGAAAGTTTATACCAATATTTACAAATCACAGAAAGAAGTTTCAGCAGCTTTGAGATGGTGAGTCAAAGGACTGACAGGGTGGATGGTGGCACTGCTCTGAAGAACACAAAGACCTCCTGAAGAGCTGGGGAGCAAGGAAGAACTTGTATTTGTTAATGGGAAAACCATTTAATATCCTGAGTCGTAAGGGCAATTAAAAGGGTTGCCTGGCATATAGAATATGTATGAATAACGTATGCTACATATAGAATAAAGTATGCTACAAAACACTTCCAAAGAGCAGAGTGCTGTAAGTGGAGAGCACTGGGTAGCAAAAGGCCACCTCTCAAAGCTGAGTTCAGCTACAACGTACTTGACATATAATAAGATGGGCTTTCACGTTGATTGCGCACGATAGAGATTAGCAAACACAATGTTTGCATTGATCTGCATTATGTTTGTTTTAAAAGTGCTTTTGTGCGGTGAGTTCTGTTCCGGTTTCAGTAGCTGCTGTGCCTGTCACGTTGGGCAGGAGGGCCAGAGCCCCGCATGCATCCTGCCCGCAAGCAGACAGCGCCAGTGACAGCTCCCACGGGACCCGAGCAGCATAAGCACACAGCCACTCTTGTTGTTTCTTGCAAGAAAACAGCGTAAGAAACGTTCTAGTGAAAAGACTAAAATTTGCTGAATTAAGTGCTTTAGAACAAGCGGTTTTATTACTTTATAATTAGCATAATTTCCCCCATAGGGATTCTCGCAATTAAATAATTAGCAGGAATGTTACCCAAAGGTGTTCTTTAATGAATTTTCTTAAGCTATTGCCCCCGTTAACAACAACTGCAAGGGCTCGGCTTTGCACAGTGCTGCGGGCGATGCCAGGGGGCTCTGACCCCGCATCCCCGGCACCGTGCGCGGGGTGATGGGGGGGTGATGGGGTATCCATCGCTCGCGGCTCGGCAGCGCCACCCGTCGGGGAGCGGGGGGGACGGGGATGGGCACGGCCCCCGCCTGCCCGGACAGTGCCGTCCCGGCCGTAGAAAGTTGTCTGTTAATTTTTTTCTTTTTTAGTTCATTTCTTGTTTAATTGCCGGCGGCCGGAGCGGGAGCGCCGCGGCAGCGCCCGCCGCAGGGGGAGGAAATCCCAATTACCTCCCGGGGATGTCGCCTCAAAGGCAAATCCGCGATGTGTAAGTCGATGGTTAAACAAGGGCATTTCCATTTGTTAATTGATGCAATTACGCCGCGGCGGTAATGGGCAGCCCGGGCTGCGGGCAGCCATCCATCAACTCCGCGCTGACCGGCCGCGGGGCCGACCCCCCCCGGGGGGACCACTGCGGGTCCAGGAGGGGAGAAATGATGCCCTACTCATTAGGGACGAGAGCTGCGGGCTGCCCTGGGCTCCCCGCGGTGGGCAGAGCGGGGCCAGCACTCACACCGCTCCCGCGGACCCGGGCAGCCGAGAAGGGCAGAGGAACCAGGGCAAGGGGGGCACAACCGCCCAGTTCCATCCACAAAGCGGTGTTCGATAGCAGTGCCCTGCCCCGAGGGGGCAACCGGGATACCGGGAAGGGCCGAGGGCAGCAGGAAGGGCTGAGCGCTCGTCTCCCAGGTGCGCCCGGCCCCGCCGCTGTCCTCCCCTCCGCTTCTGCGCATCCGGGATGCGATGCCCGCGCCGGGGACAGGAGGAGCCTGATTTCTCCCCTTTTACTCTGTTTCCCCTGTTTTTACTTTATTTCCCCTCCTTTTATTTCTAAAGTATTCCTCTTTTATTTCTTTTATCTCCCTTTTACTGTATTCCCTCACTTTTACTCTATTCCCCCCTTTTCCTTTTCCCCTTTTTTCTTTTTTCCACTTTACTTCCCCCTTTTTCCTTTATTTCCCCCCTTTTTTCCTTTATTCCCCCCTTTTTTCCTTTATTCCCCCCTTTTTTCCTTTATTTCTCCCCCTTTTTCCTTTATTCCCCCATTTTTTCCTTTATTCCCCTCCTTTTTTTCCCTTTATTTCTCCCCCTTTTTTCCTTTCTTCCCCCCCCCTTTTTTTCCTTTATTTCCCCCCCTTTTTTCTTTTATTTCCCCCCTTTTTCCTCTGTTTCGCCCCCCAAGTCATGTTTGGATTGTGTCTAAAAAAAAGAGAGAGAGGGAGAAAGCCCAGCCGCGTCCCCGGTCCCTGCCTTTGCCGAGCATCACAGCACAGCATTAAAACAACATGAAGCGAGCGCGGGCGCTGCTGCCCTGCCCGCTGCTGCTCTGCCGGCAGGGCCGTGACGTCACCCCCTCCTCGCCCACCGATGAACGCTAAAGACCTATAGAGCAGAAAATAATACAACAAGCAAGCTCCGTATCTTGCAAGCCCTACGTGATTTCCCCCCCTTTGAAAAAAAAAAAAAGCCCCTTTGCACTTAAACTATCTATACATGTGGGGTGGCTTTTTAAACTCTCTCTTTAGAAACATATTTATTAGGAACGATGGGAGGTGGGGGGTAGCTTATTTTTTTAATCCAGGCACCAACACCCCCCCCCCCCCGCCTCAGATGTCTGGCTGCTTTTCTTAAGTGCAATCATCTATAATTGAGCAAAAAAAAAAGCCATACGTGGAAATGTGTGTGTGAGAAGGTGCATCCTGAAGCAGGGTTTAGTTACAATCGATCTTGGGGGGAAAATATTGCCTATGGTCCAAAAATAAGGAGCAACTATGTCCTTCTCTCAGTTCGGATACCCCTACAGCACCACTTCACAGGTAAGGCGAGTGAGCAGCACTCACTTTTGTTCAGATTCTGCTGCTGCTGTCCAGATGTCTTGTTTCCCCCTCCCTTTTTTTCTTCCTTTTCCCTTACTTAGAGTCTTTTTTTAAAAGGGCACATCTGGAGCCTTTTTTTAAAAAATGTGCGTGTGTGTTTATGTCTCGTTTGTGTTGTGTTAGGCTTAAACAAATAACTCGCAGCGTGCACAGCAAAGGCGTTTAGGAAACCGGTAATTCCTCCTCCCCCCTCCCCTTCCCCGTTCAGTTTTAAGTGCAACAAACAAATAATACATCAATCCCGCTTTCCAAGCCCGCGGAGGGTGCGCGGCAGGCGGGAGCGGCCGCTCGGCGGGCTCGGGGTTGCAGCGGCGGCACCGCGCTGTGCCAGTTCCTCCACCCTTCCTCCCGGGTCGGTCCTTTTCCTGTGTTTTATTAGGATCTGTCGGGAAGTGTTCCCCCCCGCCCCATACGATTGCCGAAGGACACCCCACACCCACAGCCAGGCACCCTGTATTAGCCGAGCCGTCGCTGCCCCGCACCTCGAGTCACGATTTATTTGGGTAGAATTATTTATACACCGTAATCACTGCAAGATGTGCCTCCCTCGCTTGGGAAGTTAGCTGTCCCCTGGAACTTATTGAAATCAAATGCCTTCGATTGCGTTAGCTGACATATTTACTGCTTTGTCTATTGTCAAATTAACCGTAATCGCAACTTCTTGCCTTTGAATCAATGCAAAAGGAGAGAGCGGGGGCGGGAAGGAAGGAACCGCAGGATCTTTTTGCCATATTTTCGAGAGCAATTATTTTCTTAAAGTTTTGCTTCCTTGATTAATCCTGCCCCCTTCCCACGGGCTTCCCATTCCGTTTATTTCCCGCTTTCTCTAATTACTCGCTTCAGCCGGGGTTTCCTATCCCCCTCCTCGCCTCCCCTCCCCCCCCGCACACACACGCCGCTCAGTGCCCCTCGACGGCGCTGCCCCGACAGTCACTCGGCGCCGTCCCGCTCTCCTCTCCGCAGTTCTTCGTGCCCGCCAGCCCCAGCACGACCTGCTGCGAGGCCGCCCCCCGCTCCGTGCCGGATGCCTCCCCGGCGCCGGCCGCCGCCTCGCTGTGCTGCGCCCCGTACGAGAGCCGCCTGCTGCCGCCCGCCCGCGCCGAGCTCAATGCGGCACTCGGCATGTACGGCGCCCCGTACGCCGCCGGCCAGGGCTACGGAGCCTGCCTGCCCTACAGCGCCGAGCCCGCCGCGCTCTACACCGCGCTGGTGAGTGCGGGGGCCGCGAACGGGGGTGTGGGGGGGTGTGCAACAGGCGGCAAACTCCGTGTTTGGGGCTGCCGAAGGATGCGGAGCCTGTCCAGGGACAGGAGTTAGACTCTATGATCCTTATGGGTCCCTTCTAACTCAGGTCATTCTATGAGTCTCTATGAACCGGCGTATCCCGTCGAGAGACGGGGGGGGACGGGGGGTGTTAAGGGACTTGGGTGCCGCGGGGGATACAAGAAGGACATTTTCAGGGACGGCGGGGCTCCCTCTCCTGCTCGACACCAAATGCTGCCGTTTGCCTTCCAGAACCCTCAGTATGAAATCAAGGAGGGCGCCGGCACGTTGCACTCGGGAATCGCGCAGCCCGCTGCCTACTACTCCTACGATCATTCCTTGGGGCAATACCAGTACGACAGGTAAAACCCTTTTGATCAGCGCCCAGCAGCGTTAGCATCCCCCTGCGAGGCAGCGGCCGACATCAAACAGAGCGGGCTGGGGGGGGGGGTCCCGACCTGACAAACGTTGTACAAAAGAAACGAGGCGTCCCAGGAGCACCATTCAGCTAAAATCAAACTTCGGCTGCGATGGCAGGCGGGAGATGATGGGCAGGGCCACACAGGGCTCCCGCCGGGGACTCCCGTCCTAACTATCTCCCGGCAGGTACGGGACGGTGGATTTCGGTGGTTCGGCCAGACGCAAAAATGCAACGCGAGAGACGACGAGCACACTCAAGACCTGGTTGTACGAGCACCGCAAAAACCCCTACCCCACCAAAGGAGAGAAAATCATGCTGGCCATCATCACCAAAATGACCCTGACGCAAGTGTCCACCTGGTTTGCCAACGCCAGGCGGAGGCTCAAGAAAGAAAACAAAATGACCTGGTCTCCCAAGAACAAAGCGGGGGAAGAGAGGAAAGAAGAAAGCCCGCGGGAAGAGGAGGAATACGGCGCGGAGAGCGAAGGCAGAGGTAGGAGGAAGAGGCAGGACAGAAGCCTCGAAGTAGCTCGAAGTGGCGGCCGATTTCGAGCTCCCCCCACAACTTCCCCGCACCCCCACTAACGCCCTGCCCCCCTCCTCCCCGCTGTGTATCGAAGCAGAGCAGAAGAGCTGCAAGGAGGAGAAGGAGCTGCCGTTCAGCGACCTGGACGACCTGGAGGAGGAGGAGGAAGAGGAGGCGGGGAAGCCAGAGAAGGGCCGGGCCAGTTTGCTGCAGGAAGCCCCCAGCCTGGGCGCGGCGCTGCCCGAGACCCAGCGGAGCGACTGCAGCCTGCCCGGCCCCTTCCGCGCCTTCCCCTGTGCCAAGGCCCCCGCCGCCGGCTTCGCCCCCCCGCCGTCCTACGCGCCCGCGGAGAAGCCGCGCATCTGGTCGCTGGCCCGCACGGCCGGGGCCAGCGCAGCGCGTAGGGACAGCCCCGGGGCGGAGGGGGAGCTGCCCGTGCCTGCCAAGGCGTCCCGGAGCTCCGCGTTCAGCCTGCAGCCGCCCCCGCGGAGCTGCGCGGCGCACCGCGCACCGGGGGAGCCGTGCCAGTACGCGGCGGCGGGCGAAGGTACCGCAGAGGGGGGCGGGACACAGGGCTGAGCGCCCCCCGCGGGCCGGAGCCGTGACACCCCCCGGCGGTGCAGACGCCGAGGGGAGCGGGTACGGGGGAGCCCACCGCGAGCCGCTTGTGTCCGTGCAGGCTTCGGGCGGGGCGGCGCGGAGCCGGGCGGGACGTGCCTGGAGAGACTGCGCACGGCGTTTCGGCCGGTGCTGCGGAGGTGAGGTAGGTGAGGGGGCTGAGGCGTACGAAGGGCAAAACCCGCCCTGCTCTGGGACACCGCAGCACTCCAGGAGGGCAGGGGTCCCGGCTGCACCGCAGAGCGTCAAGGCAATCTCTCATCACTGCTTCTCTCCCGCAGGCCCGCCCGCCCCTTCTGAGCGCTGGCGACGGAGCTACGGCTGCAGTGAGGCTCTCGGCTCGGCATAGCGAAGGACTCCCCCCTACCCCGGCCGGCGATATCCCCTCTGCCCCGAAGGCACGGCTCGCCCTGCTCTGCCCGAGCTCAGCGGGACGGGCCCCTGCCCGCTGCCGTCTGCCCAGCACCCGTATTGACGTATTTGCCAGAGACAGATGTTAACCTGCCCCCCTTTTTTTTGCCCCCACGCCGTGGTTTGATTTTGTTCCACTCCCCCGAGTCCCGCTCCCCCCCAGGGAGCCCCGCTCCGCGAAGGTGCGGCTGCTGGCGGTAGCTCCGCGCCCGCGGGAGGAGGAGCGGCGCAGGTTACGCCGGGCTGTGCATTTCCCCTCGCTGTACATAGACACCGCCCAAAGTATTTTTCAGAGTCTCTAATTAACAGGGATGAGCTGAAGGCCGCGAAGCCGTCCGGTGACCCCCCAGCCAGGCGCGTCGCGGCACCGGGGCACCGGCGGGGCAGCCTCGGGCGGCGGAGCGGGACGGCGGGAGCGGGTCAGCGCCCTCGGTCAGTGGAGAGAGCAGTGCTGCACTTTACAGGACAGCGAGAAAGGGAAACCGTATCTCTGCATTATTTCTGTTTAATTAAAAGTGTCATCAAACACTTTGTGTTCAGACTAATAAACCAAGCAGGGATGAGGAAAGAATGTTTCTTTGTTCCTGTCTCTAGAAGCAGTGGCAATAATTTAAATTAATAACTGTGGTAATTAAGAGGTCATCTATAGATCAACCCGATACCTGCTATTTCCAAGTTCACCGGGGTCAACATTTACATTAAGTCATTTGTGGTCAATACAGTCCAATGAATTCTGCCTTAATAAATCAGGGAAATCAATCTTGAATATCGAGTAGACTTCTATATGTTTACCAAAGCCTACTAAGACAAGTGGGGCTGCAGGAATGCGAGCCCTCTGGGTTTGCGACCGGAGAAGCAGCTCGTAGGGGTAAGGAGAAGCTGCGGGTCAGCGCGGGGGGGAGGCGGTGGGGGCTGCCACGGCTTCGGCCCCGCTCACAGCCTTAGCCAACCCGGGCTGGGGAGCGAAGCTGAGGTGTTGAGGGAACCTCTCAAAGAAGGAAACTTCGCGGGGCTTTGCAGGGGCCAGGGCGGGAAAGGGTGGATGGGAGGTAAGGGTACACGAGGGCCAGCAGGTAACGGAATCGTCGGGAGCCCCGCTGCAGACGCCCGGTCACGGGGCATTCCCAGGCTGTGGAGCATTTCTGAGCAAGCAGCGGCCCAGGAGCCGCAGTCTCTTGCAGTGACCCGCAGCTTAGAGTAGGGGAAATTAAGCTGCGAAAAGATAAACATTATTTCAAGTCGGATTTGAAGGATTAGGGCTTGTAATAAAGAGTATTAGGCCCTTTCGAAAGGTTCTTGTAAGGCGACTTTTCCTCCCCTGCGCTCTCACTGGAGAGGACAGGTGTTACCTGCCCTGGGGACACCGCGCGGCCTCCCCACGCGTGTCCTTTCTCGCCCAGCGACTCGGCTCCCTGCGACGCCGTTTGCCCGTCGGCTTTGGAAGAGGCTCCCGGGAGACTCAGCTCTTCGGTTCCACGGGGAACAAAACCTGCACGGCCCGGGGCGTCCCGGAGCTCCCTCGAGCTGCCAGCTCTGTTCTCGACCCCCACCCCGGCTCCGAAGCAGCCACGGAGTCCCCGAGTTGGTTAATTAGTCGGGTGCAGGCTTTGGGGGTCTTTCTAAAGCAGGCACGAAGGTAACCTCCAGGGAACCTTAAGACTTTTATTTTTTATGTATTACTTTTACTCCCCTTTTATTAAAGGTCAAGCGACCGAGATGCAGATTATCCCGCCCGCCCAGGAATCCCCTGCAATCTGTCACGCCAGCAAGATATGTATCGCAAATCTCTCAAAATATAATCTCCGGGAATCATATTCCGAATACTGTTTTGATTAAAAACCAGAGCGGGGATTGATGGAGAACTAATACTAGGAGCAGAGCCTGCGGGCGCCCGGGAACTAAAATAGTGGGCTCGCCCGGGTGCCTCAGGAATAAATTCAGCGCCTCTAATGCCATAATAAACATAGAACCTTAGAATAGTTAAGGTTGGAAAAGACCTTTGAGATCATGAAGTCCATCCATCAATACAATACCAACATGCCTACTAAAACTATGTCCCGAAGCGCCCCATCTACACGTGCCCTGAACACCTTCAGGGATGGGAACTCCAGCACTGCCCTGGGCAGCCTGTTCCAGTACTTCACTACTCTTTCAGTTAAGTCCTGAAGCTTTTCAGGCCGGGCTTTGCTACAAGCCGGGCTTTTCAATGCCACTGAGCTCCGGCAGGTGCACTGGGGTTGTCCACAGGAGTAGGGCAGCGGTCCACCGATGGACGGCACCCGGTAGCCCGCAGAGCCGGGGGTGCGGGGCGACGAGGCCGGGGCGAGGTACACTGCAGCCACCCCATTCCGTTATTAAGGGCGGTCTCTCCCCAGCCCCGCCCGCCCCCCCGCACCGCCCCCCAATTAGCGGCGGCGGGAGCGCCCCGGCCCCCGCCGGGCGGGCAGCGGGGCGCACGGAGCCTCCGCCCGCTGCCCCGGGGCCGCGCACACTCCAGTGCGCCCGCTCAAAGCGAGGGCCGCGGCGGGGCCGCCGCGCTCGCTAATGAAGTTTTGTCACAGGCAATTACGGTCTCGGCGGGGGCAAAGCCCGCCGTGAAAAGGCGGCTTTGTGCGGCCGAGACGGCGCGGCTGCCCCGGCCCTGCCTGCGGCCCCGCCGTGACCCCCGGCCCCTCGGAGCAGCGGCCCCCGGGGAGCGCCCGGGGCCCGAGGCGCAGGGGAGCAGAAGACAGAGTTAGCGGCACCCGCAGCCCCCGTATCGCCACCTCCGCACGCTGCGGGGTGCGGGGTTCCTGCCCCCTTCCCTCTCCAGGCAGGATGCTGCAACGTATTCCTGCTTCAAGGCTGTTGCATGCAGCACACAGGAGGATTTGTTGGCAAACTGAGCCCCGAGCTGGCGAAACTTGTTTAAATATCCATCGGAGAGACGTGAGATGGGAGTCCCCTTCGGCTGAGAGGAGCTGTGGGACAGCTGGACAGTTACCATCTTTCACCACCTTCCCCATGCTCCCAGCACCAGTGCTATCCTTCTATCTCTTGTCCTCAGTCAATCGCTCCCATCCCTTCACCTCCTTCCCATCCCCAGCCACCATGCTGGCGATCCTCTAGAGAGTACAGGGAATCACTCAGGAGTCATGAGAAGGTCTGGACAACACAAGTAACCACACAGATGTGCGCTTCCCAGCCTTTTGAAGCCCAGCCCTTCTTCCAGGAACACAGAACGCAGGAAACCTTCCTTTATTCCCGCATCAGCACATGAGGAGAGTGGCACTGACTGGAACAGTCTGGGGCCCCTCATCCCCAGCTGGCTGGTATGTGAGTGTCCCGTCAAACGGGTGCCCTGTTCACCTACAGGTTTCCCCATCCCATGTTAAAGCAGTGATATTTACTGGTCTTGCAGTGTAGCAAAAGCCCTGGAGAGCCCTCTTCGAAGGTGGCTACAGCAGAAGTTCTAGCATTATGTGGCTATCAAGGTTATGAAGCAAGGGATTGGAGTGATTAGTTCAAAATGATCTCAGAAGCTGCACAAGCAGCTCTCCAGACCAGGTGTCATTTCAGGATCAAAGCATCTGTTAAGAGAAAATCATTTTTGCCATTGTATTGCCTTTTTTTTTTTTTTTTTTTTACCTACTGTTCATCTGAAAATAAATTACAGGCCAGAACAGGTGGATAACATTCTGGAATGATTTAATGATTTATTTAATCTGGATTCTCTTTCAATCTACTTAGCAGGATGAATACTTTTTTTTTTTTTGTCTGAATCCAAAAGCTGGACTTTTCATCTAAAGAAGAGAAAATACCCTAATACACGGCTCTGCTGCCCTCAAGGTGTGCTCCCCACTGCCGTCAGTAACCCCGCGGTAATGCCTGCCTGGCTGAAGGGCCTGAGGGGAAAATCTCAAGAAAACCAAGCAGAGATTTTAATTTTCTTTTCTTCCTTGACATCTTCCTAGTGCTTTAGATGTTACCTGCCCTTCCTTGTGCAGTGTCTGGGTAATAAAATAACTGTAGTGCTCAGTCACCGCTCCTTAAATCTTAATATGTGCAGGTTTAAGAACTAAGGCAACTGCTCTCTGGCTTTCCCTCTCCTTAGAACACCTTTGTGTATTGCTGGGTGGGAGAGCAAGCGAGGCAGTGAAGCCTTTTATAGTCACAGGAGAGAATTCTGCTGCAGACACCTATGGATCTGCTGACACAGAATGAGGCCAGGAGCGATTCCTGCAGGCACAGTCACCCAATCCTGGCACCCTGTTTCCCAGTGAGCAGACCCTAACATGAGACTTCCCTTCTTGAGTGCATACGGGTTTTGCTAATGAGGGATTAGCAAAATCATTGCCTGTTTACTCAAATGTGAGTTTCTGATGTTTGGTTTCAGCTGGAATAAGATATTTTATGTGAAACATACTCTCAGGACCTGTAACATGCTGAAATTCATAACTCCCTGGCTGGCTGGGTTTGGTACTTTGGTCCCACTGGAGTGGTAATGGTGACATGCAGAGATGACAGGAGCAGACAAAATGCTTTAAGACACAGGGGAAGGTTAGAGCATATAGGAGGGGCTGTAGTTGCCACTGCCAGGATGTTTCCCACTCGTGTATCTGTCCACTTTAGCTTAATGGACTAAATTAAGGTAAACGGGTCTTAAACTTGCTTTAAATCCATCAGATTCAGTATGTGCACTAGCAAAGACATGCTTTGCGGGGGTGCAGGTGTGTGAATTTTTGCTGTTAGCAAGTCCTCTGTTCATGCTACGGCACCAGCTCATTCATGGAAAGGCGTATTTGGAAGATTTTCTACATTACCAGACAAGACAGCCAGGCTGGCAAGCCTGCCAGCCAACCCCCAGTCTGTCTGGGATGGGAGAGAAGGGATTACCTGTCAGCCCTCCTTGTGAAGGGCAGGTGCTCTCGTCTACACAGGCCATCAAAAAACAGACCCACAAGAACAGGCATCAAGAACAAATGAGAAACACATGAAAGTTTGCAACCAAAAATATAACAGTACAGGTTCCTTCACATGACTAGAATGACTCATTCAAGTGGATTCACTTTGGAATTGTAAATATACGTCATCAATGTACAATATATAAAAGACACCCCCCACAGCCATCTGCTTAATGGAATTTCTTAAATTTATTGAACATCTAAGAAATAAACAGTGACTGGAGCTCCCCACTGCCAAAACTGATCCCACTGTTGCTCACTACTTGTGACAGAAAATTGAAGCATCCACATGACCACGCTTAGGTTTTCTGCACACAAACCACATGAGGTGCAGCGGTAAGTAATGGGTTAGGTGCTTAAGGAATCAGACAATGAGGAACTCTGAGTCAACAGCCTGCCAGGGATTCATGCTTTCCAGTTAAATCTTGTTTATCTGACCATGTGCTTCACAGCTCCACAGCTACCGGCAGCAATTTATCCTGGGGAGGTCTGACAACCTGGTCACCATGCTCAGCCTTGTGCGAGAACAAGTGCTCCATGTACTGCGGGAGGGTAACTCGCTGCTAGCAGCACTTAGACCCTCCTGCCAATGCTCTCTTGCAGTGTTTGCAGTAGCAGACCTTTCCTGGAGCTCAGTACTGCCTGTACAGCACGGGTCTCCCTGACGGTGCAGCTGCAGAGCTGCTCCCCAGAGTGAAAAGTGGGTCATTTGTTACACCCGTAGGACATGACAAACAAAGCTCTTTTGAGAAGTATCACTGGCAGCAGAGCTGAGGGACGCTGTACCAGCAGCAAACCAGTCTGCTAGCCCACGACCCAAAGTAGCACTGACTAGAGTAGGACAACTGATTTTTCCTTAAATAAGTACCCAAGAGGAACAGAAGCAGAGATAACTGCTGTGAGACGTGATATCGGCCTTGGTTGGGCATAACAGCCGGACCATTACCTAAATGACACCCAGGATGCTGCTGTTTTCAGGGAGTTGCTTTATATTTATGAGATCTCTCCTTTGCATGTACAGGAAGATAATTCTGAAACTGCCCAAAGCCACTCAGGGAGTGAGGAAATGAATGAAGAAGTCTCTGTGAATCACTTCAGCGTGAAGAAAAGACCCAAAACATGAACAGTCCGTACTGCTAAGAAATTAAGTGTCAAAATGCTGCCAGAGCAGCAGATTTTCTGCTGTCCAGTCACCCCCTCAGCTTTTATTTGCATGTTCCTTCCCAAAGAAAGGCCAAAAGCACTGCAGAGTAGCCTTGTCAGAGGAAGACAATACCACTGGTGCATGTATTTTCAGCTCTTTTGCACTGCCATTGCTACTTTGACTTCATCAACTTCACTATCAGCAAAGTGTTTCTGTGATGTTATCATTTAAAAGAGGAAAAGGGATGCAGCAACCACACTGTGTAGGTCACATCAGCAAGTTCCTATTAAGCAGGTGTTTTTGCACTGAACCCCAACACACCATAACCTCCGTGACCACATGATGCGAAGCAGTGGCACACCGCAGCACACACGTCGTCAGGAGCATGTAAAACCGACAGCATGAAAATCTCTCCACTAATTCACCTATATAAACAAGTACCAGCACAACTGAACACACAGAAAGTCTCTCTGCACAGGGTCAGTCCTTTCTGCTCCTTTCACTGTGGCTGCTTCTGCTGAAGCTCACCCAGAGTCCCCCCAGCAGCACGGCACAGGAGCCCCAGCGAAGGGATGTCATTGTTGCAGGCAGAGCTGCCTCCTCCTCGAACACCCTGAGCTCATTCTTCCAAGGGCTCAACAAGCAGGGGCAGCCCGCAGACCTCTCTGCAAAGGCCTGTCACCTAAACAGCTCAGCACCATCCACCAGTGCTGAACATCAGGTGTGATTTTAAACCTTTAGTCAATATTGCACAGAGATACAGAATGCTAAAGACTTACAAAAACACAGCACAAATAGGGAATGATAGAAAGTGATGGCAGGTAGAAGTTTACACAGACCAGGATAAAGTAGTGTCTATAAAGATTTATTAATTAGATACTCATATGGTAAATATTTCTGTGAACCTTCAGCACCCAGAGTACTGTAGATAATGCAGTAACTGCTGCCTTAGCTGAGGGGAAGGTAGCTTCCACAGGCAGGATTACCAATTTCCAATTTCTCACCGCCTGTCAGAGCAAAGCTGATACACCTTCTGCTTCCATTTCATCATACCCTGAGCAAGTGCATCGCAGTAGAGACACTATATTCAGGGGCACATCTGCCTAGCAAGGATTACAATTTACCTGTAGAAAAATCAATTGCCAGTAAAACTCTTCAAGTATCCTCCGGAATTCAGAAATGTAACATATATTACTCTTCTCCCTGAACTTTCCCATAAAATATTGGCTTACTCAGTATTCTGTGGCAGGAAATTAATAAAATTCATCCTAGTTCCTCTCAATTACAGCAATAATATAACCTCATTCTCTCTTCATACACATTTAAAACTCAGGCTACAAATATAATACACGGCATTCCATAAATGAAGCAGATGTAATTACAGTGTGGGAGTGTGGTCTCAGGGACAATTGTACTTAAGAGCACAACTCCAAAAGATAATAACAAAGATGGCCTCTAGGTCACTTTTCACCACAAATCCTGAGGGCTGCAGCAGCTCCACTCAGCATGACATTAAGACTGGTTTAACTAGCAAAGGCTCACAAATGGCATTAAGGGCTGAGGAGAACCAGGACACAGCAACGACCCAGCAATCCCCCCTTCTGTGTAGAACTGCACGTTCTCTTTGCACAGAGATGCCCAAGTCTCAATCCGAAGGCTCTCTGGAGAGCGATGCAGTGCTTGCCACTCCCTGCTCCCTCCACTGCTGACCATCAGGTCAGGCTGACACAGCTGATAAATCAAACCCTTAAGAGCGATTAGAACTCTTAGTTAAGGAATTCAGTGCACTCTAGTTTTATGCACCATAGTTTTCTAAGCTTCACTGATATGCAGTGATTTTAAACTTTTGGGAAAACTGTGACGAAGTCTAGTGGGGTTTTTTGGGACTGCTGCATGGATGTCACCAGAGTTTCATTGCATAGACCTGAATTTCAGGTCTCTATCTTTGCTTACTGCAGCCCAAACAGCCCAGTCATGAGTGCAGCAACCTGTGAAGGGGTCTTGAACATCATCTGTCGCATGCTTAGTTCCCTCAGCCTCTCCCCAGAGAAAACTCTGTGCACATTATTTGTTTTCATAACACACTGGTTTTTGTTCTCCAGAATAAAACTTTTGGCCTGATTTCTTGTGGAAATAAAGCTTCTATAATCACTGTGGGAGAACACAAACATCAGCCCAGCATTGCATAACTTCTTAAATTGACTGGCGTATCCCTGCCGATCCCGTGAGGATGTGTGCACTCTGGCCTTCATCTCAAATAATAAACGGTGGTAAAAGTTTCTCCCATCCACAGCCTGAATAGTTTCAGAGCTGCCTTCCTTTCGAGGAACCTGGAGGAGCTGTGCTCCCGAGTCAGGCCACACGCTGAAATGCCTGAAGTCCAGAAGGATTAATCCTCGTCTTGGGATTGTACTCACCCCCTGTGGTCACTCGAGCTGGTGAGGAATGGCACTTGTTTCCTTTTTCACCTACGCACAGCGCTAGGATGGATAATGCAGATCATGCCAGTGATGTGCACAATTCAAAACAGAACCCAAAAGATGTTTTTAAACAAACTTATGATGTGCAATACAAGGGGGAAAGTATCATTCAAAAAACTAAAATGATTTTCCAACAAGATATATTTGAGATAGAAAGTAGAGGAAAGACAGAGGGGAGCAAGAAATGAAGCCCCCAAAACCAGAAATCTCTGCTAGAGCTCACTCACTTTCTGCCAGCCTTCCAGCAAGGTTGTGTTGCCATGTCTATAAAGCTCTGCTAGTGACGGTTATTAGACCAAAGCCTGGATCACAATTTTACCCTATAATAAAGTGGAGAGAAAATCTAGATATTTTCCTCAGTAAGATGTCATGAGAAGCTAGCACGACCTGCCGAATTCCCTGCTGTGGATCACACCAGGTTAAATTGCATGCTGGCAGCTCCATAGCTGAAGAAAGAAGCCCTACAGAGATGTCCTGCTTAGTACATTGCAAAGTGTATGGTTTGTTTGCTTTGAGGTGTGGTTTCAGGAGAGCCATTTGGGTTCAGGAGTGATGTATCTCTTTATTATAGTGATAAATTAAACATTTTCCTACTTGATTTGTTGGGGACTGAATAACCTGGCAGTAAAACTGACTTGATATCGGCGCTTAACTCTTATTGAGGTCTTTCCTGGTTCATTTGCATAAATAAAAAACAGAAAGAATCCCCTATTCTTTAACAGAATCACATGGGATTCCCCGAGGAAAACTGGTGGGTGCTGCAGACACATCTCCCCAGGTACCAAACTGGTAACAACTTTTGTCCCCCCACTCTTACAGATCCCTCTCAGAGACCATTCACCCCACGCTGAGCTGGCAGGCTGGCAGGGTTTGCTCAGGCACAGGTCTGACCCTCCAACACATGAAGCTTGTGGGAGGAACAAGACAGCAAATGTTAAATTTTACTTTTTGTAATTAATCTTTCAAAAACACATGGGACCTATAAAGATATAACTATAAACCCAAATATTTAACTATAAACCAAAATATATACCTGTGCCTACAAATAGGCACTTTTATAAATTCAAAGAACAGTGACACTTTCTTATGATGGAAGGGACAGGGATAATCATTTCTAAAAGAAAAACTAGAAAGACTGAAAGCACTCACATATCACAGGGTTACAGCTTGGGGGTTTGTCTCACTCTTGCAAATATTACAATAATATTGCACAACTGTATTTCACTTTACCCTATCTTAAAATAAAGTAATAATTAAAAACAAACCAAAACAAGACTGTGGACCATTTTTTGTTCCTTAATTTCACAAGGAAAACCACCAGTGAATACAGTAAGACAACTTTCACATTAAGTGAAACTTCTGCCAAGAGGGGACTTTGCCAGGGTCAGCCCAAAACCTTCAGAGAGTTTTTTTTCAGAAATCTGATCACTGCCAAAAAATTCTGTTAGTTGACCATGAATATTCCAAAATTTAATACATGTCAGATTCAGTTCCATAGTACTCACTCACATTTTTGCAGAAAAATGTTGTGGAGTTAAGTGGAGGATGAAGATAACAGATCAATTTCTGTTAATCTGTGAGATCCATATTTTCCTGTTCTATGCACTCCACAGCAGTATTATATACATATACACTTCTCTTTAATTTTATCAGACAGTTCCAAAACCTTTTAAAAAATTGTGTCTTTATCATTCAAAAGATTTTTTTTCCCCATAAGGCATTTTGGCTCCTTTTGTTTATGTTTTGGGAGGAAACAAAGAAATGGTGCAAAAAAACCCTCACCCTTCTCCAAAACAGAGGCTGCAACACAATAAAAGAAATGAAAACAACCTTCAAGGGGGTCTCGGGTGGAAAGAAGTGAAAGGAGTTTTACACACACATACTCTTATATTTTTTTATAACCAGAAATCTACTCTTTTACCATTTCTTTACATTTGAGTCCTCTCATCTGTGAATCCTCTTTTTGTTTTATATCAGCATTTGGAGCGATTGCTGGAGTAGGACTCCAGGGAAGGTGGGTTCTGCCAGTCCTGCACTCCTTGTGTTCAGAAGCTCACAAATCCAACCAGGATTTGAAAAAACACCAAAGGAAACAATCCCCAAAGTTTGTGCATCTTTTCCTGAAGTTAGCTCTCTCCTGACCATTTCTCTACATATGTGCATTGCGCACTTATGGCATGGATGAGCAATGAGCATTGTGACCTATAAAACCAGCAGAAAATGGGAGGAAACCCCCGTATATTTACTTTCAGATTTATGAAAAAAAAATTCATATTTATGGAAAAAAAAACGGAAGGGACTGGGCCAGTATAAAAGGTGCAGCTGTTTATAACTCCCATCCTTGGAAAGTTTACAATGAGGTGAAAAAGATTAAGAAGCTGTGAGCATCCAGCCCCAGCCAGCTCACTGCACACAAGCAGAAGCTGTCTCACGGATGGCTTTACGTGGCAGGATGACGACATTTATTATTTTAACATGCTTTACTAATTTGCTTGGTCCTTTTTGATGACACCTAACCCTGTGAAGCATTGATACATCACGAGAATGAAACCAGTGGAGCCTTGCTCATCCCCACTTTCTTTTTTTTCTCCTTAAAACACAAAACAAAACAAGCAACCCTCCCCCTCCCCAAACCACTGGCTGATGTGGAACGCATTTCCCTCTCATCATAGGCAGTTAGACCTGAACCTCACAAACTGCATATCCCCAGACACCCCTGGGCTCAGAGGTGTCTCCAGGAAGGCCTCCCAGTGAGACAGTCTTTCCCACCATACTGAGACCCAGGAGCCAGTCTCCTCCACAGCAGCAGATTGTCCTGGTGACTAAAGGACCAGCAACCCGCCAGCTCTCTGTCTCTCCAGCCTAAAATCCCTCCTGATAGATCTCCCAGTGTGAAAGAGCAGGCACCCAACAGCACAGAACCATGACTGGGACACCAGCAGAAGGTGAGGCACCTATTTTGGGACAAATCTTAAAAGATTAAAGAGTGCAAAGACACACTCTCTCTAAAGAGCTTAAGCAAATAAACCCTGGATAATATGGCTCACTTTGGTCTGCATGGCAGACTCGTTTGGCTTGGTAACACCAAGAGGGATGTCACAGCTGCAGAGGGGTTCAGCAGTAACTATACAAGCCTTCCCACCACGTGGCCAGCTTCATCCTGTAGTCATCCTTTTCCAGTCTCCATCACTTTTGTTACTAAGTCGACTGGATTAAAGCCAGCACAGATGCATTGCACACCACAGAGTGCCACACCCACGGCTCTTGGAAGGGCTGGATCAGTTCAGCCAAACCAAAAAGGAGACAGAGGTAGCACAGTGCATCACAGCCAGGTACCAAAGAAAAGTCTTGACAGGCTGTAGGTAAAGCAGAAAAATATGAATAGGAAGGAACACATTAGAGCAGAAGAGTAATTTAAGCACTAGACCAGATGATCAAAGGAGATGGAAAATTCTCCAGTCCTTGACACCTCCAAATCAAGACCAGGTGTCTTTCTAGAGGACATATTCCAGCAGTTCCACCCAGCTGCCAGAGCATCATCTGGCCCTTGATGTGTACAGTGAGCAGAAGCAGAAAATCTGACTGCCCTTCCTTGCCTTGAAATATCTGTAAAGCAGCATTATCAGCCTTCTTTGGGAAATCAACTTTCTTTAATCCAAGGGTATGTACTTTTTAGAACTTTTTTTTGGTTTATTTACCTCTCAGTCAGGGATCTGCATGCATATCACAAAAGAACAGCACTCACTCATGTGAGTTGAGTAAAGATTACTTTAGAGGGCAAATATTGCACAATATTTTCCACTTTCACCTGTGCATGTGGTTTGATGGACATCCTTGCAAGTATTATAGCAAAATCAAATAAATGGCAGGAGTATCTGTGGAAATAATGGTGCTCAATAATAGAGGAAAAAATCTGAAGGAAAGCGAGTTTTGCCTGCATATTTTTGCCTACTAGCCCTGGAGACAAATTTAGCCATACAGAGAAAAAAAACCATCTAAACCGATTGTTTACTGCTCAGACGACAGCCTATTAAAATCACCCTCATTCCTACAGCAATAGCACATATTTACAGGGATTGTGGCTGATTTTGATCAGCCATACCAAGCCATGTCTCAACCCATTTCATACTGATTACAGCCTGGTCATATTTTAAGTATCTATGAAATTATGCAAATGGAATCTGTACCAGAAAATCAGATTGCCAGATAATTGACCATTAATCTTTGATAAAAGTTTAAAAAAATTAAAGCAATCAGAAATCAGCTTAGCGTACAGTCTCTTGGGCCTTATTTTGGTCTAGTAAGTCTGTACACTAAGCTGATTTCTGATTGCTTTAAGTTGTAAAAATTGCTTTTTAACCCACGGATATCAATGAGATTGCACCTGGTGTAAGTCGGGGCTGAATTTGATCCGCTGTGTGCCTTAATCACAGTATATTTTTGTTAAAACCCAGTATTTGTGTGGATCTGTGGATACTGATTTGTTCAAGCACACGATAATCTCCCCCTAAGCCCGTCAGAATACAGCAGGTTAATAATGCTGTAAGTAGAATCCAATTTATTCATAAAACACCAGAATGTTTTAACCAAACTGTTCTTTTGTGGCAAGCCCCCTCCCGCCTGGCTGCGGCAGACAAAGGCTCCTGCTGCAGCTGGTGGGAAAGGGGCAGGATAATAATAGCACAGCGTCTGTCACACTGTCCATCCGTCTGTCTGTCTGTCCATCAGGCAGGCGGTGCCCTCTCCACACACTGGTTCACACAACCAAAGGCATCTTCATGTCCTGCCCCGCAGTCTGTGGTACCTGCTTTGGGAACTAACTATAGTTCCATGTCCATAACCATGATTTTGATAAGTGTCCCAGCATTTGTGGTGGCAACAGGAGAGTGTAATCCTGTGACAACATTCCAGCCCATTAACATTATCTCTTAATTAGCATTTATAGCACTTTCTGTGAGTTTATCGGAATCCAATGAGCACATGCTCTAAAACTTCCTTTTCTCTGTGACCAACAAAGTAAATAAAAATCCTGCCTGCTTTAGTGGGAGGTTGGATTTGCTTTGCACAGAACTAAGAAAAGCAAAGTACTTTCTATTTTAAGTAGTATTTAAAGGTGCCCCATGCAAACTGTTATAATCCATGAACTTTGGGAAATTCTCCACCTATTTGTGATCCTCCCCTCTGTCAGCATCAGGAGCCCTTGCCAGGAGTCACAACCATATTCCATTGGGTGTCACCTCAGCACAGGACAGAGATGATCTTACAGCCAAGGCCCTACAGCCTGATTAAGAAGAGGAAGACAGAGTGGCAGAGACACAGACATCAGCTGTAACGAGGAAAGAATAAAATCAAACTGGCCAAAACGACAGAACCACCCAAACGACCACAAAGGGATTCAAGTTGAAGGGGTCATCCAGGTTACTTCTAATTAAATTAGCAAGAGGGTGGTTTATTATGGAACTTAGATTTTTCATTAAGCTTGATTCTAGGATAGTAACCAAACGCGTGTGTACAATCCTGTGCTGCTCATTCATATGCAGGGCCAGAGACGTGTTCACAAGCCAGGGGCACATCCTGCTCCCATGTGCCCACCTTCCTCCCTTTTCTCACAAGGAGTGGCAGCAGCTGCAAATGGCCACATGGCAGAGAGAGTCATTGCTCACTTCTTCAGACCATTTACTTTTGTCAGGTCCTAAGATAACTCCTCTCTCTAGAGCTCCCCTCTTCAATCCTGCTCATAAATAAAATTTCAAAGCTCACAAATACCACAGCTGTCTGTGCCCCATCCTCAAAAGGCAAATACCTGATCTGCATGAGTTATCCTTGCAAATACACCTCCAGACTGCTGCATAAGGCCCTTCCAGAAGCCTTGGGGAGGGGAAAATAAACCAACCTCCAAGGCAGGCTTCAGATTCACCCAAATTTTAAAGCTTTCGATAAAACTATGGGTTAAGATAATTAATAAATTGAACAGCCTATTGGGAAGGAGGTCTATCATCCAATGTGCTCTAGGATTCCTAGAAAATGAAACACCCAACATGCTTTAATTTAACTGAGGGGTCATAGGTGCCACAGGGAAAATACAAACTCCACATCTATGCCCTATGTTACACAGGTGGCCAATCTAGATGCTCATAACCTTCTCTCCCAGGATCATGAAGTTACTTTGTTGATGTGATGGAATTTTCACTAAAAACAGAAGCCAAATCACCTTCAAATTCCAGGGACGTTGCAGTAATGAGGTTTACCACAAATGACACCATCACACCTGATCAGTG
This sequence comes from Dromococcyx pavoninus, assembly GCA_033558185.1. NCBI lineage: Eukaryota > Metazoa > Chordata > Aves > Cuculiformes > Neomorphidae > Dromococcyx > Dromococcyx pavoninus. Next base: position 1,252,236 of record JAUMJL010000066.1, read on the forward strand.
TAGGTAAACCTAGTAGCCAGAGAGCAAAAAACTCCATGAAGTTATATCTGGGACGAGCCACACAAAATTTCTTTTGGAAAAGTAACACTTGTATAAATCCTTTGAGCAACAGCTTTGAGAAAGATACTTTGAAAGTAGAAAGGGGGCCCAATTACTTGTTATAAAGCAGCTTAGTGAATCCTGAGGTACCAGGCTGTCAAGCAAATCCTGCAGTGGTTGGGAAGCAACTGCTGGGAATGGTGTCTGGAGTGACACAGCTCGTGATGGACCTCAGCACCAATCCCGGAGGAAAGCCCCAGGACAGGAATTACAACACTGCAATGGACCACACACCAGAGATGGGCAAAATTTATGTGGAAACACAGAGGAGTGCTGCTCACTCCAGTGATGAGAACTGCAGCAGTGACCAGCACTGTACCCTGTGACTCCTATTGGGTGCCATGGAATGGGTCAACAAATGCACAGGTATCAAGAATGAGCTGCAAATATCAAAAAGGTTCATTGAGATAAGGGCTGATTTCCAGAAATGCTACAAAATACAGACACTGAAGGATGAATCTACAACTTCAAAGTAGAGGAGCCCTTATTACCTAGGAGTTATTAGATTTCTGTCTATGTTTAAAACAATTTTTAAAATAATTGTACCATCATAGGCATTTTCTGCAGTATTTTCTTATATGCACAACAAAGACTAAGCAGGAAAACACTGTCAAATACTGCTACGACCTCAACGTCTTAGGGAGGCAGCTGATTTCAAACCACTTTCTCCATCAATATGACAATTGTATCCCACCTCTCCTGGATTTTTCCTTTCACCTTTCTTCATAAAATTTCTACTCAATTTTAAAGCATTTGGTCTATGCATATAATAGGAGGCGACTGTTTTGCTGATGGTTTTTCAGTGCTTAGGTGATTAAAAGGCAATATAAACTAGTGCAAAACGAGATGAGAAAGAAGGCAATTCAAAACCAAGGTGGGAGGTGGAGAGCATCCATCTAGTTCAGCACAACTCACCAACAGCAGAACACCATTTTCAGTAATAGCAACAAACTTGTTGAGCTTTGACCTGCTGGACAAGGGGTAATACATTTGGGCAGAAGCAATCCTTGTGTCTTGATTTATTTTTGCAGAATTTCTGCGTTAAAATTCAGAGGGACAAATCCTCTTCATCCTTTGGCACATAGCAAGGATCTGATAGATAGTTTCTGCTGGCTACTTGAAAACTGAAGTTACGAGAATGCATGATCCTCCATACACAGAGCATAAAATCCATCTCTAAATGCTCAGACATGGCAAAAATAACTCTCTAGATGTGGATGGAAGCATTACCACAATCACAGAGTCTTCAGGCATCTCTTGTCCATTTCCAGGGTTGGGCTTCAGCTGGGTGGACCCAGTGATTTGCACACACTGCCCTCCATGAGCAGCGATTCTCTACTGGGAGCTCTAATTGAGCAATTCATGATTCTGCTCTTCCAGATGCTTTATTGGGGGGAAAAAAGCACCTCATATTAAACTACTTAATACTGATAAGGGACCATAGGACTGCTGCAGTGAGGCTTAAGACACAATCTTGAAGCACAGGCAGGGAAGCATTCCTGGGTTAGCAATGCGATTTGATCAGTGTTTCAAACTTCCAAAATTTTCACAAGAAAGTTACTTCTTGCTTGCTTGTTTGCATGAATGTGCTTGTCTGTCCCTTGCCTTTGCCTGCAGTAACCCAGAGGCACATGGGACTAGAATTTCTCCCCACCTGCTACAGCAAGATCGTGGAAGTAGCAGAGCTATTGGCAGAAAGCTTTGCTAGAGGAGGGGGAAATACACAAGACTATAAAGCAAAATTTTACAGTCATAGGAAAAGGTTCTCTGGAATTACATAAATCTACTTGGCAGTGAATATGTTACCAGTTGCCTGTAATTGTTTGGAAAGAAACAAGCTGCTTGGATGCTGGCAGCAAAAATGCTGTTTTATCCAATTCCTACCATGCCAAGCTCCTCCACCCTCTCTCAGAGCAGCATTTAGACAAATGCCAACAATTTAAAATTAAGTGGCCCCATCATTATTAATTCATTTGGTATTCATTGCAACAACATTAATCATAGTAAACTGCAGCAGCTTTATTACACATGTAATGTGTACTTCCCTAGAATTTCCCTGTAAAATCTCTGACATTGCTAACAATGTAAAGACAATGAGACATTACAACCAAGCAAAACAATAATAAACACACAACTTAATAAATCATTATGCTACCCACAAGTATGCTAAAAAATAAACTCGTTTCAAAACTAGAGGAAAAAAACAACATGCAATAAGTGACATCAGTGAGTTTGAGGATTTTGGTTGCAACAAAGAAACAAAACAGCATGCTAATATGACATTTACAAATAATACCTAACCACAGCCTAATTAACTTATTGTGTGCTTACTAAACTAGCATACATATTATATTAGAAGAAAAACACTTATTTGTTCTGTTGCTAAGAAACTTCAGACATTTGCATATTTAACAAATTGTTAGAGTGTTTTTAACCAGAACCCATCACTATTTATAAAAGACAAATTTAAAACATGAGATCAAAGACACAACATTAATTTTTCTTTTGTCAACTGTCTTTGTTCAATGGCTCAAAGAAGCAGTTTTATAGCCGGCTGATACATAATGAAACATCTGGTATTATTCTGAATTACAGCAGAAGCCACTAATAGTCAAGGGCTTTTCTTTATTCGTTGTACACCACTTAATGCACTACAGGGACCAATCCAGCAGCACTTGAGGAACGTGCCTTTGAAATTGTTGCAAGGTTTTTCTGAACAAGGAGTTCAGGATCTGTCTCTAGAACAGGAATACCACTATTTTTCTTTCAAAGGTTCCAGATGTCAGCTGATTTTAATTGGCCTCGTAAGCCGTGCAAGAGCAGGAAACCAAAGCACAATATTAGGGAGTGAGGCAGCAAATAAAGCCCAAGGGTTCTCTGCTAACTGGGAGATAATGGTGGAAGCCAGTGCTGTGACATTGCTGCTCTCCATATCCATGGATCCCGCTTGCCACGGGGCAACTTGTGCTTCTTGGACACTGATCCAGAGCACCACCAGGTCACTATTTTACACACTATAAGCAAGATCGTTTGCCAGCTCACCAGAGGTCAGTGTAGTGATTCGCAGAGCTTGAATGCCCTTCTCCTATCCCATCGACATCAGAGACTCACAAATACAGCGGGAGGCCTGGGCCAGTGCACATCCACGCGCTGCTGAGCACGCTGGGCCAGTTTGTCCAGACCCAAAAATGCTCTTTGGGTGTCTTTACCCTGCTCTGCCACCTCCAGCATAGACATCTTCTAGGAAGAGCAAGGTGAAAAAGGAAAGCAAAGAGGCACTGGAAGGAAACCTGAAAACTCAAGAAGTTGTAACAAAACCAAGACAATCTTAAATTTCCTGGGCTACTTGAAGTGAAAAGGCATTCATATGGAGTTAAAGTCTCTTCAGAAAGCTACCACAGGGATTGTCATCCTAGAGCTGCTTTTTCCACCTACCAAAGGTAGGGAGTAGCCAGGTGTCTCCTTCCTCCTCTACCCTCTCTGCTCTGCCAGTCTTGATAAAAATCCAGGGCCAAGGAGCTCCTGTGGCAGGACAATATCCTGCTACACTCTTGGAAACAAGCTCATAAAATTTGTACTTCCTCCTCAGTCAGCTAAATATTTAGATTTATCATTTGAAACAAAGAACTCCCAAAGAAAACATATGACAATCAAAGTCACTATTTATAAAAGTAAACACTGAAAAAATAATAATTCTGCTAAGCTGTAGCATTAACCAAATGAAAGTAATAGTTTACCTCATCAGCAACAGAGGATTCTGGAGGATTTTAAAGAGTTCCAAGACAAAATCTGCTTGCAAGGGAAACCTTTAATAGCTTCAGTAACAATCATGTACAAACTTTATTAAAAGCAGCAGTTGAGCAGAGCACAGGCAGCACTTCAGGCTGTGCAAGACTGAAGATGACTGTGCTGTCAAAAAGAGCTGGGTGCAATCACAGCACCAGCCCTGGGTTAGGTTGTGACCAACTGCAGCTCTTCCCTGCACCCAAAGAGCTCTCACCTACAGCATGCAGAGAGGAGGATACTGAAAAGCACTGCATTTTCTGCAAGACTCTGCAGGCCCTGCCACTTCTCTCCCTCAGGGAGGAGCAACTCATACCAGCAGCTCTCCCCAGCTCACTGCCACATTGCACAAACTCCCTGGCAGCAGGGAGTGCATTTGCATGTGGTCTCCACCACAGGAATATGTTACTGCACACTAAGGGGTAGAATCGGAAGAACACATACAAGAAGAATGTGCACGTTTTTAAAGCCTTTGTGGGTTCAAAACATACACACAAGTCTGTGGCCCACAGTGACATTTGCCTGTTAACAACTCAGGCAGAGGCTGTGTATGACACGATTCTGTGACTTCATCTGTGACTCTGCCACCTGGTTAAAAGCTCATTTTTTCCACAAGAACATCCTCTGTGCTTCCAGCCCAGCATCTACCTGTGCTAGTTAAGGTGAAGCAAATTTTGTCCAAAAAATGAAGGTGTCCCCAAGGGACATTGATGTCAGGCTGTAGCCCAGCTGGGCATGTTCATGCTGGCTTTCATCTCCCCAGTTGGTGGCCCACGGTGCCATGCCTGCTCATAACCGATCTCCCCTTTACCCATGTTGCCAGGTTTGCATTGCAGCAGTAGTTACCTTTCATCCCTGGCAGCCAGCCTGTGTCACGGGTACACCTGGAGTTGTTGCACGGACATATGCTGAACTGGATGAGGTTGCAATCGCCAGCAAGGCAGGAGAGTGCTGCCCACAGCCTTCTAATTACAAATAAACAGCTGACATTCAGCTATATTACAAACAATTGAAAATTGGGCATGAAATGGGAAGTGGGTAGCCTTAATAGAAAGCAGTGCCGACAGCCTCTGTACTTAGAAAAGACAGACAAATAAAAAGCTTTCACTAACAGCACCAAGATCTGCAGTTTCTGTTTGAGGTAGAGGACTCCAGTGGTAGCCAAACCCATTTTTTACATTCTTCTGGGACAAAAATTGGGGCTGATGGGGGAAAGACCATCTAGGGGGAAGTTCTGCTGAAAGTAATAAAATGTTGGTATGTAAAGACACTTCCAGAAGACAGTCCATAAACCATAAAAGCTCTTTTGGTGGAAAGTGCCAAGGCCCTGCAGTCAGTGGTTATGGAATGGGCTGAAGCAAAGCTTGATTGAACACACAAAAAAAGCACGTTTGCTGCTTCCCTCCATTCTGCCTGGTGACAGGTACGGAGCTGCCCTCTTCTACAGGTCTCAATTGCTCTCTCTGGCAGCGTAACCTGAGAGACACACAGGGAGTTTCAGGCAACAGCCAAATTCTAGGCATGCACTGGAAACACAGCCAAGTTCTACCAGCTATCCTTGGTGGGAACACTAGCCCCCTCAAAATGACTTAATCCAAGATTTATGTTACAAACATGCAATACCTCCCTGCTGGAGTGTTACAGCATTTCTAACCAAGTGCTTTCTTCTTTGCATCCTTCAGAAGAATAAAGCGAGTCAAAGGTCTGTTTGGGCTTGATGGACAGCTGTAGCTGGTAGTGGTAACACCACTGGCATCACAGTAACCAGAAAGGCACAGAGCACCACGAGAATAAGTTCAACAAGTTCCAAGCATTTCATTTTGCATTTTCAGTACACAGCATTCAACACTCAAACATGCTTTGAAAAAAATAAAATAAAATGGATCTGTTTCAAGTAGATATAAAAGTAATCATCTCCCAGTCATTTGGTAGGGAAAATAGGGTTTCATTTTTCAAAGAGCTGTAATTCCTACTAACTTCTGAGTGCTGTGATCTCAGGTACAGTTCTCCACCCGTCGGTACCTTACATGAGAGGATAAATTTCCCTTTTAAAAAACTTACTGGATTCTTATTAGGACAAGAAAAACAAGTAACTACTGACTTGGAAGCAGCCCATGGCTTTACCTGTCAATAATCCACTTTATCAGACCTTGAATGCAGAATATACATTTCACAGAGCTCAAAACATATGTTCCCTAAAATGGCCATAATGGCACCTTTATGATAGTCCTCCGTGGGTCATGTTACCTATTTTGTCAGGTTTCCAATCTTTCTTTTTAAACCTTCTCTCAAGCTCCCAGCCAGGCACAGAAATAAACTTATAGAAGAGCTTTACGATATTTTTGTTTGTTCTACCTCCCTTAAAAAATATTTCTATGATCCAACTTCATCTGCCTAATGTTTTTTCAGCTCTTTACAACAAACACCATGAAACTTCTTCATGTAACCTGTGTGGCCTGGTCAGGGGCCCAGGCACAAGGGATGGGCAAATCATCAGCTCCTTATGTTCCCTCCCTTCCCTGGTTAAGACACATCTTTCTTGCAAGATTTTTATTATTATAGACTAATTATTATTATTAGTTTATAGGCTTCTAATTATTAGATTTTTTTTTGCACTAACTCTTGCATCCCTTATGTAGAAAAAACACTTGGGTACAACACTGCCACAGCAGTGGAAGAAGCTCTGAGATAAGTTGTCCTTGTGACAGCAGGGCAGTTTATTGATTCTCAAAAAAGGAGTGGGATGACAAGCTGCATTTAATCAGCTTTCAAAGAATCCTTTCCTCCTAGGGTAAGACAGTGTCCGATGGAGAAAAACTCACAGAGAAACCCAGAAACTCTGGAGGCAAATTCAGATGATGGCATTGAGATGCAAGCTGTCAGTTTAGTGCTTGAGCAAGGAGTGAGCAGGGTCTGCAGAGGTTTGTGCACAGGTCAGCCAGGAGGAGCCTGTTCCTTCACAGACCTTCACAGGGAGCAGTACAAAGAAGTCTCACCACGGCAAAAATACATCACTGCACTCACTGATGGGTGAAGTGGAAAAGTGCATGAGAAAGCAACATGAAAATCCTCCTGCAGGAGCCAGTTTGGATGGGTGGGACCAAAACTCCACCAAACAGCAAGAGGCAAAAATTATTAGTGACCAGGGCTTTGGGCACGGGGACAGTATTATGTGACTCTCAACATGTGTACTCATCAGCATGCCCAGCCTCAGCAAAAGCCCAGCTCTCCATGAGATGGATTCAACACTCAAAAGCATAACCTAAAGCTGTCTGGGGGGTTTAATTTATCCTCTCAGTGCTAGCACCTAATGCGTTTTTAATGGGGGGCAGCGCTGCAGGGGCAGAGGAAAGTGGTGCCGACGGGTTTTTCCTAGAACTCTTCTTCTTTCCTAGAAATCCACCAGCTCCAGGGTAATGGCACTAAAGGCTGCACATGGTATTACCAGAAAAATCACAAAATGCTATTTGAACTTTCACATTCTGACATCACACAAAACTGGATCACTGAAGCCCTTCTTGCATTCAGAGGGCAATGTTTCCAGTAGCAGAGACACTTCAAGGAGATAAGGACACTTTTACACTGTGCATGTAAGTACAAACTGAAGTAAAAAAAAATACCTTGGGAGAGTGTGGAGAGAAGGAAAGGTGAAAAATGGTTAACATGAAATCAAGTAATTGCAGGAAAATAACTGAGCAATTTTACAGAGGCTCCCTTTTCCCACACTTACAGCAATGTCAGTGCATCTTCCCACGACTCCTGACACGGCACCGCTCCCTGCGTATCACACTGTGGGCATGAGCCCATCATTTAGACACTAAGTATTTCCATAATGCCTTATTTCCCTCAAACAAAGCTAAACCTTTTCCACACACGAAACATTCCAAAGAAAGTCCAGGTTTCCTGGAAGAAGTTTTTAGCTTAAAACCCCTTATGACAGCCTTCCTGTGACTCTCCATCACCCAAAACACGCAATAAGATCTTGCCAATGCTAAAAACTGCAACTTATGGTCCACGTATAAGACACACTGAGTGTTGCTGCTCATCACCCATTACCATATGAACACACTACAAGGTATTTTTATTGCAGTTGGGAAAACTCACTGTTATACAGTGCATAAAGAGTTCAAGTTTTCTTGGGGTTGGTTTGTTTTAATTTTGAGCTGCTTCTTAACATTTTTTACTCAAACTTGCTCTCTGTAAGTTGAGTTGGGGTGATTTGATCACTTGGCTGTTTGTAAGCAATGGCAGCAGGGCATCAACATGACAGAGACAAGTTAGTTAAGTCTTCTTGAAAACCTGTAACTAAATGATCCCACTGAATCCTTTCAGTACTTAAAGGGGGCCTACAGGAAAGCTGGGGAGGGGCGCTTTATCAAAGCGACAGGATGAAGTGGAACAGTTTTAAACTAAAAGAGGGGAGATTTAAATTAGATATTAGGAAGAAATTTTTTACTGTGAGGGTGGGGAGGCCCTGGCACAGGTTCCCCAGAGAAACCGTGGATGCTCCATCCCTGGAGGTCTTCAAGGCCAGGTTGGATGGGACTTTGATCAACCTGATCCAGTGGGAGGTGTCCCTGCCCATGGCAGGGGGCTGGAACTGGGTGGGCTTTAAGGTCCCTTCCAATACAAAGCATTCTATAAGTCTATTATTCTATGATCATTCATCTCTAATCACCCTATCATTACTCCTCGCTGTTTTTATTTATGCAATTTATTATCTCATTCAGGTTTTCTGAAGCTTTGTGATAAAACCAGAGCAAATATAAGTTTATATTAAATCAATATATTCAGTGGTTATTTGATCATTTCCTTTGGCAATATCACACATATTGAATCTAAGAGCTACAAGCAAGATGCTGGCATTTCTTGTTTGGAAATGAAGAGCCATGTTGCACATTTAAAAAAAATTTGTAATGAAACCTTCATTATAGAGACATATATCTCACCATCCATCATCTCGAAACATGCAGGTTTGGAAATGAAAACCTGCCTGTGTTTAATTTGAAGGGCTGAGTGCACGGCGTTCCCATCCTATCGGGGGGAGGGGAGCAGTACTTTATTTATTCACTCGCCTGAAAATAGACAGGTAAATTTCAGAGCATCCTCTCGCCTCGAAATCCTGGAACCACTTATCTGAAAACAACTCCGAATCACGTGCCCTTGTCTGCCATCGCACCCAGGGCTCCATTGTTTGCTCCCATTAGCTCAGTGAGGAGGGTTTGCGCTGCGCTCCCCTCCCAGGCTCTGCAGCATCTGCTACGGGGGCGTTATTTCCTTTCTTATTTATTTATTTCCCCTATTTTATTTGTAATCTCTGTTTCTTTGTGGTTTCCTGGAGTCGTCCTGACAAAGCCACATATTCTGTTCCTGTCCTTTACAACACTGGAGGGCACTGCACAACACACAAAATTTGTTTCTAATTTTACATCTGCCAAAAACCATTCCTGGGTTACAAATACACACCAGTAAAATTGGTAGGGCCAATCCCACCAACGCCACAAGACAAACAAAGCCAAAAGGAAATAAAAAAAAAAGACTAAAATACAGCACAAATATTTTTGCACTTCTTTTAGCTTGTGAAGCCTTTCCTTTTTCCCCTTCTTTTCCCACATTTTGCCTTAGTTAAGCTTTCTGGTAGTACATATTGATCTGTTTATATTTAGAAAACAATAGCTACAATACAAGAAAATGAGAAGGAACAACTCAGTTTTTACTCTTCTCCAAGTCCCATACATAAAGAGGCAGCTAGAAATACCTTCAGCCAGAGGCACATGGAGGATGACTCCCTCCCCAATGCATCACTGAAACACTGAATGTTTCAAGCAACTGGCCAAAATCTCAATGCTCCAAAATCTATTGAAACTCAAGGACCATTTACATATGCAATGTGCTTTTTAGCAGCTATTTCTTATCATCATCACAGTTTCCTAAATAATATTTTAGCTAAATTATCCTAAACTTGTCACCACAGCAGGGGAAGGCCAGAGGTAGCCTTGAAGGTGGTAAGAGCAGCAACCTGGCCGGGAGAGAGCTGCCAGGGCAGCAGTCCCCTTTGGCAGGGCCAGCTGAGGACTGGGCAGCACCCCTGCTGCTGCACCCCAGATTTCTGCCAGGGGTTGAAGTTCAGGTTGTGCTTCAGTGTCTCACTGTGCTCTGTACTTGCCACACTGAAGTTTCACCTATGCTTAAGCAGCAGCTCCCAGCCCGGCCAAACCTCATGACTGTAAATGTCAACAGACCAAGGAACACAACTCCGGGTTTATTTTCATTAGCAGTGGCACAGTGTCATGGTATTTCAATGCTCTGCAAGCACTAATTAAAGACCATGGCATAAGGAACTTGAAAGAACATTTCAGAGCTGGATCCAGCTCTGCAGCTGAGGTTTATCAGATAAAATGCAATCACAGAGGTATTACAGCAATTTCTACAATCCACGGAGAGGACTCTTGCATTTTTACACTTGCAGAATTTTGTACTAGGCAAAAATAAACAGCTCCTAGAGGAGAACAGTAGGCCTTGCCTGGCCTGGCCTGGTGGTGCCTGCAAACAGAGGTGGGTTTCATCTGGCAGTCAGAGCAGGTTGGACAGTAACAGACAGGAGCCAGAGCAGTTGCCTCCACCTGATCAACAAAAGCCCATGTCACAAAGTTAAGACTGTTCCTTCCACTAAAACACCCTGGGCAAAACTTAGGCTGACCTACACAAAATTCATCAACTTGCGCGTGGTTCTCATACAAAACTTCAGCAATTCCCACAGAATTTCCCAAATATCAGTATATGTGATCCAACATCTCCAGTTAGGAGCAGATCTGGCAAGCGTGCTGCTTTTCAAATTGCATTATGGAAAATTTAAAGGGCTGAACTGAAAACCCATTTTTTTCAGTTGTTTGGCCCTTCATGTTCGAAATTCCCCAGTAATCAATCTCAGGGAGAAATTTCAGATATGTAGACTTTCTAGAGACCAATCTGCCTGTGTCTGCATGTACACAGGGTATCTTGTACTGTACAAATGTCTTTTCCAATACGGATTATGGGCTAATAAGCTGTATGGTTCTGCAAATCTTCCTGGCCTTTCCTTTTCAGTTGTTATATGAGTCACATTTCCTAAAAGGAGAAACATATGGATTGTATCTATCCAGCATTAGATGATCACAGAGTCTGCTGTTGAAATGCATCTGGAGAAAGATAAAGTCATCTATAGGAGAACTGTGAGAAGAATCGATTTTGGGGGGGGGGGTGTTCTCCTGTCTAGAGTGAAACATATTAAAGGGAAAAAATTAAAAAGGGTTTGTGTTGAAATAAGCTCACCCCACACATTTCTTGTGTGTGGTTTTATATCCTTAAAAATATTTTCATTGAACTTGTAAGATTCTGAAGTGAAAATGCTACTTCAAAATTCCTTATTTGGAAAATACTTCAGGCTTTCAGAGAAAAACTCTACAACTATCTGAAAGGAGGTTGTAGACAGGTGGGGTCGGACTCTTCTCCCAGGCAACCAGCAACAGAACAAGAGGGCACGAGCTTCGACTCTGCCAGGGAAGGTTTAGGCTGGATATCAGAAAAAGGTTCTTCACAGAACGAGTAATCAGGCATTGGAATGGCCTGGCCAGAGAGGAGGTGAATTCACCATCCCTGAGGGTTTTAAAAATAAGACTGGATGTGGCACTTAGTGCCATGATCTAGCAATCATGATAGTGTTGGATTAAGGGTTGGACTTGATGATCTTGGAGGTCTCTTCCAACCCAGATAATTCTATGATTCTATGATTCTATGATTCTATGATTCTATGAAAAAGGACTTCTGCTTGAAACAGTTCAATACTTTTCACCCAAAGGATTTTTCTCTTTCCCTTCAGCCATTTTCAGTTATTTTACACGTTATTTACTGTAAGTACTAAGGAAAAAATCCCATAACCCACAAGCAAGCTGAGTTCCAGTCTCCAGAAGACAGATTTTAAAAAGGTACAAATACTAAGACTTTAATTTTTATCAGTAACTGCCCATTATACACAAAGCTTTGCTAGTTTAAACTTTTTATGCTAGCTCTGACATAAATATATGCCCTTCTGCTAACTATCCATTACAATTTTCTTACTCATAACACAGGGATAACAATATTGGCTATACTTGCTGCAGTGGAGGGGATTAGTTGGTATTTACATGGATCCTGCCCTTATAAAGCAAAATGATTACTGCCTGAGTATCGATATCTCCTCTGCTAGCCTTGGAAAGTACAATAGGCCTTCAGGCCTCAAAATAAAAAGTAACTTCGGTATTTGAAATATTTCATTTTTGTTCCATGTGAAATAAAATCTACAATGAATTGGGAAGTTGGCAGAGTGGCCAGTGCAGAAGCACTCAGTATCCTAAGTACACGATCACAGATTAGGAGTCTGGAAATGCTGGTTGCTTCATTTCTTAATGATCAGTGCCAGACCATTGGCACATCAAGCAAGATGTTTGCCAGATTTCAGGGATATCACAACATCCAGTCCTGTTTTTTCAGAAAAAAACCCCAAAAATAAAACAAATAAACAAACACTTTTCCCTCCATACGTGCCTACTCATCCTACTTACTCCATTTCTTCATTAAGAATTTGCTTTCAAATTTTGTCTAGTTTTTAAATAACATGCAAGTTATCATAGTCTGTATTTTTACGTCTGCAGCTGGAATTCCAGCCTTAATTCTGAGTGCCCAGCTTTTTGTCAGTTTATGGCAGGAATGAGATGTGAAATATATGTATTTTTTATTGGTAAAGATAAACATGATTTGTATGATGAGTCAAATTAACAATCGATTACACACTAATGGGCTCTAATCAATACATTAATTTAACTAAAAAGGGGGGAGAGGAAGAAAGATGGAAGAGTGATTTAAAATAACAAGACTGTTCTGCTGGTATAAAAAAACCCCAGCATATAAAATAAAACTGAGCAGCCCTTTGTGGAAGAATGCAATATCCTCTTTCTCGTTCTCTCACCTTGTTTCTCTGTATGCTGTGGCGTGTGTTTATTAAAGAATAAAAGAACAATTATTACATTTCCAGGGGATGGCAGGCAGTACAGCAGTGTCAGCCTGCTCTCTAGTGTTGCTGGAGGCGAGCGGCAGCCGGCAGCCTCCGCACAGCCGGGCTGCGCTTCCAGCTGCGCCCGCTTACAGCACTGCCCAGACCCTACAGAACTCCCCTGCTTTCTTCTGGGTGGTAAGGAAATCTCAATTATGCACACAAGGGATGTGGTTAGGGAAAAAAAGGGAGAAAGAATGTTTAAATTGTATACGTAAACTGTTTTGTTTTACAAGCTGGAGTAAATCAGCACATTTGCAGGCCATATTTATCTGATCCACTCAATAACAGTCTCTCTCAATGAACACCATTGATGTGGCCTTTATGACACTGCAGAACATAGCCAATCCCTTAAATTCAATTAAAGCATTAGTGAAAAACTAAGATTTTTTGCATCTAGGCAAGTCACTAGTGCAGAATAGCACAAATCTCTGCCACGTTGCCATCAGGGGACGAGGTGAGAACACACGCTAGGAATGGACGTAAATGCACAACCCTCCCTGTTCTCTCTGCCTCCCAAATTCACTCCTCACTCACAGCCCCATAACATTAATAGAGGCGCCATGGTCTAAAAATAAACAAACTGCCTCCCCTCACAAAGGGATCAAGGAAGGAATCCAGTCCTTTTAGCACCAGTTTCCTAATGGGAGGCACAGTCCTGCAGGCGGATGCTAATGGAGCCTCACGCAAACCTCGGTGAGAATATGGTTAGAAAGACGAGGGACAAGCAGGCGAGCGGCTCCATCACCTGGTTTTGCTTTGGATGACAAAGTTCAAAGCTTGTATTTTCAGCCCTGCTTAGCTTGTGTAACACAGGGCCTTTGTGCTCTTGAGCCTTGTTACACACACAGAGAGTGAAAAGGGACATGGTCCCAATTTATGCCAAGCAAATCCAAGAAAATTCAAACAGAATGGAAAGGTTACAACAACACACAAAGTTGCCATCTCCGAGCAGAAAATGAGAGAAAAAAGGCAGTTAGTGCATGTAACACACTGTGCTTTGGTAGAGAGAGCACTTTCAAGGCACAGCTAGTCTTCGTAAGAGAGATGCTGAGCTTGATTACACTTGCATAAATCAGGAGAAATGCAAGTGGAGCTATTCCTGTTTACCAACACTAAAACCTCACGTCCAAGACTTCGGCACAATCACAATATTGCAGGGTCTTCTCTGCAGGCTCAAAGATCAGGAAATGAGACTGGATCAGAAGAGACCTCTTTAAGTCTTTGAAAATTGTTCCACCGATTCACTCTGAAATATCTTCTTTTGACTGTAGTCAATAGCAGCTTTAAAAAAACATCATGTCTCTAGAAAAATCATTTTGTCAGCTTAGGCAAAGACGTGAGTTTCAGGGGAGGCCAGCAAAGCCCACTGAGCAAGCCAGCAGCAGGGACTTCATTGTACCAACTGGAACATTCTCTGATGGGAAACTCCTCTCTCAGAAGCAGTCAGAGAGCTCCAGGCACCCATGGCAGATTATCGACACTAAGAAGAATTACATTTCCTGGGCTGAGGTGGGGGACCAAACCAGAAAGGATGCCAGATCAGTGCACCCACCACCAGTGCTGCTTCTGCGAGCAGCGCTTCTCAGATCCTTCTCAAATATGAAGTTTCTGCTCAAGCAAATACCAAGCAGAGATGCCCCAACACCAGTCTCCTCTTGGAGAGCAGAACTATCAGGTATGTAGATGCTGGCTGCCATTATAGGCAAAAAATGCTACAGCTGCCTGGGTTTCATTAGATATAATCAAATATTCAGTTAATATCCAATGGATACCTAAAATCAGCTCTGTATTAGGAAGCTTTCCCTGGTATATGCACAGCTTCTGGAAACGGATGAATTCTTTCATTAATATTTACTTCAGAAAATATTTCATTCACTTTGGCTGTGTTTATGTGCTTTCTACAACTACAGCAATAAATCAGTGTGCTGGAAAGACCATTTCACAGGAAAGGCAAATCTTAGAAGGGTATTAAACCATACTTATTCAGAATGAACCCTGAACTTGCGAAATGAAAATTTGAAGATTATATGAAAAAAATCTCCTAATTTAGTGACAATAATAAGATGTTATAAATACAGACATTGAAGACACTATTTTTGATTAAGCACAGCCACAAACTATTGACAGCGAGATATTCACAGCCAGTTTGCTTAGCACAACCTAATACGGTTTTGCTCTGTAGTACTAACTGCCCTGATATACTACTATACCATTTTTATTAATCACTTCAACTGGTTGTTGACAAGAGGTGATCAAATTCACAAACTGAATTTAGCAACTGGTGGTTTGTTTAAATTAACTTCTCTTGTTAGTTTGAATTCTTACACACGGACTTACAAATACACAGGCAAAACAGCCTTTGCCGTCATCATGTTTACAGTAGCTGAGCCTCTGGCTGTGCTGGGTAATACCCTGCCTCGCTCCAGCTCTGCTCACTGGGCACATTTTACATAAGTTGTTTTCATAACTAAAAATATGAGGATTTTATAAGCAGGGAGCAGAAGCCTCTTGTTTTGTTTGTTTTACTGCTAGACCTATGGGGTGTTATTTTGATTTCTCTGACATCGGATAAGCTTTATTGATGTCAATGAACTCTGAACCTGTAGCTATGAGAATTTTCAAAATAATCTCTCTGAATGGAAAGTGAGACCAGTTAGGATAAAGCAGAACACTACAACATAAACCTGATGTGTCTATTAGAAAACATCTCCAATTGGCAGGAGAAAACATTTACAACTGATGTTTAAAAACAATTTACTGATGTAAGTTTAGAGAGAATTAACTTTTTCTTGAGTATTATTTTATTTACTAATGTGTATTTACTCTTTTACTGAATTTATTAAGCTTTTTTGAGCTTGCCCAAAAGGCAAGGTTTTGCAACAGCTCAGCCCTAGCAAGTAGTTCAAACTCTAACAGCAGCCATGGTTTTAAGAAAGTCCCTGCACATTGCTTGAACTACCTCAGGCTTATTTTCAGGCAGAGAAAGCCGAGAACAGTCTTATACTTTTATGGCAGGACTGGA
Organism: Dromococcyx pavoninus; assembly: GCA_033558185.1. Classification (NCBI taxonomy): domain Eukaryota; kingdom Metazoa; phylum Chordata; class Aves; order Cuculiformes; family Neomorphidae; genus Dromococcyx; species Dromococcyx pavoninus. The sequence goes on from JAUMJL010000066.1 coordinate 1,268,210, forward strand.
AAGTTAAATAATGAAATGCAATTGCTCCCTGCACACCTTATCTAGATAGCTAGGATATCTTTATTATTTTTCCCAAATAATTAGTACTGTGTAACATGACTTTAAGGCACTTTCAGCATTAATTCCTACTGTTATCTGTCTTCTGACTCGTGTACTCTGACCATCTATGCCTTGCAAGCGTTATTTCAAGACCACTTGGCTTCTAAAATCTCAGGATTATCTTTGCCCGCTGTTTATGATGAAGATTTCTTCCGTTTTATTTTATTAAGCAGAGCAGAGCTAAGCTTCGGGACAGCAGCAAAGGAGGACTCCAGACCTCAAAGGAGTAACACATCCCACGTACTAGACTTCAGCTAAAGCAAAGCAGCTGCATTATTCTGCAGCTCCCCCTACTTGCTGCATCCCATCATGGCAGTGTGACAATTTGCCTCTGTAACCTCCCAATCACTCTTTCATAGGTCAGATCATAAGATCAATATAAACAAGAAAAAAAGAGACATGTACTCTTGTAAGAAAAGCCAGGAAGTTCAAAGTTATAGCTGACAGTCTGGATTTAACTCTGACTGATCTGGGAAACAAAACAAAAGTAGAGTGGAGACACGAATGAAGGATGAAGTATCAGACTGTAAAGCACTTGGTTTTTATCAATCTAAGTCAAATCCTTACAACAATTAACCCCAAATTTCTCATGTTACATAGAAAAAACAAATAAAAGGGAAGAAATAATGATTTCGTAAGTGTTTACAGGACAGAGCCCCACAGCTCTCAAATTCATATGTTGGTAATTTGGCCATTTAAAAAATTAGTGCAGTGCATTCTGTACATGAAAGACATTTCTCCCAGTACATGACAATATCCAGACAACATTGCTCACAGTGGTAGAGCAGTGCTTGTCTTCCAGTTCTGCCCAATCTGCCTGCAGGTACAGCATAGAGAGAATTTCATAAATACAAACAAAACAGTGAGGAACAGCCAGTCAGAGAGAAGACTGAAACCCACACTGCACAACAACCATAGCAGAGAAGGGCTGGCTATTTACATACTGCAATTAGCATCAGTGACAAATGCTCTCAGTGGGCACATACTGCTCTCCCTGGTCCCTGCCACCAAGCCCAACGAGCCTGCCAGTAGAAAACACTTTCCTTAGTGCTGCTGAGAAAGGGGCAAGTGATCAGAAGTTTAGGATTGAATTACTGCACTATGATCTGGGGGAAAGTCTGGCTGAGATCACTGAGTTTAGAATCAGATCCCCTATGAATTGCTTGCACAAGTACAGCAGCTCCACACATTCAGTGAAAGAGTGCTCAGGATGCCCAGCAGCCTCCAAGCACAACTCCTGGCACACAATGCTCTCTGCAGCTCTGCCATCACAGGGCAGGGATCTCTCTAGGCTTACTGTTTCCAGCTCATTGGGTTCAGGTGGTGATTCCACCCAAACCCATATCCTCAAACTTTCTGAAAATGCAGCCACAGATCCCTACAGCTGAATTTATCAGTTGGTTTTCCAGAAGTAGCTTCTGGGCATTTCACAGACATTTGGATCATATATTCATTACTTCGCAAACAAATCTGTACTATGTTGATGGGAAGAGATAAAAATCATGCAAGTTTTTATTGCAGCTGCCTCAATCTCACATGGTTAAAGGAATCTCCTGAAAGGCTCCATTGAGTTTCAGGACTCAATGAATATTATATTGTTTTAAATAAAAAGAAAACTTGAGAGCCTTGCTTTGCAAGATTAAGCAACAACTGTCTTATATTTCAAATGAACTGCTAAGACTTAATCCTGCAATTCTTTTCTAATCCAAGCAGTCCTAAAGACTACCACGAGATCAAGGATTCCTGTTAGGAGTGCGTTTGCAGGGTCAGGGCTTTCATCTGGGTAGAGCACATGCACTGCCAGCCACCAGGTGAACTCATTTTGCCAAATTTCTAATCCACTTGATTATCAGAGGTTTGAAAGTTCAGATAAAAATAAAATCTAAAAAAAAAATAAAGTTTATTGAATTCCCTTTCCACTTAAACAATGAAATAGCAATGGGAATGCTGCTCTTGAGAGTAAAGCAAGTACAAATTGCCCCTCTTACACGTTTCCCTCTTAAACAAAACGTGTGTATCCGTGTCCAGTCACACACACACGTGTGCAATCCCACTGATCTGTGCAGGAACGTTCTGTCCATAAGCTCCTTCCCTGGCATTTTACCTGCCCTAATACCAATAATTCTCCTGTTGTTTGAATAGCGCTTCTGGAAAAGGAGCAATTCAGTAGTGAAGGACAGAGCTGCTCTGCCCTACGATTTGATTTTCCTTACAGGTACACAAGCAAGATGACAGCAAAGGAAGGAACTAAGTAGCTGTACCTGCTTCTACCTTTGTTTCTACAACACAGTCACACAGCATTGGTCAGAGGCCTGGTCAGGGTCCACATCCAAGGGCCCTCCAAGGAGGACCAAAACACCTCAAGAGGAACTTTCATTTACACACCAGACCCCCATGAAAACAGGCACAAGACCACCTCTGGCATCAACTATCGAGGTCCCCTAGCCAGCACCTTAACACAACTCTCTGCCACATCCCCCCCCTTGAAAGGGGTTGTCCCCATCTCCCACCCACCTCCACCCAGTGGTCCCAGAGAAAGGCTCTGCCTCTGTGATACTGTTGGAAGCACAGGGCAGAGCAAGCATCTCTGAGAACTGACACATGCAGAAATAAAGATCTGTAACAGTGCTGCAATGCCCTGCCTGGGGAGAGTGGATGCAAAGACACCTGGGGATGGCTGATGGGACAGCCTCCTGCAGCTCTAAGAGTTGCTCCTGCTCCAGATGAAGAAGTTTACTGCAACTTATCAGATTTTTTTTTTGGTCACTTCATATGAAATTTATTGTCCCTGCTACCCAACATTGTATACTCTTATCAGTTCAGCTACTTATTTTTAAACTGAAAGAGAAAGTATGTTGTCCTCAAATGTAATAAAGAGGTTTTTACAGGTCTGGGTCATTGTTATAAAACTTGCTCTGAATTTAATTTATTACAACTCTTACAAAATCATAGAATCATAGAATGCCAGGTTGGACGGGACCTCAGGGATCATCTGCTCCAACCTTTTAGGTGATGTATAGTTTATCCTGTCAAACTGAGCCTTGAAAGTGTCCAGTGTAGAGGAATCTATCACTTCCCTGGGAAGATTATTCCAATGTTTAACTGTTCTCTGACGTTTTTGTGTTCTTTGGTCTTTTGAAATGTAAGAATAATTAATTGATAGGCTGCTTAGTCTGAATAGAGCACCTGAGCTTGTGACTACTGCTCCTGTTTGCAGGCTTGTACTGAAAGCACAGTTGTGATTGCAGCTGTGTCACAGGGTAAATTCATTAATTAGAGTACCCAATAAATTGCTGTTGATATTGTTCAGTTGTTTGTCACCACCCAAAATAGTCAATAATGTCAACAACAGGAAACAGAATGTGGCAAAAGCCAAGCTAAGCTCACATAAATTAGCTGAGGAAAAAGCACGGAAGAAGACAGCATCAACCATGGAGTGAATGAGGGGGAAGCAAAGAGGCAGCGAGAGGGTTTTGGTGTCCTGAAACACTACATTCAGCCAATATCTCAAATGGCACTTCACAAGGTCCCACTCAGCAGTAGCAGGAGGGAACAGATGTTGCTTTTTCTCCTTAGCCACCTGCATAAGCAGCCGATATTTACTGCGAGCTGACGGAGAACTGGGCCTTCTCTGCAATACCCAGGGTAGGCCAGACTCATCTTTGTGTGAGCAAAATGAAGAACTTGGGGTAGCTGGAAGATATTTTTCTATTTGATTTTGCAGACGTGGCTGGGGGGGAAGGCTGCTTTGGAACATCAAAGCCTTTCATGAATATATGTTATTTTGGTAAAGAATCTTCCGCAGTTTAAAAAAGTTTAAGACATTCATTTTTGGGAGGCTTCATTTTTCTGTTCTTTACAAGTGTTTTCCATAAAATAAGAATCCAGATCTCGACAGCGAAATGAAACATTGTTTTTAATGATATATATATTCACAGGTCAAAAATAATTGCCCCCCATAATCCACTTCACCTTTTTTAAACCCAAGGGGTTTTCACTCTGAACTGGAATTATGCAGAATTCTTTAGACTGATGCTAAGCAAGACAAACCCCTTTTTTTAGCCAGCAGCAGAGAGTTGCAACTCAAACTGTGTTGCCTTTTGCCAACATGGAGTGTGTCTGGTTTTATTTCGTATTTATACCATCTTCTTCCACCTTCATTTGAGGTGGTTCTTTTACCAAGGATGTGCCAAGCAACTTATGTTGCAAGGGAAAGCCTGGCTGCTCGGCACTGCCTCTTCTTCTCACCCCACATCCACCAGTGCAGCCTGAACCATGGCCTATCGAGAGACCCAGCGCTCTGGGACTGGTACCGGTCTGAGCCCTTGAAGGTTTGTTCCTCACTGTAGTATCCAAGTGCTTTCCACCAGGACAGTTATAAGCAATAAAAAGCAGGGAGGGGGATCCCTTCTGGGGCACAGGGAGCTGGGGTGGCTGAGCAGCAAGGAAACCCAGGGCCCGAGTAGGGCTGCTCCTGCAGGATTTTCAAATTTTGCAGAAACAGGTAATGTCAATGTATAATTTTATGCAATTGAAAATTAGTACAACTAACCACTAGGATAAAAAAAATAATTTATGCATTTTAAGTTTACCAAGAAGAGGCTTTTTCCCCCATCAGCTGCATTCCTTATGGCTCCCAGAAGGAAACGATCTTTCATAGGCAGAACTAGAACAGCCTGTCATAATCACTCATACCTAATGATGGATATTTATTGCTGTCACCAGAGACTTAAGGTCTAACAATCCCATCATATAAAAATAAAAAAGAATGTAATGACTTCACTGATCCGTTGCTGCTAAATCTGAAGTACATGGAGAATTTGGATTAATTCACACATTAAAATTGATAAAATATGTTGGACTGACCTTGGTGGCTACAGCGTGGAGTATTTGGAATACTGGATGTATACACAAGCATGCACTTGATCATAATTTCTCTAACTCACGGCCAGTTTCCTTCAGTTTGTTTCCACTAAGCTGAAGCAAGTTTCATAACTGTGTTAAATGGGAAGGTCATTGGGCCAAACATCATGCATTTGAAAATCCTGCTCATGCACTACAAATACAGCCAAAGTTTTGGGGGCCTATGTTATTCTGGGCTGACAGTTTGGGAGGTGGATGTTGTAAATACATGATGGAAACTATATCCTTGGAGTGCCCGTGGCACCACCACCTTTAGCAGAGCAGAAGCAGTAGCCCCTCTCAGAGCACAGTAAGCCCTTCCCAGGCACATCCCAATAGCTGTGATATCCCCAGCTGAACAGCAGACACCAGATTCTTCCTACTGAATTGCACAGAAATAGTCATGCTTTTACTTTATGAAGTCACTTTATGAAGATGTTCATTTTTAAGTGGCAGATGCAGAAACAACTCTTTTAGACAACAGCACCTCTCAGATCTCCTTTTTACATTTTACATACCAGATGTGGAATTTTTGTATTCATTATTCATCTGCCTAGAGAACCCACTTGAGTACCTGAAATAGTTTGGGCTATTGAGCAACAAAAAGACAGTGGATTTGGAAATAGAGGTCTGAAAAAATGACATCACAAGAAAAGACATGATAAACAGGTATATAAATGACAAGGAATAAGGAAAACTAGATTACAGGTAAGAGGGGACAGTTCTGCTTCACATTTTTTTTTAATATTAGTGAAAACACCTCTAATGCACCTACTTCAGCTTTTGTTTCTTTTTTCTCTTTATCTTTTACTTCATTAGCAATGTCTCATTGACACCTAGTTGATAGCTTATTTTGTCCTGTGGGCAACCAATGGGATGCCTACATCCATTTAAAAAACTTTAATTCACACAACATAAACAGACATATAAAACAAACATTTTTTATCCTCTGAAATTTCAAGATGCACTAAAAGACTTCCACACTCTTAATCTTGGCTAGGGCTGTCCAGTGATCTGGGGAGGTCTCACTCATGGAAGTTAAAGGACTAGTTGTAGCATGGCAATAATTTACTTCTCAGTGACTTTGGTGGACTTGCTCTCAATTTTCCACTAGTCCAGTGATGTTGTGCCCTGAAATACAGACACAGCTCTCAGCTTCCTGTCATCTCTTTAGGAGCAGAGCAATGCATGAACTCTTTTCATCCTTTTATAATACCATACATGTCGTTCCCTTTTATCTCTAGGAAAACACTTCTCTGTTATTTTTAGCTCAAGTCACAGCTTCATTTTTCAAAAAAAATCCGGAGTCTACACTGTTTCTTAGTAGTCCCCCAAACTTAATTTCCTGGGCTGCAAAAGAAAGCTGAAAAAGGTGAAAACACCACTGACTTTTGATCTGGTTTAGTTAAGAACATGCCAGGCTTCTCAGATCCAGTTCACAGTCCTCTTTCAAATACCTTAAGGTAAAGGATGCAAGTCACATCTATGTCAGAACATGCTTTGCTCACCTCTTCTCCCCCCCGCAAACCATCTCTGACCCTGCTTTGGGGGACAATATTGAAAACAGTGAAAATATAACCCTGCTAAAAACATGAATCAAAAAGTCACTGCTTGTGGACATGTTTTTAAAATTGCTTAGTTGCATGGAAGTCCCTTTAGTGCTTGAAGGACTTTAATAAAATTGATTTTCTGAGTATAGCCTTTTAGCAGCTACTGTATAAGCTTGAAATATGAACCCTTCATTGTTGAAAGTGTTTCATTTTTGCCCTGTAACTAATGATCAAGGGAAAGAATGTGTTCAGAATTCTCCATGGTTGCCATTTTCATAATTAAATCGTGCTAATAATAAAGCCTTGCAGACTTTAAACAAACTGGCACTGGAGTGGAATGTGGTTTGCGGTGTTTCATTTAGAGACCTCTGCAATTAGCCCTTAATGAATAAGCACACCACAGTGATAAGTAAGACATCTCTGTGAACCAGTTATTTACCAAAGCACAAAACTGTGACATTTTCATTCCAGTGACTGAAAACTATTCTCCAGATTTTTTCAGAAGGCTCTTAAGTAATTTGGGGAGTTAAAGCCCATTAATTGTCTTTAATGCCTGATGTGTAATGCCAGCAATGCTGCAGCAGTCTCTCTATTGTTTATCCTAAGTACAATGGCTCAAAAATAAGCAGCTGTGTCAGTAAGACACATGTAGCTGAATATGAGCTGCATACATTGGTGCTAGTGCACATCTACTGTTCTTGGTAAGCTATACAGAACTTTAAAATACTGGAATCACTCTCATTGCAGAAACATAGCTGTGAGTTATACTTTTCCCTCCTGTAGTCTATGCTTACTTGAGCTAAGACTCTCATTGAAAGAATCTTTCTTATATTTGCTCATTAACAAAATAGCCTTCTTTAAAACAACCCAAGACATAAACATCTCAGGACATTTCACAGAAGCATAGTGTTGGGAACAATGCTGATGTACATCCACGAGGAATCGAGCCCTTTGCCACTGAATGTAGAGTTAGGAGATTTGGGTTAGTTCACTGACTTTTCAAATATAACACACTGCCTATAGGAGGGAGTCATTATTTTCTGGCAAAATTTATTTCAGCATGTAATGAACCAGATATAGTGGACTCTAAAACCATTCTTTGGCTCATATAGCATGGCAGGGTATCGGATCCTGGGATTTCTTCCACGGACTTCAGTGGGTATTGAATCTGGCTCTAGAAAGAGAAAGGTGGTGATGGCTTATAAAAGGGAGTATCAAGAAGAATGGACAGATGACCTGATGGGCTGTCAGCAGACTGTTCTCTCATACAGCTATCGGGAGGCAATAAGAAGATACTATGATAACTCCAAAAGTAACTGTGCTTCAGCTTGGGTTATCAAACTTGTTGGGATAACTGAGCCTTAGTTGCATTTTCCTGGCAGGATCACAGCCACTACTTATCATCTAAGCATGTTTTCTGTCTCTCAAATACTTGGGTAGGCGACTTTGTACTATCACATTTCAATTCTACTTGAGAATATTTTTTTGTCTTTTGCACAGTCATCTTTCTTCTGTTTTGTAAAAAGAGACAATAGTAGGAAAAAAAATATTGGTGTCCATAAAAGCATTAGAGTCTCTGATATATTTTAGGCTTCCTTCCATAACAATCTGACACAAATCTTTTTCAAAAAGAAACGGAAGAAACAGACATCAGGAATATGAAATATGGAAAAGTTTTAGACATGCAATCTCCAGAGCCACATATAACAGATAATAGTTTTGTGCAGTTTTGTGTAATTCTTGCGGCAATGTTTGGTGCAGAAATGTTGCAAATGCCAACCTGGACCCACACAGAAGCCTGCCAAGTCCCAAGTCCTCCCTACACTGGTGGTCAGCCCGAGCTGCTCAGCCTGCACAGAGAGTACAGCACATACTGACAAAGGCAGACATGGAATCACCTGTCCAGGTACTTTCTACTTAGCAAATGTGAGACCACAAGGTCTCTAGAGTCACTGCTGCCTTTACAAAATACCTTAAGGGCCTGCTTTCAAAATCTGACCAAGCTCTATTGTCCATGCAAACAAGGAACACTAGGATACACCACACAACAGGAAAAAGTGGAAAAAAGGTATTAAGGGACACAGTGCAGCTCGTAGTGCAGAGACACCCCAGTGCATCAGTATAAATGAACTCAGGTCCACCAGGGCTTAATTAGCTTTGACTCACCACTGGCAGCAGGGCAGTTATGTTCATGTCATGAATGTCCAGCTCAGATGGACACGACCTGGCTCTTTAGAGAGCCAGCTCAATGCCTCTGTCTGTGGAACCATTAATCTGAAACTGAGTTAACTCATGGATTACTAAATCCGGGCCATTGTTTCAACTATTCCTCTTGAATTTGCTGAACTTCATTACTCAAATTGGCAGAAACCATCTGCTTTAAGCTTAAATCTACACCTGATCGTCTTATATACATGTATTAAGCTGCTGGGGTTGCCCTTAAGTAGTCTTCTCCCTTTTCTCTGTTGTTTATATTCCTGGTATGTGTGAATACAGAAAACTTAAACCATGTTTGTTACATGTAGACCCATGTTCTGAAGCACACATTCATATTATCCACTACATTTAAAAAACCAAAAAATATTTCCTGTTAAAATTCTGGCTAGTTTTATTATTAAAAATGGTGTCTTCCTCTCAGTGTTGGGGCAACAAGCCCCACAGACTTCTTTTGGGAAAGTATGAAAAATTATTTGCTGTTCTCTCTTTTGTTCTTAAAAATCTCAGCATAAAAGCACTCAGTATTAAGATTCTCTACCTAGAAACATAGGAAATGATGTGCTACTGCCCACACATGAAGCAGAGGGTCATCTTGGAAAAAACGACAATGTTGCAATGAATATACTTAATTTATGACAAGGGGCATCATAACCAGTGTTGATAAGAACAGGATCCCAGCACTCTAGAAACCATTCCCTGGGCATGAGAAGTTGGTACAAGGCTGTAATGACATGCCAGGTGAGAAGCATCTTGTCAAAATCACACCCGAAGTCTCTTGTGAGCAGCTGTCTCTAATGAGACAGTAAATGGATCAGAAGAGCTCATTCATGGCCTTCTGAATCCTGCCATCCTGTTGATTAAATACACCCTGGATGTCAGTAGGCTTGGGATAGATACCATCTTGGGAATGGTGCTTTTGATCATGGTGCAGCTATTTTCTAAGATTATTACCAGAAAACTGATTCAGTCATTATGCCTGCAGGTGCTATCTTTTTAAAAATTTGTGCAAGAAAGGAATGGATTTGGGGAGGTAATGAAAACTTGGAACTTCAAAGGAACATTCCCATCTTAAAACCAGTACAACATGGACAGAAGGTTTTAGACACACCTCTTCCAAGCTTGCCAAAATCCAGTCCCTATAGTCAGACAGGGATTCATACAGCCTTCATGACACAGGCGGCACTGACGGGAACTTTCAAGCGTCTCCTGGGCAAAACTGGAGGTTCCCTAAACAGGAACCTCAAAAATGAGTGAGGTGGTGGCACATTTAATTTATACCCAGCTTGTATCTTGATACCAGCACAGCTGTTCTACCTATTTTGATTGGTAGAGGAGTTCCATGAATGCCTAAAAGTATTTCTGTAAAAATCAGTTCAATGATTGATCGTTCAAAGCAGAAAGGGTCAGTAACCTCTGAAGTAACTTCTTTTTCATCCCTGTTATAATGTACAGACTCTTTTCTATTTAAACTTTATACATCAGAGTAAAATATTTAGCACATAGAAATGGGACAAGCAGAAGTGCCTTTCTTACACAGAAACCTCATGCAGTTATTCATAAAGGGAATCAATTGAGGCAGGCAAAGAGAATACACCTTAGATGGGCCTGGGTGAAAAAGGAGAAGTAATACATTGTGTTCATTAAAGCGATATCAAAATTAGATTTAATACAAAGTACCTGAGACAAAACCCCAAAACTATTAACCCCAAAGCCACTAACTATTCATTAGCCAAGTCAATTTTGCATCCCATTATGATTCACAATGCGTAAATTCCCATTGAAATTGATTTAGTAAACCAGCTCTTTGATGGGCCTGAAATTAAAAGGATAGAAGAAAAGATACAACTAATTGAAGAACATAATTTGATGCTTGTACAGGGTGTGAAATTTACTGAGAGCAGACTGGAGCTTTAATTAAAGACAATGGGCCAAATTCACACCTGGCATAATGATTGAGGAATTTTGCTGAGGTCAGAAGAATTGCAGCCATTTGTGGCAGGCCTGAATGCAGCTCCTGGTAGCAGTCCTTTTTGGAAAGGAGCTAGGGAAACAGTCTTAAAAAAAAAATAAGCCATAAGAACGTATTTCCAGCTCTGGAATTCACCCTGACTTGGCCCAGCCTTGCTCTACATTGAGCAACACTGGGAATTTCTTCATGCTCTGAGCAGCTGTGGGGAAAAAAACATTAGAGGAGGGGCCTCCTGCTTGGACTCTGAAATAAAGAGTGATGAGAAGAGCTGAAGTTTCACAGGAGAACTTTCCAGGAAATATACCTGACTTTTGTATGGGGACCAGAAAAGTAAGACTGCATGGTAAACCATAGCCTCTTGCTATAAGGTTGGTTACACATTCCTGAGCTGGGTCTGCCCATGCCTGAGACAGTATCTGCAGCTGTGACATGGGGATTTCTGTAAAAGGGTTGAAGGTTCCAAAGCAATATGAGGAGAAAGACAGACACAGTTAAAAATCTTCACCTACCATAAAATTCACACGCAATTTAGATTTATGGTGCCCAACACTCAGACAGACAGACTGGGATGATCCAGAGACACAATCCAAGCCCACCTCTGCCTGTATATTCTATGCAGGAATGATACGAGCTAATTTGGATCTGGCTTTGGCCACATTATTTGAGGACTGGCAACAGAGTCAGGCTTAAGCAGGTTCATGACAAACAGCAGTCTGTGGTTGTACAAACATGCTCTTTACCTGCCCTCTGTAGGTCTAAAATATGTGCCTAGGTCTACAGAAACACAAGCTTAAAAGTTGGAGCATTTGGAGCCCAGCTCACTGGCCTGCAGTCTTTGTTGAGTAACTGTGCTGATATGGATGTGTTTCTACCTTTATCTGCTGGCGAGGACTCTCATCTCCACAGTGAAAGAAGGCTTTCTTATCCAGAAAGTATCACCAAAGTTAGAACGGGGCTGAAAGGCAGTCAAATTCAGCACTAAGCAGTATCTCTTTGAGCTCCATCAACAACACCCGCATAAAAGCTGTTGTGCAGGAGCAAATAAGAAAAGTTGAATTCTTTGCCTAGTGTAATTCACTTCATTTATTGACTTTTTTCCTTTTCGTTTGTCAGTGGTTGTGAGATGCCTGGCATTCAGCATGATTTGTAATGTAAATTATATAATTGTACTTTCACATATTTTAACATCAAATGGAATGATTGACTACAGAATTTGAGCTGTCTACAGGTGGGGGTCAATTATCATCTGAATAATCACACTGCCACACAAGAATAGCATGGCCATGGAGTGTGACATATTTTTATCTCTATGCATTTCAATGAAGTCAGGCTGGTACATAAAAGGTTATCACCTAGGAAACATATTTTCCTAAGCACAAGTTAAACATGCAAGCAAGATCAGCATAGATATTCAATTTAGCCAGTCAACCCTAACCTATTAATATTTTAACAAAATCCAGTGAGGATAATTTTTTTTCTTTGATCCCATTTCATTTGAGCAGCCTGGAAAGGGAAGAAAAATTAAAAACAAAATAGTCAAGCATACAGAATGAGGTTATGTATTAAGTGGGCTATTTAATGTTTTTGGCATATTATAGCCCTAGGGAAAGTGTGGATGGATTTAACAATCAAGATCTGTGTTCCCTGGGCCCACAAAGTTCGAGAAACATAAAATAATCTATACTTCCGAGCTGACAAATCTTACCTGACACTCTGCTTCATCTCACTGGGACTCTCTAGCTCAGCATTAATCATATGTTACAGGGAGTAAAAAGAAAAGTAAATCACACTAAGCTGGAAAGTGAGATGGAAGGTCTTTGGGCAAAGCTTTTAATCAATAATATGTGGGATAATAACCAGGAGCTATTGTTTGAATCTTCAGATATGAAAAGGTAGCAATGCAAAACACAAAGCAACTACAAACTGCTGCCACTTCAAAGGGGTCTGACGAGAACAAAATCGGCTTGGTTTGCCCTAAACCCCACCTTCCCCTCTTCCCAGTCCATTAGCAAAATTCTGTATTCACGGTTCACTAGCATTTTGATCTAATTCCAAAACTGCAATTGAAAGTGTCTATCTGATCCTAGAGATAGATTCAGAGGAAGCAGTGGTATCATGTGCATTAATTTTGGGGTGTCTAATCTGAGATCCTTTGCTAGCCATTGAGATTCAGGGAATGTTCCAAAAAAGGTCTTATTTCTCCTGTTAGACAATCCCCTCTTTCCCCACCAGCTTCCCTTCATTCAGTTACCACTAAGACACAGAACAGGTATTATTTTGCCCTGAATTCTGCCTCATTGCCCACACATCTGTAGCTTCCCTTCCCTCCACTCTTCCCCATAAATTAATTAAAGGAAAAAAATAATGTTTTAGTTACTTGCCTAGTAAACATTGAAGAATTATTTAGTTTATGTATTTCTTAGTTATTTGATTCAATTTATGTTTAAGTTAGACCACGTGGTCAGCTGGTAGAAGGCAGTATAACTAACCCAGCCTCTCCAGGCTGAAGCCTCAGCCATGAAATACATAGCCGTGATTGATCTGACCTCCAGCTATTCATACAGCTCCGTTCATGACCTCTAACTTTCCTCACCCCTTCAATAATGTATGTAATAATATTTGGTTTGCTTGGTTATGAACAGGAGGTGGAGACGCGAGTCCTACCTCATACTTTTGTAATTATTATTATTATTTTAGGGGGTGGAGAGAGAGAGGAGAGAGCTCAGAGTGAAACTTAACCCAAATCCAGTTCAGGCTGTCCATTAATGCAAAACAGTTTTGAAACTGTGAATGGAGCTCCAGTAATTCCTCCACAGTTGCTCAGCAGGAGCTCAGAAACGCACAGCTTGCATGACTACGGTAAAGAAAAAAGTCTCACAACCATGAAAACATTTGGGGACCATTTTCACAAGCAACCCTATCAGTGAGGCAATGTTTTTTTACCGCTGAGTGTGTGGCCGTGTTCTCTTCCTTTTACTTTGTCTCTTTTTTTGGAACACAAATATATTTTTCCTCCCTTTACTTTTTTTTGCATATGAGTAAAATGAGAGAATCTTAACAATGGTCCTGCTCTGCCACAAAGCCAAGAGATTTTTCTGCTTTAGATACAGCGATACCTGCAGAGTTTATTTTTTAAACAGCTCTTTTCTTGAAGTCAGAAAAATCTTTCAGTGTTATTTCAACACATTTTAAACTTTTTGACTTTCTGAGAATTTCTCACTCAAAATAAATAAAACAATAACCAGAATTTTTAAAAATTTTAAATAAATCAAATTATTTTTGAAAGGTTAAGACAGACTGCTGGGAAAAAACCTCTCCACTTTTTAGGAGATTTAGTTGGCTCATCAGTTACACCTTCTATCTTTGTTTGAAAGCTCCCCTATAAGTTTCCTCCCATTAAACCCAGCAAAACCAGAGGCAGTCCCAGTGAATTCACACATTCTTAAAATGAAATCAATTTAATGGCTTAATTAACCCACAACTTTTTATTAGTAGTTAAAAATAAATTGTAACAATTTTTTTCTCTGATGACTTTGAGTTTTTTCTCTCCTCATCATAAATTTGTCAGAAAATTTAATCCACCTTCACTACAGCATTGTCTAACAGGTATATTAGCCTGTTTTATCATACCAGCACCTGCTGACTCACTGCAAATTCTTCTCTGGGGTGTTTGTCACTCCCAGTGTGCATCTCCTTGGCAAACTGTGTTGGTGACAGTCAAATCATCTCTGCATTACCCTGGGGCCAGAGGAGATCCCACTCTCCAGGGAGGAGTACACCTCACTTCTCAGCATTAACAAAGGTGAAGGTGCCCTTTTCTCCACCCTCCAGGAATTCCCAGTGTACTGTCATTTCTGCTTTTTGGCCAGGTAAGTGGACTATTGCTATAAAATCACAAATGCAGACAACATGCTTTCCTGGAGTTTGCTTTTCCAGGTAACACCAGACCAGAGAGAGCAGTGATCCTCTACAACGAGTCATCACTGGACTTGGCTGGTGTCAGGCTTTCTTCATGTGGCCTCACCACCACATGGCACAGACTTCAGTGTTTTTTCAGTTCCTGCAGCACTGGACAAATTTCTGATTCCTTTGCAGGCAGCTGACACAGCTCTTCCTGAGACCCAGGCTCAGAAACGAATTAGATCCTATACATGTATTGTTCCTCCACAAAATAAGGATAACAATGCCCATGGGTTTTTTTACTGATGGCAAAGATAATTTATATGCATCCTGAAATTACCACGTGAAACACGAATTTTGATAATTTTGGCAAATTACAATGAGACAATTCCATTTTTCAAGACAACTTGCACAGCATAACCCACAGTGATTGCTTAGGTATCTGCTCTTACCTTAAATGGTGACCTGCCTGCTTAATTTCCTGGGGCTTTAACTGCAGAGTAACTGACAGGCAGGAGGTGATTCAGTAATTCCTGCAATAATTTATTAATACCTGCCAACATTGATCTCCCCATGCTGTTTTATGTCATGGGACCTGGGCTGTGACACCAGGGCAGGCACCCACCAGCACGTGGCCCTCGCAGACATCTGTCCAGGCAGCCCAGCACACAGGCTTTGCCAGGCTGCATTGCCCTCTCTAAAGCATCACTGAAACATCACTGTTGCTAAAAGGTTTTTGTAAAGACTATACAAAAGGATACAATTTTGAAAACAAACAGCAAGATCTTGGCCATTTCTCCCTCTCTTGTATTTGTACATGTTCTACAGTGGTTCCTATTATAGAGTCAGCATTTGTTAACTGCTGCTTACAGAAATCTCCTTTAAAAAAGGAGCTCTCGTTCTCTGATGCTACATTATAGTGAGAGCTGGCATTTTCATGATGACTACTACATATTCAAAGCCACCGTTTCTTAATTTGTTAACAGATATCACTCCTCCACCGCCTTGGTCTCATTTGTAACAACTCCAGTCTGCAATGAACCAGTCAGTAACGTGCAGATGGGCAGTGGATGGAGTCAGAAAACTCATCAGGGTTTTCTGCTGGTTTTTATTCTACATAAAGGAATATCTAAACCCACTAACGTCTCTGAAACCAGAATGAACTGCTTGCAATGAACAGATATGAAAAAAATCAGTTTCTTTATAATACAATAGGCTTTTGTATATCCTTTGAGGAAAGTGATAGCACTGTCTGAATTTAAGCTCAGTGAACTGCTGAAACGGTTAAATTCAATGGTGTTTCCTGTTCTAATCTCTACAGAACTGGACTTAGTAAAGACTAATGACCAACCCTTTGAACCTCTAAGTCTCCTAAGGTTTAATTTGTTATTTCTGAGGAGAAAAAAAGGAAAAAGCATGAATAAATAATGAGAATAAGGGACACAGTGACCAGAGACAATTCACCAGTGTCATTTACATATACGGCAGGGTTCCCAATTCCTAGAATTACTCATTACCACGATACTACAGAAAAAAAATTAACCCAAGTCCAGGATAAGAGCTAAAACCAAGCCTACTGTATTCCAAAGTTATTTTGAA
Organism: Dromococcyx pavoninus; assembly: GCA_033558185.1. NCBI lineage: Eukaryota > Metazoa > Chordata > Aves > Cuculiformes > Neomorphidae > Dromococcyx > Dromococcyx pavoninus. The sequence continues at coordinate 1,284,446 of JAUMJL010000066.1, forward strand.
AGGTTCACAATATTCCTGACACTATTTAAGTTCTGTAACACTTGGAACATGGAGAGTTGACACAGAATGGAGAAACCAGCACAAGTACTTTAGCCTGCGGTGTGTTATGAGTCCAAATTCACTTGGTTAAAGGACAGGAACAGAAATAGCTGAAAACAATAACCTGTAGTATTTTTCAGAAAATATACATTTGCAGGAAATAAAACTTTCACAAGGACATCCGAGTTCTGAAAATCCCTTCTGCAGGAGAGTTTTGTTAAGTATTCAACTGAATTTCTTTTTTCAAACCTAGAATCACAGCACTATGGCAGCAATTAGAACAATTGTTCAAAGCGCAACACATCTGGATTTAAATCCTTGATTCAGATCAGGGCCTTCAACCTGGATATTTCTCATTTTACACAACTGCACGAGCAATTAGTTTTTTATTTATTCTGGGCTGGATCAATGCCTCTCTTTTGTTTTTTTTACTATAATTTTATGATATATCTTCATTTCATCTTTATAAGAAATTTTTGCAAGAGCAAAATTATTTGAAGACAGATAAAGCGTTTTCCTGGAAGAGGGAACAGTGCAGTAAATGCAGTGCTAGAGCTTATTTTGTTTTTATTTAAATGCTTTGTGAGGCAGTGAAAAACCAGAAAATTACAATAGTGTTGTAGGAAAAAGGCTTTGCTCAAAAAGCATATTTTCTTCCTGAAGAGCAGTTTATTGCAATGTAGAAAGCTCACTAATTGGATTTACGACAGGCAAGCAGTGATGGCAAAAAGGAATAATGCTAACAGAGAAAAATAAATGCCTGTTAAATCCTACAGACACTACACATTCTCTGTGCTTTCCTGAAGAGACACCAAATACCCAGTCTTTCCAGATTTCTGTCAATTCTTAGTTTACTCTGCAAAAAAAAAGAGAAGGAATGTGGTTCCATGTGAAGTAAATAACCACACAGAATCACCTACGATCAGCAGAAGGCTTATCTAAGCTAATATGGAGATCGCTGTGTTAAGCTCTAGAACACAGCGCTGCTGGAGACAAGGAATGCATTGTGCTAATGTGTGATACTGACTTTTCTGGAGCTTAAGCATATGCTGAGCTGTTTTGCTGAACCAGGTGAAATGAAAGATGTAAGAAATCCCTAATCAAAATACTTGAGCAATTTTAACAAGGCTCTCTTCAGACAGTATTCTGCAAATCTGGTATTTATTTGCCTCGCATACCAAGTCATCTGTACATTTTACCCTCCTTTATACACTTTGCCAGAACGACATCCCCTTCTAAAATTTAGCTCTTCTTTTTGAGGGTTGCTGTATTTTTCCTGCTCAATGTAGGGCTGAATGAACAGCGTAGTCAGGGTAGTTCTGCATTATCTTGAATTGCAGTGTAACCTGTCTAATCTTGGCAGGTATAAATGTTTTAAAGCATAACTGAAATTCTGCAAAGAGTGCTACTGAAAAAGTGCGACTGCAATAGTCACCTCGAAATCCAGCACTAATTTCTCACTTTCATTTGGTGTCATAAAAGACCTCAGCATCAATCATTAACAAGCTATTAACACATGCAGCTGATAAAAATGTTCAAAGTCTGGTCAATAACAATGAGGGAAATTCCTGCTTTACAGCTGGTTTCATCTAAGCCTACGGAGCCCGCACTGGTTATTTTCTTGGCTGAAAAGTGCTTCTCGGTTTTTTGCTTTCATCTCTGCCTGTGTAACAGGCACAGAGGCTGTAGTTTCTCATCCCTGCCCTGCAAAACCAACCATTTCCCTCCGCTGCCTTTCCCCCTCATTCTTAAAAGCTGTTTGCAAGTGGTTGGAGCCAGGAAACTATTTCATTCTAATTCTGTATGATTTTAATTTGTTATTACCTTGTAGCAAAGGTGCTATCAAAGGAACAAGAAATCTCAGCTCAATTTGCAATTTGTAAACACAATAGAATAGTGCTTATTAAGAACAGTAACTGAACAGACAGTAATTTAGACAGCATCTTTCCGAGGTGTTTCCTTCCAGTTCTCTACATTGTACCAAAACTCAGCCATGCTTCTAGAATGAATAAAGCCAGAAATAGCTTTAGGTCCCTGAACAAAAAATATATGTAGCATTTTGAAATTCGTTGTTTTAGATGACTCATTTTGTTAAATAAAATCTCTGATGCCATGAAACCTGAACAGCTGCTCAATTCACTCATTGCTCTGTGTGCTACAAATGCCACTCTGGCACGGTGTGTGTGTGTTCCTGATGATTTTGTCATTGCCTCCTGCTGATAGAAACGCTTGTCAATAATTGTATTTACTTGGCAATAGCTTCTTGCCCCCGTGCAAAGGAATTTAGGAATAGAAGATACAGAAAATGACATCACAAACAAAACCTAGGCTCAGAAAAACACAAAAACACCTAGCCTCTATCTGCACTTCAGAGCTCCCATTTCACATGTAAAACAGAATATGATTTATAATTTATACCTACTTGGTGCAATCCTTCCTGAAGAAAAAAAATCTTTGATGAAACACTGGCTTTACGTTATCAGAAAACTATTGAGAAAATCAGAGAACACTCGGCAATTTACCTCTACTACAGCATCTTTGAAGTTTGGATATTTATATTTTATGCACTTTTCAAACAAACTGTGGTGCAGAACACAAACACAAAAAAAAGCCTGAGTCTGAGTCAATGCTGAAATGTAATTACAGCATTAGCAGCAGTAAACTACTGCAGATATTTAAAGACCTCCAGGTAACAGTTAAGGTCCAGTTCTAATGAGATTTTAAATATTCTGGGTAGTGTGGAATTTATACATTTTCCTTGATTTATTTAAAATCTATACTACATGAAAAAAATCAAAGAACAAAGTCAGAAGCGGTGCAGCTCTTAGATTCTGCAGAAACCCAAGTCTTGCTTATAGTTTTTTATTAACAAAATTAGAGATATTTCTGAGCATATCTGGGAGCTGATTCTGCATCCTTCATACCTGTGAATCACCTCAATGATTAGCAACTATTATGTACAATAGGGTGAAATTCACTTCTGAACCAAGTAACCTTTAAAAGGTTTAAATTAAAATTCTGCTTGGTCACAGGCTGAGACTGCACAGAAATGAATTACTTTTGTGAAAATCCATTTCACATCTACCGGATTATTTATTAACATAAAAAACATACTAACAAGGAGCAAATGGGATATAAGATGTTGAAATCTGCAAGGATCAATCTCTTGGTCATATAGGAAAGCCAAATGATCCTTTATCTAAATTCTGTAATTCCAAAGCACCTGTTCCTTGATGTCTCAGTCACAATCCTGGCTGCTGTGCTTCGACAGGCAGAGAAGTCAGAATAGTTTGTCTTTGCTCTGACAGGGTCATCAACATATTACAATCAAGAGAAATGCTGCACTCCTACTTTATTTTTTGTCCATTTACTAAAGAAATGTGATACACATCATGCCACTGGCTCATTTCTGGGGCTGTGCTGAGTGGTGAGCAGAACTTTAGGAACTGGGGTGATTTTCAGCTATGTTTCCGTTTGCTGTGACAGAACAAGTCAGAAGAGCTATTTGAAAAATGTCAAAATATTATGAGTTGATTGGTTTGATGAAAAGTGTTATTTTTATCCAAATGGTTCTTTTGAAAGGCACCAATTGAATTTCCTTTAGTGAATCTGCAGATTTGTGGTGATGTTGAGACACCACCTTTTAATATACTCATAGAATGAAGAGATTTGAATTTGTTTGTTTTCCTAACTGTTCAAAATAAATTATGTATTTGTAGTGAAGGAAAAAAAAGCACAAAATGAAAAAGGTCAAAAGCAAAATTAAACAGCTTTTTAAATCTGATTTTGAAGGAAACTATATTTAAAAAAATATACAGCTTCAGACTGGGAGGAAAAAGATTTGAAAAGTGGATCTCATGCAACTTAAATCAACTGGGCAGAGATGCACTCCCCTTGTTGTTTATCAAGAGGCACAATTCAGTCCAAAGAGGGGGTGAGGACAACCTGGGGTGCAGGCCCAATTCCTGTCTCGAAGGCCCAGCTGCAGGCTGTGCTCCTGAAGGTGTGTTACCTCAGAGGCTGCTGGGAAGCTCTGGGCTATGTGCCATCAGCACAATCGAGCTGAAAATGATTACATTCCATTGAAATTTTACTATCTTCACATTTTACACAAACATCTCTCTATTGATACAAGGAGTCGGGTAGTAGCATACAGATTCCTGATACATCTGGCTAGACTTTCACTGTACCATATGGATCCCAACCTTCCTATACAGGATGAGATTTCCAAAGGGTTCTAGAGGACCAGACACCCAAACACTGCTGACGTTCAGTGGCATCTGTGAACCAGGTCATGACAAGCGACCAAATTAGGGTGTCCTAAGACTTTTTCACCCTTCATTTGGAAACTGCCACCTGCTCAGCTAGGAGGCTGCTTTTCAGGCTCTCCCAGTCCATTGCCACATGAAGTAAAACTGATTCATGAGTGCTTTCATTATGGTTTGAAATGTCACCCACACTGCAAACTACTACAGTCCCTGTGAAACCAGTGAAAGTTGTAATGACCGAGAAGTATTAAGTATCACACAGTATCACAGTATCACAAGGCTGGAAAGGATCTCTGAGATCATCAAGTCCAACCTATAACCCAACACAACACCAACCCATCATCCAAACCATGGCACTCAGTGCCTCATCCAGTCTCCCCTTAAACACCTCCAGGGTCGGCGACTCCACCACCTCCCTGGGCAGCGCATTCCAATGGCCAATCACCCTTTCAGTGAAGAACTTTTTCCTAAGATCAAACCTAAACCTTCCCTGACGAAGCTTGAGTCCATGCCCTCTAGTTCTGTCTTCTGAGAGAAGAGACCAGAGAAGTGTTATAAGGCCAGCCAGTCTAGAAAATCTGGTGAACAACACTCGCTACCAAGGATTTTACACAAACCTTTGTTTGTTACTTGAGCTATGTTTGTTACATCAGTTTTTGCTTTGTGAGTCTGCACTTATGTAAAGATTGAAGAGCACGCAGGAACCTTGCTTTCAGATGAGAAACCTTTGCAATAAAACACAAGGCGACCCATTGCCTGGTGAAATTGTGATGTTTGAAAATAAGCAAAAGCAATGCTGAATTTGTTAATTTGATGGGCAGCACTACAACAACAGGAAAGAGGTTGCAGACAAAAATGCTGCAGCTTTTCCTCCTTTTTTAAGTTTTTAAATATTAAACCCCTCATTCACGCACTTGCAGCTGTTCCACGGAATGTTTCAGCTTCACAGAGCGGCAGCTTCTAGAGCACACGGGGACGGCCACAGCCACAGCACCTGTACCTGGGCAGGCCACTGCTCCTGCAGGGCCAACATCTGCGGGGTGATGACAGTCCTGGAGGATGATGTCTTCATGGGAGATCAAAGGAATTCTTGAGGGGTCAGGAGAGGATGACACGAGGGTCGGACAGCCGTACGGCTTCAGAGTCTTTCAGTCAGGTGATCCACTTACACTGTCATTTTTGGTCTATGTCAAGCAAACATTTTTTTCTTTCTAAAGTGGCTCTGGCTCAAAAAATGCCTTCACATTACACCAGGAACTTCCAGCTCGGGGGACGAGTTTTTACGTAAATGGGATCTGCAAGAACTACGAAAGGAACCAATGTGCTACCATGGGCAGGCAAGTGTATTTGTTTACAGATGATTATTCTTCTATAAAGCAGAAATTTATTGATTTATTTAAAGGATCTAAGTGCTGAAGGACTTGTCTGAAATTACTCATTTCAGTAAAAACTGCGATGATTTTCTCAGACTCCCTGTGCATTTCATGCTAAAGTTTTAGTTTTAGTGATGATTCTCCAAGAGTTTTCTGCTCACTCCTCTACAAAATGTCAGTCTTGGTTGAACATGATATCTCCACAAAAAATTGTTGCCAATTCACTACTTTCTAATTCAGGTAAACCTCAACCAAGCCAAGCTCGTGGAAACCTGTAGTACGACCTGACAGTTTACTAAATGCAAAATCTGGTTCTCTCCAGCCTCTGTTACTACTTCACTTCCAGAGAAAGGAGTTTATTCCATTTGAATTAACCTTTTGAATTTACTTACAAGTATTTTTCAGCAACCAAAAACTCCATTAACTTTAAAACACTAAGACAACATTAACAACCAAGACAACTTTTGGAGACTACCAGGTCATTATTTAAATATTGTTTGTATCTATATTTCATGGAGAAGGTAACCTTCAACATTATAAAATTGTGGTGCAGGAAGCAGGAAGCAGGAGTGAGCTTTGAAATCACTGTCCTCTTCAAAGCTTTCATGGTTTCAGCTTCCTGAGAACTTGCAATTGCTATTCAGAGATGTGCAAAACTTTCGTATGGAAACTCTAAACCAGGAAAAGCTCATTTAGTTCAATTTAGATGCAACTTTAATTGAGCCTGGGCTGATTCCTGCTTTCAAGTAGAAGTCATAAAGAACTCATCGGTTGCAACACAATTTCATTTTGAAAATTACCATCTCTGTCTTTCATCTCTCTTCCTGCTCTGCTCAGCTGGTTTGTGTGGTCTTTTGAGACCTTAAAACAGAACCAAAGGCATGGGGAAATAAAAGCAGCAGTTACTTTAGCTGAGGTTGCCAGCCCTGCTCTGAGATGCTACCATGAATTTTAAAAAAAAAGCTAGGTAGCCCACTGTGCATCAGGAAGAGAGAGCTTAGGGTTACGTACCTGGACACTTTGAACTTAAAATAGGTTTTATTCAGGTGAAGAAGAGAGCTGCATTTCTGCCATTCACTTCATTTCAAAATAAATCCACTATCCAGGATAAAAATGTAATTTCTCTTATACCGCTAAAAGCAAAGCGACATCTGAAAAATATTACTAGCCAAGGGCCAGATTCTTTAAATATTTTGTGAGAGCTAATGCTATTACAGTTACTTATGTGAGTATTCTTGTCACAAGGGTGACAAGTTTAACTTAACCAGATGGGTTTCGGGGGAACAATTCAAAAGCTAAAGCACAAAACCTGGTCTCTCGCATCTCCAGATTTCATTGATTTTAAATGGGTGCACGTGTCACTGGAGACAGGATTTGCCCATAGCTGAGGACAACTATAATCCATACTCTAAGACGTTGAAATCATTTATATTTTGAGGTTAAGCAGTCTCTTCTATCCACGCAGATCCATGCTGCTTTATCAGCTCATTGCTGCTCGTTTCAGGATTGTAATTTCAAAGAACATGAGTTCTCCTTTGTACCCATTTCAGTGTCTCTATTTTTTTACATTACCTTCTTTGCTTTCATTTTATCCTCCACCTACACTCTACCTGGCAAATTCTGTGACACAAACACCCAGCTAAAGCTGATTTCATATGCTTGGACAGGGAAACTAAATATTACCCCCTCTTTCTCCCCTTCTCAAAAATCTGAGAAACATAGGGCGTGCATAAGCAAAGACAACTGATCTAAGTCAGTCCTTCTGATGTTAATCTTACTGCAAATAATATGCAGGGTACATGAGAAAATGTCAATCCACGCTACCTCACAATTGCTGGCTTTCACTCCAACTTGAAACTAATCCAAGGAAAAATTACAAGGGAAAGGCTGAAAGTTCGATTGTTATTTAGAAAGTTTAAGAGAAATAAAAATGCAGCTCCCTTGAAACTATGTTAGACAAATAATCTCACAAACTCTCAAAATAATATCAGTGTCTACGGTTATTAAAATTTATAGGTGCACAAAGAATGCAATTAAAACAGGGTATATTGAAATCAAATAATTCTTGTGAATTAAAACGTAGAGAAATACTTTATACAACATGGAATGTTCTCTTCAAAACTAGAAATTTGTGACTAATAAAATAAACCTCTTCTTTCACTGAAAAAGAAACATTTCTGAAATGCATCAGGCTTGCATCCAGACACCTTGTCAAAGTATCAGTGTTTTTAACACAATCCTATTCCACGGAAGTTAAAGTAAGGTGAGCACCTCCATTAAAAAAAATCATAGCACATAAACTGCTTTCAGTTTTAGCATCAAAGATGTGTTTACTGCAAACACAGAAATGCAAGGGAAATGAAATGGTGAAAAGGGTTGCAACAGTTTTAGGGATTTATTTTTAGAACTTTTACATTGGAGACCTACTGACCATAAAGTCTTGTTTTCATACACAGCACACTACAGTGTTTCATCTCCTCTGCCAACTGGATGTTGCTGCATGTTTCCAATCCTCAGGAAGTTTTATATAGGCAAAACGAACTTTACATGACTGCTGCTCTCCTCTGCTTTGCTCTCCTTGCTGGCTCCCATCCTGCCAAATCCCTCGAGCCCACCAGCAACTACCAACTGCCGGGAACACGGGTGCTGTGGCAGGAGCTCTCAGCGCCCGGCGCCACTCACAGGGCAGGGAGCATGGCTCACTAACATGTGCAGGATGAGGCCCTTAATAACTAACAGTTCCTCTGGAAACTCTAGCAGAGATAAAAACTACAAAGACACTGTTGGTTCCAGTCCCCTTATTGAATTTTCATTGCCTCTTTTATTGTAACTATGAATTCAGCCCATAATGTCACGTGTTCTTTGTTCTCCAGCCTGACATACATTTTAATACCCAGTGCAATATCTATGCAAAGTCTAAGTGTGTTCATGTGTAGGAGAGTTAACACTTCACTACAAACATGGTTATAGTTAGAGATTAAAAGCAACACTTTCAATGATTCTACAGCTTAATATTTCCAACTGCCGCCTCCTTCTGAAGGTCCTCCTCCCCTCTCTCGCCCTACAAAAATCTCTGCACAAGAAATGCTGAGCATACAAATTATGTCACTGACATCTGGAAAGAGACATGACTACCCGAGTAAAAAATAAACCCAACGGAGGTCATGGCTTTAACAGACTGTCGCTCTATATTTAAACTGATTGATTCATACAAAGACATAATTATAGAGAACATTGGAATCAGCAGCTCCCAGCACTCAGGACTGCAGGCACAATCATGTTTACAGGAAATATATTTTAAAGGCTACATCAGGCACAAGCTAATTGATACACTCAATATTATGATACACAATAATTTGAACTTAAATTGTGAATAATGCGTACTTATTTTCCTACCTAGATAATAACAACTTTCTTTCAACTATACATGATCATGTATCATTTTCCAGGATATTCTTTGCATAAAACCTATTGGTTATGCAAATAAAAGGCTTTGGAGAATAATGTACAGTAACTAATTTGTATAATCAGTTTCCCTCAATTCAGCGTGATAATGATATGTAAAGCACATCACTACAGACTGTCTGTGAAATGAATTCTGTCTTAATATGCTAGTCAACTAGCCACTCGACCTTTGCACAGGCTCACTGTAAGAGGAGCAGAAAACCCCACACACATTCTTTCAATTTCTAAAGGGAAATTCGACTCTAGCCGTAGAACAAAGAAAGAAGAAATAGAAGTAAAAGAAAATCAAAGAAAAAGTGATTTGGATTCAAGGGGATCAGATGTTTCATTTATTGCAGGTTGGAGACCTTCAATCAGTCAAATGAAAGACACATTTGTATTAAAATACCTACAAGGCAGAGAGAAAGCCTTGATCAGGTGTATTAGATTTAAGTTACAGCTCTCTTGCTGAGAGATGTGAACCTACCTTCCAGTCTATCTGTTCTCAATATTGAAGGTTTTCTGTGTTACAAACATTAGATGAAAGGTAGCTTGCTTGCCTTCCCACGTACCTGCTGGATATTAACTGTACATGTGAAGCGTACACTACAAGGAGATGTGAACTTACTGTGCACCATGAAGTCACCCGCAGAAAGGGATGCTGAAACCACGTCAGGGATGTGACAGGGTGCAGCAGGGTGGCTCAACAGCAGAGAGGCTGCAGCTGCACTGGTCACCAAAAGTACAGAGTTCCCAAAGGCAAACCCCCACTTTGCTTCAGTGGGAAATACGGAATTTGTACTCTGACAGGGCTGTGAGCCCTGTTACACAGGTGGAAAAAGCAACACCAGAGCAAGAGCCCCTGCCCTGGTTCCTGCTGTGTGAGGGCAACAGCGTTTGGCTTGACTTCTCATCACATATTGTGCAAGTGGTAACAAGCTGAGCCCTGACCTCGTTCCTGACGTTTCACACCATCCATTCCTGACTTTTCACACCATCCATTCCTCACAAAAACTGCTTGAACCCACTGTGCTTGCCCAGACACACGGAAGAGCATTAAGCATAATGGGAGTGGTCTACACCTGCAATCCTAGGATGATAATTTTGTTTTACCTGTCTGAAGGAGGGTCTTGAACTGCTGTATAAATTCATTACTGTTGCTTATAAAATACTGGACCAACAGTATTAAAACATAAGTATCTTACTAAAGATTTCTGTGCAGATCAATTATTGGTTTTGATTAAGCTTTGGGGAAGATCAGTTAGGACCAGAGCAAATTTTCTGCAGAGAGACTGAGTGATGTAACAACCGGTTACATCACTCATCTTGTTTTGGGAAACCCAAGTCCAGCCCTTGCTCTGACTTATCCAGCAGTGTCAATAATTCCTGTCACTGCAGCAGCACCTCTTGTAGCAGGCCAGTTATCTTTTTTATTTTGTCTCACCAATGTAAGTGACTTACAAGCACTGCATGCACTGGATGAAATGCCTCTCAGCCTGCCGTGAGTTTGCACAGACCCCACGCACTGGCATGTTAATACCCAGGAGTTACTGCCAGAACAGGTTTGCACGACAGCCTCAGACCCAAGTATTGGTCATCTCAGCCCAAAGACAAGTTCTTTCTGCCATTATGCAGAGCTTTTCAGTAATTTAATAATGAGATTAATCCCATAGGTGCCAAACCTAGGTCCTTTGGCAAGAGAAACACAGTACACAAATCAATCACATGTGTAAGTTTTGGAGAGACCATTTCACTGGGAAGTCCACTTTTGCACACTGTTTCTCAGGCTTCACTCTTGATGTACATCTATTGCATTCCAGAAAGCAAAACATCAAAAATACAGTCTTAACTAAGGCCCCAATTTTAAATATTAGCTTCTGATATCCAGCTGCCTTTCTAAACAAGCCACTATAACTCTGATCTCTGCTTTCATGTAAGCATATCAAATACTACACAGTGGTATGAAAACTTTAAAGCCATCCTGCTTTGTTAAATAAAATCTATGTCATTGTAAAGTTTGGCTAATCTTTTCATTTACATACCCATAAATGTAAGGGGTTATTTTTCTTTTATTTTTTGATTTTAAATATTTTCTGTTGAAAAAAAATAAATCCCCCAATAACATTTGAATAATACAACATATCAGTGATACGTCAGCTTTGCTTTGGAGCTGGTCAAAGAGTGAATAGACATAAATAATAATAAAGTTTATTTTCCTTTTATTACAGCTAGATTTTTTTGGATTAAACAGTGAACCTGTACCAGTATGACTTCCATGACTAAATGAAGAAAATCTACGCAGGTGTTTGTATCTTCCTTACGTATGGTAACATATCATGCAATTTTCACAAGTGGATTACAAAGCAGCAGCCAGTACACAGCAGTACAGCTGATAGACTAAGATAAATCTGACATCTGAAATATGGTATTTCACGTACAGTTAAAATCTACTCGGAAGGAAAGGAGCTGTAACACAAAGCTCCCTTGTTAAAGTGAACAAAAGGACCTAATATTGTGCAATGAATTCCACAGAGGCTTCATTCTATTTATAGTGAAACCTCTTTCAGTGCATGGACATGTAGTCGTTTAGCTTGATATGTCTTTTTCCATTTACAAAAGATCAAAACATGCATTTCTCTGTCTGAAGTACTTTGTATTTGAGGTGAGGGGAAATGGCTGTGGAAGAACAACGTAAAAATACTCCACTTTGGGTACACAAGGCACTGAAAGGAGATCTGATCAACCTGTTTTCTGCCATGCATGTTCATATCATCTCCAGAGCGCTGAAGAGCAGAACTGGGTAGCACAGGGAGAGAAGGCAGACCATTGCTATTGTCCCCTCCAAATAGTAATATAGCAAGCAGTGAAATGCCACCTAGAGAGGAAGAAAAGAGTCCAGTGTAGGAAAGCCAGCACGCTCTCCTCAAGCCATTGAGTAGGCAGCTACCGGTATAACAGAACAAAACTCTCTTGGAAATAAACAGGGAAAAAAATGTACTTTGCTATGAAGTGATGCAGATTTCTCTAGAAGCCCATATTTCAAAAATATCTGAATGCCTTATGAGGCTGCTGTCCTGAAAACATGATTCTATCTGCCTGCCAAACTCCCAGTGGTGCAACTGTTTGCTGTTAGCCCAGAAACACCATGTCCTAAGAAACTCCATCAGTCACCCTGGCTCCTTACCCAGTGGATGGCTCCATGTCTCAAACCTTACTCTTCAACCACACTTCAGCAAAACATACCCAGCTATTCTGATGTAGTACTCATTTCACATGGGGAATGGCACAGAATAATTAAGCCCTTTAGATTCATCACAGCAAGCAAAACCTGCCTTCTGTAAAGCAATCGCCTAAAGATTGCTGAGTGATTGGTTAATTGAGACAGTGAAATCTCTCCTGTGTAGTGCCTACAATGGAGTACAGATCAACAGCAACTACCACCAGAAGAACTCAAAATTTGAAAGAGGGGTTCATGAAAGCCTTGCTTCCGAATTACCATGAAAGCCTTGCTTCTGAAATACCTGCAGGCAGCTCCTAAATGTGAGTCTCAGCCAGCTCTGCCTGTTGAAGGCTGCAGGTTCTGTGAACTTCCACATGAGGCAGAAGAGCAGAATAGTGGGTAGGAAGTGTTTTCTCATGACCTGGATTTGAGCAAGGCCACTCAAAACCATGTTATAAGACCACAGTTTTACATGGCTTCTAAGTTTTTAACAGGGGTCATTACATCCTGGCCCAAGCTCCACCTAAAGAAAGAAAGGAAGTAAAGAAGAAAAGGTTTGCCTCAAAAGGCACCTCAGGTTTTTACTCTACATTTGGACTTCTTTCAATTCACATTCAGTGCAGTGACAATAAGATTGTTCTCAGAATTTTTAGTGGTGTAACTTGTGTTTTCTATCCATTCACTTCACATATGAGAATGATGAAGAGACAGACAGAAGGACATACCGACAGACAGCCATCGGTCAGGCATTGGCACAGCTGCCCAGGGAGGTGGTTGAGTCCCCATCCCTGGAGGTGTTTAAAAGGTGGGTAAGTGAGTTTCTGAGGGACATGGTTTAGTAAGGGGACAGGTACGTTTGGACTCGATGATCTCAGAGGTCTGTTCCAAAAAGATGATTCTATGTTTTTGTGACACCAGCAGTCACAGTACAGGCTCACTCCCAAGCTAAGGTTCAGAGTTCATGCCATCGCCTCCTGCCTCCCTGGACAAGAAAATCCCACCCATCTCCTGGCTTCAGAAGCAGCAGAATGTCTGAAAAGGAAGACTATGCATTTGGCAACTTTGCTTGATTCTCATCTCAACGGGGAAATCTGCTTCCACCCCATGTGGAACACTGATCGCTAGGAGGATGCTCTCACAAAATGCTGGAGGCATGTAATTTCCAGCCTCCCCTTTTTCCCCAGCTCCCAGCAAATCAAATGCAACACATGAAACAGCAGGGATGTAAGCTGGCAAAAGGTCCTTGAGTGCAAAAGTAAACATATCACTTACAGCAACATGAAACAGCATTCTTGCTCATCTGCCCACATTGTTTCAGGGACACAGTCAAACATTAAGGATGGAACAATAATTTTCTAATCACAGCCTGCCAAAATAGGGCAGAATCACAGCTCGAACAAACAGAATCTATCATATAATCTAAGGTGAATTTGATTTCTTTTTTTATTTAATATTAGAGACTTTTAGGAGGCTGTAACCTGCCCTGACATATGCCTCCAATTTGGTAAACAATCACAGTCATCTTTGCTGTGATATAGAGATATGTGATAAGTAAGAAATATTTTCCAATTCCAGTTTGTTAAAGTGGAAGCCAGACTTTCATCCATGCCAAATCGTTGTATCAGAAGATCATCTCAGAAATGTCTGGAACTTCTTACAATCTAAATGCTTTAGTTAGATAACATTATCATCTCACTTGTGGCCATTTAAAAAACAGAATAAAATGAAAATTAAATAATGGTATCAGAACCTATGACATAAGGGGTTTTAGGCCACAGTGAATTAATTTATATCTGAAAAATAAAGCCCTTGCTATTGCAGACAAACATTGTTACCACACTGCAGAGCAGAGCTATCAGATGCTGTCACGTCACTGCCACTTCCACATAAAACATCAAGTTTCTTGTATGCAAGGGATACATTGCATAATGTTACAGATGGCACAGCTCATAACAGTCAGGATTACTTATATTAAAATCAGCTGAAATGCTTATTACTGGATTCAATGATTTTCCATGCAAGGTGACCTGAGCGTCTTTATTCTGAGCAGTAACATGATAAGATTTTCCTGCTGTAGAAACCAGCTGCAGGTAGAGAGTAACCATTACTGTGCAACTGTTACAGACACCTGCCCTACAACTACATTAATAAATATCTGAGGGTATAATTAAACAGGATCCTTATTCACTTTCACCATAATTATTCACACAACTGCGTTTTTGTTTACATGAGAGCTGGAGCAACGGCTGCTGGCTTCACAAATCGTCATTCACTTAGGAGCTGTTCTGTATGAGTTTCAGAGGTGCCCTTCGCTTTTACTCTATCTCCAGTTAAAATGGTTGTGAACAAGGGGGGAAACCAAAAAAAAATACCCAAACCCTAGCAATAACACCTTCTTCCACTAGCTTGGACCTTCACCTTGAAAAAAACAAACTAAATTTTTCCTTAGCAAACCATGACCCAAAAGGTGTTTATGCAATAACCAAATTGTTATACATAAAATAAAGGCATTTATGAAAATAAACACCTCAGCTTTATATCTGGTGAAAAGGATTTCAGTTGATGGCTGGGCTGAACCCAGAGATTACCACAATGTATATGTAGAAGTACAGGTCCATATTCCTCTTGCTGCCCACACTAAATGTAAATTCTAACACAAGTCTAATGCCTGATTTTTCAAACCAGCAGATCAGCCACAGCAGAGATATTGTTTCTTGGGCACACACTGACACAGCTGTATTTTTACAGGAGGCCAGAAGGGAAGGCACGGAAGCAGTAAATGTGCACAGAGCTGTGGAAAACAGCCTACAATACCGAGGCCATAACCACACCATGTTCACACAGAGCTGGGTATTTTCCTCTGCAGACACCAAAATGACTCCTCACACAGCCCTTGCAAAGGGCATTTATCTGCCAGTGAGTGCCGGTTGCTACTGAGGAGGGCAAGAGGCCTCAGAGAGTGCGGGCTCTGCCTCAGGAGCGGGGCTGCTGTCGGGTCTGGGGACTCCCCTTGCTTCCTCCAGCCACCCTCCTAAGAACCTTATATTTATTTCTCTCTCTCCTCCTTTGCAGTGGCAGTTGTAAATCTACCTTTCTCAAAATTCAATAAAAAATTAATTGGAAAAAAAAAAGTCATCTCAACCCTAACAATAAAAGGCCAATTGACTTCTCAGTTTTCTAGTGGGCAGGAGGAGAAATCAGGCACAAGGCAGGGAGAAACTCAATTCTCCACAGCTCTCCCCTTCAGGATTTCCAGACCCTCAGTCTCAAGGGTGCTGTGTCCCCAGCTGCTTGCTCATTTCCAACTGGGTATAATTTTCTCAGCTGTGAAGGAAGCAAGAATTCATTCTGCATTATTGATGACTGGACGCTCAGCCGCTGCGGGGGTTGTGTGCCTGCTGGTCCCTCCTCTGCTCCACCAGCACCCACTGTGCCGGGCAAGTGGCTCGCTTTCCTCTTTCCCCCCAGATATCTCCCTTTCATAAACAGCCAGAAGAGGCAATCAAAACAAAAACTGGGGGACGCAGGGCAATGATGAACTTCACCCACCTTAGGGCTCTGGTCAGATGAACTTGAGCATTAAAGGCAGTAGAGGGACACAAATGGCTGTGAGGGATGTGGCTGCCATGGAGCAGGCCGTCAGTCCACGTTTCGATTGACCCCTCTTGCTAGTAATTAAATACAACACTGATCTCCAGGTCATGACACAGCTTGAGGCAGACCGAGTTTTCTGAACTCTTGTGAAAGAACAAATCTGATGCCTGGAATGGCAAACCCTGACTGAGCACCGATCAGAGGAGCAATAGGAGGACACTTGCTCCTCACAGGGCTGGATTCATCTCTTCCTCTTTCAGTTCTTTACCCCTTGCCCTTCTTTTTTCTTGGATTTATTTTTAATTTATTTTCCTTCTTCTCCACCCTAAACAATGATTTAATTTTCTCTTGGCAATCTTGGCACTAAACAAGTGCAGATCCACATGAACCTACAGGTGCAGAGGGTGCATTGCCATAATGAAGTCTCACTGTGTTTCAAGTAGGAAGGCTGGATACCAGAGGTTATGAACAAGTATCATAGATCTGGTAGTTACCAACTACAATTTGCATCCACAGCAAGTGACAATGCAAAACACATGCACAGTTCTTGCAGAAATCAGTTCTGTCCTTCAATACAGAGTTGAGTAGCAATGTAGTTCAAGTCCAGTTCCTAAGACTTCACCTACTCATTTTTCCACGCTGACTAGCAAATGCCTACTTGCTGGATCGGTGCTTTGATTCAGGTTTGTAGCTGTTTACAAAGAAGTTTGTGACTTTCTTTGGTTCTAAGAGAAACAAAACTTGTAGTAGTCAACAACTTTGAAGAGCAGGCTCAGAACTATAAAGCAACTGTAATAATACACTTGGTCTATTTTAAATGAAATGAGAGAAACCTCAAGTTGATTTTCATAATACAAGTCAAACATGACAAGTGGTTTCTTCTATGTGTTTTTTAGTCCTAGGAAATTTTTGGAGAAAAACTTTTTAAAAGGCTACAGATGTGTAGCATTCAGGCAGTGTTAGATCTGAAATTACAGAGTACCAAAGGAAGTTAAAAATTTGCATTCTAATTCATACTTTTCTCCTTCCTAGAGACAGAGTGCTTGAATTGATGGCTCTCCTCTGCTTGTAATAATGCAAGAAAATTACTTTTAAGAATTCTATAATTATCTCTTTATTACTGCAAGCATATTTGTACCAACTACAATTCTCTATATTATTTACAATCCTGAATGTGGAGTATGAAAAGCAGTAGCAGCTCTCCTAGCTTCTAGTTGCCCAATGTGTAGATATGATCATTTCCAAATATTCGACAAGGATACTTACTAAAGCCTTGTATATATTTGCTTCCACACCCCAACTGCACTCTTTGCATCCTCTATGCAATACCTGAACAGCTTGTGACTAACTTAAACCACTCTGTCCAAACTTCTTACATTATCATTTTTAACTGTGGCCTCAAAATTGTATTAAATGGGGAGAGGCAGGGGTTATTTCAACTGTTCACTGAGAGACAGCAATTTAAAGAAACTACACTGAAATTCTATCTTACTCCAACAGTTTCAGTGATTGTGAAAAAACACCTAAAAAAAAAAAAGTTAAGCAATTTCACACAGTGGAAAACAGCCCAGGGCACAAGAAAACTAAAACCAAACAGTTTGCCGTCAGTGCTGTAGACTGTGTTCAGTAAAAACAAAAGATCAAACAAGTTCTGTAATCATTATATAAAGCACATTTGCTATGGCATGTGAAGAAAACATACTTCCTTCCTAATACTAATTAACATTAGAGAGTTGTGGGCTGAAATGCAGGATAAAAATAGCTGTTTAAACTAATCACTCAGCAAGATGTAAATGTTACATACAAAGTATACCTAACGGGTTGGAATATTTATCCCAGAAGTAAAGAAATCTTTCACTACTCATGAATTATAAAAGTTTCTCTTCCTGCCTCACTTCAACAATATATGGACACTTCACAAGAATGTGACCACTCTCCGTTCATTGTCTAAAGTTTTCCTCATTTGTAAGCATGAAAGCATTTTTGTAGCAGCCAAAGTTGCTGAACTGCAGAAAAGAAAAGCCCAGAACCAATAGCAATCGCATCAGCTTCACCTGAACAGCACAAACACATCCCTTCCAAGGGCGTTACTAATGCACACAAATTGGCCAACTTCACATAACAGGGGATGGTGTTCTCAGATCTACCTTTTTTTTTCTGAGATTATTTCTCCTTCCATATGTGCTCCATCCTTCCACAAATAAATGCAGACAACTTTTTTTTCTTCTTATCACCTCAAGCTATTCCTTCCCCTTTCCCTTTCCTCATCCTATGGTTTCCTCATTGCCACCAGCACCACTAAATGACTCCTGATGAGTAGGAGCTAGCACTGAACGGAAGGCATTCACAGCTGTCATGATATCAACCAGCCCATTAGAGTCTCAAAACAATATTAAAAAGCTCAAGATGCCAATTATTATTACAATAACATTTCAATAGTTTCCTAGTAATTTCCCCTAGAAAAATTCAAGGTAGGATAACAACTGGAGAAAAGGCATTGACATGGACAGTGCTTAAGCATTACATTTGAAAAGGTAACACTTCTGTGTCTATTTAGAGGTGTGTATTTCTATTCTCCAAGACTTTAACCACCTGTCAAGCTCTGTGTCTAGTACAGATCTCAATTAAATATATTCTTGAGTAATGACAGTGTTCTCAGGCCTCAGTTGAAATTCAAGAGCACAGCACATGAAGACATCTCTGTGATCACTGCCCCTCTCATCACACATTTGGCTGGTTTGGGCTGAATTCAAGAGCTCTCATTTACCCAGCAGAAAATTCAATGCAACAAGATGCACTTGACAATGGCTACACTCAGCCTATATGAACCAATCGATTAAGAAGGCAAGACTGCCCACTGGGTGCTAGGACTCTGTCAGCAGATGCTTTAGACCAAGGGAGCAGATGAGAAGGAGCTCTGATGGCAAAGCTTCAGGAGTAGAGGCTTAACATGACAAAAAGGGAAAACTGCTCAACAGTGCTGTTTTCAGATTACTCTAAACTGACAAGATAATTCAAACAATCTGGCCTCATAAACTGAGTCACAAGGCTCCTAGGCCAGCCAAAAAAAAACCCCACCAAATAAACAACATACTCAAAACCCAAAAGAAAACCCCAAAAATCCCTGAAATTTAAAAAGCAATTAGTCATAACCAGTCCAAAATCTTTCTTGTGACAGATTCACTCTACTGAAAACGAGATTGTTCAGGGCAACACAAACACCACCTCTGCTCCATCTTAAAACATGATTCATACCACTAAGTGCGTTGTTTCCCTCTTGTAGCATGCAATCTTTGGGCTTCTCAAAAGGGTCATATTGAATTAATGGGTTCACCTTGAAACTACAGAGTGAAACAAAAAGCTGTGCGCCAAATGGCACTCCAGAGGGGACCAGCTTGCAAGAATGCAATTGTTCGCTGTTCAGTAAGAAGAACAAGTGTTGTGACAACCTTTAAATGCTCAAGTCCAAAATACAAATCTCCTCCCAGTCCTTTTCAGCTTGCTGCAGAGCATCCAAAATGTGCAGCCTGCTTTATGAACACCAGGCAGGAGAGCCCGCAGGGAAGCACTGGGATAGCTCTATATCTAACCACAGACATACTCCAAGGATCAGCGATCTGACACTGGTTATATGGCTGTCACAGCTCATTGGATTTCTTTGTCTTTATCTGCTATAAGCACTTAAAAGACAGAGCTGTGTTCTTGCATCTAAAAGTATTCAGTAAAGCTCATATACCCTTTACCTTCTAAGGGGGAGGGAGCAGGAAACAAACTCAGAAACCTGACTTGAAATAGCAATAGTTTTCTTCAGAGAAAAAAGTTGGGAACAGGTTGTGGAGAGAGTGACAGCGGTGCTAACATCTTTGAAGGATTTAGTTTACACATGTGACCTATGGGTTGCATTGTCTCAGCCAAGTAGTGCATGGGCAGCTGAAAGCATAACAACAGATAAAAGATAAGGCTTATGCTCTAAAAAATGTTAGCCATTTCAGCCTCTCTTGTACAGCTATGAATAGATCATTTTAATTGCAGAGGGAAGGCTTTTCCAGCAAAAAGAATCTAATCCAGAGAGATCCTCTGAGGAGGAATTTTTCCAAACTATAATGCAGTGCATCACTTTTTTATGAAAAGAGTCTCTCAATAAACACTTTGTAGACCAAAACACTCAGCTTTCTTCTACGGATTGGGTTGAACATAGTGAGCCTCAGCACTGATTTCTGAGAGTGAATCCAGGCAGGCCCTCTGCAGCTTCACACCTCACAGCTGGGAATACCCAAGATTTCTGAGCATTTTCTGTATTTGACAAAATAAAGAATAAATTAGAAGTAGGATTTCAATATGGAAGGAGCCTGACACAAAGAGGGCCTGACCATCTATTTTGTGATGCAAATGAATATACAGGATGATCACTTCTGGGCTTTCCTCTGCATGTGTGTGTGCTTGTGTAAGATGTGTGGCTGTTTTCATGAGCATCTTCCTTCCCCAAGGTTCATCACATTGATGATCAATGTCACAGAGACTTTGAAAATCTCATCATAGTCCATGATGGAAAGAAGTAGTGGTGCAGTAAGATTTTGATCAACAGATTCTTCCTGTAATGTCAACTTCCTACATGCTCCAGTGCTGCACATCCTGTGTTCTCCTCCAATCAACCAAGACAAAGCTGCAGCACCTCTCCTGCGGTGACAGCCCTGTACTCACCAGGGTGTTTTTCCAGAGCTGACTGCTCAGACCCCAGCAAAGCACCAACACAGCATGAAAAGACACAGGAGTTCTTACTTGGAAAAGTGAAAGGGAGGTCTAAGGTTACTGCCCTAACTTCATAACAGAAAATAAAGGTGATGGTATTATTTGCTTTCTCACAGCACCTAAGTAATCCACAGTGCACACAGCAGTACAAACATGCAAGGCAGGGCCCTTGCCCCGAGGAGTTTATGATACAACAAAAATACAAGGGATAGCAGTGCGGCCCAGGAAAACCAGGGCAAGTGCAGGTGAAGCTGGTCAGCACTGCTCACAGAGCACCAGCAGCCTGACCACTCGCACAGTGGTTCAAGAGAAAGAGCAGTTTTCATTGTAGTAAGATGAGAAGGTTTAAGGGAAGAACAGAAGAGAGATTTGTAGGTGTTTGAGGAAAATCCTCCTTAGTCCATCTAGTTCTCACTCCACAATTATTTCTCCATTTCTGTCCTTCCACCTTATTTTCCCCTTAATCCCACTGTGCATTCTTCCTTCCAGCTCAAAGAGCAAACCCACAAGGGAGCCAGATGTGCTGGACGTATGGCTATAAAGAGGCAATCTGCATAACAACAAGAACCATGTGAAATAATCTCATTTTCCCCATCTTGCTTCTATTTTTTTCCAGTGGGAAAAAAAAGTAAAATATAGGTCTAGTTCATGGTTTGTTCATTTCAAAGCAGTTTCATTTTCTTTAATTCCTTCCTCTACCTTTCAAGGTTCAGATAACATATGGCTATATACCACCTATCACATACATTTATACATTATTTGCAGCTACATTGCAAAGCTCCTTTATCTCTAAATGATATCATCAGAAGTGAAAGACAAGTGCTCACCATGGTCAAGCTTGTTGTTTGAATTATAATTATTATATATACATAAATAGAGTCCCATTAGTGCCTCTGTGAGCCCAGTGTAAGCCCAAAGCACTCAGTAGCAGCAGCAATTCACTTCTAGCAGTTTTGAGGAGACAATTGTGAAGAGAGGAAAAATAAAATTATGGGTCTGTTAACTGTAAAAAGAAGATGATTCTCTTTTCATCGGTGGTAGCAGAAGACCATAAGAGATGCTGATTACAGACATAAGGCTCTCAATTAGGATATTGGGATACCCAAATACGAATACAATCTTAACCTAGACAACACATTCATCTCCAGAATTTATATTTTCTCCCACTATGTAACAAATGTGGTTCATTAGCTTCCTACACTCAAAGACCCAAAACCAGGAAGCAAAGGGAATCTCCACAAAGAAAAGTTTAACCCAAGGTACCATCTTCCCAGCTGTATTGATAGCAAAGGGAGGAAAGTGGTTCAAGAAGCAGAACAAATATCAGAGCTTAAGTTCAGGTGCTCCAAGCGGTCTCTGGAAGACCTTCTCTCTTTGTCGATTAAGACAGGACTTTGTAAGTACCTGGCTGGAAGGTGAACCATTAAGAACTGAGCACCTACCAAAATCCGGCCTCAGCTGTGGGTGTTGAAGACCTACAAATGTTGCCAAAGAAATTCTGGTCTGCTGGATCTGACCCAAAGCCAATTGAACAAAATTTTGGAATGGGCTTTAAGAATTTTTATTATAAGATGTAAGAATCTGGACCTCCCCTTTGTGCTATGCACTGTGCAAACATACCCTGAGAAAGAGCCAGCACTGCAAGGAGCCAGCAGGCTGAGCAGGGATGGAGAGAGGAGAGGAAGTTACAGTCACAGCATATTGGTTGCAGGGACAGGAGACATTATTTATTTAAAAATCAGTTAAACATTAGAATTTGGTGCCTCTAATCATTTTGCTGTTACCAATATGCTGCTTCTACTTCCAGCCTACTTTATTCTGTTCGTTGTTCAGAATAGACCACCACTGAAGTTGTCATTTTAAAATATTTTCCACTGTGATTAAACAGCTGCTGCAGTCAAGTAGTTCTATCTTCTATCAAAGTTTGTAAATCACAGTATTTTAAAAAGATGCGAGAAGCAAATAATCTGGTATATGATAGTTATTTGATTTTTTACATATGTGTAGGGAAAATAAGCACATTAGATCTCTAGCCTTTAATTAAAAAATAGTTGGAGGGAGGGAGTAATAGCTTAATAAGTAACATCTGACTAAAAATTATTTAATAAATCATACCCTAAGTGTGGCCAAAACCTGTAAGATTTACTGCAAGTAAATCTGCTATCTAAGTCTGAATAGCTTCCATCTGAATTCTATACGAAAATACACTCCATGGAAGCACAGCCTTGGACTTCAAAGGACCTGCAGGATGCTACTAATTTCTGTATCTGACAGTGTGATGCAATGTTTGGATTTGCATCTCTGCACTTCAAAGTGTGGCACTCTCTAGATAAGGTCTCCATTTATTTTGACGTTGATTCACAGAGGTGAACAAGAAAGCAGCACCCAAAACAGGCAGTGACCCTCCCCCCACATCCTTCCCACCCAAAAAAAACCCCTAGAAACAAAAAAAAAAGGCCCCAAAGCCTGCTCTGTTTGCTTCTCTCTGAATCCAGTAATGCCCTGGAGAAAAGGGATTACAGAAGAAGAGTACAAGTCATCGTTGCGGTACTTCAAGTAATCTCCAGTGTCCAAAACACAGTGTCAACATATGGTACTCAAATGCAGATTTTGAACATCTTTGAAGTAATATTGAATCTGACTAAAGGGGAAAGCACAGACCTTGCTGCCTTCTTTTTTTTAATTTCCTACTGAGGTTGTCAAAATTTCAAGTAGGGCAGCTACATATAAGCACAGATTTATTCTGTAAATTACACTGATTTTATCTAAAAATTACCAACCAAGATGAATTCTGAAGGTTTGCTTTTCCTTTTGCCAATCTAGCAATGCTGGGATGCTACAGTGTAATGACATAAAAGCTTTTGCCATAATGACCCTGTAAAGACACCTAAAAATTTGTATTGCATATGTGTGCAATTTGTATCATAGTAAAGGAAGCTCTCATGCTGGGTTATGACCACAACTGCAATACAAATTTTATTCATTCCACCAAAATACATAAAAAAGTATTCTGTAAATATAGCTTCTAGAACTCTTCTCACTTCCCTTGTATGAAACATCAACATATTATTCAATACCAACACCTACTGACCAGGAGCATAAGTACAAGTGCTATAATTATTTATTTATAATTAATTAAGTGCTGATCATATTCAGGAATAAAACCTCTTGGACAAAAAAAGGTATCTTAAAAATCTGACAGAAATGTTGAGTGTAAAGATCTTCAAGATGAAAATCCAGGAGGAAATTACTGGCATTTTGAAGCACTGTGGAATGCAGGTTCTTACAGCAGCACCTCAAGTTACCTTATATAAGATACCAGGGTCACTAAAGTTTCTAACTGAGGACTAATTATCAAGTATCCTATACCCTAGGTATATACTGTCCTTAAAATTAAATATGCATAATATGCCACTAAATTCAGAGGATTGCCTTTGTATTTAATCATCTTTGATTTTTTTTTTAACGAGAAAAGGGGGGGAAAAATCTATCAAAGCTAACAGGACTCAGAAGATTTGTGCAATAAATATCATATGCAGAATTTTATTTCCCAGTTCATCTGGAGACCAATGTAGTATTTTGAAGTTTGATTAAGGCAGTTCAGCCTCTCCAAAGTTCCTGTTTTAATATTAAAAATAAGTTGCATGATACTGTTCTATTAATTATTTTTTTTTTAGAAGGAATAGGGAGTTTCATTTGCTCAATTAAAAGACCAAAACTCAAATACTGCTCAAAGAAAGAATTCAGAATTAGTATGCTACTTCTTACTCATAATGATTAGTTATCATTTGCTCGGTGCAGTATTTACACATCTTGCCAAATCCCTCAGTCCTTCCTTAGGCGAAAAAGGTCAGTGGGAGTTCTGACTAAGTCCTTCAGGATTTGGGCCATATTGAATTAGAAACCTATATAATTCCAAACATTTTCTGTATCGTATAGAATTCTTGCATACTTAAGCAACCTTGTATTTAGAGTGAATCTCAGAGCTTAAATGCAACTCGCATCTGGATCATAGATTGTGCTTCATATTATACAATCTGCAGTTACTGGAAATGTTTGTATCCTTTACTGAGAAAGAATGATTCATTTCATAGAAATTTTCATCTGCTATTAATCTTCCAGGATATAGTTAGTGTTCTGATATTTTCAGATATTGTTTTATGGAGGGATTTAAAGTAGCTCTCCCTTGGCAGCCTGCAAGATTACTCAGTGATTATAAGCAACTCAATACTGTATGACAGCATTTCCATGCAAGGGACTTACAATCATGTTTCATTAATTCGGCTTGAATGAAGCCTCATTTCAGGCCTTGAGGAGCTTAAGATTTATGTGAAATTAATAACATAACAGATGTCTTCACAATTTGGTTCCTCTGAAAAAAAACTGATTACTTTGAAAACTTCAATGCTTTAAAATGCAGACTGAGGGAGTTTTTACTCTAGGGTAAAGAGTTATTCGTTTATATCAACCAAACCTCAGAACTAAGTGGAATTTAAATGTCAGATTTATATTAAATAGTCATATTCCACATTATTACATGTAATAAACAAAAGCCTATTACTTTCATTAATAAGCAGTGTTGGACATTTAAACTAAAGCTTAGAGAGATAGAGTCAGCGCCTTTGCTAAGCAGTAGGAATAAGTGAGACACAAGGGAGGTGAAAGAAGAATATCCAGGAAGCCCTGGGTTTTTTTATCTTTGTTTCTGATAATTTAATCATCTTTTCCTCATAGGAAAACAAAATGCATCTGTGCTCACACAAAACTCCCCACTTTATAAGAGTCTGAAGCTGTCTCTTGTGGATCCACATGCCTACGGCCAAATGCCTTCTTTCTTTCACAGGACACTTTAAACGCCAGCTTCTCTTCCTTTTTTTTTTCTTTTTTTTTTTTCAAAAATTCAATTCTTTTATCTAGGCTTCAGCCACACGAGGTGCCTTGCAAGCTGAATTTTAACGCATGCATGAGCAAGGGGTTTATCTTTAAGGAAACTGTCTATGCGATTACTTCTCCAAGTCCAAAAAAAATAATTGAAATAAAAATTATCTCTTAGCTTTGCTTTTTGATCCGATATGCTGAAGGGCACGGGGAACAATGCATTTTTGATTCACACACTCAAGTACAGCTGATAGGACAGTCACTGCGATGGTTCGATATGCAAATGTGTTACATTAAGGGTTGAAAAATTGACACAGTGCAGGATATTACAGCTAAGACACTATCAGCAAAATCATAACAATTAGCTGTTTGATTGCCGCAGACACGGTTCATGCACCAGACTCACATTTATAATGAGGTATCCCCCGATCCCTTTCTTGTCTCACCCCACCCTCAGCACCACGTCCACATTGATACGATGCTTCGCCAAGAGGTAAGGGCTCCGAGATAAAGATGAAATATCAAAAGCATTAGTATAAATTACAATTGTACATTATTAGCTATTTAATTACATGAGATATCAGAGTGGAGCTTGCTGATTTCATGCTTATGTTAAAAGTTACCATGGCAGTATTCCTCCCCTGCGAGACTGCATCAGGAATTATTGTTAGCACATGCTAAAACAGACAAAGCAATGTATTCTCGCCACATTCTCCCCCTGTCTCTCCCCAAGTTTAATACCAAGGAATTCCTTAGGCATCTAAAAAAAAGCACATGTCTGGCATGGGGCTGTGAACGAGGAGATGTGAATTTGCAGATAAAGTCAGCATCCTAGGCCTAAGGCGGGCGGCTGCTGTGCTGACTGCGGAGGTGACTTGTTCTGCTCTCCGTGAGGGACCCTCTGTTTCCCCAGCACCAGCACCTCCCCTCCTCGCCCACTCCCCCCCGAGGGATGGCATTAGCTGTGCCTCCAAAAACAGCTGCTTATCAGCTCCTCTGGAGGGAGGAAGAAGCAGTGGGTGGCAGGAGGTTGCAAGGAGGGGGGAGATGGAGGAAGAGAGAGAGAAAAAAAAAAGAGGAGGACCAAGAAAAAGGAGACATTAACAAGGAAGAAGGAAAAGCCGGGGGGGGGGGGAGAACTATACCCAAACATGCCTACAGACAAAGGCCTGATCAAGCAGCACATTTACTGATTTCTCCAAATGTACCCATGTGCAAGATAATGCCTAAACACACATGTGAGTGCACCAGAGAGATGAAACAAAGATTGAGAGACGTCTTTTCATTTGCCTCTTTTAAAGGAGGGAAATCAGCATTTTACAGTAAACATATAAAACCCTCCTCTACTATGAAATGTAATAAATGCTGGAGTTACATACTAAGTTTTTCCACCAAATTCCCCAGCTGGCACAGTCCCCAGTGCCTGTGTGCCACAGCTATGCAAAACCATCTTCAAAGGTACTGGGATCTGCCTAATCAGGCAGCAGGGAACGATATCAGCGTGACTGGATCCAAAAGGCTTGAATTTAATGTAAGGCTTTTATTTCTCTTTGGTCTTCCTCATGAGGCCTCGATGGATGGTTTGGTTAACAAGGACAGGCGCTGACAGATGTTGTCAAGCACCATGGCAGAAACCTTTCTGCTCAGAGAAGACAGATTTAAGGCCAAATAAGCATCATGAATTGAATCAACTAATGAACCACAAACAGCTGAGATGGTAAAGGTTGTCTTTAGCTCCATGCCAGTAAAGTATTCTCACCCACGACGTATGGGCCCTTTTCTGGCAGAAGTATGCTGAAGTACACCAAAAACCTCACCCAGAAAGGAATCTTCCACCACTGATTTGCTGATAAAAGGACCTGAAGGTTCAGGTATCATTTATCTCATCTGTTTTCAGAAGGTTCATAGGGCCATTATGTTGGAAAGGGACAGCAAAGTGAAATTTATCATTCCTATGTTAAACATAACTGATATGACCTCAGGTACCAACTCCTTTACCTGCAACAAGGAAAGGTTGAAGGACTTGAAGCTGTTGCTGGGATCCACAGGCCCCAAGAGGTCTGAATGATCTTTACTTACAAGTCTTGCCCTTATGATGTGACTGTAAAAGATAAAAGTACAGAACATTTTGAATGCAATCCTAAAAAACTATGGGAAACCTGAAAATGAGGGTGAGAAACCCCAAATGCAACAGTTTCCAAATATTTCTGTCACTGTAGTGTAGTAATAGAAAATAATAATTAAAAAATCCATGCACTTTAATGCACTTTGCATTAAAATGGCCTGATTTGAATATTTTTTTTAGACATTTCCCCATCTCTGTAGCCCCAGTGAGCATGTGTTGTTCCTCTGCTCCATTCTCTTTTCCTTCATCTACAGATTTCAAGACAGCTTTGTCTGGTGGTATTGGTACCAAATATACAGACTCCTCACTTCTCTGAACAGTTTCATCTCATTTATTGACTTCCTCTTCCTAAGTTAAAACATGATTTATCACAATAGAAGAATAAAAACGGTGTTTTAATGAAGCTGACTTTCAAGGAAAATTAGAACAACACAATACCCGGGAATAAGGGTAACTCAGAGACAAGCCAAAGTTTTCTGGTAGTGGCAAAAGCATTTAAATTGGGGACTGTAAAAATAAGCTGTAAGCCCCTTTGCTGTCCATTTGCAATGTAATCTCCATGCTAATGTGAGAGCCACCGAGAAACTGTTATCCTTACACCAACAGAGCTCAGAAGACTCTAATTTTCCTACTCCATTTGATGCTGGGCCAGCAAAAGTTAAAATTTTGAAAAGCTGAATGGACAGACGATCTCAGATTCCATGTACAACCACAACATTTCATTTATGCCATAAGAATTATGTTTAAAGGTTGAAATATTTTCTTCTCCTAATCTTTTTTTTTTGCCTAAACTGAATTTTCAGCATTAAAATTTTAGTGCAAAAGAAATGGAATACCAAAGGCCTTTTTTTTCCAAAACCTTCATCTACACAAACACCTTCCCCACAAAGTTTTGAGTTGTCTGCATCAGCTTTTTTTGACAGAGTGGAATGTTCCCTTTCCATTACACTCATCTGCTCACACTTGTTTGGAGATGGCTATTGAGATGTGGAGGACGACTGCCTGTACTGACATTCTCAAGAGAATGAGTTTTCAGGTCTGAACTTTCTGTTTTCAACTTGGCCTACAATGTACAGAAATAGTTTCTCACGAGAGAAGAGTCCAAAACTAATAATAATAAAAGTGGGTATCAACATTCAACCTGATTTTCTACCATGCCTGTGGTGCTCATCCAAGCTGCTTTGCACAACAGTAGTGGCCACAGCATTTGGCCTGACACCAGTGCATCTCGCCCAAGTACTTTCTCCTTTCCAGCTACAGGGGCTCCATTGAATGTTTTACTGAGGTACATATTTCAGCTGCCCTAATTTAGTCCTGGAACTGTATTTTTACTTTCTCATGTTGCTTATGAGTGGGTTTACAACTTTGTGTTACTCAGGAAGTCTTTAAAACTCCAGAGTAAGCATCATTAAACTACATTTGTCAGCCCGTTGACGCACGGTCCTGTTCCTGGGTCCAAAATGGGGCAAATAATCTCCTCTCTTTTGGCTTGCTGGAGTCCCCAGATACTAATACTAAATGCCAACTTGTGTATTTAAAAATAAAAATATTCACAGCTGTATCAGTTAAGTGGATAAGAATTCTTCCAGATCAATATTATCAGGGGAGCAACATCCCTTCAGCTCCAACCATTTTTATTAAAAAAAATAGAAAATCCAGCAAACAAGCACCCCAGCCCTCTGTAAACGGAGCCAAGTGATTTCTTTGTACAATGCTTGTTATATTCACTTTAAGGGGAAAAGTAAATGAAGACTATAATAGGAAAAACAAAACCAGGCAGATCTAACTGTACAATAAATACAGAACGTACCCTATTTAATCTGCTTACAGTAAAATCCACTGAGCAAAATTATAATTTGATATGGCTCAGCTTAGCCAATAGAAACTCATAAAATGTCTTAACATCATAATACATTGTACAAAAGAATCACTAAGTACCATAAAACATATGGGAATATGGGTCTGTATTCATCCATTACTCTTTGCCAGTGTAGCATATTAAAATGGTTTCTATTTAAGTGCAGAGATCCCTGAAGTATACTACGGTCTTAATTAAAATGTCAATAAAATGCAAAAGTACATTGGGGACCTTATCTGATTTTTTTTGTTAACTCTTTCAGAGAGTTATTTCTTAATAGCTTCATTACACTACTGAGATTTGGAGCAATTAAAAATAAACATAAGTAAGGCATTTTTAATAATTAGCTGCAGTGAAGTACACAGACCTGGCCATGATCTGTATCCTTTCTTCCTAGCACAATTCCCTGCAGGAGTCGCTGGCAGGTTAAGTCAAGACTGGAAAAGTAGGTCCTTATCTGAGGCCAGGAAATAATGCTTTGGGTATCCTTGTTCCAAAATCTGATTTTCTTTCAGTATTTTTTTTAAAAATGAGTAAGACCTTTTGTGACTCTTTTTCCATGATCAGAGCCCTTAGCCAGGTAAGAAGCTGTCTAGTTTTCAGTGATATTTAAAGTGGACAGCTTTTTTTGGGCATGGGAGACACAGACCTGGGGGGCAGATTACCCCTCTGAAGTTCTTGCCTTGCCTTTCCATAGGGCATCGAACCCACCAAAAATGGAAATAAAAACTATAGCTGGCCAAAAAATTGTTATCTATAATAAGGCTGGAGAAGCAGAGAAAAGAAAATACCTAGAAATAAATAAGACAAGAGAAGTTCACCAAATCAACATGCCTTTAGATTGCATCGCGATCTGTTTCTCTTTCTACTTCATCCCTCTCTAAATCCACTTTATGTTAAGTGACAAGAACTTGGCAGGTTTTGCAGATATATTGACAATAGTAGACATATGATACAGCTGTGAAGATTTGTCTTACCAGGGTTTCAGCTGGTTTCTACTAGCTAACAGCCAACAGCCAGATTTGGGGGGTTATGACCTCTAGTTATTTGAAAGAGCACAGGGGGAGGAGGCAGGCAACACATTTTATGCACTAGTCTGCTGTTCCTAGAATGTTTTCAGGACTTAACCACATAAAACTGACTCAATTTAAGAATTCTTTTCTTAAAAAAAAGTGACTGAAAAGGACAAACCTTGTGAACAGAACTGGGAAATTTGAACAGTTACAGGGCTGTATCTTCTACGGTGATGAGCAAGCATTTCCTGCAGAGTGTCAAATAGTCTTACCTCCTGGAGGGCTACGCAGAAGGTGAAGGCATTTAGCTCAGTATATTTGACTCTCTTTGCTGGGGGATAGTTCACATTACGTTTCTTAGTTCCACCAACTCTTCGAGGTTTTATTTCTGTTTTTCTTTAAAACTGAAATAATAAAGGATTTGGACTACAAACAGTAGAGATGCTTCAGAGATGCTTTCCTGTCAACCTCGTACACACTACATGGATTTTTTACAGACATACTCTTTTCTGCAATCCTAAAGATCCCATTTAACCTGAGTATATGGATCACCTCCATGTAATGTTACTGTAACAGTTCGGGAGTAGAAGGAAGATCGTTGGTTCCAGGATGGGCCAGTGGCATCAGTCAAACTCTGACCTTAGTTTTGGCTTAAATGAATGATAAATCAAATGGTGTTTGTCAATCACAGGGTCCCACAGAGCATGCAGATGTCACATCATGATTGACTAAGTTACTCCTGTTCAAGTAATGGAAAACTTGAAAAATATATTAACTGTCTAACAAATAATTTAAACTTAAAATACTCAGTTAAAATGCTGCATCAGGAGAGCTCACCAACATCCTTGCCTCTTCTACCAGACTACCAGAACAAGCCTCTCCACTGGCTGCTATAAATGTAAGGACAAAGGAAATCCTAACAGTTTCAGCTTCTCTTCCTTGATGAATTATGTACTCAGGCAAGTGGAAATTATTTTTTATTATGTCACTGTCATATGTGGAGTTTTATTTATTTTTTGTCATCTGTTCCCATGTAGCAATGTCCACACCTTGTCTAGCTGAGCAGAGGGGACAATCTGTCAGGAAGGTAAGAGAACTACATCTCACCTGAAGGCACCAAGTAGATTGCAAGTGTTCCTTCGTAGTGTGCGGAAGTACCATTGTTACCTTGGCCATGAAGCACTAAGTGATGGGAGCTGTAGTTGGTTTAGGCACGAGGAACTGTGAGAAGAACCTAGACATCCAAACTAAGTGACTGATGTTGGGAGATCCCTCCTGGGTACCAGCTTCTGGGGATGGGAGTTTGAAGGCTTTTTCGGTGGCTGCTTTGAAGAGGGAAGTTGGCACCTTGTAGAGTTGGCCATGGCATTGCGTGATTTAAATCGCAACACACACATATATTCAACAGGAAGAATTTCCTTGGGACCTCTCTGGTTTTTAGAAGAGAAGAGGGGACCTAAAACTTGACAAAAGCGAAAAGGAAGAATCTCCTTGTTTTTCTTCAATCCAGCCAGCTTCTTGTTCCTTGTTAAAGCCAAGAATTTTATTATTACCAGAGGACATACCACAACAATTACAATTTTTCAATTGAATTAGTCGTAAGGAGACTGGTCTATAGTAACATACTTATATGATTGGTTTCTAATCTTGTAGTTAATTATAAAAATAACTTGCCTGCAGCTAACAAATACCCATCTATATTTAAATAAGTATTTTTTGGCTTGTTAAGAAGTGGGTTAGCAAAGAAAAAATTGCTGTTATTTAATGTTTGTTCATAAACCATTAAACCAAAACCAGTGTGCAATTCTCTTCTTCCATCTTTAAATGCACCACAGCCAAAAACATTACAGCTGTTATGTATAAAACATTATTCAGGAATGGTTCATCTGCAGTAAGCTTATATCCTATTCATATCTGCATTAACATTCACCTGGAGACAAGTAAATTAGAGACCTGTACTGAAGTCTCTTAATCACAAATGCTTTCCTGTCAAGTCAAAAATAAATGGGGATAGTCCATACATATAAGAACCTGTCATTAACATCACACTGATGCTAACCCTGAAAGAGCCCCATAGAAAATACCTTACAGTATTTCTGTATTGCTGTATGAAATACTGTCAATGTTCAGATCTTTCTCAAGTTATCATACTGCTGGGGAGACTGCAGGAAGCGTTGAAGGAAAAAAAATGCTAATTAGTTACTCAATTAGTTATTAAATGTCTCACCCTGCCCTCCCCCAACAAACCAACTCAAAGTGCAAAGTCTTGAACTTTAAGGCCTTCAACTCCTTCCCCTCCCTGCACCTTTTAATAGAAGAGAGGCACTGGCATATTTTCTTCACCCATCAATAATGCTCCATCCTCTCAATTTCTTTACAGCAGGACAGTTCCTGCCTTCAAAGAAAGACATCCTCCACCTAACACCATCCCTGCCGTAGGAGGAGCACCCTGACCTATCCTTACATCAGGATGATGCTTGAGCTCTGGAAAATAGAAATAAAAATCTCTGGGACACTAGAAAACTAATTTCTTCTCCTACATTGTTCTTTCCCAAGTGTAGCAATGATTTCTTTCACTGTGTCTCAACAGCAGAGTTTAGAATCTTTGCACTGATAAATCTGGGGAAGGGATATTTGCACAAACACTTGCCAAGACACACAGTACAGCTGCAGAAAAAGTTCTCATCCGCTAACTGGAAAACATGTGACATGTTCTCTGGCCACATCAGATTTTTAGTAGGCTTTGATTTGAAAGGCAGCATCTGTAAGTCAAACACTTCCATTTGTTAAGAAAACAGATGCATTCATTTCCCAGCAAAAATAAGGAAAGTATTGTCAAGTTCAGAGGCAGAAAAAAAAATATTGAGAGCATTTTACCAGAGAGGAATTTTAACATTTTAGACTGCATCAAAAGGCATGAATTGCCTTGATGCACCCTTGATTTTTCTGCAGTACTTAAATAAATTATTGACAATTTCTCAAGCAGAGCAAGCAATGCTCAGGAAAAATATATGTGAATTCCAGATTCAAAACACAAATATTTCTTTATTTATCAGACCTGTTTCAATAAGATAAGTATATTCTTTCTTTGGTGGAACCTTTATGGTGCCCCCAAGGATGATTCATATACTGGTCTTTGAAGCATGAGGGTTGGAACCTCAAAGTCTTACTGAAGTCAACTCTGGTACAAAGTCTAACTGTATCACATAAGCAGTCATGAGAGAAACAGTGACACATTTTTCTGACTTAAAATAATACATGTGTTGTGTGCTGTGATCTATTGTAAAGTCTTGGATTCCATCAGAACACTTAGCAAGAGAGCTTTCAAGGGGTTTTTTATTATTTTGGCAAACTCAACCTTAGGCTTTCAGACAAGGGTTTCCATTGCATAACTGAATGGTTAAGTATCTTAATAAACCCAAAACAGTAACAGAAGAAGAAGCTGTGATGTGGACAGAGAGGAAATAGGAAATGGCCTACCAGTAGTAGAAACACAGGGAAGTGTCTAATCTCGGGAACAGAATCCTGCAAGATGCAGACAATACTGGGAAAACTACCAAGATCTGTGGCCAGCCTCTGGAGCTGGAGTGTGCTTGGCAGCTTTCAGAATGAAATGAAGTGACTGCCAGATGCTTAAAAAGTGGTAAAGGTGGGAACTGCATTTAATTTCATGCACTTTACTTGCAAAGTGTTAAAATGACAATCTGCTTTTTTAAGGTGAATCACAAAGGTAGCAGAAAAGATATGAAAACAAACCAGGCATTGGCAGGCCCTGGCACAGCTGCCCAGGGAGGCGGTGGAGTCGCCATCCCTGGAGGTGTTCAAAAGACAGGCAGATGAGTTTCTGAGGGACATGGTTTAGTAAGGGGACAGATACGGTTGGACTTGATGATTTCAGAGGTCTTTTCCAAAAAGATGATTCTATGATTCTATGATTCTATGATTCTAAGCTGGGTAATAAAATCCCTGAACAGGATCAAGTCCCAGTTAGTGCTGTTTATGTTATTAGTGCACAAGGAAGAGACACTGTAAGAGTCTTTGCTTCTCCCCTGCCTATAGAAAAGCTTGTGTTTTCCCCAAAGCAGCCACAGCCCATGATTAGTGGGCTCACTTGTGTATGTCCACTCCCAAAGATCCAAAGTTTTTCCTTTTCTCAGGCAAGTTTTTCAGCCACGTGAACACACATAGGGAACATTTCTTCTATACACATGTAAAACTGTTGACATGCCTTTAATTAGTCCTTGTCACAGTATCCTGTACACACTGGCAGGAAGGCTGTCTAGTTTTGTGTCACTTGAAATAAATATCTGTATTTAAATTCTACTATTTTACCATATACTTTTAAGTATATTGAAAGTTTACATATTTGAGACATCCCCAAATATATTTGGGGTGGGGAAGACACATCTGGAATCAATTTCCAAAGAATAAACACTTATGTTTTTGTTGTTGAGGAAAAAAAGACTGCTTCAACAGATATGGGCATCTCCTCCATCCTCAGGCATTACTAATACATATCAATTGCCAGCTCCTAGGATGTGCATGAGTTATTTGTTCTGTGCTTTCTGAAAAAAAGGCTGTTCTTCAGTGATTTGGGTTTGGGGTTTTTTTTTTTTTTGGTAAGGTCATATTATGGAGCACAAAGCAAGCTATTAAGACAGTATTCCCAACACATTTCTCAAATGAGAAAGATTCTTTCAACATCTTCTCAAGAAGCCAAATCAAGTTTTCAGAATTTGGATGGAAAAAAACCAGCACAGGTTTTATAATGAATTCAGCACTATTATTTGATACGTTATATGACCCAAGGAAAAGAAATCATGATCAGAATGGGAGTAAAAGGATATGTCTTGTCTGTGATAGTGCCATAAATAAGGATGGATTTGATCCTATCTTTATAATTTTCATATGGTACTTAACAGTTCAAAGCTCACTGTAGATCTGTAAGGCAAGAGCCAAGTGCTGGTTCACCTATCCATCATCCCGTGCTTGCAGAGACTGGAGTAAGCAAGCAGATATACAGATAAAATATATAGCTGTATCCTTCATGGCCCCTGCTGACACACACTAATTCCCAATTTTTCATACTCTCATGCAGTTTTTTATCTTGTTAGACACGTGATTCTCCAGTCATCACTTACACATCACTTCATTACTTTCTGATACGAAAGACAACTTGGAGTTTATGACTCTACTCAGAAGACAGCAGGAGAGCAGGTCATGGGCTCTGGCTGCATATGGGACCTTCAGTGCCTACACTGAACCCCCTGTGGGAGCTTTGTGGCTTGACTGTCAAATTTACCTGATGCAGTGCACTTTAGGAATAAAGCCTAATCTTATTTAAACCTCTTATCCAAATGCAGTATTTCTTTAGCTATAAAAATTATGTAAAATCTTATCACCAGTATACTATTTCACGTTCAAATATGAAACAGAGGACATGGATCATTACTCATTCGTCACTCTCCATTTGCCTGAATCTTGAAAACAGAGAGCAAATAAAATAGAAGAAATTGTGATTCTGTCATTAAAGGCCAAGTTACCAACCTCCCACATTTACTACACCTGCACCACTGGTAAAGTGGAAAGGCACCAGTTTCCGCCTGCTTCCCCCACATCTGAAGAT
Organism: Dromococcyx pavoninus; assembly: GCA_033558185.1. Classification (NCBI taxonomy): domain Eukaryota; kingdom Metazoa; phylum Chordata; class Aves; order Cuculiformes; family Neomorphidae; genus Dromococcyx; species Dromococcyx pavoninus. The sequence goes on from JAUMJL010000066.1 coordinate 1,320,633, forward strand.
GAACAGTCTAAACAGCATCAGATTATACAACTAAATTAATTTTTCAGTTAAAACTAAAAATGGCATGTTAATTGCTATTTTTAATAATGCCAACAGTATCTTTTAACAGCAGTATTTTAGCCTCCTAATTAAGCAGACAGAATAGTGATAGATAAACATCCATTCTTTTATAGAGCTAATTAAAAACTTGCATCATCTGGAGTGTGCATATACCTCCAGCTAGAAGTTCTCCCAGGAAGTGCAGCTGCAAGTGGGGCAGCTCACCCAGGGCTCACCCAGACCAACACCTGGTTATATTTTCTGTCATTCAGCAGAAATGGCAGCCTGTCACATCCCTCTCTGCTGAGTTTCTATTTCTGACTACACAGCTGACAAAGAAATCTTAAGACTGGCAGGAGGTATTTCTCTTCTGTACATCTCAACATATCTCCCGTAATGGACTGCCCAAGGTGGTGAAAAATACTCTCAGCACTTGATCAAAATATGATTAAATACTCCAGTACGCTCAAGTAACTGATTTTGCTTTTACTTACACTGCACAATGAAGGTTTATTAATGTATGTCATTAGGATACAAACTAAAGATGGTATAGTGACCACATGAACAAACTGTCCCTAAATGACCTTGATTTTCAGCTGCATAATTTTGCTTGCAGGCCTGCATGCACTAATTTGGGATGCTCTATCGATCATTACATGTTGCCTCTGATTTATGTATTTACTGCACTTGACTGCTGTCTATTCTTTCTCAGTCTTCAAGGAAAGAGTAGCACATGAGAAGGGCTGGGTGGTTCAATAAACAAGGCTGGATGATAGGAGACTACAGTCATAAATTCAGTGCAACTGTTAATTTATCATGTCACCTCATACAAGTCATTTTGCTTCTCTGGGCTTCGGTCTCGCCTTACTTTTTGCCTGATTTGGCTGTGGATATTATAAATTCTTTAAGGCAAGACCGTCCTTCAGCAGATGGGGGCTTCTACTCCTGTGTCAAAATAAGTAAACTACCAGTATTTCCTGAAGGTAGGGAAACTGTTCAGCCATTATAGGTCATCTTTGTGAATGGTGTCTTCATGTAATGGGTCACAGGAGCATCAGGTTCTCCCTATCTCTCCTGATACCCATCACTGTCAATCTTGTTTCAGCCTTCTCACTCTAAAGTACAACCACCCCACAAAAGATACAGCCCTAACAATGCAGCTTGCTCCCATCCCTGTTAGAATCCAGCAGCTTTTGTACCAAAACACACCTACAGTCTTAGGTTTATTTGCAAGAAAAGGCTCTTAACCTCCTCTTGGACTGATTACGTGTATTGGTTTTAATCATTAATTGTCTCAAGATTTCCAAGTTAATTTAGCACAATTCACACCTCTCTTGCTCAGTTACTTCTTTACGACCTTCAGTTAGGGAGGCTGAATGAGGCTGAAAGATGTAATTTCAAATAGAATTTTTAAAGGATGTGAAATTAATATTTGCATGGGGAAATAGAAAGTCAAAGAGCTTTTAAATGGCTTAAAGGCCTACTGAATGGAAATACTGAAGTTAAATACGAGTGCTGTCTTCCTCCAGCCCAACGGCAGCTTTTCCCAAATGAATGACCTGTTTTCACTGGGCACATCTCATCTCTGAGTCTTCAGTTTCCTATTGACTTTGGACGATCCCATACGCCTTCCCAAGGGTAAGATGATCTGCACATTAAAGTTTAGCTGCACAGCTTTATGTGTTCTGATGTAATTCAATATATACATATGCTGAAGTAAAATGCTGGCCAGATCACACTCATTAAAATGAGCATTACAGCCTGCAGTCTGCTTCTCTCTCAGAGCAGGGGAGTGCAGTTTGGGCCCTGGATGTGTCCCGGCAGCTTATTCCACCTCGTCCTCCTCAGGGAAGAAGCTGGCATACGATGCTCATTTAAAGTCTCCTGTTGATGGCATTCTGAGTCAAATGAGAAGAGAAGGGCTTGCAGGTCTCAGTAAAGAGTAGTGATGCTCAGCTTCTGCACAGATCTTAAGGACATGGGTTTCTCTTGGCTGCTGTTTGCTTGTGAGCAAACACGTAGCGCTGCACACGCACCCGTCACACGTACAGTGTCTCACAGGTAGAAACGCAGCCCCCTCAGGCCAAAAGAGCAGGCACAGCTCCTCTAAATCCTCAGAAGAAAGCAATTCAGAGGTCCTTGCAGCAACAGCAACAACAAACGCACTGGGGATAGGAGGTAAGGCTCCAAGAAACTATTTCCAAGCCCACCAGCAATTTGACCCTCTGATGGTCTGAATTGCACCAACAAAGCAAAGGAAACAGATTGTTTCCTTCTCTGTACTCCTGACACAAGGGCTTGGCAAAAGACATTATTCTGAATGTTCAACACACGCAGCTCTCAAGGACTACATATACCAGTCACCTGCTGGCTGTGCTGGTGGGGCAGTGGCAGAAGGAGAAGGACACACTGTGAGGGACGGCCGTTCGATGAGCATCCTTCCAGCTCCCACAACGGAGCAGCAGGGATCTGCCCCACTGACTTTAGAAATGAAATTTTAAAGCCTGAGCTTCTGCTTTAGTGAAATAACAGTGCAGTTGTGATAATAATGGCAAGAAATACAATAGGTTCTTAGGTATCTTATTAATGAGAAACATTAAGCTGAGTAAGTGATATCCTTCAGTTTTTATTGAACCAACACCCACAAATAAATATACTTGTTCCCATGAATAGGGATTCATTCTTTAGTTGAATAAGTCTATAATTTAATCCATTGTTACACCCTAACCAGAGCCAATATTTAACATCATTCCTAATCGAGCTATAATTTAATATTTTTTATTTCTTTTAAATTAGTTGAAATCCTTTCATTTTTTTCTTTTATGGTGGAAAGTTCTCCTTTTAGCCTATGATTGAGTTTGATCTGGTTTTGTTAGAGCCCTCTTAAGATACACAGTACACATTTTTGTTCTTCTTATCTAAGTTTCCAGGACTTGATCAATGGTGGAGCGTATTTTTCTATCCAAGAACTAACCAAATTTATTCAACAGATTATACATTAATTTCACCATTAGAACATAATATGAGCAGATAATCCACAAAAATGCTTCAGATTTTTTGAAAGTGAATTTAATTATAACTAGTAATGTGCATTTGAGAATTATAATTATGAAAAGTCATGTTCTATAAATCTGAAATGACAGATTATATTTCAAAGCCTTATTGCAGAGGAATTAGAGTGCCGATTTATTAGTTGTAAATGTCTGATTATTGCAGCTTTGCTAAAAAACATGATCACAGCATATTCTAGCTGGATTTAACATGTTTAATCCTTCCGACAAGAATCATACTTTGAACAGAAAGCAGCACTGTGTTAATTTGTTTATGAGACAGATTTAGACAACTAATCTTTGTCTTATGATCCCCGAACAGTAATAATTTAAAAACACTTTACATACTTGTATTTTTCTAGCTGCAGACTACAACTGATTATGAAATTTACAGTCATCTATAAGCACATGATTATTGCTTGGCATTAGGAATGGCGCTTCATGATATTATTTGAAATTTCTCTGTTACTGAGGGCCACCATATACTCATGAAGACCGAATCACTTCTGCTAAGGAGTTAATTGGTCATCTGGAGAAAGCTGTGGAGGGCAACCATGACGTGACACATCTCTCTTCTCTGCCACGTACACACATTACAACTTCCCAGCAAATCCAGAAGTGCCACAGACTTAACAGGCTAGCATTGACTGAAAATAAAGCCTTGTATTTAACTAATCAAACATAGCAAGGTATGGTATAGGATGGGTTTCCCTCCTATTCACTAGTGTTACAGCTTCTAATGAGGTTCCCTCAAGGGAAAGATATGCAACATTTTACAATGAAAATTGACATTTTTCAGCATTTGTCAAGTAGTAAAGCTTTAAATGAGGACATTTACTGCTCTAGAATGACTTGTTACTAAACTGTCTGATTTATATTTTAAAAATCTTCCTACTGGACTTAATTTTTATATGCACTGCTGTAAAAATCTATTCCTTTTCATCACACAGCAGAGCAGGGAGAATCAACTGTTTTTCCAGATGCCCGTTATCTGGATTTTTATTAGGAATTAGAATTCATCTCAAGAGAAATTAGTTTAAGTTTTTTTAAACAATGAATCCTTCTGGAGGTTATTTCCTGGCCATTGATGCTATGTCAGTTTGGGTACGGCCTCATTCATTTGTGGGGAGCTCCACCTCTTGGATAATCCAGCAGAAGTCACTTGGACTGGCTGCACTGCGCAAAGGTTCATGTTCCCCAGGGCATGAACTGGTAACCTCAGGCTCCCAGAGACTCCCACTGCCCACTGACACACATCCCTGTGGCCCAGCAAGGTGAGAAGCAGATGATGGGACCATGCTAACATGGATTTACATATTTTTTTCCCCCCTTAGGCACTTCCAAACCCCCACTCAAAACCAAAGGCAACATAAATGCTGCACGAGCCTACAAATATTCCAAATTGTGCTCCTTTCTGGAAAGTGAAAACACATTTCTTCTATGATGATACCAACCTTCTAGAAGCTTTAAATATACATTGTTGTTATGTAAGTATAATCAGAGTAATAAAAAGTAAACAGGCTTTATTCAGTAAGAACTGAAAGATCCCATTACAGCCTTCACTTTCAGTTGTCTATCAACCTGCAGCAGGTGGCAAACATCCATTTGCTGTTACATAGTTTCTAAAAATAGATGAATAAATAAAAAAATCTGATAAGACGACAGCCTAAACTTAAAAAAAAAAAAAAAAACCACCAAAACCAAACCCCTCTTGGTAATCATTAATTTTGTTCATTTATCACAGGTGCTGCAAACTGAACTGCCAGTGAAGTGACCGGATAGCAGGATACAAGCAATCCAGCATGGGGTTTTAAAACACTATTACAATATTTGATCAGTTAGCTGCTTCCAGTGAAAAAAAACAGAGGCAACAGACTACTTGCACAAGACCAAACGTGAATATTCCTGGAAGTCTTTTCTACAGCATCTTTCCCAGCTTGTATTACTTATTTCCACTGGGGGACCCATTTGTTACATTACTACAGTTACTTGAGGTGGGTTGCAATGTTTAGACCTTGCCATCAAGTACAAGCCTTGTTGACAACAAACAATTCTCCCACCAGGTCCATAGATCATTGCAGCTAAAGTAATTGAACAAAATCCCATTGTCTGTAAGAAAAAAAAAGAACTCTGCCTCTCCAAAGGGGAGGGTTTGGCAATTTGAACAAGTACATACACCTTGAATTCAGAGTATCTCATATGAAGTGTAATCAGGTCTGCTCCATCTTTAACAGACATGTTTTGAACAGACCTGTTTGTCACCCATAATGACTGAATGTGGAGAGAAGCAGCTTGAAGAAACTGCCTGGCAGACTGATCCACATCATCTGATGCCCAATGGGCTCGATTTCCTTGGAAAAAAGTGTTAACTGTACTCTTTGCTGAAAGAGAAAGGTATACAAAGAAAAAATTTAAAAACCTTTTCTTGTCTCTCACCCATTTCTTTGACATTTTTCTATCCATATATTCAGCCAGAGAGAGAAATAGAAAAGCCTGCATCCTTCTCTTAGAGACCAGTGCAAATCACTCTTCACACACAGAAAAGAACCTTTTCAGGTTCTTTAATAAAGAATAAATCCAAGAGCCAGACTTGTTTTCCTGCTCTTATAATAAAAGACCTTTGACACCCTTTAGCAAGGACAAAGGATATACACGCACAGCTCAGCCAGCATAAGACAGCAAAACTTACCACAGAAACTGGGCAAGTTTGCTGAGCTCCATGGGGCCAGGGTTACATTCCTAATTTAAAGCTGGCTCAGATGTGTTTGTATGAACGAAAATCCTGCATGGCTGCAGAGCCGTATCCAAAGAATCACACTGAATTCTTTGGGAGTCGCCAGTTTAATTCCTGCTAAGTCAAGGGGCTCTCTAACAAAAAATAAAGGAAGTTTAGAAAGTCTTATGGATCTACTTTTCAGGCAGGTTTAAGACAAGCATTCACCTATCTTTGTTCAGAATCTGAACTTTTCTCATGCTGAGGCATTTTTAAATAATTAGAACATTGTGAAGCTAGGAAGAAGGTAGTAAGTTGATTTTAACAATGACTGTGTATGATCCAAATATTGTATTCAACATCTCTTTAGAGAAAAAATAGGATGGAAAAGCTGTTACAGTTTTTCTCAGTCCATGCAGTTGGGTTAGTCTGCTTCTCTTTAGAGAGTCCAAATGTATGCATGGTAGACCAAATTGCTCCTGCAGGTTGTTTTATTTGTTTGAAGGGACCAACTTGGCCAGGAATATGTTAGGACAGATTCCAAGTACTCTAATTCTGCTTGCATTATGTTCCACTTGCTTATTTCTATGTTTTCAGTATTCATTTCATCCTTCTCCAGCTTCTTTTTCCAAATCAGCAGTTCTTACACTGAGCTGCTCAGCATTTTGCTGCAGTACAAATATTCATCCACAGACATCTTTACGCAAGTAAATAACTGAAAGAACTGGTGGTGCGTCATCTTCGTCCCCTCCTCGAGGGAATTCAAACAACTAAAGCTGGTTTTGTGTGGGGAGAGACAGAGACTAAAGGGGAAGGAATCTCAAGAATGCCTTTTCCTGTCACAGTATCACAGTATCACAGTATCATAAGGTTGGAAAGGACCTCCGAGATCATCGAGTCCAACCTATATCCCAACACTAACACCAACACTAACACCACCATCTAAACCATGGCACTCAGTGCCTCATCCAGTCTCCCCTTAAACACCTCCAGGGTCAAACCCTGTCTTCTCATTTTCCTAAAGATGCACCAACCTGGTACTAAATCTGAATCCTTTGTTGGCTTTTGTTATTCTACCCTTACCAGACAGCCACATGTCCTCATCAGGAGGCTGCAGAAATATTTTTTTGCAGCATTTTAGAACTAAACTATCCTCATCTTGTCAGCAACCTACGTTGGAATATACTCACTATATTATGATTTACTCCAGATAAGAAAGAGAATGGTCCTGTGGGACTGCTCGAGTTGTGCAAGTTATCATAATTCAACTGAAATTAGCGGCAAAATCACATTTCATAGCTGGTGGGAGCCAAGCACCCAGCAAGTCAGCTGGTAAGGATTTCCTGAAAAACAGCATGCAGCTCTCACATAGGTCTTAGATTTTGGACAAGGTTTTTAACAGATCCAAAGAACAGGTTACAATTCAAATAAACTTCAGCAGACATCTGAGTCTCATCCAGGTTTTTATCAGAAAGGTCCATCCTGATCTGGGAGCTATCACAAACTTACACAGTTATTGCAGACTCAGTTTTCAAGAGCTTAGGGGAAACCCTCTACACGCCCCCTATATTCACCATAATTATCAAAGGCATTTGGGTGTGACCGAGAACTGGAAGAAGTAATATAAAGAGGAAAAGACGATCTTTTCTAGGAATAGCTTAATAATAAATAAAGAAGCTACATTACTGACAATCTAATACACACATCAGGGAATGCCTCTCTTCCCTCCCCAATGCTTCCGAGAAAAAACAGTCTTGTCAGTATAGCTAAATCCAAGGAGTGCCTTTAGACACATCGAGCATCCAGGTTCAAGAGTGGCTTTGATTACTTGATACATAATAAATTATCCAAAAGCAACCTTTGAAGACATACAACCCCTAACACTTTAAAATTAAGACTAAATTCAATTTAGAAAAATTGTAAAACAGTTTCCCTGAAATTAATCTTAAATGAAGTTTCTTGCTTGGCCTCTCGCTCACTGCAGATAATCAATCTCGACGCGACTGTGTGAGAAACAGAGGCTACTGAAAGGGAAGTGAAATTAAAGAGTGGAGCTAGACCAGCTATGTGAAAAGAGATATCTAATTATCAGCGTTTTATTAGAAACAATTAACTAATATTCAATTAGTTGCTGTCCCCGAAGCAAAGTGACAGTTAGGAAAACAGAAAATGAACCTTGACAAGGTGTTCATTTTCTAATAAATGCGAGATGAGGGGAATCATTTGTTGGTGTTTTACCCCTGGTCAGAGCCTTGGGGCAACTCACCCAGTGTGAGGCAATGGGACTGGCTGGTTGCCAACATTAACTGTACTTATTACATTCATCCCATGCAGAACACATCCATCTCCTGCTCTGTCTTGACATCCCATTTATTCTGAGATTCATTTGTCATGTCCCCAATCACCCAAATGAATAGAAACTTTCCAGCATGATGGATTGTGGGTCTAATTAGGACTAAAGAAAAGATCCACACTCAAGTACAGCCCTTTTTCTTTTTCTTCTCCTTCTAATAAAATAGTACTTCTAGCCAACTTTGTGACTAATGTCCTTTTGTGGTGGTTGTCCACTGTAGGTCACCCAGTCAAAAAGAAACAGTAGTCCCTCCAGAATGGATTTTTCCTCCCCTTAAAACTACCAAAATTATTATACAAAGAAATTCAGACACACTGAAGGCTGGGCAAACACAATTTGTTGATGTGTGGCAAATGTATAGAATACCAAACTTAAGACAGCATTTATGCCTTGTTTCTCCCAGAAATTCCTTTAACAAAATGCAGATGAATATTTATCAGGAATAGCCACTGTACTCAGACTGAAGAAAATGCTATAATTTGACTGGCAACTAATGAAACTGTTGATAAAGAAATCTATTTTTTGTTATTCAGCTAAATTTGATGTCAGCATTCTAAAGAAATAGCAATAAACAAAGTGCCATTATTTCAAACTCTAAATGAGGCTTAACACACATTCTGTTGTGTTGCCCCTCACTATTTGCACATATATCAGAAGCACACATATGCCCTGAGATAAGAGAGATTATTAAAAAGTTCTCTCTGAGGTCTGTCTCAAGTTCCTCACATTTCAGTGCTTTCAGTAAATAAATTCAATAAATGTAATAAAAATGCTATTCCTTTCATAGCTATCTTAGAATATTTTCTGTTCATTTGTATGTCCCTGCTGTAGAAGAATACCAAACCATGACACTAAAAGGAACCAGTAGAGTGTAGTGAGGGCAGCATTAGAAGTTTTTCAAACAAAATAACGTTAGGGATAACATCTTAGCTAGCGCTAGATAAGTAAAAAATTGTAATACCACAAGCAGAGGACCTCAACCAACAAAGAGATTTACATGCACGGAAAAATCATCCACTCTAATTTGCATTTAAAAGTCAGAAGAAAGTTACGAAAGCTTTCAGAAATTTGCAGATACATGAATAATATCCAAAATCTTTAAAATGGCCTAATGACTATTTCAACATATCAAGAGGGGTGTAGGCTCACTTACTACAAGATGGACTATTAAGTACCAACAGTCTGCCACAAAATTTTTCCTATTTCAGAAGGTGAGGATTCTGTCTGATTTATTTTATTATCTGCACTACATTTATACAGCAGAACATAACATATCCATTAGAAACAATGGAAATATTTCATAAAGAGGGTTTTTTTCAATATGTAGTATTGAAAACACAGCTATTTTTGGATAAAGAAAAAAACAATTTCCAAACTATCCCAAAATAAAATATTTCACTTTATCCTGAAACTTAAACCAGCTTTCTCTGTAAATTTTAAGTAAACTAGATGCTGAAAACAATTTCTGTGCAAAAAACCCATATTAATTTGAAGAAGGTTTGATGACAGAGAGAAAACTTCTTTTGGTAAAACTCATCATGGAACTATTATGACCTGTAATATGTCGAGTTTCTCATGGCCTTGTCCAGAATTGTTATGCCAGGCAATCACCCTTAGCCAATAAGTACAAAGCATACATCAAACTCTATCTAACTGTTATTTGTAAAATTGTTCTTCAATTAGACTTTGGAGATCAAAGCTCTTGTCCCCTGCCATTTACTGATCTTCAGTTTTCCTCCTGAATCTTAACCTTTACCTCAAAGCAGGTATGACTAATTGGGTATGGGGCACATATTCTGATTTTTTTCAAGCATAAAAAACCTATATCTAGGAATATGGAGATATTTTAATTTCCTAGTGCTAGAAGATACACACCAATAACATGTACATACAAGCATGGCTATAGAGTTTACTATGGAAAACATTAATCTGGTGGAAAAATAAACAGGTAATTGCATTATTATTTAATTTTATTTTATAGCAAAGCTACCTATGAATTTGGTTAGGCATTTTACAAATGCCTACTCTAAATACACAAGTTAGTATAAATGCATAGGAAATTACAAGGTGTTAGGTTTTGTTAACAAAGGTTTTGTTTCAGTGATGCTTTCAATGAGATTTGGATATTTCTTCCATACTTGCTTGAGCCTATGCTGATATTGAACTCTTTCCCACCTAAGTACGTGGGAAAATTCCCAGGTTGGGATTTTAACCTTTCTATTTCTTTTCAATTATTCTATGTAACTTCATGAATATGTGATGGTTTCCCATAGATTACAAAGAAGTCTAACTTTAAACACTTCTCAAATAGAAAACACTGAAAATATTTATCCAAATAGAATGGGAAAATATCTTTAGAGGTGGTTGATCTGGTTCATCCTATGTTGCATTTGTCCCATATCACCCACAGAGACACGTCATGCTCCTACTTGTCACACCAAGATAAGAGAAAGAAAATGAGTCCATATGAAGCATGCCTGCCTCTCCAAAAATATAAAGTTTAGGTTGTTCTGGAAATAACATAAAAATGTCTATCTGTTGCTAAAGGCAGTGGGGCTCCCATGCTGGCTCTAGCAAGTTTCCAAAGATGCACCCTTCAATCTATTCTGAGCATAACACTCCTGCATAATTTAAACGAGCACTATAAATTGTCATTTAAATTGCATGAGAATCTGAGATAAGGTTGGCAGAAGATCCAGAAAGAGCCCTCGAGTGTCAGATTAACACAGCAGGCAAGAGACAAAACTGGGCACTTTATTTTCCTTTTGACAAAAAATCTTTTGGAGAGAAACTCGAAGCTTCTCTAATTCCTGACCTTTCATTTCAATGAAGAACACGCAATCTGCAATCTTCTGCTATAATTGATCAGTGTTTAAAATGAACAAATTGGAAATTAATATAATATACTCAGGCCAGAAAAGCAAGATCTTGAAGAGCACTCTTCAAAGCAGATCCCTCGCTTCCACAAAGATGGATAATTTAATCTTTGTCATTGGCCTGTCTCTGTCAAAGAGAACAATGGATAGTCTATTCGCAATTGATGACTCTATAGAAATTAATATTAGTAAAAGGTGTCCATTTAGTGTCTCACCTTCTGTGCTAAAGGTGACATCCATGATGGATGCAGCCCAAGACAATGGATTTATCTTTAAAATGGAGTAATTACACAGTGGATGCATGGGTGACATGATGACATTGTGGTTTTATATTAATAAAAGAAAGAAATATTCCTCCTGAGAAGGAAAAACTATGACTAACACAGTCATTTAGGAGATTTTGGCAGCTACTTTGTAACTGCAACAAGCACTTTTGAATTACTCAGTTTTAAATTAGAGCCCTACACAGTTTAATTAATTCATTATTAGCTTTCAGGTGACAAACCCCAGTTTACAAAATTTAAGGTAATCATGGACTCCTACACCTCCCATCTTTGTAAAAATCTTTAAAATAGGTGGCCCCAGTTACAGAAATAAGAGGTAAAACAAGATTTGAGGGCAGGAATAAAGGAATGTGACTTGATTTCCAGCTCTACCACTGACCACTGGTCCCTCACAGCATCATTATTTTTTCTGTTTAGCAAGCGAACACCTCGGTGCTCCCTCTGCTGTCCTGCAAAATCCAGCCTTGGCTCAGAGAAGCATTTGCAAAATGTCCAGTCACAGCAGGAACTCCAAGAAACTAATTTGGCACCAATATTCTATGAAAAGAGACTTGGGTTTGCCAACTCAATGTCCTGCCAGTACTGAACAGCATCTGTTATTGTGTTATTTATTACTGTGTGGTGCTAATGCTTGGAAGAATGACACCCACTTGGTGAGGTGCAGTTGACCTTAGCCACCTTTACTGTTTTTTAATTTTTTCATCAAAATGTACAATTTCTCCCATTACTGAAACATTTCTCATGTCCTATATCTGATGTTTCGGTGTGGCTCAGCATTCAAAACACCATATCTGATATAGAAAATTTTAAATTCTCTTGTTTGAAGCTTTCTTTTAAACAGAAAACTAAAATTTGAACTAAAACCAAACTTCTTTTATGTTGATTCCATAAAATGTATAAATTGACCTAAATAAGACTTGTTAATTTCTCCAACTTTATCCTCAAGATTAACCAAATGCATATTATTTGCACAGTCCCCAGTAATCTATGGGACTTCAAGAAGTTTGAAATGCAATCTTTGGCTGGCATTTCCATCATTGGACTCTTTTATTTTCATGTTTTGTTGGGAAATTTTAGTTTATATATATATATATAAAAATAAAACATTCTCAGTTTCAGTATTTTAAAACCTTAAATAACCAAAAGCAAACAAAAATGAGCACTGTTGTTAGGACTGACTATAATTTAGTTCAAATTGAATATTACAAAACTAATAAAAGTTCACATTATTTTAAGCAAGAAGCCAAAATTCACCCTCTGTAACTTTGCTAGGGTTTCACTGAGAATTAACAGCAAACTTTAGTTGCCAAAATGATGCAATTCTGAAGGATGAAGAACAATATAAGGTTTATTTTTAACTGTATGTCATACTTGGGTTAGTTCTCATTAATGCACCAAACTGCAAGAGTTCAAAAATGGATAGTACCACACAAACAAAAAAAAATAAATTCAGTTTTTATTGTAAGGCATAGCAGAAAGAAAACATCATGTCCTTTATCTCATGAAAACCCTAAATTTTGTGCATGCCATTCAAGCTGATTGATACTACTTAATAAACTGCTGTACAGTTATGAATGTTTACCTGAGAAGTCAGGCTTTACAACAAACTTCTGAAACTGTTTTCTCTGGAGAACTCCCATTCCCAACTCAAAAATTCTATTAAAAAGGCAGTTAAAGACATTGAATACTTTCCCTCTTCTATTAATCCACAGCTACAGCTGCCACAGGGGTTTTACGAGTCAGGCAGTGAGATGGGAGTGGACCAGGAAAAACTACATTACGATGTAGTCTGCAGTTTGAAGGTATTTGAAGTCTACATTTAAGAAAAGAATAAATACTGGCTTTGAGTTTAAAGCAAATATTTAATACCATTTCTCTTTTTAATTTGAATTAATTTGCTGTTCCATGCTTCATATACTTTCCTTTCAAGGCTGACTGTTAGTTTAGCAAAGGACACATCTTCAGCTGCTCAAAGAGGAAGTGTTTCCAGCACCAGTTAAGGCATTCAGCCACGTTTTCCCAGATTGTCAGCCTGGAAGTTAATGACCAAACCCATTATTTCAGTTTTCTTACCTGGTAGGCAGAGGGATTTTCTTACGGGTGTTTCTCAGAAATGCCATTCAGGAAGAAAAATATGAAACAAGGCAAACCAGAGAGCCTTGGTGTTTCTCCAAACAGACTTTCATTTTTTTCTTGCCAACAAATTTAAGTTTATCTAGAGATATTTTATCTAGAGATGTCTCCCCTACTTTCAATCCATTCATAATACTTATAAGAAGCGGTTTAGGTATTTAAAAGAGACACTTGGTGAATAGTAACTGGGAAGAAATTTGCAAAGACAATTCTGTTAAGAATATGAAATACACATAAAGGTTAGGCTTAAGGTGACAGCATTGACCATCTGAGTTTCATTACGGAGCTTGGTGTAGCATTGGGGTGCACTTGTCACGGGAGAAGGGAAGGATTTTCTTTCAGCTTTTGTGCTCCAAGGCCACTGCATTCCATTTGGACATTTAAGGTATGAATATTTTGAGGGACCGTCCTAGCACTGGCCAAACACAGACTAACCACATCCCCCAGATCCTAATAATCAATGGTCCTGCTACTTCCATTTGGGCAAACTCTTTCTATGTGGACAATGCTGTTCCTTTAGCTTTCAGAAGTCTTCGACGTTAAATTCACTCCACTCATAGCTTAGGTCTGGTGCACAAACACCCATTGAGCCCATTCCCAAAGATTCAAAGGTCTTGGGTAACCGTGGTTGGACATGTAGATACTTAAGTCATACAATTGGTTCAAACTGCTTCAATATTTTCATGAGACTATGGTCTGCACCCACCTCAGATTTATAACACCCTTAGTCCCTTATAAGAGTATAAAGCACTAAACCAAAATGGTAATGATTTACACTCACTTTACCCTAGTGCAATCAACAAAATGAGGCTTAACACTATGAAAACCTGGGTCCTGGCTCTCTTTTAAATTTTCAGCCAAAAAGACAGCCACTGGGAAAAATTCAGTCACTGATGAAGTCCTGCTGTCTCATTTCACTCACTCCCTTCAAAAGTTTTAATAAAGTTGTAGTTATCACAAACATTTGCCCCACAGAGACTTTTTCACTTTGAAACGCACCAGAGTGCTCCCAGGCTGACTCTTATCGTGGTATTTCATATAAACATACAAAGTGCAATCTGTGACACAGCACTAAGGGTCATTTAGAGGTCTTTTGCCATGTTGAACTAATTATAAAAAAAAAATTGGCAAGAACTTTAACACATGACAGTTTTATATATTTCAGAGAAATCTTCTGTAGAGAAAGCACCCAAAAAGACTAAAAAAAAGAAAAAATTACTTAAGTATTTAAAGAAAATCTGACTGTATTCTTTTCTCAAGTTTTTGTAATGGTTACCTTTTCACCATTATGAACACTGCAAACTTCTGGGCAGTTTCTAATCTAAGCAGCATAATTTTATTATCGTTAGCAGATTGCTATTCCCACTACCACCAGCAACAATCTGGTGTTCCAGGCACACCAGATATAGTTGCACATGATTCCCACTGAACTCACTTTAGCAAAGGTAAAGGTAGAAAGGAAAAGAATCATCCTTTCCCATTCCCAAGTACACAACCTCTCCCTCGACCCGTTGTTAGAAAAATCAAGTCAAGTATCCTCATCCTACCAAACTAATAGGTCTATGCTGTTAGTTTTGGTTAATTCCTCCAAAACTTAACATTTTCACAATTCCTGGCCAAAAAAAAATACCTAAGTTTTTAAAGAAAATCTGACTGTTTATTCTTTTCTCAAGTTTTTGTAATGGTTACTTTTTCACCATTATGAACTCTGCAGACTTCTGGCCTACAAATTCTTTTTGTCGAAACATCACGTTTTGCCTACTTTTTGTTTTATTCTCATTTTAAAACTCTTTTTCTTTACAGCAAGCACCACACAGAAAGCCATGTTTTAACCAGGTGTCCTTGCTGTTTAGTGTGTAAAACGCAGCCACATCATCACTATCAAATGAGTCGAGGGGCCCTGGCACCAGCTTTTGATGTAAACGTCTTCCTAGATAGATGACCCCTGGGTTAGGAACTGTACAGCTTGTGTCCATGGTGTTTCAGTGCCTGACCCAAAGAACCTGTCCATTTTAAGGAGCCCTCCCCAATGTTGGAGGCAGCCTCCAGAAGGTTGGTTGCTGCTCATGATTCCATATGTCACTGGAGAAGGACCGAGAATGCAGATAACAGTCGCAGACATAAGCTTTTTCTAGGCAATTGCAAACAGATTAGTGCAATGTTCCCCAATCTTCTGATTTGCAAACATCAATGTATTTTTCAACTGCAATCCAGATCCCAGAAAAATTATGCTTTGGATTTGTTATTTTGGTGAGCACCCTAAACATGATCCATATCAGAGTAAAAACCACCAATTAGATGTTTTATATATGTGTGTGTTTGTATTTGTAACTATAATTTTGTATTTTCATAAACTAGAAACTTGAAATGCAAACAAACCACCAAGCTTGTCTCAAAAACAAAAGTGAAGGTTATAAGTGTGGCCCAAACATCATCACATAATTCATAAGAAAAATATTCCTGTTTATCAGTGAAAATTAAATTAGCGTCTCAAGTTTCAGTAATAAAAGGACTTAATTCAAAAGTAGAAGTTACCTGGAACATAGACCTCTTAAAACAGGTTTGAGCTTTTTAACACAGATATTCATGAAATTGTAAATGCCCTATCAGCTTTGCAGTTTTACAGGCTGAAACCAGAAAGTGAACCTTGTACGACGGAAGGAAAAATAAGGTATTTTATACGGGACAGATGTTAATACGCTGGTTTTTTGGTAGTCTTCTCCTGTGACCATATTTGCTTCTACACCGAGCTCCAGGCAAGCCAGCCTTTCTGAATATTGCTCAAAGCCCCTCCTCAGCCTGCTGCTACATCTGCCAGCCAGAACAGACAGCACCTCGGCAGCTATGCAGCTGAGTCCTACAAATCCACATATTTCACATTTTCAGTCCCACCAGAGTGTACAAGTTACATACAGATGGTTAGAGGAACCCAACAAACGAGACACTCAAGTCAATAAAACAGAAAGCAAACAAACCCTTTTCTTTTCACCCCTTTCACAGCAGTTTCCTTACCCTTGAATCTTTGCACTTGAACGGATGTGATTATATACACAGTGTGAAGCCACACATTGAGAAGTAATAGTTGTAAAAAGATAATACTAGACTAAGTGATAGAGATGAGGAAAGTGGATGGTATTTTGGATGCCCATTTATCTCCTAATGTTTTATACCTTTGAATTGAGTGACAACAAAGGTAAGGAGGGTATTGGACTGAGGGTGAAACATTTACAGGTAGGAACTCAATGCTGCTCAGAGCAGCAACGACCTTTAACTGCCCTTCCCAGTCTCCTTCAGTATTTAGACCCAGACCCAGTGTCTGGATTCAGAGCATGAAAAGGATTTACACACCACAGAACTATAAATGTGATTTGCACATATGAATTAATTTTGCTGACAAATAATGCTAGCAGGGGAAATCCAAAGGCAATGAATGTACATAACAGCTGAAGTCAAACCAAACTGCTGATGGACGAGCGATTTTTTTGGCATCCTTTTGCAAAAGAAGAGCAGAAGTCGAAGTGAGGGAGATCACCTATTGTGAGATTGCTTCCTGCTCCAAAAAGGCTGAAAGACTACACATAGTTTGAAGAAGTATTCAAAAAATATCTCGCTTGCTGCACTTTTACTAATTATAAAATAACACCTGTACAGCCTTTAGACCTTTCAGCTTCATGGCAATCTTAATCATGAAAGATGCTGTAATAATTCAAATGGATCTTACAAACGTTACTTATGTCCATTTTGTTACTAGCTAGAAGGGGTTTTTTGCTTTTCTTGATGGACACCACTTGATATAGTGTTTGCATTGATCAAAAAGGTCACACCAACTGGTATTTTTATGAAGTCAGTGAAAATCCTTTTAACACAGAAGAGAAAACAACCAATTCCTTCACCTACGACCCATACGTTACCACTTTACTTTTTCTAGTTGACTGTCTTTACATGCAATACATAAACAAGGCAGGCAGGGAAGGAAAAAGACATGATTGTGTGTGGAAAAGTAACAGGTACAAGGAGACTGAAGGAAACATTCCAATTTGTAGCATTTGTGGAACGTACAGTTTTACTTTACTGTTTCCTTTCAACTAGATTGCCTGTACAAAAACCAAACTTCAGACGAGACACAGACCTAAGCAGTCAGGGTTTAGCGGTAGCTCAGATGAAAATGAAAGCTACATGCAAAGATTCATTCTAAAGTTGCATAAGGAAATGAGATTTCTTTTCCTGATGATCCCATACAAACCAAAAGGGTTCCTCCTTTGAGGATGAGCTGCCCATCCTTACTTCTTACTTGTTAATAAAAATCCTAAAGGCTTCATATAACTATGTTCAAACTGGTGCAGTTAACATTTCAAATAAGTATGAGACATGACCTGAATGTTATCTCAGCCAAATCACCTGAAAGTTATCACAGTCAACACTTTTGCATTTCCATTTTAACATAACTTTGATACAGAATAAAAGACACGACCATATAATTACAAAGGGGATCTATTAAATTCATAAAATATTATGCTAACTTTTGTCTGGGTAGCATCACGTACAAAGCTATAAAAATTGAATTAAGACAAATTTGAAATGCTCTTTGTTTTTCTGTTGTTTTAATTTCCATTTTTCATGTTTTTTCCAGAGGCTGGTTTTAGTCTATTACACACAATACCTGTCTGTTTCTTGCCCTGTCAATCATTTGGCCATGTATTTTACTGTTCATTGATGCTTGCAGATCTTAAGGTTTTGTATTCTGCAACAAGCAATATGAAATATATTTGTTGATCTTGAAAAAATAAGTCTTTCATAGTCATGTGCTCTAGTTAAATCAGAGATATAAGTATTAAAATTTTTGCTAGCTTTGTGCAGCAAGGAACAGCATGGGAGTTTTTCAGACACTAATGGGAAGCTGGTGGCAAGCCCTGCAACCGTTACCCACAGCAGATCAAGATTTTTAAACACATCACTTCTTTTTCAGTCATTAGTGTCTTCTTAAAGCAACATCATGCTTTGTTTTCTTGATCAAAGCCACAGTCTTAGGAGTTTGAAAATAAATTTCACTTTGGTGTTTTCCTTTCAAAACACGTCAGTCTCATAAGCAGGCTAATCTTTGGTGATGTATTATGATGGATTGCACTTATCCATGCAAATTGTCTGGATAGACAGTTTGCCACTCATTAAAAGGGATTATTCCCCCTGCACACTCCAGCACCACATGCATGCTCACACATGGGTGAGAGCTAGAGGGACATAAGTGTTCACATATGAGTCTCAAGGAAACGCTGCTTTTCCTGGACCGATCACCAGGTTAGGAACAACAGTTTGGATGGGGCTTAGGAGTCACCGACCATTTCACAGGCACCTTACACCGGGGACACCTCCAACACCTCCAAAGCACATCCCCATGAGCCATGCAGACATGATGAACTTCTCTGAAATGGCAAATCACTGCTCTGAAGGACAGTTTGAAACTCTCCACATAACCTTCTCATCCATTTCCTTCCTCAGTAGCTGCTTCTAAAACACCTTTATACACAGATTCTTTTTCACTAGTTTACTAAAGCACTTCTCTCCATTTCTAAGATATTAACAGCTTGCTTCTGGGTTTCAATGGGAGTATTGTTTGAATATAGTTTATCCGGTGACCGTTTTAAGAGCTCACATATTTCTCTTCAAACATATTACAGCTCCAGCTTAGTTAAAAAAAAAGTGGAAAGATTTAAACCACCCAATTTGCACAATTTAAATATTTCCTTATTTCCTGTTTATTTCCTTTCTTCTGTGATATAAAAAAGAAAGACTCTATTATGTAAATCAAGGCGTAGATTGGTATTCCAGAAAAAGGTAGAATCCTTCAGCTGGGAAGGAAAAAAAGCTATCAGTGAAATTACTAAACACAGCTGATCTCTTGTTAAATCCCTGTGCAGTCATATTAGAACAAATACCCGATTAATTATATTCTTGTGTGCTGTGATCCAGAATAGTTTATTTATCGCCTTAAACTGCATCTACAGCCAGACATCTAATGAGCAGTAGCTTTTCCCAGTAATACAGATAATCTCTTTGCAGAGAATTAGTTCCTGGAAAGTAGAAATGCACCTTTCCTCGGATTCCATTTTATACTTTCAATTCCCAGGAGAATGTGGAGTGGATCATAAGGAAGAAAAGGAAGAGGGAAAGACAGATTAAGGATGTTACAGTAATATTCTTTTGTTCAACATCTGCATGCTAGAGAGATTACACAATCTTCACCAGATCAGCAAAAGAAGATTTGAAGCGACTAGTGTTAAACCTTCTGAGCAACTGAAACACTCCATTTTCTTCCTTACCACATCCCCCAATCTTTCCAGGTCCAGAGCCAAGAAATATTCCAAACCTCACCTAGCGTTTAGTATATTCTTTCCATCTTTTAAAAACCCTCCTCTCTCCCCAGCAAGATCAAGTGAAATTTGAGGAAGAATTTTATAATGCCACAAAGCACAGGTAACATCTTGGGGTTTTTTTGCATCATAGAACCAGAATATTTAACACAGAAATAAGAGTCCCTGATTCTCATCAGTAACACAACCTGTCCAGAAAATGAAAAAAGGTTGAGCTCAGGAAATCAATGGAGGGACCTCAAAACTTGTTTTTCCCCCACTACGCAGTGAACATGGAGACAACAAATATTTTATTGTACCTAAAACAGGAGAGGTACAGCTGACACTGCACAAGTGTTGCATGATAACACCGAGCAGTAGATATTTATTGGGTCAAAACCAATTTTCTATCATATTCATGATGAAACAGAGCAGCTGGTTACTGAAATGCTAAGGAAGACTACAGCTCTCGTTTGTCCAATGCTTGACACAACAAGCAGGAGGCCTTGGTTCACGCACTAAGAGCCACGTGAATTAATATGGAACTTCTCTCTCTCCATCATATCTAATATTAATTTGCTTCTTTGTTTTGTATTCTGTGTTTACAGCAACAAAACTGTCTGGAAGGCACACAACAGCACGAGGAGCTCAACACTCATAATCCTCTGCTGACTGAAATTCAACATGAAAACTCCAGAGGTGGCTGGGCTCAGGACAACAACGCACCGATGCCATTGGCTTCCCTCCTAGTAGTTACACCTACACCCCTACAGAGACCAATCCAACCTGCAGCAAAACACCCAAACATCACAACAAAAGGATATTTCTGGTTATGGTGGGTAAACAGAGCATATATTTTTTAAATAGCAGGCAAATGCTGGGGTACAAAAACACAGCACAACTACACAATTGGTGAGGTATTGCTCAGCTTGTAGAAGCTGCACTATGAGAATGCAGAGCTGCTGAGAGGTGAAAGGAGGAGATGGTCCACTTAACTTCATTTCTTTAGTAAGGTAGAGACATAAAAATTACATTCCAAGTGTTCAAACAAAGCAAGGTGCTGGAAACCCACGGTATGATTGGGGTAAATCCTTTCTCTTGCTTTCACAGCGGTTGAGAATCCCCGACAAAACCATTTGTTTGGGCACGTGGAGGACATGAGTTTACAAAGGGCTCAGGGCTAACCCATGTGCTGAGGCCATAAGGACATCAGTGAAGAAAATGGGACCTTTTTTTTTTTTAGGGAAGAAAAATGGAGGTTTTGGGGATGATCTGCCATAACTCTGAACAACAGGCAAGACAGTAATCCTGTGGTGGATTGCTGTGGACCTCAGAGGGTCATTCTCCCTCCTTAGCAGTCCAAGTGCTGCAGCCCTTACCTCAGTGGATTCAGCTGCAGTGGGATCATCACCACAGTAGGAACAGTTATAATACATCAATGTAGTGAACCCACTTTCCTTAATGTAAACAAAGCCTGGAGCCTCCTACAAATCATGCCAGGCATGCCCTGAGGAGAAACAAGATTGATTTTACTGCTTGCCTCAGAACCCATTGATTATATTCTTAAAGCATATTAGTAAAGTATAATTCAACTGACGATAAATTCCCTATGATTTACCTTGCAAATACCTCCTTCGCTAAATTTCTTGTGACTTTAACATTTGCCACCTAGCTTTGCCCGTTTGATCAAAATAAAACGTGCTACTTTGACCTGATGCATAGCAATGTGGTGTGAAGCAATGAGAGTCAATTTGCTGGGCATCACTGAGACATAATGTGGAGGGATACTATGTCGATTTGCAGAGTGAATCAAAATGCCTAAGCTTTCTCTTTTGTGATATCTGCAAATCGCTGAATAATGTGGTTCACTGACCAAGTGAATTATTTTCAAGGAGTTTGGCACATCTTTAATTACAAGATATGTAAAGATGAAATGGAAGCACGCTGTGCATATTTCTTTATGGCTGCTGAACTTTTCTTATGGAAAAGCACCTGTTTATATTAAACTGTCTCTAGAAGGCATAAAATGTACAAGGTATAGGTTGACAATATATTTCTCAATGCATATAACTTAGCAGCTGAGCAACCTTATAAGGTATGGATCAACCATGTATACATATTGTACCTACACACACAAAGCTACACGTGCAGAAAAATACAAATGTGCAGAAAATAGATTTCTTCCTATTACAAACGTCTTCAAATTTAGGCAGCACACCAACACAATTATAATGTTACTCTTGCAATTCAGGAAGACTCAAAAAAGAATTCACATCAGGCGCTCTTTACTAAACATTTATGTGCCCTTTATGCTTCAAAAATCAGGTATTTGCATGCTGACAATGATTATGGAAATGCCCTGTTATGAGACTCAGGTCCCAGAGGGTTCCCCAGCTGAAAGCAATTCTCCTTTAAAGGTTTCATCATGGTCCAAATCAGTGCTTCTTAAGACACAATTTTCAGTAATGCAATAAATACCCTGTTGGATGGGTGCCATTTGCTTTCCTTCCAAGCACTGAGCCCTCCTTGCTTTGCAAGAGCAGCCCCCAGTGAAGAGTCTCTCTGCTGATTTTGATGGGCTGTAAGCAGATGACATCCATGTTTTAAACTTTCACTTTGGGTAAAATGTTGCAGTCGATGAGAATTCATCACCAACCCTGCTCAGAGCAGGAGGTGAGTCTAGATGATCTCCTGAAGTCCTGTTTAACCTGAATTGTTCCATGATCCTACAGCCCTCTACAACTGAGCCCTCTGGGCTGGGGCAGACACACTGCAGTTACACAGATCTAATAATATTTTGGCTTCACTGTGTGCAGCTGGACTACTCTGACCATTTCAGTTGGGGCTGTAAGGTTTTAACTAAAGTGGAGAGTCAAAACACACATCCCCACTGTTACTGAAATGTGCCTTAGATTTGGTAACAAATATTGTGAAGGTAGCGTGATTTCTTTGCACACATTCTCTTAGAGGTGCTATGCTTGAAAACACAAAAACCTTACCATCAGACCTTTAACCTAACATAAATGCTTATAGCAGGAATAGATGGAGATTGAAAGCACTGCTGAGTTCTGTGTATCTTTGGCAACACAATTAAACCTGCATTCTAAGAAAGAAGTCTTATACAAAAAAGTTGATGCAACATATGTGGGGTTTTTTCATACTTAAAGCATCTAACGTGAAAATAGACCTCTGAAATTTACCCTACTTCAACAGAAATATCATTAATAAAATAAGGGACATTAGACTGAATTATGAAATTATAAAATATTACATGTTAATTGGACTGAACTATTACAAAATGCCTTTGTTTGTTCAGGTAACCAGAACTTGGCACAAAAGTACAGCACGAGTGAACCTCAATGCACAGACTGAAAGAATCCCCATCTCGGTGTTATGCACCTGCAGTCTCTGTCCATGGGAATGCAGAATCTAAGTATGTGGTGTGTTTCACTTAAAAGCATTTTTCTGCCATTTCTCTAATTTTAAAATAGATATATATATATTTTTTAAAAAAAATTGAAAATCTAAAGAAGCAAACCACTATTCTCCCCTACTGAAACACCAAACTCCTGGTTTAAAGTGGGATAGAAAGCGTGAACTAAAAGAAGAAGCTCAATCAGCTGTTCTGCTTCTGCAAATGCTTTGTCTCCCTCCCCAAACACCCAGTGCCACAGACAAGAACATGCAGACCCTAATCTTAACCAGGACCCCTAATGGACAAGAAGTCCTCACAGCCTTCTGTGTCACTGCCTCAAGAGACTGCACACACAGTGACTGTCACCACCCGGGACTGCCAGGACAGACTGTGTGTACTTTGTACCTCCACAGCCTTTGCTTCAAACTGAGGTGTACCTTCAATGCTCATCTCACACCAAATCATGCCAAGATTATTTGCATCAAGAACACAATGAATACTGCATGGCCAGGGACAAGCAGGTTCGCAGTTGCCCAGACACAGTCGCACCACACTTTCCAGGAACACCTCAGCAGCCAAGGATGGACACCCTGCCTAGAGTACTCCTCCTGTCCTGTTGAGAAGCTTTGGGCTTGGGAGAGTAATTTGACCAGTGTAGAGCATGTATTAGGCAATAGAAGATAGATTAGAGGTTGCATTTTGCAAGCACATTGTATTATCTCTAAGTAAGGCTACCCAGGGTTCGGCATTGCAGCCTGAGACCCCAGAAGTCAGAGAGCAGCAGGACAGCACAGTGACAATGTAGTTCAAGACCTAAATAGAGAGCAGAGCAGACCTGCTCGGTGTGCTCACAGTACCGGTGTGCAGCTCAGCCCCATCCCAGATCACAAACAAGAGCACACCATCTCCTCGTGTGCTTTGATTTCTATTGGAAAGAAACCAAGGTGAAGAGAGGCAGGAAACCACAACAGGCTCCCAGAGGTGCTGCAGTCTGGATGGGCAGAGGGCCAAGAACACAGGGCTTACCCGAAAGCCTGCGCTTCCCTCAGCGCCGACACAACCACATGGACCTGGTGCTATTTCAAGGAATCCTTTTATTCCACCAGCTGCTACTACTGAAGTCTGAAACTGAGACCCAGTGTGTGATCTCACGGATGAGTGCAAAGCTCACAAGCTCTCATGTCTTAACAGAGGAGAAGAAAGGCTCTGTTTAGTTGTGCCAGAATAAATGAAGTGCAAAGGTAGTTGGGATGCCTCTTGAAGCTGTTTAGTGCTGGCAGTCAATTTGAATCACCCTGAAGAAAAGCATAGGATTTCTTAGGGAAAGTACTACGCCTCAATGGCTTTAAACTATTTTTGTGCTTCTGTGATCCTGGGCTGCTCTGAATTGCGAGGATGTGGACTGGCTGCTGGGTTCCTCAGGTTGCTCTCTGCACACAGCAGCAAGACAATCTTTCCCCAAACGGATGCAGGGCTTTTCAGATGCTTTGTGCTTTTCCTAGGCACAGCCTGCGAGGAGCAGAGGGGCTCACCAACGCTATTTTAGGGCAGTTTTTCTGGGGGTCATCTGGAAATATCACTCCAGCTGTGCTACTGCTGTGTTCAGATGGGGAAAAATAAGAGAAATGAAAGCCTATCAGCAGCATGGGACAGTGACCAAGTGTTCAGACAAATTTATTATTTAAGGACAATTTTTTAGAACTGTTGAAACATTTATCTGCATGAAAACTAAAAGGATCTGTTTGGAGAAGACTGTTCTACATTTTAAAGTGCAGATTTCAAACAAATAACCAAGACCAAGTAGAATACAAGCTTGTAACTCTTCATTTAAAATATTAACTGATGAACACTCTTTTTAGATTCACCTGCATAAAACCTCTGGGTTTCAGTCCTATCAGCTACTGACTAGACTCAGTGAGACAGTAGTAAAACCACTTTGAAAAAAGGTATCAGTAAGCACTAAAATAACAAAAGATCAGTCCCTCTCCATGCTTCAATCCACATACACCTCAGGAATTTCTGTATGAGATGTCACAAAAGCAATTTCTCGCAGGAGAACAATACAAACCCCTCTGTCTCAACTTCTCAGGTGAGCACCAGTAACAACAAAAACACATCCTCTCCTCCTCACAAACGAATGGTGGATGATTACTGGGCAAAATAAACTCTTTCATCAATAATGACCTGTCAAATATGCTTCCTTCTGTCTTTCTTTCTGTACTTCATTTGTAAAACTAACAGCACCACTTACATAGCCCCCTAGAAAAAGTACTGATCCCACTGCCCTGGGTTGGAGCCACTGCATTGGATGCTGGCAATAATTACAATTTCATGCATAATATTTCTGTTTGAAGAAGGCTGACTCCAATGCAGGCTTATATAAGATGTTCCACTGAAAAAAAAAGAATCAAAGAAAACAAACCAGAACAGTTAT
Source organism: Dromococcyx pavoninus (assembly GCA_033558185.1). NCBI lineage: Eukaryota > Metazoa > Chordata > Aves > Cuculiformes > Neomorphidae > Dromococcyx > Dromococcyx pavoninus. Next base: position 1,346,277 of record JAUMJL010000066.1, read on the forward strand.
CAGATGATGTAAGACTTGCTGATTTCTTTGCCACCTTTTGTGCTAAAGGAAATAAACCATCTACTCGGTCAACATGTGCTACCAATAAGTCGGGCTAATTAATGGCAGACTGCTGAGAAACCAAAAAGCATTCCTTATCAGGATAGGAAAGAAGCCCAAGTTGGTTTCTGATGTTTAAAGTTACTTGCAGGAAACTGCCCAGCCAGGCAGAGCTGCAAACCCTGCTTGACTTTCAGAAAGAGGAGAAGGGGAAAAAAAAAAGGTAACATTAGTTTTACTTCAAGTATTGCCAGGACCCTTAAGAAATTATGTTAAGAGCATTTGTGTGAAAGCAACAAAACACTTCCATATCTCTGAAATGGATTTTCTTCCCAATGTTTTTGCCTCACACAAAGTGCAAAGAAATAAAAAAGAAGTTAATTCAAAGGATTTTTAGGAGGTTGAAAATATACACAGTTAATGTTATGTTTAGTTTTTAATCAGTCTGCCAATCAGCACAAGTGCTCGTTGGTTTCAATGTTGCTTAAAGCCTGTACTCTTGTAGATGATTCATGATGAACAACGGTATCTGGTACGATAACCTGCAAGTTACACAACTCAATTACCTACAGGTAGGGTAATCCTGTCCTTATTAACTATGCAAAGCTCTTGCCAACAAAAAAAAAAAAAAAGAAGTACAAGCCACTTAATTAAAATGGTTGTGTCCTATCATCCAGAATCTCAGGTTTATAAAGTAAAGATTAAAATCAAATTAATGGAGTCTTACGGCTGATTTGCCTTTCCATGGTTTGTCAGCGCAACTAATAGAGATCTTTGCTCTCTGCAAGGAAATGCATTTTTCCCAGTTCTCACTTCTAAATCTTTGGTACAGAAAATTGTATCATTAGCATTGCATAAGACTATGGTGAAGAGATTCACTATGGTACCATGATGTTGCAGGCATTTAAGAACTTGTTTGGGACCACTTTTTGCACTTGTTCATTTAAAAAGGAGAGATGCAAGAATTCCAGAAGACAAGCCTCTTAAAACAGAGCAGCCACCATCAAACAACTCGGCATCAAATATTCGTATTTCCTCTGGCTTTAAATGAAAAGAAAGCATTAACTCCCCAGATTTGCCTTTCTCCATTGCCTAAAATAGTAGTACTGACAAAACTGGAACTATCATTCTGGACTGTGAGGAAGTAAAGTAATATTAAAACCAGCTTTCTCTCCACAAGGTACAGCATGTAACTTCTTTCAGGGGAGGATTAACTTCTTCATGTTCAAAGAAAACTAGGGCAAGCAGAAATGCAAGTATTGAAATCTAAAAATATTCTTTTAGTCCACAGAAAAGTAATGCTACAAAAAATCTATGGGATGAGAAGTAGAACACCTCCAAAAGAAACTTGCACACGTTGGAGACATGGGAAAAAACACCTCTTTAAAATGGAAGTGTGGATTGAAACCCATAGCTACATTATATTAAAAAGTAAAAATAGTTCTGACTGAGTAAAATATTATTTTGAAGGACCCTAGGTAGCTTTTCACACCCCACACATACATAGACACTGTCAATCAAAGAATGCCTCCAACACTGAGCTGAAGCCTTGCAGACATTTTAAGCCCACAGTGGAGGCAAGCAGTGGTGAGCACATTTTTCTATTGGCTGAAGGAAAAGAAGGGATATAAAATAACAGGAGACTTTCTTAAAACTGAATTTTAGATGTAGATGCAAAGACGCAGTTCACAACATTCAAAGAAGCACATATTTATCACTCTAGACAGTGGCTAGAAAAGCAACAAACAGATTATGGATCTCCACCTTTTCAGCTGACATACTGGGGAAAATAAACTATTCAAGAATGAATGATGCCAGACTTAATGTCTCATTAGAAATAAAATCTCATCCCAGCAAAAACTCTCTTCACCCAGCAACGTACATCCTGTGCTCAGACTGAGTGATGCAGGGCAAAGCGTGCTGGAAATGATGGTTCTTGTCACAGACAGAAAGTACAGTTGTGATTAACTTGGACCTTTATGCAACTCAAGAATGAATTTTGTCACAAAGGCAAACACTGTTCTGGTTTTAATATCTGCCTAATTTCTGGTTTAATAGTTTTCCCCTTGAAATAACTTTTCAGTAGATTCCTGGAGCAGGTATTATCTTTCCTCCATAAACCTTGAGATAATGTAACCATAATGATTTTCCAAATAAAAAGTGAAAGACTATCAGGACAAATATCTCCATTTTTATTCCATTGAGATATTATTATGGTGATGGTAATAATTCCACAGAGGAATTACTTAGAATACACACTCAGCGCTGACCTGACCTAGCTATAACTCAGATGATACCTTTCCTAAGTTGGAAGAATTTATTTTCATTTTCAACTGAGCTCATCTAATCAAAATGCTTCATTGTGACAAAGAGTTCATTGTTCCTGTGCAAACTGCAGTTAGCACTAAAGCTCTGCTATGAAGAACCAGACTCTGCTACAGCAAATTCAGCCAACGGGAAGCTCAACTTGGCAAGACAATTTTCAGATGAGCAAAATAAATAGTATTATATTTTTTTATTTACAAAGTAGGCTTTTAACAGCCCCTGTTGGTAACTGTCTATATTAATTCAACACTAATATAAGCTGTGGACACTTAAGAGTGAAACACCACCTATCCTTAAATTCTGCCTGTTGCAGACTGCTGTAACCCAGATGGTGAAGGGACTTGAGGCAAAGCTGATGAAGAGCAGTAACGTGTTTTATTAGGCCAGTTTTGGGGAACACAAGGTTTGCTCAAGGTCAAGACTTCAGAAGTTTTCACGTCCAAAGACCTGTTTGTATCCTGCAACCACATCAGGCAATTTAACTAAGACATTACCCTTCCCTCTAAGCACTGTTATTTCAGATGTTACCATACAGGTACTGAGGAAATGAGGACTCAGACCTGATCATTCATCTTTTTGTGTCCTTTGGGCCAAGGCACTTAATACTACTTGGGTATCAACATATTTTCCTCCTGGAAATACAGTGTAAGTCAGTATCCTAATTAGTCTTAAGCTGAAAATCCATTAGAACTCGGCAATGGCAAGAGTAACTCCAGCAACAGGTGACATTAGAATAGGAATGGCTGTTCAGAAAAAGAGGAAGACTGTAGACTTCATTTCTTTTTCTGCTATGGATTAGTTCTCAGATTACTGATACAGAACACATAGAAACCTCAACTGGTAGGAAATGACCTGTCTGAAAGTGGTAGTTGTGTCTCCAATATAGCATACATGCAGTCTCTATAGACACCCATAGTGGAGGCACCTTGCAGACACACAGCAAGAGACAAGCTAACAGACAAAGCATGCACTACTTTCTGCTCAAATCCTATATACGAGTCACATTTTTGTGCTTCGGAAATTCATGCAGTGCTTAAATTATGATTTGAGCAAAAAATTTCATTCAGTAACAGACCATAGGTTTTTTAAAAAACAAACCAAACAGTAGCATGCAATTATGAGTTTAGAACTTGACTTCTTTTCTCCTCTTTAGAAGACCAGGATATTAACAACTGTACCACTCAAATTAATTATCAATTACAGCAGAAAGAAAAAAGGTTGTGATATATCCAAATCCATAAAACAAGTTAGCAGCAGGGAATGTGCTTTGCATTCTCTGCTTATTCAATTATTGGTCTGTAATGCTCCTTGGGAAGGCCAGAGCCGCCTTGTCCTCGTCCCAGAGGAGACAGGAATGTTACTGGGCTGAGGTCATTCCAACAAGGTGACTCACTCCTCTTTCAAATTATATCAGTCCAAGTAGACTCCTTTAGACAGGTATAGCTCATGCCCTCGCCAAACAAGGTCCCATGACAAACAAGGTGTGGAAATAGTTTTTAGCTTTTCAGTTTTTCATAGAATCTTCCAGTTGGAAAAGAACTTGGAGATCACCTAGTCCAACCACACCCATCTTCTGCTAAACCATGTCCCTCAAAAACTCATCTATCCTTTTTTTAATCACCTCCGGGGATGATGACTCAACCACCTCCCTGGGCAGCTGTGCCAGGGCCTGACCACCCTTTTCAGAGCTCATTTATGAAAAAAATAATGGGGGAAACACATTTTTAGTTCTTCCATGGTATGAGAAATGTTCATTTGCTCACACCTGCAGAAGGGTCGGTGCTGCCACGGGCATTCTGGTCTTCTGACTTCAGCTCTCAGCAGCTGCAGCTTCCATCCTGGGCTGTTGCTGCTCAGCCCCCCCATCACTTATAGGTGACAAAGGACTTGGAGACAAGCTAGATCAGAGCCTTGAGTAACAGCGATCACATTCACTAGGATTTATGTTCCTGTAATTGCTGCTTATTAAATGGATACTCTGATGAACCTGCTGGAGTCTAAAGCTCTCAGTACCACCTCCTCAGTTCCTGCCAGATGGAATTTTTCATTCATCTGCCACCTCCTGCTCTGCAGCTTTACCACTGTGCCAGAATTGGTAAGCGGTCCCAGCTTTTGGGTGGTGATCCCAGGAGTACCAAATACTCTCCAGCCCAAAACTGAGTTCATTTTCTACCCTCTGCTCTGGCAGATACACTTCTAAATGAATACTGCTGTGTTTGCTGATTGTTTTACGGTTTGTTTACTTCTTGAGTATGTAATATTGTTGGGGTAATGTTGTTTTTAATTAGTTGGAAGAACTATTGTTTCAGAAGGCTGAATGCATTTGCTAGCAAGGGGTCTTTATAAATACAATGAATGTTATTGGTTACGCCTCCACAGATGGGTACTGACAGCTGCCAGCCAGCTCTGCCCATGCTCAGAGTTAGACTGGACCCAAGCCAGCACCAGTTCAGAAGCCACATCAGTTGCATTAGCAAAATGTTGGGCCCAAAAGCCTCTTGGAAAAACTAATCTGAAAAATAGGAGCGTTTCAAGTCTTCAAAAAAGTCTCATTTGTCATATGTTATTCAACAAATGTGCCATAAATTTTCATTGTTTCAACTGCACAATGTGATGGAGCCCAGAAGACAACCATTAAATAAATTAAGAACCAAGTAAGTTATCAAAAAATTAACTCAACTCTATCTACAGCTGAAGATCCGCAGAAAGCAGAGACGCGAAGGATGATCACATATACAAAAGAAGTTAGCTATTTGCATATATACATATTAGATATAAGCACATACATGTTGTCCATCAGAGCTCTGACTGCTTCAGTAGTCCTTCTCTACACCTCCCTGTGGAAAGGCCTTGGAAGAACATGAATGGGACAGTTAAGCTCTGTCTGTATCTGCAGGGGAGAGTGAGAATTTCCAGACCTTGTCACTGTACAGGAGGGCCCTTGGTGGATAAGCACTCACAGCACATCAGAGGGGTCAGACAGAGCTGATAGGGGAGCAAAAGGCCACCCCAAGAGCAACACTGGCTGCTTAGGGCCTCTGATAGCACCAGATCACCCCCATTCTCCCAGAAGTGGAACAAGGAAACATGATGCAATTCACATTTCCTTCCTCTCAGGTCCATGTTGCAGGTTTGCCTATAAATAACTACTTTGACCTAGTTCTTGGAGCAGCTGATCTCGATCTCGGTGCCTGGTATAGTTTACAATGAGAAACTAAGCAGCTGGAGACTGGAGCACACGTGTTTCCTTCAGCTCTGAGAGTTGTAACCTCTACTTGTTTCGCTCTGGATTATTTTATATCTACAGAAGTGTAGATTATTATGAATACATACAGACCAGGATAAACTATCCCATGCATATGTCTGCTCTGTTCTCTCTCAGCAAGGAAATAACCCACTGCTGGAGTCCAGACCTTTCTGGCAGCTTGGAAGCCATGATGATGCAAATTCTGTCTAAGGGCAAACATCTGGTATCCTCATTATACAGAGCTAACACTTTTCTGCAAAGAACAAGGAGGCAGAAATATGTCTCCATATGGGAAAGGAACTATGACTGCATGCCAGCTCTCTCTTTGCAGGTCACAGCACAGACAGTCCATGCCAGGACTGATTCTACAAGAACAAGTATTCACTCAGTAAAGAGGAGAGCAGAGGGATCATCAGAAGAGACTCTTCACTTAGGGGAAAATAAAGAATGTGAGTGGAACCTCATCCTTGGGAACACATTATTACACAGAAGAAAATACATATTAAGAGGACTGATGTGGTAGGCACAAGGTCTCCTCCTCCATTTCATTTTCTGTGCAAGTACAAATTATCTTCTATTTCTGAAAAAGCTGGTATTATGTGCATCCGGTTCATGGTCTTTACATCACTTTTGCTGCCCAGGAAACATTATATTATTGTGGGTAGTTGTCTGGAACTTGTTTATTTCCCCTTTGTTTCTGCTCAAATTATCATATTGTTATTAAATTCTTGGTGTAGTATTTCCCCAAATCAGTAAAGCTAAGCAGAGATAACACAAAAGCGAGTTTCTGGAACACATTCTTTAAGAAAAGCAGCATCCAACAAATCCCACAACAAGCACTTATTGGCACTTCCACTAATGTAAATAAAATCTATTGGTTTCTCAGAAAAACAATCACTTCAGTCTTGTTATCAGAGGACAGAATCTGGGTCAACAGATGCATTTTGGATATGCACCAATTCTTAAATGATTTAGTATTCTGATCTGTGGATACAAAAAGCAATTTCCTACATCTGCAGTACTCTGCACAATGTGCAATTTCATCCTACCACCTACACCATTGTAATCATTAAATGTTATAAAACATCTGATAAAAGAGAAAATATTCTGATATATGACTATAATGTAAATCAGTGCTTTGGATTATGGTGTGATACTAGTTCAGTTATTTGTATGTGTTTCAACTAAAAACATCCAACTGGATTTCAACTATCACAAGATTAATCTCACTAATACTTTATATACAGATGGTCAGACAAGAAAAATTAGACAAATATGAAAAATTAATATATTCTTCTTGTATAATATAAAATATGCTTTGTCTCCCAGAAGATTATAACTGAAGCTTCCTAGTATCGAGAATAAGTAGACTAACAAATACGGGCCCTCTGCTTTGTGGGAAGTTTTTCATTCTGTCCCAGCTCAAAAGTTATTGTAGGACACAGGATATCCACAAAGCACAGAAATATAATTCAAAACATAAAGGACTGTAACCCTTGGTACTAGCACTGTAACATGCTATCTGAAAAGATAAAATGTTTCAACATATCCTGGTCACTGAAATTAATTAACAAACATCCAGCAGTTTTTTGCAGTGTCAAATAGAATCTCATCATTGAGCAAAGGCAGAGGACCTGAATTTGGGGTCTACCTTTGCCTCCTACTGTCATGGTTTACAAATTAATCTACATTTTTAAAACCACAAAAAGGTCTGGACAGAAACAGGTGCCCAAGAGATGCACACTCTAAAGCTCACAACATTAAAGACCTTGATTCTCACAACCTGTGGCAATAGTTGATCTGCTAAAAAGAAGGCGCGTGGCCAGAGCAAACATTTCTGGCAGCGCGAGGATCATAGAGGTCTCAGATGGACAGAAAAAACAACGGATACCGACATCAAAATATTGGCAGCTTTCACTGTTGCTTTTCTTTCCAAATAAAACGGGCAAAGAAAAGGACTAGCTTTCCCATCCAAGCTCAGTTCTCCAGTGAGCAGCATTCTGTAGCTGTAATTATAATCTTGCATTTGTGTGTACGCTAATTTCCCGGGCAAGTTACATTTCAGCTTGAACATTTTAGCATGTAGAGACCAGCCTCAATAACAAAAATAGCTGCTGAGTTCAGCAACCTGCAGCTTTTTATAGTCGACCTTGCAGCTCTGCAAGATAGTGGCTCTGAGCCACTTCATTATTTCAATGAAGGAAATGTGGCTCTGTGAGTCTCTTGGGGACTAACAAGACCCAAAAGATAAGCGGTTTCCGGCTAAGTTCTTTTTATTTGTTTTATCTTGGTCATTCTCATTTCAAAAGTTGCATTTGAACTTCTTCCATGTCACACGCCGGTCACAGCAAGCAACTATCAGTGCAATTAATCATATTTCAATTGGACTTCAATCCCCAAAATGACTACAGCAATATAATTACATATATAAACTAAGAACAATGAATAAATGCTGAGCAGTTGCATGACAGGCTGACTGTCTATCTGTTTGATTGTGTGATTCTGGCAATCAGCTGCAAATGCCTAATGAAAAAAGAAATAGATATATTTTGGTACAGTTCTTTCTTGTTTGCGTTTGAGTAGCAAGAAAGTTAAAGAGGACAATTCTAACTTTTTACTGCAGCAGGAGTGGGAGTGATTTGCTGTTGGCTGGGCTGCTGCAGCTGTGAGTGGCTGAAAACCTACTCCTCTCCTCCACCCCACCCACCCCTCACCAATAGAAGCTCTGGAAAATAATAGATTCCAAACAGGAACAGGACCTGGGGCACCCACACTCCTGCACTCAGTAATTTATCCATTCCCACCTCTTTCTTCTGCATCATTAAAAAAACCTTGAGCAAAACATTAAAAAAAAAGTTTTCCAGTCCTGTTGATGGCAGAAGAAACCACATCCTCAGCCACATAAGCAGAGATATTAGTCACTCATGTAATATTCACGCTACAGTATGCTCATGTTTACAAAAATCCTTGCTTAGTCTGGCCACACCAAAAAAAGGGATAGGAGCAGCACCTTTACTACTTTTTCACAGAGTTAATAGGAACAACTGCTGGCAACAGATTAATTATGGTCATACCAAGTAAAACACACAGAGAGCTAACTTAGTTGGAAAATAATATATCTCCACGTTCTCTTAGAGGATTACCATTATGAGAGTCCCAAATAGGAGTAATGTTTACCTAAGTGTGCTCTCTGCCTCCAGAAGAGGATCTTCCCAGCTAGCAGGCGTGTGGAAAGGCATATTCCCATTGTCCAAGCTTACAATGCATCATTTGTGTAACACTGAATCCCAACTTAATTAAACAGCTCCAGAGACCAGGCAAATCTCAATAAACACGGGCAAGTGGTCGAACAGCCCTATTTACATGTGTGTCACAGCTCGCCGGGTATCGCTCCAAAAAGCATCTGTCTCAGCAGTCTCATCTGATTCTTAGAAACAAGCTACACTTCGCATTTTTGAATTCAACAAAGATCACACAGCTGCCAACGTACTATCAAAGCCTAAAGACCAAATAAATGTTTGGCTTCCCTCCAGCCGTCCTTGCTGTGGTATTATTACTGACAATAGAGTCAGAGCAGCAAAAGCAATGAGATGGCAAATTTACACATGTGCCATGGTTTTTATACGTTGTCTACATTTGCTGCTACAAGACTCTAAGCAGAACACTGGTGAGCATCTTCTGGTTGCAAAAGCTGACCTATTTTAGAGCTTTATGAAAGCTGTAGAATGTTATTAGCGTACAAAAAAAACCCTGCAGATGGGCAAAATGATCTAAGAAAAACAATTCAAAGGTGTTTTGTTTATTTTCCCATGTGGGTAGTAGAAATAGATCAGAACTCTTTATTTTGTCTGGGCTGCATTTTGCACTTTTTTGAAGAAGTAGTGTAATATCCATAAAAATTGGAGACCAAACGGTTGATGTTTCCCTTGACATCTGCTCATTTCACTTCAGTACACACATTCCCCTGCCCTTGCAACAGGAGCAGCACACATACATCCAAGGGTAGAATTTGTATTTGACCTGTGTAGGGAGCTCTGCTGCGTTTTTCAGCTCAGTTAATATCCCAACCACCCTCTCATCAAAAGCCAATTGCGTCTGCAGATAAGAAGCCCTTCTTATAGACAGTAATATGACTTTTTGATCTGTATCAGATGATTAGGACAGTGAGTGAAGACAACTTCTCCTTTACTACCTCTCCCATTTGGTGAATTTCCACCGTGCATGAAGATCAGCAGAAAGCAAATGGTAAAGAAAATGCAGCCAGAGGATGGAGGCAGCTCATGACATCACCCACGGCAGTGCCCAGGCCCAGTCTTGAAAACTGCTTCCTGTGAAAGCCTGAACACTCACAGGACCCCTGAGGTGGAGGAATGTCAAGCATGTAGCACCTCCCTGCTCTGCCCTACCTTGCCATGAATAGCTGTGCTTTGGTCTCCTTCCCTTCATTTAAATTTAATCTGTGTGTCCAGAGAGGATGAAGACAAGGCACAGTCACATTCCCCACTGATGTAAAGGCAGCTTGCCCTAGGTTTGCAAATTTAGGGTCATTTCCCTGCATTTTGGGAGAGCAGCTCTTGGAAAGTAGGGTAAATGGAGCAAAAGAGAGTTGTGGATGAAAACACATGCTAAGGACAACCCGTTGCCACTGTAGATTCTCAGGCATGGAGTTTGTAGGTTTTTTTCCTCCAAGGCTTCTTTTACTATACTATTTCTTCAAAGTTTGTGGTATCTGTGTAATTTTTCAGTCAGGGATTAGGGAGGATTAAGTCCTCACTAGCCTGTGTCTCCCAGGGAGCGTTAGCTTTACACACAGGCTTTATCCGTATTTCCAGTGCAAGTGTTCACACTCCACTCAATAGACATGAGCAGTGCTTTATTTTACACACTACAGCATGCAGTCAGGACCCGCCCAGGAGTACACCAAGTTCCTCTCTGGTCTGTCCCTCACTGTCGTTTACCTTCTGTGGGTTGTTTTTTACTTAAAAAACCTCATTATGAAGCAATTGCCTCCACATTGTGCCTCAGACAAGGGTAATTTACAAGCAACACTAACTCCATGACACAATGAGGTCTCCCAGGTCCATCACATACCTATACCAGAGGAAACTCCTTATCTTTTTGAGGTTTGTGGATCCAAAAATTCTACTTAATCCTATTTGATTCAGGCCATTCTCCTCTTGTACATTTTCAAGGAATAATGCCAATCCAACACCACTTTGATTCACCACTGTGTATTTCCTCTGTTAAATTTGTGGAAATTTAGCTTGATTCTGTAGTTAAGCAATACAGAAATAAACAGTAAAGAATATTTACATGGACAAATTCAGTTTCACTTGTATTCTGTGCCACATGTCACATTCACACCAGCTTCAGCCAATCTAAATATCAGTATTACTGAAAAGGCAGGCACTGAAAATGCAAAAAATTCAAGAGTTGCTGGGCATGTCTTCTGGTCACTACTTCACACAAAAGCCTGTCCTGTTCCTACACTGCTCTGCTTAACCATGATGTCTAGATTAAACCTAATATATCCTTGTCTGCAGACGTACCCACATTCTCCATTTCCCTGAAGATATTTCATATTTCACATTCACCACCATCACACTCAACAGGAGTTTATTAATTCGGTGCAACTGGTCAAAAAAAAAAAATCACATTTGTTATGATTGCCTGTCCTGACTAGATAAGTGTACATCAGTTCCTGGACAGCTCAAGTTTGTTTCACACTGAAACTCACGGCAGCAAATTGAACAAAAAAAGTTTGCTGAAAATGACCATAAACAATATTAGAATGGCCAGTATTAATTCCTTAAAGCATAAAAAGATTTGCATTTTTATGTATTGACTGGAAAATACATCCCGAAAAATAAGAACTTAAGGAGAGTAACAGCCCTATCAAGAATTAATGATTGGATATCTCTTCCAAGCCTCTTCATAAATTAAGGTAAATATTAACTCAAGAATATAATGGGTTTTAATAGTGCATGAAAAAAATAGTAGTTTAGATCATAAGTTAGGAAAAAAAGAAGTTGCTCTGGTTATGTTGCCCAGACTTGAATTCCTTTATCATTTGAGATCCTTATTAAGTCACTTGCATGGTATAGATTACAGTTCAATCCTAAAATTCCTCTACATTTATGTTTCTTATGTTTTTTACTTTGATATCCTGCCTGTTTTAATGAAGAACAGGATGTGCAATAGCTTGTTACTTACGGCAGTACTTTGACAAGGAACCTGGATCTTAATAAAAACCAGGAAATAAAATCCTTCATATTAAATCAATTCTTTAAAAAATAAGCATGTGAATGTCATATTTAAGATTAAAGGTATTTCTCTTTCCAGGAAAGGATCATAATAAGGTGGGCATGTGGCTATTTCAGAAACTGCACACATTTGGTAAAGAGCTTATAGAAAACAGTGTCAAATCCCATATTGAACCCAGCTGCTGGTACTTACTTTTTGATGTAAGGCTTACTTCCTGCAGATATACATCAAATTAAATTCTTTACTAAGCTCACAATGGTGTTTTCCCTTTAAGCAGAAAGGCAATACTTACCTGAATGAAATATTATCTCCCTTTAATGGGTTTCTACAGTGAAGCCACATTTTACATTTAAAAAGGTGCAGTGACAGTAGGGATGAAGAGAAAAACTTGCTGTCTATTAAACCAGTTTATTTTCTCAAAAATAGCTTTAATGAAGCCAACTGGGGTTTGTTACACTGATGATGTATCTGGTGTCCTAAAAGCAGATTTGATAGGACTGCTCCTAAACTGTCACTTGAACCCCATAGTTCATATCACTGATGATTTTAAGAGCGTTTCTCTGAACAGAAGCCTGGAGTGTTGTAATTGCAGATGCACTTCAAAAAAAATGGGTAATGGACAAGAATAGTGAGGCGAAGAAAATGGACAAATTTTACATTGTTTTCCAGGCTTTGTTTTGAGGGCTTGAAACATTCAGTCCTTTTGATTGCAAGAAAGAATTCCCACTGGATACAAACCAGAAAGACTTAGCTTCTAATTTTGATTCAGTAACATCTGCAAATACCGTGTCTCTTATCAGGAAAACAAATGAGTGAGAAATAATGGAGCAGGGTCAACAAAGAAGTGCAGTATGTTACATGTTAAGCTCCCTTACATTCTGTCAGTGTCCTTTGCCTTTTGGATATATCTCAGTAAATACAAGGTTCTTAGTAGATGTCAAAAATTTATAAGATTATTCAAGTGGAAGTTAAAATACTGAGCAGAACTGGCTGATGGTTTTGTTAGTCAAAACATACTCTTTCTCTGGCCCTTAATTTAGAAGATAATCCATTTGAGGGTCCAGATATTCATCTAAAATGATCTAGCTGTGGTGTGGGAAGAAGCATGTAAGCACTATGGCAAGGGGTAGGAATAAGCTCAACCACTCTAAGGTAATTTCTGAAATTCCCAGCAGAACCTTAATGTTTAAGAGTGTGGAAGGCACTGGACAGAGGTCCCTCTAACTCCATTTTATAGTGTCTGAACGTTTTTTCCAGATGTGGTAGTTCAGAAAGAAGACAGCTGGTAGGTGCTCTGAGCCCTCAACTCTGCTGTGTAACTATAAAAAATAGAAATAGTGAGAAAGGCAGTGCTTCCACTGAAAGTCTCCCACATGTTGAAAGATTTTAAAAGTTTAAAAGGCATGTTCATTATCAAAATAAAAAGCAAATTAAAATGCCTAGATTTATGCCTAGTAGTTTTCTGGGCATTTCTTTTCCTAACAGCCAGGTCTAGATTGAGCAGCGTTAAGTGGGCTCTTTCTAAATTGAAGCCTGGCTTGGAAACTCTCATGAATACTATTTTTGAGCTCCAAATTCATCTTTTTGCAAGCAAATTACCTCATTGTGAATATGCTTATTTCTGACATTCAATCTTCATAACTTACTTAATCTACATATCAAGGAATATTCATTCACAGGTGATGTTGTCATTCTGCTAATCCTGGCCTTTCGATAAGAGATGATTTGTCAAGCATCAATTTCCTTATGAAAATTTTGGGTCCAATTCCAATATGAGGTCAGCTGATGGGAGCTTTCGACAGTTGACAGACCCCATCAGAACTTGCCTGTTTTCATGCCTAAAGGCAGCTCTCTGCTCTTAGCCTGGCATCTTTTGAATAAGCACTACTTTCACAAGTGACCTTCCTGGAGCATTCGGACCAAGCTTTAAAATGAAGATACCAGTAAAAGTTGCTCAAAAATTGATTTCAATCTTATCTAGCATTGATTTTTTTTTTCTTTACAAGTACCTGAAAGAAGCTTGTAGCAAGGTGGGTGGTGGTCTCTTTTCCCAAGTAACAAGCAGTAGAAGGAAAAGAAATGGCCTCAAGTTATGCCAAGGGACGTTTAGGGTAGGCATTAGGAAAAGTTCTTTCACCAAAAGGGTTGTCAATCACTGGCAGAGGCTGCCTAGGGAAGTGGTGGAGTCATCATACCTGGAGGTGTTCAAAAGACATGGTACTTAGAAACATGGTTTAGCTGTGGCTTGACGTGTTCGTTTTATTGCTGGACTCAATGATCTTAAAGGTCTTTTCCAACCGAAACGATTGTGTGAGTCTGTGAAAAAGTCCGTAAGATCAGACCAAGCCCAAACAAGCAGCCTGCAAGGCTCTCATTACTAACATCACTAAAAAGCCAATGCAAAACAGAAGGCCATAATGACGATGACTATCAACCTGATTTGCAGCAAAGAAGCTTTGCCAGACAAACTGGATGAAAATATCACATAATTAAAATATATTACTATTTCCCTATTTCACACCCAAGGTGTCGTCACAGCATTTGAAACCCAATTTGAACTCTCCAATCTCAGCAAATCAACCCAACCCTCCCAGCTGAGGATGGACTCAAAACCACTGTCATTTGGAGATTGCCACAGCTATGCTGGCTGCTTTCACTGGAGTGAAACTCAGGGGAGCATGAAGGCCAGCCAGGTCCTTTCTCTTTACATCTTAGTCAACTTTACCATTTCTAGAACTAACTTTCTGGTAGTGCTGGCTTCTCGCTGCAGTGGAGACAACCACCAGCTGGGCATAAGTCTGCACATGGAGCCAGGCGGATTTATAAGGACCTGGGGGCTTTTTGTGGATGAGCAGTTCTTAGCATAACCCAGCTTCTCTCCCTCCCTTCCCTGCACAGATTGTTTTGCTCAGATTGTTATATGCAGTTGCATTTCTATACAACACACAGCCAGGGAGGAGGCTGAGATCTGGCAAAACCCAACATTGGCTTCACTGCATGATTTTCTTGGTTTAGTTTGATTGATAGAGCAGACTTCTCCCGGCCCTGTGGGTGTTTGGCTGCTTTTCCTAGAGGATTTCTGATAAGACTTCTCCAGCCACTACTTATCTGCTACAGACAGCCAGTTTCCATCCTCACAGCTACTTTCTCTTGTCTATTTACTTTCAGTAGACGGACTCTCATGGCTTCTACAATGCCAAAAATGCCTCAACATTTTTTTACATATCTCTCTGTCTCTGTATGTATGAACTAATGTTAAAAATAGGTGGCACACGTACACCTTGTTCCCCATCTTCTGCCTAACTTGCAGTGCTTTCTTTGAAGCAAGACCCACTTGCTTGAGCTAATCTCATTTCATGTCTTCCAGACAGGCTGCTTGCCACGCACATGCCTGGGCAAAGGCAAAACTTAAGGCTTCTTGTTGCTCACAGGGGTGTAGGCAAAATCCAAGCCAGACCTCCACAGGGCAGTATTAGGCAGAAGATGATTAATGCCATGGTGCCAAGAAAAGAAAGCCCTGAGGAGGATCTGTGGTGAAATTCTCCCCAAAATAAGAAAAGGAAAAATCATGATTTAGAGAAGGATGGGGCAAAATTGAGCACAAATGAAAGTGGGAGTCCCTGCTAAACCACTGACCCACTTCAAAATAGCAAAGGAGATTTCAAAATTTTTTAAAGCTCGACTTGATCGAAGTGGTATCAAGCAGCTCTGGCAATTTTTACTCATGTTGCATTTTAGTATCACTCTAATTTCAGCTGTGTGCTTGCAGCTTTTTTGCCTATAAATGTTTTCTGAGCAAGAGTGTCTTTAAACACATTGTGAAGGTTCTTAGCACAACAGGACTTTTGTATCAGTAGAATACATGGAAACCCAGGGGCAAACATCCCTCCCAGCACAGGTCTTAACACAGCACCAGTCTTAACACAGCACTGGCATCTTACTGGAATCAAGGAGCCCTGGCACAAGAGGTTACTCAGCAGGGACAGGGCAGCCACAAGCTACTCAGATTTTTTTTCTCCACCACCACAGTTCAGGGGGTGGACTAAAAAACGATTTAACTTGACCAGAAATCCCTTATAGTCCACTCTCCAGTATGGATATTTCAACTTATGTCAACTGATTTCAGACACAATGTAAAAGCAAGGAGAGCATTTTATCCAAAGACATAGTTTTCACAAGGCAGAAGATAAAAGTAGTATTGTCCCCCATCAACACTCTCTGGTACAGCACCGTGAGCTGCTCGTTGCAGGGTGCAAAGCCATGAGCTCTGCAAGCTCCTGGCTCCATCCCCACCAAAGTTGCATTCACCAGGACACCAGGATTTGCTTTTGGGGCACCACATGTGAAGCCGTTAAAGTCTGGAGTAGATCCGTGTGTGAAACTCTGCTCATGCATCACAGGGGGTGCAGAAATGTTTTCCTTCAATTCCAATGCATTCAATATGGGCTTGACATCCTGACATTTCATGCTGAAATGAACCTAGACATCCAGAGTGGAGCCTTTGACAGAAGAGCTCAGCCCAGAGTCACGCAAAGCTAGGACAGTCATGTCACTTGCAGATGTACAATGTGAGGTTTTCTTTCATACAGCAAAGTATGCAGAACAGGTATTATTTATTGCTCACTAGACAGCACTCTGTATCTGGTGCTGAGGCAGCTTTGAAAATTGTTTGACAAAATTCAGAAGACTGAAAAGCACAGGAAAAATGAAGAGCCAAATGCACAGCTTTTTGACCAAACACCCTCTCTCGTGCTACCATTGAACTGCTTAACCATTGTAAATGGAGCTAAAAAGATGTGGCCCTTTAGGAACATTACAACAGTACAAAGGGTTGCCTGCCTGTTATGAATTGGAAACAAAGGCAAAGGGGGGAAAAAAGAGAGAGAGGGAGAGAAAAAAAAAAAAAGAGGTTGAGTTTCCACAACAACATGGCCCGGCCAAGCTAAGGGCATTTCCTACTTGCTGCTGCTTCTGGGCACCTTCAGCTCCTCGCAGCACCTCCATGGCCTGGGGAGCCTGCTCTGCAGGCAGCAGTAGCTACAGAGGTTTGGCCACATTTACTTCACTCCTTTTCTCTTTCCCACAAGTCCATATAAAAATAAAACAATAAGAAAAAAGAGACATATTCTTCTGCATCCTTATTGATGACATAAAAGTGACCACATGAATGTCTTCATAAAAATGTGAACAGCCCAAAATGTCGATCCGATGAACTAATGTTGTTTCCTGAAATGTTTCAATTCAATACTTTATTATTAATTTGAATTTCTAACCCAAAAGGTATTGTAAATACAGACGAAATGTTTTGACATCTTGAAGCAAAGTAAACTCATGCTAAGATTTATTCTACCTCCTTTAAAAATAGCAAATTCATTAATCAATATCCTAAAGTCTTGTATGTTGGGTCATATCTTTTTGGGTAAAACACTCCATGAAATTATTTCCAGTCAATGCTAATTTATATTTTTCTCCACAATAACACAACCATTCCCTTATCAATGCTAGAAATCTATTGTTTCATGGGAAAGAATAGATGATAAAGAGAATTTTCATCTTTTTTTACTGGAAAGCATCCCCTCACTTTGCCGACTCCTCTTAGAGTGCTTTGCTAATGCAACAGAAGTAACTTTCAAGCCGTGAATAACTTCTCTTCTCCCCTTGCCCCTCTTCCCCAGAAACTGGTTGGGCAAAGAACTCTGGGCTGAGACTCCTCCCAGTCCCAGGATGCTTTACAACATCAAAAAAATAGTTTGCTAAGCCAAAGGACTGAAATATGTTCTCAAAATAAAGACCATCTTCTTAGAACCTACTTTTTCCTCCTTCTGCCAGAGGCCGGGGTGCTAGATGTACCTATCTCTGACTCAAAGAGCTTTTTAGCTGGGGTAGGAACATGAAACAATCCTGACTGATTTCCTGGGCATTAACACCACCAGTTTGTGACTGTACAATGTGACAAAGGTGAAACTAATGTTAATCAGAGGAATCGCTCCACTTTATCTGAACAACTCTTTGAAATATATATATATTTCCTTAAAAAAATCATCCTTCAAAGGAAAGTGCTGAAAAGAATAGTGCAGCGTGTGTGAAAGAAGGGCAGAAGAATTAGCACACTGAATTAAATTTGGCTTCTGGTTTTCTCAAAGAGAAATAAATCCCTTTATATTATCCATTTTCCACCGTAACGACAGAATTGTTACCCAGACTGGCCCTGAGATATTATGCACTGTGGTAATACAAATACTTTGCTTTACTTGCTATCATAGTAACGTGCAGAGTACTTGGGCTTCTTGCAAACTGAATCCAGGACAGTAACTTATTCAGACAATCCTAAGCCAATTACTTCTGTTGTTTATTTTTTTAACTAAAAGGTAAATTGAATATTCAACGCTACCTTTTCCAGAAAAGAAGAAAAAGATATAGACCCTATGAATAAGAGAATGCAACAGAACTACAAAAAAAAAAAGCATAGTAACTGCTTCATTTGTAAAGAATTTGAAGATTTGAAGAAAAGCACTTACCATTTTATAACAAGTCATAGCAAGAAGCAATAGTTACAGACCCTCACTAAATGTATATGAAGCCTAATCTTTATTAAAGAAAACGGGTTTCCTAGCCTGTTGTTCCCCCATAATCTCTATTTGCACAGTTAACTTATGTGAAAGTTATTAACTGCTCTACTTCCATTAGGATTTTACTCTGTGTGTTTCAGCAGGTGAACATCTTTTTCTTACAAGAAACACAGGCAATTACATTAACTTCGTTCTTCTCTGTCTACACTTCAACAACACGGCTACTCCCAGGTGCCTGTGATTTATCACACTGCATCAGGGAGCCCAGCTATCACCATAGACAGGCAGATATAATTAAAATGGTTTTCTACTGTTATATCTCATGAAGAATCCCATTCAAAGGGAGACTGTGGAGCACACAGCAGGGTGGTCTCCCTTGCTATCTCAGAAAGCATCCTTCCCACATCCAATATTTGGTGGAAAATACAGAATTTGAATTTCTACTTCTCTGTCTGAATTTCTCCAGGTACTTGGCAAACAAGAGAGGTTATGCTGGATGCACACGCTGGAGCAGCAGAGATAGCTCGGTGTGACAGCACCGCTGCTCCCGTTCCAGTATTTGGAGGTACTTGGCCGCTAGATGGTGCAACGAAATAAAAATAAGACCTTGAAACTCTGCTTAATATTTGACATCCTGGAAAAATCTACTCGAAGTATTCTTAGTTCTCATTTTAGCTGATAAACGTAGTAAATATTGTCTAATCATGCACTTCCATAGTCCCATCACTGAGTCATTTTGAAAATTCTGTCGTTAAAATTAATTAAATTCTAATGTTCCTTCAGCATGAGCCTTACAGAGGCTCCTTTAGCTTGTTTGGAGGACCCCACATAATAAATACTTCAGGCCTAATCTTTCAGCATTAAAAGGTGGATCTCTAAACAGAAAACATACAATAAGTTCTTAAAGTAGGCACTGCATTACCACCACCAGCAGCACATCGAGGAAGGGCTTCCCTAGCTGGAGCCTGGTGGCTGCACTGCCCATTTCGTGTGACGGGTTCAGATGGGACTCAAGAGCGAGACCTCCCTGTAACTGTTAATGGCTCATAATTCATGTGGTCAGTCAGAGGTGCTGCATCTGCCTCCTTTGGCACAGGCAAAGTGGACAGTGTCCACCATTCACAGTAACATCTCTGGATGGGCATTTGCTTTGTAAAGTATCCCAGCAAGCATTGTATTGTACTGACAGCTATTACAAGAGGAAAATCGTCCCTTTGGCATCCCTTTAATGAAATGTGAGAATGTCTTTTATTTTACTGCTCTCTGATGCTGCTAAATATGCTTTCCCTGTGGATGTGAACATTGGCTGGAAGTATAGGACTCACATGAGTAACTACCCTAAAGCCTGCACCTATGAGAACAAGTTATTAGAAAGGCAGTACAAGTCAGTAGGGAATAAACCTGGAACTCATTTCTGGCACCACCATTCACAGTGAGCAACACACCTCTTCCCTGCTTCAGTCCATTCTTCTCACTGGTGTCATTTCCCAGGCAAAGTATGCTCCTTAAAGTGTTCTGAAACCGTACTTCTCTTAAATCTCCACAGGTAATGAAGTTTGCTCCCTGATACCTGAGAGCCGGCTTTGCAGCTGTGGCACTGGGGGAAACATGCTCTGGTTTTTGGCTTACCAGCAGCACCACGTGGCTTTGCAGGAACTTGGGAGCTGCTCCATGCACAGTGTAGTGCCACACCACCTCTCCAGCTGGGCATCGAATTCCATATGCAATTCAAAATAATACCTTTCTCAACTGTAGCAGCTGAGGAAGTTGGCAGCTATAGCTTTTAGTTGCAAACACATACCTTAATAACAGCCAGAACGTGGCCATGGGAAGCCTTTGCACCTCCAGCTGCTTAGAGTTTCCCCTCTGATTGGATCTAGTTGCACACATTTCTTTAGGTACTCCTTTTCAGGTTATTCCCTAACATGCTCCAACTTCACCAAAAGAATACCTGGCAAGCATTAGCTCATCCTGACGTGCAATCCTCACTCCCACTGTCTGTGCTGCCGTAGCAGTAATTCATATAGAAGGACAATAACGATCTTAGTGGTTCTCAAGAGGTGACCTGGCTTTGATGCTGGCTCTCCTCCTGGTTGGTTTTAGTTCAAGACGCCTCATCCCAAATCCTGTTTCCCACTAGAGGGCACTTCACACCAAGCTGTCACTTTTTATTAGCACAACTTGGAAACGTGAAGGGTTGTGCTCGGCATGGAAAAAGTTCCTCAGGCTTATAGCAAACGTGCACAGCGTATCTAATAGACCTTTCCTAGTGTTCCCACATTTAGAGAGTGAAGCTGAGTCCCAGACTATGTCTTGCAAGTCTAAAACGAGGCTGTAGGTGGTATAAAACAGCTTGTTTTGTTTAACATAATTTGCACAAGAACAGGAACCAAACGCTTTTTTTTTACTCATTGTTGCTTAACAGATTCAGCCTTACTACAACAAGCAGTGCTTCTTTTAACTTCTGAATCAGAAAGACTAAAGAGAGGCTGGAGATGCATTTTACTTGAAGGAAAGCCTAGAACCTACCAAATACTACATGGAAAAAAAAGACTTATCTCTTCAGGTTTCAATAACCAATGCCTTGATTCTCCACAAGCTACTCACTGAGAGCTGCCTTATTTCTTAACAAGTTTAGAAGAACCAGTTTTGTCCCATGTATTTGATGTCGCACTTGCCAAATTCTTTAAAAGCCAGGAGTGCCAGTGCACAAAAATCCTGCTCAAGGAGTGTCTCAGCAACAGCTAAAGACTTGGGGAAAGCAGAGATTGCTTTCAGGGTCTGGATGATGTTAGACTTCTTGTTGCTAGATAAACAAGGAGTTTATTAATAAATCAGAAGGGTAGAAAGATTATCTGCCAGCCCCACAGAAGTGGGAGTGACCAGCCTTCTGTTGTTCAGCAGTGTGAACAGTAGGTACCCAGTAAGTTGGAAATGTCAGGTAGTTTGGCACTTCTGAGAGGGGAAAAAGGGAAAAAACCCTGGCTTTCCCCTGAAATTGATTTTCTAAGAACAGAAGGTACATTTAGAAGCTCACCACACACTGTAGTAGAAAGGACAACTGCAAAAACACACTGAAGTGAAATCCCAGTTGTGAACACATCTTTAAAGCTGGCAGCTGGTACCACTGTTAAGTGACTGGCTTTCTCTGGCGATTTTGTAGGGGACCCATCACATTATGTAATGTTTATACATAGAATTCAGAAGTGTTCATTCACTGCTGCTTTTCCATATTGCAAATTTTGACATGATGCATTAAAAAAGAAAGAAATAAAGAAAATTAAATCACTGAAATTGCAGTGAAATTTTTCCTAAGTGAATTATGAAGCCCTTGAACCCATCAAAAGTGAGTTATTTTCAGACTGAGGTACCTTACCTTAGTGGAACAGACTTGTTACTCAACAGCGCATCGCTGAAGTACCAGTGCTGATCAAAAATGCCAGTATATAACAAAAACCATACAAGACATGAGAATATCTTCCGTGTTTCCATGCTTAATCCAGAATCCTGTTCCCTAAAAGGGAAAACAACAACCTGTTAGATTTTAAAATATGCAAAACACATATGGTAATTTTATCTGTATAAATATTTTATACATTCTGTAAATCTGCTTTAAATAGGTGTTAATGTTTACAAAATACCTTAAAATACCTATCATTCCAGATTATTAATATGTAAATAACTTCTTAAAATCCTGTTTGTGTTTTGCCATGTGCTTTTTAGATACACTGTTTAGCCTCAATGAATTTCAAAATTAGACTGGTCATTTTTACTCACTGGCTGTGAATGCCAGCAAAACTGGACTGAGCAAATAAATAAGCAACCCTAAAGAATAATGGTTAACTGAAAATGAAGATCAATTCAAACATTTCAAGGCTTAGTTTATTTGGTTTGTCATTTGAACAAAATCTGCTTATCCAGTTGCCAACACAGAAATTGATTATCATTATGGCAATATTGTTTTCTAACAAGACTTAGTTTCTACAGCTGTGTGACTACACAAGGCTCTGTTTTAGCTGCTCTTGTTGTTTTCAAGGCAATTAAAATGTAAGTATTTGTGAAAACTTGCATTGTGAAGGATTAAAATCAAGTTACAATGTATAAACCCCTACTGCTTTCAAAATTCCATGATTTTTTGAGGGCCGAGTCTCAATTTGTGGATGCCCTGGGTTGGCAATATTGATCCCACTACATTTTCAGCTACTCAGCAATTAGTCCAAGATCTCCCTAGTGTGGATATAGGGGATATGCTCACACTTTTCAAAAGAGTAAGCTCCTTAAGGATATCCAAATGATTGCTTATTCTCAAACTTCTAGGATCCACTTTGTTACACCCAGGAGTAGATTTA
The DNA here is from genome assembly GCA_033558185.1 of Dromococcyx pavoninus. Taxonomy (NCBI): domain Eukaryota; kingdom Metazoa; phylum Chordata; class Aves; order Cuculiformes; family Neomorphidae; genus Dromococcyx; species Dromococcyx pavoninus. The sequence continues at coordinate 1,369,070 of JAUMJL010000066.1, forward strand.
TGTTCAGGTTAGCTTCTACAGTGACTTTTATCAAACTTGATGACTATCTACATGACTTATCAAACCCCAAAATAGTTTGATCCAATGCTTCCTGACAGTGCCATTTTTTCAGTGTTGCCTGATCACAAGTAGGAACAGAGACCTATCCCAGGCAGGGAGAAGGCAGTCTGCTTATCTGATAAGGCTTCATTAGAATAGGTAGCTGCATTTTGTGGCAGAAAATCTCATTCTGATTCCAAATGAACCAAAAGCAAAAATCAACACATAGGGCTCAGGGAAAGATACAAAATATTTTCAGTATAATACCAAAGAAATAAAATTTCATATTGATTGAAAGTTTGCCCATGTGCAATTTGAAGTCTATTGAAAAGTGACAATAAAAATTAAACCACCCAGTTTAATTTTCACTTTTTTGAAAAAGTCCTCATGGGAAAAGCATCAACCATCTTCCCTAAGATTTAAACCACACTTGGCTTCAGAACCTATATAAACTTTCTATCAGCTTCCCTTTTCATTTCCCTCTTGTCCACAGTGGAAACCTGAGAATAGTGCTGGGGATCTGAGGACCTGCCAGGTGGGTCCCATCACTGTGCACGCTGGCCCCTTGGAGCAAGGAAGCAGACTCACAGGAGTCCTTTCCACTGGGAGGGATGCAGGTGGGGAAGCCTGGAATGAAGCAGCTCTTTAGGAAAGAGCATGCAAAGTACCTGCAGAAAGCATTTCCAGCAGAAAAACTTGGGAAGGCCATAACCCCAAGGGCCTATTGAAAGGTTTTGAGACGCAACAGAAGGCCTTAGAGCAGGGGAACCTCAGGCTGAGTCAGCAGTCCTGCAGCCCGAGTCAGCAGTCCTGCAGCCCTGAAGCACTAGGGTTGGATGCACAGAGCAGTGAAGCTCTCTTCAACTGAGAAAACACCCAGAAACCAAGTTCAACATCCTCCCCCCCATCCCACCCCCCAGAGTAAATCTGGAAAAAATATCTTAATAGGTCTGCAACACTGAATCATCTGTAGGTTGTTGTTTCCTTGCATTTTTTGTGTTCTCTCTCACAAGAGTGAGATCTTGTGATGCTTGAAGGCAGCCTGGTCCACTACTGCTGATTAAAGAGGTGTTTCACATAAATAGCCAGGAGATTCACATTTCTTCTCCATGCAGATGGGCTTCTGAGACTGAGTGTTGTTCATTAGAAAGGTCATCATAACACAACCCAGGTTTTATATTCCCACCACAGGTGCTGGGGCTGTGAGTGGAGGCGAGTGCTCTCACGTCAGCGATGAACCTCGGGACTGGAAGTGAGCTAAGAGTGGCTGGAGTGGCTGCCTGCCAGTACTAATATGTACACAAAGGGTGTTGCCATCAGCTTCATCACATGCAACTTTTACCAAAAATGCTAAAACAACAGGGCTGCACAGCCCTTCAGAGATGGGGTTAGCATTGCAGAAATCTTTACAACAGTAAAAGATGCTTAGGGCCAACAAAAATATCATTGCACACATTTGAAACTTCAGAACACATTGGTTTCTTGGCCAAAGGCCATGAGGCAATTGTTAAGCATGGAGGAAATTGTAGTTTAAGAAAAGACCCAAGCCAAGTGGTGCTCGGGTCTGTCCAACTCTATGAAATCAGAGTAGCAAATAACAAGAATCAGGCTTAAATATTTCCATTGTCTTTATGAACACAGCATTTAATGAAGGTTTCTGAGGAGTGTCAGTCCCCCCCTTATTCTCTTTAATTCTGCAATAACATACCCACAGTATTCCCAGTTCTATCCTATAACCCAAAACAGTGTGATGGCAGTTAACCACTGCACATTTTCAAATCCTAGATAGGCTGATTGCAAAATGATGTAATTTTGATTTTCTACAATACAGAAGAAAAGTAAATGCATCTGAAGAGCTACCAAATTGTATGTACGCACTTTAAAATATGTATTAGCCACCCTCCAAGCTGCAGTGTTGCTCCTGAGGGTAAGAAGAAAGCAATACATTTGGGAAGTCCAATGAAGCTCAATTAACTGGTTTTGGCTTTAGGCTGTACCTAAAGGCACAGGCTTGCCTAAATAAACACTCAGGTGAGTCTAATTCCCAGGAGATCTGTAGGACAGGATACATCTCCCTATGACAGAAGATAGTTTTGGTGAAGCCTTATAAAAAAATTCTGAGATCAACCTGAATAAACAAACCCCCTAAGATTATTACCAACTCATGCGTATTCTTTTCCTGCCAAGAACTGGTTCTACGACACACAAGTTTCTCCCTTTTTTCTTCCTAAATTCTGGAGAATATTGCATCAGACCCCATATAAACAATTAATCAGGCATATTTTGCTAGATGTGTGGCAGAAATGTCCAGATGTCACTAATCTGCTGGTCACTGAGCTACGAAAATGTTTAACAAGCATTCCCACAATTCATCTCCAAGCTTAATCTACTAGCAAAGTCTATCATTTCTAATATTTCAGTTCTTGCGGTTATCCAAGAGGTGGGTAATTTTCCCGTCTCACCCACAGCAGAAGACTCACCTCAGCTTTCCCTGAACACTATACTACGTTCAACTCTTTCAATTTTTGCATTTATGTTACCACTTTAAAAAAAAATGAGTAAATTGGGCGGATACTTGAGGAACCCTGGCTGTGTTTCTGCCATACAGAGCCGTGGCTGTGATCTTCCTGTGAAAGCTTTAGATCACGCCCAAGTATCTATTCAATTAAGTTTACTGCTGCAAAGGAAGTGGTTTTTTTAAGCCAACCATTTCCAATAATCTCAACAAAAACAGAACAGGGATTAATGAAAAGTCTAAAATTTTGATCTGAATTTGAAACAAACTTTATTTGCAGTTGACAGCGTCCACCCAACTACTGTCTTCAGTTTCTGTTCCCAGTTGTGACTAACTCTGTAAGAAAGAATACCAGGATTGCCTTCAGAAAATTACCAGACCAACGATACTGGTGCATTTCAAAGAAGAATCTCAAATGCTTTTTATCATACCTCCAAATCTGATATTCACCTGTCATTACAGAAAACAAAACATCCCAATAGATGAACACTTTGCAAAAGATGAATCCTTTAAGGAAAACAAAAAAGCCTAAACCATGCCACTACCAGCTTTGCAGATACATTTGTGATCTCATTATGGTTAAAGCTAAACATGTAAATTACTAAATCCTTAGCTTCCGGAAGGAAACCAAGGAAGAATAAAAATCGATTTAGTGGTACAAACAGTGGAAGTAATAAAGGCTTCATGTGGCGTTTGACCTCCTAACAAGATATGCTGCTACGTGATTCCTAGTTCCAAAGCAGTGACAGCATGGCTTGGTAAGCAAGAGATTGCTTCTATATCATACCCATGGGTAAAAGAATTTATTCAGTCTAGGTAAAAGTCAGTCTTCAGGAGAGGAGTTCGTAGACCAAAATGGATATTCCTATACATGGTTTTCTGAGTCTGCATCCATACAAAGGATAAAGTGATTCCTCTAATGTATTCCAAATATGCAAACTGAGAAATCCAGTCCATTTTATTCCTTGAAAATGTAACCTAATAAAATCCCTACCATTACTAACTTTTTCCACCACACTGCTGTATTATATATAGTGTTGGAATATAGAGTCTCTTGAAAGATTGATTTCATCCTCTGCCTATTACAGGGTCTGCATCATGCTTCTCGACATCAGAGAGAAAAGGGTTAAAATTTTCTTGATAGGGGGGAGAATCAAACCCAAAATAGTAACAAAATAGAAAGAAAAAACCCCCACTATCAGATGCAGTTCAGAAAGCAAGAGGACAGAAGAAATTGGGAGTTAAATAGTACTAGGCCAGAAGAAACAGGGCACAGGACCAGTACTCTAAGGTTCCTTTTCTCCTTTAGATTTATGGATTTAGTAGTTAGTTCCCCAGGAAGCCCAAAGTACTCCTTTAAAGTGTAAAAAGAGCACTTCCAAAAGAGAGTAGTTTGGGAATAAACCAGTCCTACAATTCAGTGGAGCACAGTGTGTGAACTCTTAAACAAGATGGACCACAAACTGGTTCTCACGTGTCCACAAATCCTTTTATAGTCCTGCTGTGGAACACAACTATTATACACGTGCCATGTACCTACAGCAACCTCCAGTCAGAAGGAGTTTCTGGACACAAAATCCCCCACAAGCCAACATAAGCAGCATCAAGGCCAAAATTTCTTGTTGTTCCTAGATTATTTTGGTTTCTATTTCAGCATTTTGTGCACATGGATCTTTTGCCTCTTCTTTCCCCAGCTGAATTTAAGAGCCCGATTCCAGCAGACTTCAACAGGAACTCTCAAAAGAAAATGCAATGTATCCTCAAGAGAAGCAGAAGAAATGATCCTAAAAATAGACCCTAAATATTCTGAAATATTTTCTTCCCTTCTGAACATGATAAAATAAACCTAGGGGCAGTAGGGGTTTTACCCTCTTAAAACTTCTCTCTAGTGGTTGATCAGATCTGTCAGTTTTACAGTTTTGTTTATTTGAGGGTTTGTTAAATACTTTGAAACATCTCGTTAGTGAAAGCCCCAGAGGACGTGCAAGAAGAAAATGGGTTAATATTAAAAAAAAAGTGAAACCTATGTATTTAATCTTTGATAAAATGCTGAAAAAGCTCAGTTTCGTGATGTTCACTGAGTAATTACAGCACTTTACACGTGCACACATCAAACTTTATTCCCTAAGTTGAATGACTTTAATATTAACTCTTACAAATGTTGTGAAGACAAAGTTATGCCATGTTTTGATGTCTCTCTTTGTTATAATAAAATCCCTGAAATCATTTGGATGACCTTAATTTCTGTAATCTATAAACAGGGCAAAGTTCCACCTCACTCTTGTCTTACATGATGTCATTTCAAATGAGAATCCTCAGAATACCAAATAAACCCCTCATTTACTAATTCAAGGATGCCCTGACCAATCACTCCTTTATCGTAGGATTCAATTAGTCAATATTCCACAGGAGGACAAACTTGGGAAATATTTTAAAGTAGTGGTTTCTCCTCTTTTCTCTATAATGCCTTTCCCATGTCAACACCCACATTTTGAGCACTGGTGGGAAACCACCTCCTTTTCCCTTTATTCAGGATAAAGCAAACTTGTCAAACTGCAGTGAAGCCTTCAGCATACTTCAGATAATTAAGGATAAAGCATGAGCCCGATAAAGAGGAAGGGAAGCTCAATATTGACATTCTCCCCATGTACTGGAGAGGTGTTTGCCACGGGAAGAGGAAATGTAGTGAGAGCTCTATCAGATCTGTTAAGGGTTAACAAGTGCCAGCCAGTTGGAGCCAGCACCAAGGACCATCTCTCCTGACACTTCTGCTCAAATGTAGGAGCACTGTGGTGCTCCTTGGCTGTGCACCACTGGGCTTTAAGTGTCCCTTCCTCTCTGCCCCCTGCTCACAGATGGGCTACTCCAGAGCCACCCATCAGTACAGACCCTCACAGCAAGTTCAGAGGGATGTTGACAATCTGAGGAGTTTTTTTGCTGGGGGCTCAGGTATCTCACATGGAGACAATTTGAAGAATGAGACATTCACATCACAAATCCTGAGTCAGGTAACAAGTGAAATCCAACTGCTGCCTTTGGGGCAAGCATTAAGTACTCTGTTAAACCACACCACAATGCTTGACCACCTTTATACCTAAGATCCAAAGTCGTCCTGAAACTCTGCTGGTTTTCTAGTCAAGCTCTTTACAGTTTTTGGTGAAGCCTGAAGATAAGAGTGGGAGACTGAGAGCAGGATACTCACAGAAGGGTTTCACTGTCACATTTGGAGCTGAGACTGTGTCTGTGCTGCAGGAACTGCTCCATCCTGCCAGAGACCCAGCTGTGCACACAACAATATCACTGGCTCCGTGAGTCCAAATCTTACAGCCATATGCTAAGTACGGAAACAATCAAACATAGCAGGAAACGCAACATCCAAACCAGGACTTCATTCAAGAGTCATGAATACTTCTATTGGCGGTAGCCAGCTGGCAATCTGAAAACCAGGAGAGCTGCTCATACCCAGAATTAATCCAGTCCCCAAAGCAGTACCATGTCACAGTTACCAGGACTTATGACCGACTGGGACCACCAAACCACTTTCTAAACCAACCATTGTTTTTTATGCTCATTCTTTCAGAATGTTTGTGAAATATCACCCTAGAGTTGGCTGCAGACATCTGACCTTAGGAAGGGCTCTTTAGAGCATTTACGATGTGTTAAATAACACTGTACAGACCTGCCAAGCCATAGTTTCTCCGTGCCACGCTAGTGAGGAGCTCCGAGTCAAACGGCAAAGCCCTAGCGCTATTTCTTCCTCTCATTCAGCACTCATCTTCCTGATGGCATTGGTATCAAGAGGCTTATGGAACAGAAACCAACCATCACGACAAGAGCAAAGAGAAACTGCTGCATTACAGCATTTCGAAAATGCTTTGCTTTTATTTTTTCCCTTTAAACAAAAAACAAATACACCCTAACGCTTTTTTGCTTTTAAAGAGAAAATAAATACACAGAAAGGCTCTTTGAGTGTCTCAGGAAAATACTCAAAGAGAAAACAACTTTGGATCATAAATATTTACTAAAACAGCTCTGTGGCTATTTAATGTCTTTCAGCCTGGGATTTCAAAGTACTGGTTCCCATGGTGAACATCGTACTCTGCAGTGTTTCTTCATGCTCAACAGCATCCTTTTTTAGCTGCCCAGTTTATACCATAAAGTACTCGAAGTTTAAAATGTCCTTATATCTGGTTTAATAGTTTTTTGAAACATAGGCACAGAACTTACATCAGCTGCTGTAAGTAACAAGACAACACTGAGGTACAAAGCCCTCTAAGATTTGACTTCCATTACAATCACTATGACAAATATTTTCTTCTTCACTGTAGTAAAATATTTAACAATTATCTGTCATTAAAGCCAAGGATACATACAAAATAATCCTGCAGATAAACTAAATCCCTCTATACCATACTAGTTTTACACCAGAAAAAGTCCCATCTGACTTGAATTATCTGATGGGCTGAAGTAACAAACTCCAGAAGCCCAAAGACAGGTCTAAACCATAGAGTTTGGATTTGACATTAAACAGAGACAAGGTTTAGGCTGTCCATTACAGGACACTGAGCCATCAGGCACTGACCTAAATGTCAGAGAAGAGAGAGTTGTAGTTGTACTGGCCAATTACTGAAGATATACAGGTATTGTAAGACATCTCAATTCCTCGGTCCCTTTCACATGTGAACAGCCATGGAAAAATGCCCTTTAATTTCCTTCACACTTTCTTATTGCTGTCAAGAACACAAACTTTTAACACTTTCCCAGCTTTGCAGAGGTGCATTAAATTGCTTTGCAATTTTGGCAGGCATACAGCAATTTATTGAGCTAGACGTTTGTCGCACATTGCCTGAAAGCAGCTTCCCACCAGGACATTCCTTCCCAATGAAATACCGTCTTATGCCTCCCACCTCAAAAAGCAAAACATAACTGCAGGGGAGAGATGCTGTCAACCCTGTAACTGCAGCTGGATTAAGCCTGGAAACTGCTTTTCAGGCTGTAGTACAGTGATCACCTGCATTAACCACAGCCCAAAGGACATCTTCATGTTATAAACTCAGAAGGGTTTAAATTTCTCGTGAACTACTAGGGTCAAATTCATTTATTGTCTTCCCTTCCTCTAATTCTGTACATGGAAGTCTATAACCTAGAGTTTAGTTTCAGTTACAAACTTCCTTATTGGATATGGCTATTTGACAAATAAACCTTTTTTTTTTCAACCTCAGCCTTTTTGCTTTTTGAATACAGGATCTTCCTTTTAAAAAACCAAAAAAATAAATAATCTACAAGACCTGTCACAGCACCTCATGGCCACTTAAACTCCTCTGACATGCAGGTCAGTAATCAAACTGCACTATAATGCACAACAGCAGAATAATTTATGTGCAAATCTAAATGAGTTCATATGGGAAAGTGAAAAATGGTAATGTACAATGCAAACAATAGAAATAGCACAGATTAGTGTCTTCATCTGTTGGAAATATAATGCAGTGGAGAGGAAACAGTCTAGGAGGTTTCTGGAGTGTGTGGAGGATAACTGACACAGCTGGTGAGGGAGCTGACCAGGAGCAGTTGGGGCCAGTTCTGTTTAATAACTTTATCAGTGTTCTGGATGAGGGGATCGAGCTCCCTCAGTAAGTTTGCAGACAGTGCCAGATTGTGTGGGAGTGTTGATCTGCTTGAGGAAAGGAAGGCTCTACAGAGAGACCTGGACAGGCTGGATCGATGGGCCAAGGAGAACTGTACGGGCTTCAATAGAGCCAAGTGCAGAGTCCTGCACTTGGGTGGTAACAATCCCATGGAATGCTACAGGCTTGTGGAAAAGGCTGGAAAGCTGCCCGGCAGAAAAGGACCTGGGGTTGTTGAGGCAGCAGTGTTCCCAGGTGACCAAGAAGGCCAACAGCATCCTGTCTTGTATCAGAAATGGTGTGGCCAGCAGGACTAGGGAAAGGATTGTGACCCTGTATTCAGCACTGGTGAGGCCGCCCCTCAGACACTCTTTAGTTCTGGCTCTTCACTATAAGAAAGTCATTGAGGGGCTGGAGCATGTCCAGAGGAGGACAACAAAGCTGGAGAAGGATCTGGAGCACAAGTGTTATGGAGAGGGGCTGAGGGAACTGGGGCTGTTTAGTCTGGAAAAAAGGTGGCTGGGGAGAGAGCTTATCACTGTCCAACTTCCTGAAAGGAGGCTGTAGTGAGGTGGGTGTCTATTCCTTCTCCCAAGTAGCAAGTGATAAAGCAAGAGGAAATGGTCTCAAGTTGTGACATTTAGATTGGATATTAGGAAACACTAATTCACTGAAACAGTTGCCAAGCACTGGCAGAGGCTGCTCAGGGAAGTGGTGGAGTCACCAACCCCTGAGGTATAAGACATGTAGGTGTGCTGCTTAGGGACATGGTTTACTGATGGACTTGGCAGTGTTAGGCTTATGGTTGGACTTAATTATCTTAAAGGTCTTTTCCAACCTAAGCAATTGTATTCTATTCTAAGTCTGGAAAAACAACTGTTACTGGACCATCAACAGCAATAAAAGAAGATGCAAAAAACAATGTTTTCTCAACAGAAACTCTCATCAAGTATCTTTTTTTATGTTGCCCACGTAAGCAGCCTTGTGTTGATACTCTTTGTAATTAGAAGTAACCCAAATAAACTGCTTAGAGGAAATGAGGAATAATTGTTAATCAAAACACATGAGTTCAGAATCGGCTGCTTTGACTGAAGTCTGAACTTCTTTATATTGAGATTACATTAATCCCCACTACTAGATACAATTTTTAAACAGGAACAAAATACTTCAGACATTATATTTCATTAGAAAACATTCCATCCCAGACATTTGTTTTCTTTCCTTCTCAAATGTTGAGAAGTCCAGATACAGTGTCTGCAGTACCTCCAAGGTCTCCTGGCAGAACTGCAATATATTATAATAATAATCAGCCCAGGCTCAATCATAAATGCATTAAAGAAATGCCACAGTCATGATTTATCCTTCACTAGACTTGCACATCTCAAAAGATTCAATTAATCTAATGAAAAAACCCTGCACATTTTCAAGTTGCCACATCAGAAGTTTGGCCTCACTCTCTAAGGTTTGTTTAAGGTTGCTAAATGGTCAGAACAGTTTATCAGTAAGACATCTCAAAAGCACATAGGGCCAGACATGCACAGTTACTCATACCTTCTCTTGTACTTCAGCTTTGTCTGTGACCTGCTAGGTAAGAGGAAGATACCTACAAACCTGACCCACAAAATAACACTTCTTTTTGAGACAGAGAGGGAATTGCTACCAAGTTCCTTTGAGGAAAACCAGATTGGATGGGGTCTTGAGTAGGCTGGTCTGGTGGGAGGTGTCCCTGCCCATGGCAGGGGGGTTGGAGCTGCATGATCTTTAAAGTCCCTTCCAACCCAAACCATTCTATGATGCTAATTATTCCCAAAGATAAACAATTTTTTTCAATTAGCAACTGAACAGAACTAGCTACATATTTAAAGAAGAAAGTAGATAATAATTCTGTTTCAAATGAAATTTTATAGTTGAGATTTGTTAAATTCTTTGTTCTCTATTATGAGAAAAGAATGAGAGTAGAACTACTCTGAAAAATTCTGTATTACTCACGTTGTTTTCAAAACACAAAGGGAAAATGACACTTAAAAATATCCATTGTTGAGTAAAATTTTCTCTGTAGCAAATAACACTTTCCAGAAAGACTCCAATGCGCTCCAGCATTCCTAAAGACTAACTCCTCCCCAGTGAAACCAGCCTTTCAGAAGAGAAGGAAAGGAAATCTTAGCTCCATTTGAAAGACAGATTACCACTTAGATTTTCAGCTGCTGCAAATCTAGGTAGCTCAAGGGATTTCAGTTCCCTTTGACTTTAAGGGTGCTGATTTTGAGTTACAGAAGCTGAAGACATCCCTGTAGATGTATTTATTTATGAAGACCTAACGCAACAAATCATTTAGAGAATGATGGTCCTGGCTGTGAGGACTGCACAGCTCTAAGTCAGAAGCCTATCAGCAACCATAGTGATGGCCAAGAACTGAAGTAATTTGTGCCTTTCACTTCTTTCTCGTGTTTGATTTACAAGCGTCTTGCTTGCTTAAAAATCAATGTTTTGTTGCCTTATAAGAAAACTGTTGTTTTTCTTAAGAGAACTATGTCACAGAAGAAGACACAGAAATATTAAGCAAATCTCCCTCCCTACTGATTGCTAAGGATGCTTAGCAGACACCACAACAGAGTGCTCTTGGAGACATAGAGCCTCAGTGTGGCTCTGGGAGGTTGACTCGTCCAGTTTCATCCATCTAGCTAAAGCTCATAGCTAGGGCTGCAGCTGTCCTCAGCTTCCAATTACAAAAGTGACTCAAGAAGTGTTTGGTTGGCTCCATCAGATGGCCCTGCTATCCTTTGCCATGAAAATTACTTTATTGTATTCTTAAGTGCCCTTAATGATGCCCAAAACCGCCTACGATCGTCAGAAATTATACAAATAAAACTAAGAGAAAAGATGTTTTCTTATATTTCAACAAACAAAAGACATCCAGGGCTGAGGGATGAATTCTGCCTACAATTATCCTGATGGAAATGAAGGAGTGGGAGTATCTGTATGACATGATTAAAAGCTGGCCTTGATCTGATCAGGCGTAACTGAGAACAGAATTTGGCCTACAACTACAAAGTGCTCAAGTTTAAAAATCCAGCTTTATCCTCACAAGCAGTCTGCACTGCACAGACAAATGCAATAACACGTAGATTTGGCAAACAATGTACTACTGGAGAGGGAAATGTCCCAGAGCAGCCTGCAATAACAAATTGTCACTGTTCAGGCTAATAAGAACAAGCACTTAGCAAAGTTGATGCAGAGAACTAGACTGATCTTTACATGGTAGCAGGTGACAGCAGTGACAGAGACATTTATGGAATTTGGAACGGTACATGGAACAAGGGGACCGCCGTCCTCCCACTGTGAGAGTGCCTTAGGCTGTACACCAAAGCATCAGGCTTTAATCTCCATACTGCTCAGAACTGAGACCATAATCAGTATTAGATAAAGAGGCATTTTCATATTTATTTATGTTCTGGATGGCAGAGAAATACATGCCATCATTTGAAGCTTTGGAAATAAAATGTGCTGGGGGTTTTGTGCATGTGTCACCAAGCATTAAAGAAAAGCATCTCTCACTAATTTACTAAAAGCTGTGTTATAAAACAACTTTATAACCATCTGTTTGTGGTGGCTGCTCCTTTTCCTCTTCGGTGTTGCATCCCAGATGGTACCCAACAGCAGAATACCTAGTTATTTAAACTCTAGGTATGCAGCAAATGATGTGCTTTTCCCTCACAGCTCATTACAAGCAGTAAGCCAGGCCTTTGTTTCATTCCTTTCTTGCCCATGCTACGTGGCCCTGCCCATAAATGTCACTGAGCTCGTATAGAAGAGTCAGAAAGAGTATTTCTTGCCACAGAAGACCTGAAAAAAAACATTGCTCCTTCCTGTCTGAATGAGAAGTTGAGAGAGGATAAGAATAAGGATAGAATGACTGAGGAATGTTTTGCTCATGATTAGGCAAGGACAAACAGAACAGCTGGTTCATTTTTAATAGGGTGCTGAAAGGCATTTTGCAGACAAATGCAGACATAAAGTCCATGCCTTGAGGAGCTCAAAATCCAAACTTTAAATTTTGGCCGGCTGCTCAGGGTGATGTTGGATGGTCCTTTAGATTTCCCTAGAACAAAAAGTTCCTTAACCACTCTTGGCCCCTCCAAAAACTAAGAGTTGCTCTCTTCTGTTGGCCCTCTGACTTGCCCTGGTGAAGGCAGGAGAGCTGGATGCAGATGCTGTACAACACCACCCTACCGCAGCGGGACCGAGGAAGCTCAACTGACTGGAAATTTCAGAGTGCCCTGTGTAAGACTGACCCTGTCAAGGGCCTGGTGAATGCAGAATGCTTCTCTCAAACCAGAGTATAGAATACCTATTCTATCAGATCTGCTTCCAATTTACTGATTTGTACAACAAAAAATAACTTGATCTAAAAAGACTGATGCTGCAGGTTTCTGCTAAGCCACAGCAACTGAATCTTTCTCCAAAGTGGTGTCACTCTCAATCAAACTGTCTGGGATGCACACAAAATTGTTCCCAAGTTAATGCCAAGAGGTATTTTCTATTTCTCAACAATTTGCATCTTTTCTTGGACCTAAAGTTAAGTTTAGTGGGTGCCTTTAGCTTCAGAACATAAGAAAGACTATGATAGCTCAAGAAAAATCCCATATAGCTCTGTTGTGGCTGTCCCTGGTGGTCAGGAGGAAACCTCTAGAGAAGAATGTAAGAGACAATAAGTACATAGCTTGACTTTTCAGGGGACAAGGTTTACAAGCTTCTACAAGTCACTGGTTCAGAGGCTACCAGAGCTGGAGGATGCCTTTGGAATACTCTGGCATCATCCAACTGAGCTGTGAACTTTTAAGTTTTGTATAAACTTGCTAAGTTTAGTGCTAGAGTTAGGATCAGAACTGGCATTATTCACCATGATTGTCACCATTGTCACCATAATGACTACAATTAACATTTTCTACCTCACCTGTGGGCTTTGAACACCAACTGCAGAGGCTGTGTTTCACTGCTTAATGCAAGTGAATGACACACAGTTAGCCAGCTTACCTTGACACTCTTATTTTGAGGTAGTTCATAATCTGTCTTGCTCATAAGAGCTCACAGACCTGTAGCATAAGAGTCTTCATCACCACATGTGTTCTTAATGAGCAACTCAATCACCTGAGAAAACATAGCCTACTTGGCAGTTACGAACAGCCATCACTCTTGGATCTTCTTCCCATGGTTCAGTGATGTGGTATTTGGCACACTCACTGTATGCAGCCAAAGGAAGCAGAGTTACCAATGGAGCATTTGGGTCACAAAAGAGCTTGCAAAACTGAGGGGTAGCACTAATTGCCCTCCAAATGTGTTCCCTTCACACGGACAATGTATGTACGAGGCTCCAATTAAGTACTTCTGCTGTCAGTGACAGTGGGGTAAAGGTCTTGTTTGTCTTGGATTATTTTTAAGTTTGGACGAGGATAGTAAGGTGCAATTTCTGTCTTTCACCCTGTTTTATTGTGTCATGATCCCTTACCAAGTCTGATAACACTTAAATAATTCCTTTTTTCCTGACATTTCAGCAAGGAACCCTTCTAGAAGAAAACCTGACTCAGATACCTCCAGACTGGAAACATCCCTGTTTTTCAGTTACATACAGTTCTGCATGATATGTACTGCACAAGTGTTGGCAGAAGAGATAATGTCTAAAAGTTGCCCACAGCTGACTCTAAGAAACTTCAATAAATCTTAGTATCAGTTATAAATCTTAGTATCAGTTCAAGGTATTTGTGATGCCTTCTTTAGCACTTGCTGCCTGCATAGAGAAAACTCTAGCACTGGTTGACCCAGAAGACACAAAAGAGATTATAATGCCAAATCTTTATCACATCTCTACTTGTGTGGTTATTATAGATGATCTTCTAGTAAATACAAGTCCAGAAAATATATAATAACTGTAACTTCAGCAAATTTGGTTTTAAGAGAGTGGAGAAATTAACTTCCACCTTTTTTACTTGCCAACTAACTTCACCCGTGTGTTGGAAGTATTTAAATTAATTTAACATTCTTGAATTATTTGAGCTCCATATTCTTATAAATATTTATACTCAGTGTGAATCCAAGACAGTGTCTCCATCTAAAAATAGCATTCTGATTTGTGGCTTTGCAAACATGAGATGAGAATTCAGAGCATTACAAACCACATGCAGCAAGTGTGTGTAATTATGCTCATTAAAATACTCTAAGTGGAAAAATTTTCATTACCCTGGGATACGAGACAAGCAGAGCAGACATCCTCTGGGTCCTGCTTATAAGCAACTTTCACCAAGAACACATAATCCCATATTTCTAGTAGTTTGCTCAGAAACACAAGGACTTGTTTCTAGCCCTGATGCTAGAACCTGCCCGTGCAGAGCTGGGGCACAGGCACAGCTGCTTCCTGAGTAAATCCCTGTAAAATTACTTGGAGGGTTTCTGGAAGTCTAACAGGGAACTCTAGTCTGGACTATGAAGTGTCAGAGTCAGAATCTGAAAAATGCCATGGAAGAGCTCTAAGTAGGGCATTTAGAAACCTGGTATTCCAGGAGTTCATTGTTTAAAAAACAGTTTGCTTCTCTGCAAGTGGAAGATTAGTGTCTGAGTATTTAGTGTTGCCACTCACTGGCTTCTGCCTACAAATGGGATCTTATGGAAGCAGAAATATAAACAAAAACATCACCATCCCATAATTGTCATCTGTCTGATATTCTACAGCTGTCTTCATTAGAATGGACATTTTGTGTTTGTTCTACTACTGTCTGCTTTACTTTTAAAAGCACAAATCCTCGGTACACATTTTCTTTCCCACACATTTAGACTCTTTCCTTTGCCCCTCGAAACACCTTGATGGAGTTTCCCAGAGATCCCTGTATCTGTCTGCCCTACAGAATGAGGGAGACCATAATCCTTTTCACCTCTCCTCTGAATGAAAGCACAGCAAGAACTCCTGTAGTAATGTTTATTCAGCTGTGAAAGTCTTCCAAGGGAAGTAGCAGAATTGCTAACACCTGAGTCATTTTATCAGTGACCCAAAGCTCTGCAGAACGTCTTCCACTGGCAGGGCAGAGCTGATCCTGTATTGTCAAAGCTCTGTAAACTCATGCTCCCTTGTCTGAAGAGTGCAAAACAAAATACAAATCGATACAAGTTTTGTATCAATTCTTCTTGCTAGTCAATAAATGCTTTTTTATGCTTCTGATTCTTGTTCTTTTCCAATCCATGTTGCATGGAAATGTGCTCAATTTAATCGCTTTCCTCTTGGTAGGTGCCTGTGCATAGCTAGCCAGAAATGGACACTCTGGAGGACACATACTTACTGAATGTCTTAGAATAATGAAGTGACTGGAATTCAACAGTTTTAATTTAATCCCCCAACACACTTTCCCTCTAAGTACTTAGTTAAAAATCTAATCTTCTTGGTCAAGTACTCTCTTTTCCATTTGTCAAGACATCAGATACATTTTTAATATATTTACTCATTTCATTGGCACAGATATGTATCCACAGGAAACATGACATTTACAGAGAGAGCAATCACAGTCCTAGTATACATTAACTACAGCATTCCTGTTCTATCATAAGTATAATTCTTCAGCCTGGAGCAGAAGCAGAAATAAAAGGCATCAAAAGAATCAACTTCAGGTAGCTCCATAATGCTCGTTGCCTAACATTTTCTCATGGTGTCACCCATTCTCTGCACATGCATGACAGTTATCCAAAGGATTGTGCACTGATCAACCTGTAAAAGAAGGTCCTGCTTGTGCTACTGAATTGCTAGCTCTGTAATGGAACATATTTTAATTATCTAAATATTAAACCTTTTAAATTTATTTCATGTTGGTGTAAGTGCAGAAACTTTAGATTATTTCTAGTGTTTTCAATTTGAGTCTTTGGGTAGGTAAGAGATACCACGCCGTTCTGCAGCTGCAGAACAAATTCAGGCTCCAAATGGTTAACCTCTTCCAAAAAAAAAAATAAGGAGAAAAAAAGAGGCATTTTTCCTTCTGGGCTTCCTCACTATAGCTGAAACTGAAAACAGAAGTGCCAGAGTACCACAAAAAAGGCTGCTCTTGCTGTATTTTTGAGCTGACTAGAAGAGACAGGAAGATCAAGAGACCCTGTGAGAGATAATAAAAGACAAGTGCTTGAAAACTGAATTGTGATGTGGCCACCAGAAATACCACTCTTGGAAGCAAAAATACTTGCAAGTGCATCCCCAGAGAATGGGCTTCCAAGCCCTGGCTCAGCAGCTCTACTCTTTTTTTTGAGTTCTATTACACAAGAATCTTCTAAGAGTGCATGGACAGAGAAAAGCAGCAGTGGCTTTTGTCAAGCATCACGCTATCATGAAAATCTAGGAATTACCAAATTAGATTAGGCTATGTCCCCTATCAAGTTCCTCTTAGCAGTCATTAGCCCCAGATGCTCCAGAGGAAGCCAAGACAGTTCTAGTAGATCATACTCCCCAGGAGACCTTTCCCCCCGGTTTCCCAGAGTCAGCATTTGGATAAAGCACTGAAGCATCAGGGAAGGATTGCCTCCCTCAGTGCTCAAAAGAGCTCAGAGGAAACACATATAACTTGGCCCCTAACTAGCAGGTCTCTGGATACTTTCAGAGTAATTCAGAGTTAGCTCTAGTCCAAAGAAAGTTGCATTCATAAATGTTTTTAATAAAGCAATGGAAGCCACCCACATTCTGCTGGGATGGTATGGATTTGTATTTCTGAGCTCTTAAACCATTTCAGCCAAACCTGACGCTCACCAGGATCCTTTTAAATGTAATATCAGGTGGTAAAGTGGTATTTTGCATGGTGAACTAATTAATTTTTTAAGAAAAAGGAGTCATCCAACTAAATTTTTCTATGAACACATGCAACAGTAGCCCCAGCTCAAATGTTTATGCAAGATGAGTACACAGCCCACTTTTCTCTCTACCACCTTTTGAGAGGCAGCAAGGTAGCCTCAGGCAGGCCTCTGTCTCCTTGGCAATGTCACTGGGGAGCTGTACCACTTCAGACTTCTTCAAAATAGGAAAACATTTCAAAACCAACCACACACTTTAATTACTGGCAATTAGAAATTCCTGGTTTTGTGTGTTTACAGCTGAAAAATGTTAATGTGTGCCAGTTGTGTCAGAAAGTTTGATTAATCTCTTTAAGCTGAACTTGAAATACTTAAAAAACTCCAAACATTCTATGATGTGAGTATCTTGGGGGGCTTTCCAAAGCGACATGTAGAAGTCAGAACTGCTTTAATAGTCTCCTCGCTGTTCCCAGTGGACCACAGCTTGCTTTGTGAAGACATACACCCAATGCAGATGGCAAAAGAGGTTTTTATCTGGAAGTTTTAGAAAGACTAATCAGCATCTTAATCACATCTAAGGTCACCATTTGAATGGTAAACTGGAATTAAAACTGAGGTTCAAGTGAATACACCTGGTGTGTACTGGGGTATAAGAGCAACTATCAAGTGAGACTCTATGGGTTAGTTTCTTTTTGAGCAGACAGCAGGACTGTCTTAGATTGCTTAGAAAATTAAAGACTAAAAGAAGCAGGATCAATAAGAAAGTGATGTTAGACTAAGTTTATAAGAAAAAAAAGGAGAACAAAAGGTACTCTTTCAGGTCTAATAGAGATTATCTTTCCATAGATATGTGAGGCTGATGATGAATGCTTGCTGCGGAGCTTTCCGTGTGTCATAAAATATGAGCAATAAAGTCAAAGAATTGAAAAGACAAATGACAATCTTCTGTGCATCATTAATGAATGATGAGGGTAGAAAGGCAGAAGATAACCCTCCATGCATATAATAATGATGTCTTTGGCTGGTGGTGCTTCTCTATGCCTGCACGTTTAATAAGATGTGTTAGAATTAAAAATTTAAAAATCAAGTCCATGTGCTCCATAAAATATGAGGGGAAAAAAGCAACTCTAGCCTAAGTTAAGATCTCAGCACTGTACATACTAATAAAGAATGAGATGTGTTGACTTATGCAAATACTCGTAAATGAAGCATGGCAGAATTCTAATACTGATAACAAAACAAGTCATACAGTCAATAATCTTATGTCTCATTAAAGGAAGAATTTTGATCCTTATAGCTAAGAGTTGGTACCACAGGAAAGTATCCATTATTATATCAACTGACATTTTGTCAGCTGCTTTATACCAGGCTAACTAGTAGGGTACTGTATTTTTTCCTGAATATCATGTTAGAAAGAAGACACTAAGAGTTCCCATTTTGCTTGTAACACTGTCCATTGCAAGAAACTGAACACACTATTTAAAGAGCCAACCCACCTCCTCATCTTTTTTCTACGAACACCATCAGCAACGCTTCCCCCCCTTCAAACTTTGTTTGAACTTAACAATAACGAAAATGTGCTTTAATGAAAAATTAGTGTCTCTCAGTGTCTTCCAGGCTGAGTCTACTCAGTTTACAGAGCAAGTGGTTTTCTTTATTGTTTTTTTTTCATGCTGGTAGCTCTGCAAATGCAGCCTGGAAACAGAAGTCTGATGCTAAAGGCTCAAGTATCATCACTAGTAATAAAACTCTGGTGACTGAAATTTACCTGATGCTGTTAATGTGCCAGACAGAGCAGCAAACCAGCTCAATTTCCCACAACTATATCATCTCTTAATTGTTAGCAGTCATAAAAGTTCATTTCCTTTAAGTAAGCAGATATGTTAAACGTATGGGCAGCAGGTCTAGGGTATGAGTGCCATTCTTTTATTGTCATTTCCCTCACTGCACTGGCATTTAAGAAGTGACTTGCAGCATGTGAGCCAGATGTAGGATATGCACGTGGACATTGTGTGAGACAGCTGGGCTAAGGAAAGCATCTGGCTTCTATATGATAGAAAACTTAAACCTTAAAGCAATTAAAGTTCTTTAAAATAAGGCACCCTTTCCTGTTCCCCAGTGAAGAGCATGGCCATCTTCCAAGATCTGCAAGAGGAGTCCACCACCAAAACCTGAAGTCAAACACTAGTTGTTTGTTTTACTACACTTGATAAGTTCTTGGTCAAAACATAAAAGCTTTTGTAGTAAAGAATTTGCAATATTAAGGTTCTTTCTTAAGCAATTTTCCTTGGATCTTGAAATTCCAGTTTACTACACAATGAGAAAAAAATTATTTTTAGCAATATATTGTACAAAAAAAGGACAGTAAAACTATCCATTCTTATGGCTTATAACATGGAGAGAGGAGAGGCAGCACCTTCAGCCCATAGGGCTAGGTGAGAGAGAAGCAACACTGGGTTGTGTGATAAAAGGTTCTGCCCATCAGGGGACTATGTTACACATCTTCTAAACATATTCTTCTGCATAGCTCTTGGAATGAGAAACAATAACAGATTTCACAACCAGTACTACACACCAGTAAGAGGGGAATGATTTTTCACATATCCTTACCTATTCACACTTTTTATTATAACAGTGTACTAACACTGGACAAGTTGACTTGACCAGCTCAAACTTATTGTCCGGTGGAAGTGAAAAGCAGAATGAATTCAGTAAAATTTAAATCCAAGGCATGATGTTATTTGAGAGGAAAAAGTAGACTTCTCACAAAGGGAAGTTGGAGAATGGTGAGAGCTATACTCATATCATATATTAAAATTATTTTTATCCAGCTGAATGACAGAGTTTGTCACTTCTGTGTAGTAGAAATGACTGAATAGTTGGGATGAGCAACAATAGCATGGCAGATTGAGTCAAGCCAAGATTTGATTCTTAGCTCTGCTACTAATTCATGCAGATAAATCATTCTAAGTCTTTGTGCTTTGACTTTCCCATCTGAGAAAGGAGATATTCAGCTTAGTTCACAGAGGTGTTGAAATGTTGATCATTTTTATGCACACAGCAATGTGAACTCATTGGGTGAAAGGTAGTTTGGAAGTATTAAATATTCTTCTTGTTGTTATGCCTGCTTTCCTCTTTGCAATGTTTATGAGTAGTGCTATTCTTTTGACTGAACTTCAGCCCATTAGAACTTGACAGTATAGAATTTATGTTCTTTGCAATGATAAATGCATTTAATTTTCTTCAAGCAAATACATTCCAATCCAGCATTTAAGCATAAAACTAATCTCTTTTGTTTCACATGACTATTGAGCAAAAAGAAGTGCTCAAGTGCTTCATCAAATTGAGGCCGTAAGATTTTCTGCAAGAATAAGCAGCAATTGGCAGTTGAATCCTTGAATTTGAATAAAAAAGTTCTCTTCCAAGTCCTGAAGGAATTATCATCTCATCAAGTGGTGTAGTATCTGTACAGATAGGTTAAAAAATAATCCCAAAAATACAAATTTCCCATCATAGTCTTGACTCTTGCTAGAGCTGCAATATCTTGCCACAACTTTGGAGGGGAATGCAGCACTAATTGCAAGTGTAAGAAGCCTGAGGGAAAAGAGATTACTGTCTTCACCATCCTTACAGGGACTGGATTTTTCTTTTGCAGTTATATCAAGTGTGGTGTATTTCCTAAAACTAAGAAAATCAAATACACCAACATTTTTGACTGCTTCTGCTGTCTTCTGGTTTTACACATCATTAGCAACTGTACTCCTTACGCATTAAAAAAATTAATCCAGAGTATAAAGATTTTTGTGCAACCTATGAGATGTAATTTCATGAATTCCTCTACAGTGCAAGCAGTGAAATGACCATTATCCATGCATACTTCACAGATGCAAATCTGTATATTCACATTAGTAACAACCAATTGCTATGAATCAGTTCTCATGATGCAATAAACTAGAAAGATAAACAGTGCTCACTTAGGCTGGTTTTCCTGAGACATTGCATTAGATATCAGAGACTCATGGTGGCAAGGGCTGTAGTTTGCAATCAGTAACATTACAGATCATTTTGGATTTCCTCTGACTTCAATATAAATAGGTTTAACCAGAATTACATCCAGAAGGCTGAGGATGATCTTCTGTTTGTTTATTTGTTTGGGTTTTCCCTGTGTGAAAACTGAAATCTTGAGATCTGACAAGCCAAGCAATGACAGCCTCAGCTCCACGTGCAGTACCAGGGAACCTAAAGGGGCCTGATGAACTGCAGTGAAACAAAGGAAAATGGAATTTTCTGCACATGTTAATGTATAATAGCTACAAAATAGCCCAGCACGGAACACTCTACAGGGAGGTTGTAGCAAAACTGAATTAATGCTGTACCAGGCCCATGAAGCTGTCTCTGGAAGCATTTAGTCATTTATTTGCCCTTATTAATAATTGTCAAGTATGAAAGAAATTAACAGCTCATAAAAAGCATAGGTAGTGTTAATAAAAATGTTGAAAGACAAAAAAAACAGAATTTCATCTCTTTAGAGAAACGTTCTCACTGACCATTGAAACGCTGCCTTTACTCAGCCATTCCCATTAACAACCAACACAGACCCCTGAAGGACTGAAGAACGGGTTGGTGGTTCAGGTTTTCCCTCTAATGGAGGTTTTCCTTTGAACACAATACCTCTTGCCTAACCACTGAGGGCTGGTAGATTTTCCTCACTTCTTCCCTTTGGGATTCCCATGGTGTTCTTAGATTTTTCTCCTTTTTTGGCATCTTTGAGGTTGTGATTCAGTTCCGTGGTGGACCAAAGGCCTAGTACATCTTGTCAAAGAGAAAGAAGCTGCCCTTGATGCTTAACTACACAAGAAAGGAAGTCACTACATAAAAGCCATGAGCCTGATTTGCTGAACAGCCTTTCTGAGAGCTCCTGCTACATGTGCAGTGCTGGTAACTCTCTGGATATTGGTATAGACACTGAGCACCCTTCTGCACATCTGAGCTTGAAAATAATCCAAAGTTTTTCTTTCTAATATGATGCCACAACATGCTGCTCAAACAGAGGAGACTCTGCAATTAGGTATCATTTACTTTGGTTTAACGTTCTGAAACAGACCCAAGTCCAGCCCAAGCTGCCCTAACAACAGCTGGTTAGGCAGTAAAAATCCAGGGCTATTAATATTCATATACAAGTGTATCTGCCAGAAAAACAGCCTTAAAAATATCAAATATGAGTAACAGTTTACTGTAGCAAATTGACAATAAGAACAAAAGAAAAAACTCCATATAAAACTCCTCTATGACTGCGCTCAGCAATGCAATGTTACCAGTTTACAAATTGCAATTTTAGCAGTTCATTGACAAACTGTGTGAAAAGTTAGCAATACAAAACCAACAGACTTTTTGTAATTTTACCAAGGGCAACCACTGAAAAAATTGAGTGATATCTCTTCTCCAGGGAAGTTATTTTATATTTGTAAGATGTATTTATATTTTTATGTTTATAAGAAAGAAATCATTGCCACTGTAAAGGTAAAGATGGCAACTACAGATGGTTGAGTGGTGTTCAAGATTTATCAAAAACATATTTCAGCCGCTGCCGAAAACCTATCAGAAACAGCGTGGCCAGCAGGAGCAGGGCAGTGACTGTGCCCCTGTGCTCAGCACTGGTGAGACCACACCTCGAGTACTGGGGTCAGTTTTGGCCCCTCACTACAAGAAAGACATTGAGATGCTGGAGCGTGTGCAGAGAAGGGCAACGAGGCTGCTGAGGGGGCTGGAGAATAAGCCCTGCGAGGAGAGACTGAGGGAATTGGGGTTGTTTAGCCTAGAGAAGAGGAGGCTGAGGGGAGATCTCATCACTGTTTACAACTCCCTGACAGGAGTGGGTGCTGCCCTCTTCTCGCAAGTGACGAGCAGCAGCACAAGAGGGAATGGCTGCAAGTTGCTCAAACAGAGGACAGGTTTAGACTGGACAGGGCGGGATTAGACTGGACATTAGGAAGAATTTTTTCACTGAGAGAGTGGTCAGGGATTGGAACAGGTTGCCCAGGGAGGTGGTGGAGTCTCCATCCATGGAGGTGTTTAAAAGATGGGTAGATGAGTTTCTTGGGGGTATGGTTTAGTAGGGAGACAGGCACGGTTGGACTCGATGATCTCAGAGGTCTCTTCCAACCTTACGATTCTATGATTTTCCTACTGTTAGACCATCTCTCTAGCTGGTAAATTAGACATTTCTGATTTTTTGCCAGCTTGCAGTGACTAATTCATTCAAATATTTTTTCCATTATTTATCTCCCTCTCAAGGCAATTTTTTTGAAAGATCTTTATGTGGCTTATGGACAAATTTCCCTTAGCTCTATTAAATGGCAGATTTTGTTTTATTTATTACTTTTGCATATGTAGAAGGTAATTATTCTTGTTGGTCGGTTTTGTTTGTTTCTGACAGTAAGATCATAGATTGGCCTCCCTACAGAGGACAGGGAAACAGCAACCCTGAAGAATCCACTAGTCCCACAAAAAGGAAGTCCCATCCCTTAGTACCCCAGAGCAGAGCATAAACCTTAAAATACAACACAAGATTGTAAAATCAAACGACAAATGTCCTCTGAATTTTTACTTTTAGAAGGCAGAGTAACCAGCAGAGTAACCAGCAAGACTATTAAGTCCATTCAGAGAACTTTATGGAAGTCATTGCAGCAATGCAATAGCATTATCAGTACCCTAGATAAAAAAACATATTTGATAAGAAATTCAGGTGAATCAAGGTATAGGTCAAGACCAAATAAACTGAAACTAATTCAACTGTCATAAGAAAACCACAATCCCTGGCACAATAGGTTTAATCTACAGTGATATACTCTGCCACATATTTGCTGAAGTCCAGTTATCATAAGATAGGCCAGAGAGAGATGTAATTTATCAGCATGCCAAGCAGTACTCTTCAAAAATACATGAATTTCCTCTACGTTGTCTAAGTGAAAGCACTACCTCAGTTTTCCTTTATGTGAAATTCTCCTACTGCCTCAACGAGAGTCCAGGAGCGAGCACCTGCTGCACACACAGCATTTTAACACAACATCTCTATAAATAATAAATGAGTATATAAGTATCGTAAAAATTTGTGTCTTTTTTTTCCCCACTGATACAGACACTTAGAATTTATAAGGATTTCAGGAGAAAACAGGGGCAGGAGGGAGAATCAAATGACTGCAGACCCCTTGGCCTTACTGTTTTTCCAGAGTCTGTGACAACAGGGACCTCTCCGTTTCAAAAAAAGCCTATTCTGTTCTCTGAACCTGCTGTACTGAAATGGAATTTGCATTCAGTGGTCAGAGGGAATCACTGTTACCATCAAAGATTGTGCACTTTAAATCCTTTGCTAGTTCAACTGCTATATATTTGATTTTAATTAAAGTTCTGTCATGAATTATAAAAGACCAGATCTTCAAAGTCATTAATTAAGGCCCCTCGATGTCTGAATGCCAACATTACAATGACAAGTGAGATGTACAGTGCCTATCAACAAGCGGCCGCACGGCAGCAGCAGCAAAGCAAGCAGAACTATTATTCTGACACGTTCAGGACTGCACTTGCTGACTGTTACAGCAAAGAGATCTCCCATGAATACAAACAGAAGAGCTGTGGGCAATAGGCAGGCTTTGGCATGGCACTGTTTGTAAGTAACGTGCCTCTTCCCAGAATACAAGAAATGGGGCACTCAGTGAGGTACTCCTTAGGGACTGCCTCTGAAATTTGAACAGCAGAAATCCCACAGCTCTGTGCTATGGGGCTGAGCAGCTGATCACACAGTCACGTCAACTTAGCTTGCTCTTGCTCTTACTCTGCATGTAGCAGTGGCTGCCTTGGTAGCTAAAGGCTTGATCCCATCATGCTTATTCACCTCTTTCACTGCAAGGTGCCTCGTTAAGATCAACAGGCAGACTGACCAAATATGATGCAAGCCAAGATCCATATGGATGGCAGGATCTGGCCCCAGAGTTAGTTATGATAACGCTGAGTTTACCAAGATTAAGCAAATACAGAAGCATCAAGACTTTTTCTGTTGAGCCACCAGTGATCTGGCGTTTGTTTTAAAGGCAAATTCCTTCTGCACATTTTATACACAGGATCCAGTTCATTTTCAAATGGACAAACCATTGGCCAGATGACACATCACAAAGTGAAATATAAATGAACACTGGCTAAATACAAATAGCTAGGTGGTTTTCATATGTTACAACCAACTGAGAAACTGCAACAGTAAGTGATAACCTTATTAGTAAATCACTGTGGAGTTGGTGCTTGAAAATAAGGGGAAGAGTGGATATGTAAAAAGGGAGGAAAAAAGAGAACTATAAAATTAGACACTAATAGTCACAATGTTTTTCTTTAAAATAATACAAGCTGATGCACTTGTTTTAAGCAGGGCTCTTGGGTTTATATCAGAAACAACTCAGGTTTTCTGTGTCCTTTACAGATGTTCTGTCCTCAGAGAGTACCGATAAAACTAAAAAAATCTTTACTCAAAATAAGCTTGAGTCATTTTCCAAAAGAAAGATTTCCTCTTTCTGCTTTGCAGTTGAAAGCTTGACACTAAAAGCTTGTTCTCACCTCACTGCTGAGGAGCAGTTTGAACTTTGTTTTCGCCTACAAACCACAGGCGGTGCGGGCAGCCAGCCCTGTTGGAGTGAACAAGCAAAGCCCTTGAGGGAGCCAGAGCTGTCTCCTCACTTGAGCTTTTCTTTCCTCGAGCAGCTTATCTTGACCAACAGACCAAGCCAATTTCCTTTAAATTCAACAGCTCTTTAAGCCCTTCAACAGCCCTAAAAGGGAGTTCTTGAGACTCATTCTGAAAAAACGGTATCAATACACGCTTTCACAGTATTTTATACAAGGTGTCAAATTTATGATCTCTATTATTATTTAATTGTTCTTGCATAGAAACTATTCCCCTGCATATTTTCGCAGTTTCACCATAAGGAATTGTCTTATATTGTGCTCCATTTGTGGTGATTTAGGAATATTTCCCATTCACATCCCTTGCATTATTAAATTACATAATTTTTAGTGAAAGCACTATACTTTCCATTTTACTGGCTTAATTTTCACAAAAGATATATTTCAATTAGTGACCTTAACAATTAATAGGTCAGGCATATGCTACTTACTGTAATCAGTTTCTAAATGGACACAGCTAATTTTTTTATTATATCTGTTTGCTGTCCAGGGTTCAGAGGTGACAAGCTGGCAATGACCATCTTCAAACAGAAGTGTTTGAAATTCATTTATAACCAAAGCCACAAAAGCTTTATGATTCCTGAACTAACTATCTAGCAGAACGGTCAACAGCAACAAGCAATCAGAACATCCCAAATCCAAGTTACAAGAACCCACCAGATATCAATTGATCCTACCAGATGCTTCATATCAAAATAGTTAAAATAGATAAAAAATACATTGGGAAAATATGTAGGGACAAGAGATAGATTTAGTAAAGGAGTTTGCATTTTAAACCAACTCTAGACAATCTGACAGAGTTAAGAAGGGACAAAGAAGTTTGCCCTGGTGACACATGCAAACTTGGCCTGGGGTTTTGCTTGAAGTAGTTCAGCCTGTTTCTGCTGAACTAATTCACCCAACAGAAGCTTTGCAATGCCAATTAACACCAGCTGAGGACACAAGCCAGAATTTCTGGTTCAGACAAAAGCATAATGAACAAATGTAATGGAAAATGCTTTGTCGAGAGCAACAGGTTTACTTAAAATTCATTTCTAATTTAGTAGGAAGCAAACAAATGGAATCCATGCATCAAGGAACTTTGCACCCTTTGGACCTAACTTCCCACAACAGAAAGGATGAGAGAAACAAAACCAAAAATATAATTGCTTCCTTAAATGCAGAATATCACATCTGGTGCTGACTGTTGACCCTATGTACACTGTCCCACTCTCACCCCTCCATGCATACATACAAACACTGATTTCCAACAGCTTAAAGACTCCCTCATGTGGTGGTCAGATACAGCAAATTAGATCACTGGAGACTGAGCCAGCTGCTGAGCAGGAAAAAACCATATAATAAATGATGTGGGTGTTCAAAGCTTACCTCATGTTAGGATCAACCCTTCAACATACATGTCTGAGATGAGCTCACTTACCTGCAATATAAATGAGTTCACTCTGAAGTTATTAATCCTTTTAAACTCAAATGGAGGCTGCTGTGACTGATCATTGCATCCCAGAGACATCTTTACTAAAATAGAGAAACTGCTCGTATTATGCCTTTCTCTGTTCCTACAGGGGCACGTGTCTCCATCAGGCAACTGCCACAGGCACCCAATGGCAGGTACCTGGAGCTTAGTGTCTTGCCAGTGCCAAACACCAGGAAGAATGCAGTCCTTGGTATATTGATATTACTTGCATAGATGGTCCATCTTTAGCAGAGGTACCACTAAGAAAGAGCAGTGAGTAGATAAATCATACACATGCACCTCAGGTTCAGTGGGGCTTCAGTCTAGCACCACACTGGTAGCCTTGCTACTTTCTACTGCAGTGCTCTACAAGTCAGACATGTGGCAAAAAGCACCAAAACCTCTTCTTTAACTTAGTCCAGTCTCATGCTTTCTTCTGTAAGCTCTTTGGTTTCCTGGTCCTTATGAACAACTCTTCCTCAGACAGGAAGAAAGAAGGCACTGTAATAATGATCCGAGAGAAACCACAGAACAGAACCTATGCAAAGGAGAATGAGTCACAAGGCAACACTGGCAAACTGAAAAGGAGCCAAAGGCCTGGATAAACTGGACCTGGGACAGTCCCACGTGCACTTTTCCTGAAACCCAGGCGAACTCCTCCATCACCTAAGCGTCAGATTTTCTAGTCACTTGGAAGTTCTGAATGAAGCACTCTTAAGAACACCACAGTGGCTCTTTCTGACTTTTTTAATCTGTTATTTCTTTTCAAATTTGAAGAGTCCTGCTAAAATCAGTGCAAGCCCTCCTACATCCATTGTTTCTTTGCTTCCTAAACTTCAATCTACACAATGACAGAGTAGAAGAAGTAACAAATACAAGAAGAGGTTTTATAGACGTACCGTAACAGTTTACTTGGCGACACGCATCCCACCGCGCCCGTTACAGCCCGCTGACTCTGTAATCATAGGATCAGCTGCTTTCTTGAGATCCTAACTGTCCTGATGATTATTTATTTCTTCAGCCTAGCAACAGGTTTCAATTTAAAGCATGAAACAAATAAATCCATCATTCTCCCATAGACTGTGCTCACTGACAGTCAGCCCAACGTATTCCTCTGGAACCACCAGGAAATCATCATTTTTTCATAAAATTTGGGAATCAGCGACAGTAGGAAACACTACAGTGCTTTTCTGGAGAAACGACTATTCTGTCAGCAAATTACCCAGGACACTGTCTGGAGTCTAATCCTGAAACTGCTGAGTGCTCCTCAATCATTTGAAAAATAATTTTCTGAAAACAGAAAAATCCTTTGATAAAAACAGCATGTTAATACATGCTCATATGTCTCTTATTACGGTCAGATCCTCTGAGATACGTAGCTTACGGCTCACAAGACATCATGATTCTCTTTTTACTGTTATTACTGAAGTATGTCCTCAAAAGAGGCATTTGCCATCTCAGGCTGTGTGGTTTTGGCCATACAGTTCCTATTAATGGATGAAAGTAGACACTTACAAAGCAAATCTGGCATTTTACTCATAAAGTAGATGGTTTAAAATTTTCAGTATGGAACGATTCTAACCTGAAACAAACACTTTAACTATAGAGGAGCTTTTTATGACCTGGGAGAGATAAATTAATATACGTATCAAATCAATATATTAGCTAATATGGAATTTATAGGCAGCATTAAAATGATAGACAAAGGCTGTAGTTATTGTTATAACTGATCATTCTCTGTCACTAATCGAGAGGTAGCATCTTTGTACATAGTCAAAACATCTTGTAGAGCCAGTATTAAGATCAGAGAGAGGAGAATGAAGTTACTTTTTCAGCTTTCCATAAGGTTGGTGGATGGCCTTATGTTCTCTTCTCAGAGAGGGCTTTTTCTTCTTCGTTTTTGTTTTGTATTGCTTCTTTCCTTGATTTTTAACTTCCAAGAATCTATTCAAAAGTCACTAATTAACGCTAGAGGTCATCTCTCTAGAGTACGGAGTGTCTAGGAATGTTTACACATGAAACATTAATAGCAGTTAAACTGTCAATCTGTCAGTATCAAAACGCATCAGTTCAAATATTTCAGTCTGTCTCCCTCGTTTTAAGCTTATCTAGTCTGAGAGCAGAAAACACATCATGACATCTTTCTAAATTCAGCAGGAGTGGTAGGATCATGGGGTAATCTGTGACAGACCTCAGGAGCTCACCTAGCCCAATGTCTGGCTCAAAGCAGAGGCCTGCCAGCAGCAGTCTCCCCACTATCAGGGTTTATCACTGCCACATTCCTAGACCTGAAAACCAGTTCCTCTCTAGCACACTGAGAAC
This sequence comes from Dromococcyx pavoninus, assembly GCA_033558185.1. Classification (NCBI taxonomy): domain Eukaryota; kingdom Metazoa; phylum Chordata; class Aves; order Cuculiformes; family Neomorphidae; genus Dromococcyx; species Dromococcyx pavoninus. The sequence goes on from JAUMJL010000066.1 coordinate 1,398,561, forward strand.
AGGATGATCCCATGGGGCTTAAAGAGAAACATTTTATCTCAAATTTAGTCTTAAAGTGATTGCATTTCAGCTCTCACAAGGAAGTGTCACTAGCATTTATTTTGCTTTGCTTGTTGGAAACAGGGCACCTTAGCTAGGATCTCATGAACTGATCTGACCTCACGTGCCAAAGGAAGTTCTGATTCATCAGGAAATCAACATGTGCATTCACCCACTACCCATAAATGCAGTACTCCATTCTGTATTATATTTCCTAATCAAACATAACTTGTTTAACTGCTCACTAGCTGAAGTAGTACCAGTGAAGCAGTTTATCAGCAAAACTGCAATCAAAGGAAGAAACAATGCTTCTCTGCAGGTCTGTGTGGTTTCTGTTCCTTTGCTGATTTTTTGCAGGAACTGTATTCAGAAGCTGACCTCTACCTGCTCTCACTACCAGCAAGCGTAAGAAACAAAATACAGCGAAATTTTCAAACTGCACAAACCTTTCAGCCCATTGCAAAATTTCCTGATCCATTTCTGATTTGACATTCATTAGGACACCCAGAAAATCGAGCATTCATTAGATTTCAGTGAGTGCAACAGGAATACGCCAGGACACGTTTGGCTTCAAATACCTCCACTTCAATACCCTTCTAAATGAAAGCTACACTAGGCTGTCATAAATTACATTAAAATTCTTACAAACATGACTTGGTCCTTATGCTTTAAGATTTATAGCAGCCCTTGACCTACTGCAAGGCACAGAGATAACTACAGAATCTTGCGACACAACATAATATTTTTACTTGCTTAATTAAGGAGAAGTTGAATAACTTGGCATATCTAGTGAAGGCTTTCTTAGGCTTTGTTCTCCTACAGTTTCATGTGGTGAAACACAAATATGAGCTGTCATCACAAAGCAAGCAGGAAAGTCGGAAAGTCGTTCTCCACAACCTAGTGCAGGGTTAGGGAGAAACTGAATTATATTTTCAGAATTGCCATTTATTAAGGCAAATCTTAGAAATTACTGTGTTTTTTTGCTGACAGAGAAAAGCTAAAAAAAAAAAAAGTCATTTCAAAGCCAAACCATTAGGGGAAAGTTGTTCACTGTAACACAAGTGCCATCAGAACCATACATGAAAGGATGAGAGGGCATAAATACAAAGTAGGAAGTTCCCATAACTCCTCTTTCCCTCTCGAGCGTTAAGTGCTTCTTCACCCAACAGCCTTGCACACAGCTGCTGTGTTGCGCTGTCAATAGAACTGTATGGGCAGCAAAAGCTCCTGATAATGCTTTCTCTCTGAACCTCTCAGCCCACTCTTCAAAATCCTTGTATCTGTGTGAGACTATTCAGTTCATTGATAATGAGGTGCAGTTCAAAAAATACCTTGATATTTGCATAACTCAAAGAACAGCCAATATCAACTGGTTAAAAATAAATATCAAAATATTATGCGTAAACACCAAACACCAGCAAAGTATTTCATTATCATTAGCAGCCCCATTTAGTAACATTTAGTAACCTGGAAAACTTTCATTTAGTAAAATACAGTGGAAAGCCATAACACTCTTTATGCTGACATACAGCTCAGAGGAACGGAGATGGCTGGACTCATGTTCAACAGAAACTAGTTTGTGACACTTGACTGGCCAGAACACAGTTTGTACCCATGCAAAATTGTCAGCTTCCCATCTTTAGAAGTTTAGGGATATTAGGGATATTCAGTTAAAAAAATTATTCTACTTGCAATAGCATCTCAAAGCTGGCACTATTGTGAATGACACAATAAAAAGACTGTCCATGACAATGGTCATATTTACACCAAGAATTCAAACCAAGGCAGCTGCACCAGCAGACCAAACACCCAGCACAAGCAAACCCTGAATTTTGTACAGTTCTCCTGATGTCAATCAATCACTGAGGATAACTCCTATTGGCTGAATCTGCCTAGTTCTCTCTTACCCCATACACCCAAAGGTGATGCACATGCCTTGGTGGCAAAGTCTCAAGCTGGTTTTAAAACCAAACAAGCCATAAGATTCTTATTCAGAGCTCTGAGTGTGTATTCTGCACAGCCCTGGGAGGGAGCAACGCTCACGCCAAGTGCGAGTGAGCCTTGCTTACACAGACCTACAGTTTGTGTAGCCTAAGCAGGAGAGGAACAAGAAGCCTCACTCGGCTGCACTGGCCTGTGCAGGGTCTGTCTCAAAATCTGTAATCAAAATGTTTACAGTAAGGCACTGGCTAGGAATGTAACCACATATGACTAAAGCAGGTCATTATGTCTGTGGAAAAAAAAAAAATGCTAAAAAAATGATAAAAATACTCATCCAGGAAAATAAAGTTTAGGATTTTATTTATCTTTTGATTTAAAATGTAAGTGGGACACTTATCTTCACGGCTAAGTGAGATTTTGCTTTCTTCTCCTGTCTGGCATAACTAAACACTTTCAAGTATGCAAATGAGGAGAAAACGTGGCCTCTTTCAGCAGTAATAAGTATCTGCCTGTTGCTACCTTAAAATCACAGCAATCACATCTGGTAACTGCCCTTTTCTCATGTTTCCACTAGTTTTCAGACTTCCTCTTGTGGTAGCTTGAGACTGCGCATCTGGATGTTTTAAACATACAAAGGAATTGCTGGAGCAAGCAAAAGAGAGAACGGTGCAGAGAGTTAAGATGTGCCGATAAGCAACTGGTGCACTGTGCAGCTGGAGGAACTGACAGGCAGCCCGGGGAAAGCTTCTTCCAAAGAGGAGAGCACAAGTTTTAGGCAGAATGAAGACTCCCATTGTCTGTGGCTTCGTTTTTAAAGTACTGTTAATCCAAGTGTATCTTTTTAGCAAAACTTTAGCTGCACCATCACCAATCATTAAGTTTCCTGGAGACAGCACTCCCAAAACAGACAAAGAACTAGCAGTGGTAAGTGTTGGTTTCATCTTTGCTTCACATTTATATTGTTGTTTCATAAGCAGATGTTTCTTTCTTGTTTCAGCTGAGGCTAAGGAATGACTGCAGCATTCTCTCCCCAGAGTCTCTGGAAGTGCTAGCGAGCTAGCAAGGGTATCAGCTTTCAAAAGTTAAAACTAGAGCCAAGTAATATTTCCTCTCTAAAAATTTTTTAAAGCCAGCTAAGAAAATCTCTTTTTTTCCTTGAATCTGAACATACAAAATAATTTCATTAAATCATCACAACTATAAGCAAAAGTCTGCAACGATAAGAGAGGAAAAGGGCAAATAAGAGATATCTAATTTTTACTTAAATCAGGTAGAAATGAGTGCTGTTGAGACTCACTTAATGCATGTATCACAGTTTCAAAAGCTTGTTTTCCAGATTGTTTAGTGTATGTTGCATAAACACAGCTTTAAGGGACAATTACAATCGAAAGCTGGCTCAAGTTTCAGAAGCCATTGTGACTACTTTTGACTTTGAAAAACAATCTCATCGGAAGATTAAATAAATATTTTTTTCCAAATTCAATCTGGAACCAAAAAAGGAGTTTGGATTCCTCTGACATTAGCAAATTATAGCTATAATTCTACAGCATTTTATTCTAATCTTATTTTAGCTCTGTGGACCTTCATAAAAATGACATTATGGGGAAGTTCGTTTAAGGGAAGATTGAGATGGATTATAGCCTTATTTTAGCATGTAAATTATAGACATTTCTCTTTTTCAGCAATAAACCCATTTTAAGGAAGATTGAGATAAATTATTCTTATTTCAGGACGTAGAGGTTTGAAAGTTGGCCACTTTTCTTTAGGAGTTGGTGTGCATCTTGGGAAAGCTTGCCAGGTTAAAGAAGGTTTGGGGGAGGGTAGAGAGAGAATTTCCAGATGGGAGCTGTGGTGGAAAGTTTAGAAAAAGACATAGAAACTGACCCAAAAAGGGCACTCCTCAGCCTTCAACAAAACAAATTCACACAATGTTCTGCCTTAGCAGCAAAACAGCCGGGGGATGGGTGGGAGGCAGTGCATGTGGGAGAGGAGAGTGGGGTCTTACATGTCTATATAGTAATTTAACCACTCTCAAATACTCTATTTTCTTAGACACAGTCAGGATTTTATTCAATAACAGCAATCCACATCTCCTCTCGTTTCTGTTTCCTTCAAATGACCTATTTATTATGTGTACAGGAAAATTACAGGCTGGTTTAACACTGCAGTTGTTCTTTGTCTGTCTTGTAGTATTCTTGGGTAATGCTAACTGGCTGCTTTACCATCACAATCTGCATCAGAACAGCCCCAACACTCAGCATCAGAACACAAATCGTTATGTTGCAGCTGGACCCTGTTTCATTAATGGGCTGGATCAAAATTCCAGATCACCACAGCTCCCTGCTGACTCTGGGGAAACTGAATTTTGCAGCCTAGGCCAAGATGTGGTTTACAGAGACACTACATTTTCTTCAAGGTTCTCTTCTCATAGAACAGATGGTTATGTTCATTTCTCATCTTCAGTAAAATCTCCATTTTATGAAAAACTGAGAGGGATTAGCTTTTTATTTAGAATCTCAGCAAGTAAAATTCTTTACCATTCCTCATCTTATGTTTTTTTGGTTGCATATCTTACTCCCAAACTTAAAATGGCCAGAGCAGCATCCTGTTCCTTCAGTAAACTTCAGATGTATAGTCTATATTATATTATGATACCTCCTTGGGAGATACAAACAGGAGCATAAGAAAATCTATCAAAGTAGATCAAAACAAAAATTGGGATGAGAACAGATCCTCCAGACTGGGCTGTTTGATTATGTTCTTAATGCATTTCACATAATTTGCACCAAGCCCAGTTAACTATGAGTAAACAGAAACTGAGTGGCAGCAAAGGTAAAACCGTTGTGTGTTCTTCATTTGCCCCCACTGGAGAAATACCACATCACAAGTCACAAAACTCACAAGAACTGGGCATGGTTTGAGCTTAGTCAGTAGGTGTATGGAGGACCTTCTGAGGGTAATGGTCTTGGTTAAATCCTTTTTCTGAGTAAGCTGTGAACCCTACTAAGCAGAGTAGAGGAGGTATGCCTGGACTTAATGAGGGTGGTGGTGTAATCCAGGTTTGACCAACTGCAGTCATGAAATATCCTTTGCTGTATTTTGCTGATCTAATGGTCTTATCCCCAGTCTCCTGGGTGAATTTCAGACAATTAATTAGAAACATAAAGTAAGGTTTCCCTCAGGAATTCTTCCTGGCACAAGAACTTAAATGTGTAGCCATTTTGTCAAACTTGTAATCCTCAGGAATTATTCTCTCTGAGATTTCTGATGCATTTTTGGGAAATGCACCTTTACTTTGTTTAGAATGTTTTCCTACTGTGGATTTGGAGATATTTTGGATTCTTCTTCCTCTGCTACTGATCATTTTACTGGAAAGATCAGGAACTTGCAACCTTCCTGCCTAACAGCACCTTTGGCAAGGGCATCTCTCACTCTGTGCCATGCTAAACACTGGTTTGAGCGGCCTGTCCATCAGTTGGGGAACACTTGTCAGTCGACATGGCTGCAGCTTTTCTTTTAGAGTAAGGTATAAAATATTGCAAACCCAGAATGGAGTGGGGAGTTCCTGAAATCTCTGTGCAAGAGAACAAGTAGGTTTACTTTACTCAATAAAGTATACAACTCGACATAGCTTAGTGAAGTTTAGAATCTGGGAATGAAAATAATTTGATACTGATCGGTTATTATTCTTGTAGAAGTATCCAAAGGAACATCTTTACCTTAATCTATTTATCTGCTCCACAGTGAGGATATAAATTCAACAAAGCTGTACATAATTTGCACAGCCTGACTGAACCTGTGCACGAGTCCAAACTAAGGCACGGCCTGAGCTACAGGTTTGCTCAAATTCAGCCTGGATCCAAACACTGAGTCCAAACCTTCTTGCTAGCCAGCAGTCTGTTGTGTGGCCAGGTTAGTCTCTCAACTCAACAGAGCTGATAACGGATTTCAGGCAGTTGAAGACACAGCTTCTTGTCACTCTCTTTCATTTGAATGACTGTGTTTTTGCAGCAGGTTTCACCAGGTGCTAGAGACTGCCAGGTGTTCTCTCATGGTTGGCCCCTACTCCAAGAAAGTCAGAGTTATTCTGCCAGTCAAGACAGAACTTCAGGGAAAAAGTCCTGAATACTAAATTGTTTGTGTGGTCTCACTGGTTTATTGCACAGAAGGTGAGGACCATGTATGGATAGCCAGGACTACAGCTCTTTATCTACAGTTTAACACAAACACAACTTCTCAACACACATCTGAAAGACACAGCTGCTTAACTGGAACAATTGGCAGGGAACAGACTAACCCATTGCACCCTCAGGATTAGAGGCAGCAGCAAACAACAGACATAATGATGATGATCTCTGAGGTCCTTTCCAACCTTATGATACTGTGATACTGTGATAATCTTTTTAAACTACGTGACACCTGCTAATTAGGTCCTACAGGTCAAAACAGAAAGCGAAGGCGACTTTGGTGGGTATTATTTTAGATACAAGAGTAAAATAATGGGCTTTGTTCTGCCTTTTTGACCCTTTACGATCACTGTTTTCTAAGGAGAGATAAGTTTGTGATCTGTCACCATGGCTGTATCAGAAAGATCAGTCTGGCCATAATCTGCTAGAGCATTTGATGGAGTTTTAAATATATAGGTATTGACTGGATGCAGTGTCCAGGCAACTGAGATGTTACCAAAGACCTTCTTCCTCAGGTCTTTGCAATGTTTGGCTCAAAAGCAAGCACACACAACATTCAAACAGCTCTACGTGGTTTGAATAAACTATGGGGTGGGTTTTTTTTCCAATTAATGGGATCTCATTTGTGTGGTTGCTTTGATACCTTGACAAGTTTCTCAATAATCCATAGAGTCTTTCAAGAAAAAAAGAGTACACAAAATCTAAAACTGTAAGCAGATTTATACATCATAAAGAAACCAGAAAAGATAAATCCATTTTTACTTTGTAGTTCTACATTAAAGCTCTATGTTCTACTTACTAATAAAGCAATTCATTAAGAAAAGGTGATAGCTAATAGTGGAAATGATTGCTTAATTAGCCATGTTGTGTGATCAAGGATGGTTTGTGTCAATTAAGGAGATTCTGCTGGTCTCTCAGTTACTAATAATAGTAATTTTGAAAAGAAAACTTGCAATTTACAGATGGAAAGCTAACAGAATTACAGTATTTATTTTGTATGATTAACTACTTCTTTTATGAATGTTAAAGTCTTTGTTCTTTGCTTTTTTTTTTCCAAGCAATACCTAAATAAGTACTATGGGTGCCCAAAGGACAGCTGCAATTTATTCGTTCTGAAAGATACCTTGAAGAAAATGCAGAAATTTTTTGGGCTGCCTGAAACAGGAGATTTGGATCAAAATACTATTGAGACTATGAAGAAACCTCGCTGTGGTAACCCAGATGTAGCCAATTACAACTTCTTTCCAAGAAAGCCAAAATGGGAAAAGAATCATATAACATACAGGTATTGACTGATGATGGTGGATTTTGCTTGTATATGACCATAGTGCTTTTAAGAACCAATCAAACAGGGCACTTAGAAGTCAAGTAGGTGCTTAAATGGCTAGACAGGATTCCTTGAGTTAGAATATCTTTGTGTTTGGATAAAACCAGACGCTTTAGCAAACACCTCTGAAATTTCAAACTGTGAAATTTTTGGAATAATCACCTAAAGATCAGCTCTATGGTTCTGGTTGAGACTAAAGAGATTTTGAGTTTATTCTTTGCTTTGTTGCAAGAATCCTTGGAGAAGGAGTATCTCGCCTGCCTGTCTGCTCTGCAGGGGCCACAGTGCTTATTGTCTGCAAAGAACTCCTCTGCATTCAGCATTCATAAAAATGGAGATCATCAAATAAATTTTAAAATTAAATAACTGCATTTCAGATATATACAGACATGATTTAGAGCAAACCTATTGCAATAGGTTGGGCATGTTTTAATTTCTTACTCTGAAGAATTAGGTCTCATTGAAGCCAGTAAGAATAAAACCTCATTACTTTCAGTGCCCCAGGAACAAAGCACCAAAGAGAACAAACAGCAGATTTGTCTTAGCTGATTGACTTGGTCTGCTGCTTCCTCACAAGTTATTACTCAAAGCATCCCCCATGCTGTGACTAGTTAATAAACACTGAAAAAAACCCCCAAACTTGGCAGCTCTCACAGCCCCCACTTGCTGATGTGCTTCCTCTGATTCTTCCTCTTTCTCCTTAGGTAGAGTAGTTTCCCTCACTATGTACAGCCCCAGCAGCAAAGAACTGGAAGCTTGTCTTTACATGGAGGTTTTCCGGCTATAATATAAGGCACAAAGCCCAATTAAAATGTGTGAAGAAGACAGCAGTGTTCTTAAGAGATTGTCCCTTTCCCACGTTGGGCCTGTGGCTCTCTCTTACGTGCTTTTACCTCCCATTTCCCCATGTATCCTATTCCCAATGTAACCAACATACTGGTAAAGGATTTGCATTCAACTGGGATGAAACAATATACAACGAACTACAAAGATGAATGAGAAGGGCTGTTTTCCTCTTATTATTAAAGAGCAAACCAGTCCTTACTCAAAATTTCAGAATGTTATTGAGCTCTTTACCTGGTGAATAAATCCTCTATATCAAGATGTGCTTGTATAGCCATGCCTGTGACAGTATGAATTGCAAGTGAAGTAGTCTACAAAAATGTAAATCTCAAATCTAATGGAGCAGAAGAACATAAGGTGATGTCTCGCCAGCACCTCAGCGTTGATGCAAAACCCTGAATATTTTGTGCAAGGCCAACTACCATGCAGGCTTTACAGCCTCTGGATATATAATTTTCTTCATGCTGCTGCATCAAGTCTAAAGGGAAATAAGTAGTAAGCATCACATCTAAACTCATCTCCAAATCAAACTGTTTAGGATTCACATGGAGCACAGTTTCCTCCTAACTGGTTTCACCACTGAGTCTACTCAGCATTTTGATCAGTAAGCAAAAAATACTGGGAGGGGGTCTATGTGTTACTTAACTCTTTCTCTTGCATCTAAGGATTATAGGCTATACCCCGGATTTGGATCCTGAGACAGTAGATGATGCCTTTGCTCGAGCCTTTCAAGTCTGGAGCGATGTCACACCGCTGAGATTTAACCGAATAAATGATGGAGAAGCAGACATTATGATTAATTTCGGCCGATGGGGTATATTTTTCTATTTTTACATGTTTTTTGTTCTATTCCTTTCATTAATCCTTAGTATTGGAATGATCTACTCTCAATAAGCAGTACCTGTGAGCCATCCTGGCAAACCTTGTCTTAGCTTGCCCTTGGCAAGATGTAATTTCACTAAGACTTTTTTCTTCTTTCTTATACATGGGAGAGAGAAAGAAGTATTTATTCAAAATTCTTGTACTGTATTTATCTTTCCAAAAGAGAATCGCTAGGGGCAACATTTTATTTTTAAATTTACAAATCAGAAATAGAACTGGGGTACAGACCTTCAGATGATGTGAGCTGGCTTCCTGTCACAGAAGAGAATGGAATGCCATCATACTGTTTATTTATAGATCCCTATTCGGTTTTCTGGCAATAGTGGTGGAGGTCCTAACATACTGGGCTTTCAATTTTGACTTCATAGCTGATCTCTGCGCTCTTCAGTATAGCAGAGTGCAGGCTTTCAATGCCTTCTTTGCTCTTAAGGAATTTTAAAATATGGATTGTAAGATGAATTATGGTTTGGGTGTAGCTGATGATAGGTAACTTGATTCATTTTTGTTGTACACGCCTTCTCAATTAATTTTGGTTACCCCGAAAGAATGTTTATAGCTTTTCAGTGTAAACCTGGGGCATTTTAACTTCTTGCAGACAGTCAGAATTTTTAATACTAATGAAGATGCTTGTTCAGCCAGACACTTGGGAGGTAGAGTCTGGAAGTGAAGTGAACAGTTCGAAGAATAACTGAGCTCTTTGTAAAAGCCTCCATTTCAAGCTGGCTTTCTTTGCTTTAGCTACTGATGAGTTGACCTCAAAAGCTTCAGAGATTCTGTACAGAACTCAAAACTTCAGATCCTCATTCAGGCTGCCTTGCTTCACAAAAAAAAAAGAAGTCTTACAAAAGCAGAAGTGTTTCTGCTGGTTTTAGTACTTACTGGTTATAATCAACTCAGAAACAGTGGAAGAAGACCTTCTTCCACATTCAATTCTTCTTATTGCATGTCACATTCACAAGAACTGGGACATCCATGAGGTTTTTCATTTTCAAGCTTTCTCTTAAGCTAATATGTCATGATTTCTCCTTGAAAGCTGACACATTAGTCTACTGAAATGAATGAACTGAACTAGTATTAAGTGAGTGACACCAGCATGAAATTAGTGTAACAGAGAATCAGGCCTGTGTATTTACGGCTTCTGTTAAATGGCAAGACATCAGACCAAAAGGCCTGAAATGATGCAACTGGAGATGCTGGCAGCCAGCTTTGATGCACAGGTCAGTGTGGTGGGAAAGCTATGAATACCAGGGCTATGCCCTTGCCAGCCTGCCTTACCCACATGTGGTGTACTTCCAAGAAAAGCCAACAGTCTAATAACAGGAGAGCTACTTAACCTGCTGTTGCCCTGTGAGCTGCCAGAGTCTTGGAGTTTTCAAACTGGAGGGGGAATAGGCTCATTCACAGGACTCAAAGCACTGAACAAGAGCAAGTTTCCAGAGGCTTACTACTGAGACACTCAGCTGATTTGCTTTCAGTACCCTGCACAAAGAAAAGAGCACAGCAGTCAGATGCAGCAGAAAAGAGCAGCCTGCAAAAAGAAATCTGCCTTTACTTTCCAGTCTCTGTGTTGGAGATCAATATGAATTGTCTGAAAACACCTCTCATCTACAATGTTTATTTTGCAGCTCCTACCAGCCTCTATTGAGAAATAGCAGTGCATATGCAATCATACTTCTACAATATTTCACTGTTCTTCACTGTCTTTAATTCCTATCCACAATACTTATGAGATATAAAATAACATGCTGTGACAACTACAGTGCTGACACAATGTTCTTTGTAAGAACTGGCTGCTTCTCCTCTGGTTCAGTCTTGCCAGCACAACCCAAACCAATAAACACACTCACTAGAGTATTCTGTTGGTGTCTTGGATGGAAAAGTACACGTGATAATTATCATTCATGTATAGACTCTGACACAGTCATGAGAAACTGTTCATTTTTGTCTGCTTCCTCCTGCAGAACACGGTGACGGTTATCCATTTGATGGCAAAGATGGGCTCCTGGCTCATGCCTTTGCACCAGGGCCAGGAATTGGAGGAGACTCCCATTTTGATGATGATGAGCTGTGGACTCTTGGAGAGGGGCAAGGTACCAGACTTTTTACTGTTTCAGAACATATGGCCTGCTGGCTGCTATGTTTTAACACTGTTTCAAGGCACTGCATTAAAGGTTTTCACTGACATGTCAACAAATGTTAGGAGATGGAAATTAATTTATACCATTTAAGTTGTTCTCTACAAAATGTTTATATTATTACTAAATAAATGTTACCTAGGATTTCTCTTTCTGTTTCTCTACTGTTGCCCCTTGAAAAACTGAATTAATAATGGGCCTGATGCTGCACAGCCTTCATGAACTGTGGGAAAAGTGCAAAGCCACAACTATGATTTTGAATGCTTCAGTTCTCAGGGCTTCAAACTACGACTTTAAGTTCATTTATAAGAGGCAGACTGGTGAGGAGTTTTCAGCTTTTTAAGATAACTTAAGCTGTAGCTCCAGTTGTTAAAAATTAAACCATCCACCATATGGATTTATATACTCATGGTATTTGTCAAAACCAAATGGAATATAAATCCCTTAAGGTGAAGACTGAAACAAAATAGACATAAAGCAGTGGATTAAGAACTTATCTAAGGATGTTCAACAGGCAGTTTGCCATACCCTGTAAAAGAAAGCAACTGAAGTCCTGAAAATATCACGTGAACTGGACGGAAAAGACAAAGTATTAATAATTTGGAACCTCTTTTTGCTGCTTGAACTTTGCCACAATCACAAGTACTGACTATAACACTTCTACTCTAAAATAATTTGGAATACTTAGAATAAGAATGCTAACTCATGCTTCCCTTCCATTTCAAATTCTAATTCTCTCAGCTGTCCTCTCGATGAAAAAAATAATCAAACTTTAATGCTAAAATAGTCAACTTTATTCTGTTTGGCTTTATCTTACCTTAGCAGAAGCATTTACTGGTAGCTGAACTAACTGGGCTGCCTCGGACTGGTGACAAATAGGAGGAAATAGTTTTCCATATTAGTGGAAATACTGCACAAGCATCCAGTTAGTTACTGCCATTAAAATAAACACTATGGATAAGTGAATGATCTGTACATTAACATATATTACAGCACCAGTACTCTAGTCCTACATGTGACAAACTGAAATAAACCCCAGGATCTGGGTGTGTCTGAATTATCTCCCTATCCCCCAGTGCCACAGCAGACCTTATTGAGGCCGAACTGGAAATACCAAAGTGGTTTATGAGGTATAAGGCATGTTCAAGCTCATGCTCAGCTGCTGCCTGGAACCTTTTAAACCATACTGAACATTTTAGACCATATTACCAAAGAAACTAAATCACTAAATATATTAACAGCAACTTTATAAGTTTGCATTGTCATAGCAACAACAACATATATATATTTTTCTGGGCTGATTCTGAGCACTGTTCACTTTAACACTTCACCATGAGTAATATCCATGTAATTCTTTCAAAATTACCAATTATTATTTCAGCTATGATCATCTTGCCAATAGAGACCAACAGCATATTAAATTTCAAAGTGGAAATTCAGACTGCATTTCTATACTAATGTCCTCCAGGAAAAAAATTGTCCAGAAACAGTATTTTTACATCAGTTGGTGGCTAATTTTACCGCTGCATTTGTTCTTTTTATAGTGGTTAGGGTAAAGTATGGAAATGCTGATGGTGAATACTGCAAATTTCCCTTCTGGTTCAATGGCAAGGAATACAACAGCTGCACAGATGCAGGACGAAGCGATGGATTCCTCTGGTGTTCCACAACGAAGGACTTTGATGCAGATGGCAAATATGGCTTTTGTCCGCACGAGTGTAAGTAGATCATTGTTTCTACTGCTTTTTTTCCTGGTAGACTGTTCCCTACATATTTTGCCCATCAACTTCTCCTCGTATGTTTTCCTATTTCCAGATGGGCAGATTTGGAATTACTGCTCTTTAATATCTCCATCAGTATCTAAGCAGGAAAAACTCCCTAAAGGCTCTCTTGGTGTAAGAGGTTTTGTAACTGATGATGACCCAGGCAGTTCTCTGAAAACAAGGATATATTGCAGATCTGTCTGAAGTAATGTTGGCTCCATATGCACATCAAAGACAGCACAGGTTCTGTTACACCATCCAGGAAAAGACAACCACTTTTTAGAGTAAGGATAGGGCCAAATTTGGAGATAGAGCCCACTAAATGACAGAAATCTCTCCCCAATTGCAGACGATTCCACTACCAATTGTAATTGCATCTACTTTAAGAGCAGTAACTGACAAAAACTAGTAGTTAAGGATGAAACTCATTAATCCAATAACACTGCATACCAATTTTACCAACTGGTGGCCCATGTCCTCCGAGTCTGGGAACACTTTTAGTATGAGCTCACGCTAATATTGTCATAAGTCACCCTTTAAATGACCTCATACTGCTCTTCAAAATAAAAATTATCAAATACTAAGTATCTAAGCTGGTACAATGTTAGTTGTGTGCTGGTGCATTGCAAATATCTAGCCAGGAGAGCACTCAAATTTTTAGAATTTAGGGTTTTATTTTTAACGTGAATTGTAGGACTCAAAAAGCAGTGCCCACAGCTCACTTCAGATGCACGAACGACACTATTTCAGAAATCATAACTCTGTATCAGTATCTGTACAAAACTGTAAGAGTCTAGGAAAGCTAAGATTGTACTTGATACCTAACTTTTTGAAATATCTAATTGTTTCACAAGCAGTTTATTTTTGTTTGGAAACATTTACAGATTAGAGGATGTGTATAATGCTTTCATATGCATGACTTCTACAAAATATACACAATATCAGTATTTTTCAAATGAAATTATGACAGTGCTTCCTGTTAAATATCAGGAATGTATTTATATGCTTGAAAATTTTGGTGAGTCTAATAGATATAAGATTTCAGATGATTTATTACTATATGAGTGTTAATTTAATCTCCTGTATATCCTGCACCTTTAGAGAAGCCGTTGAGTATAATTGGCTGTAGCCTACTCTGCTAATGTATGAGTAGTGAGAAGAATAGAGAAGGTAAGGGGCTTTTAGTCACTTGTTCCATCTCCTGTTTGGCAGCTCCAGTGCTGGCACCTATATTCACGGGCATTCCCAGTACTGTAGTTTCCCACACTCACTTTTTTCCCCTTTGTACATAACTGATGGCTATAAGTGTTTGGCAGTAGGAAGAGTTCCTCACTCTTCTCACCCTATGTCCAAAGCAATGGACCCACAGGGTCTGGTGTCCTATCGTAGCTTGACCTCCCTGCTTGGCAAATTTGGGGGATTTCTCAAGATCATTTGCAAGACCATAGAGTTTCCAATATAAGGTTACAAATTTTATACACAGTTTTCACAGATAATTGGTTGTAGAACATATCAGTCTTCTAGATCTAATGTGATTTAAAAATATCTTTGATTTCCAAAACCCTTATCGCCCATTATAGATCACATCCCACACGTGGGACCTACCATGGTGACAGCAATTTATAGGCCTATAGGGGATGAAAAAGCAGAAGAGTGAACTTTTAACAGACTTCAATCAATCAAGAAAAAGTTATCTTTAGTTACATGTCTTTCAGAACTAGCTTCCTTAGCCTAACATTTACTCCAGCAGGTTACCTGCAAACTTGCACAAACACACTTGCGCAATCATTTTTTCCTAAAACTTTACCACATCCTTCTTTCACCACCTTTCCCCAAATTTCCTCGCCCTTAGGTTAATCCTTCCACCTGGGAAAGATAATTATTATTATTTTTAATAATAATAGAATTATTATTTCTTTAAAATGCCCTAAATGCTCAGATATAGTCAGAACAAAGCCTGGTAGCTGGACAACCAGAGATCCACATACCCTGACTGATCCCTTTGTAAAATCCCAAAGCCAGACCAAAAACGTAAGCAGTGAAGCACTCTCAAAGAGAGTTGGTCTGGAAGTTGATGTTCCTGGAAATGCTTGTGTCAAGGTTTCTGAAACGGAACAGAAGGATTCCAGCCTTCTTTTTCTGATGTAATTGTTTTGCAAGATCCTTGAATCGTTATGCACAGATGTTTCTTGTTAAATTCAGAGCAGCATTGTTCACTCATTATTCCAAGGAACCATTTGCTAAAACCCAGTTAATGCATTCAGATGGGGGAGGATTTACATCCTAGAGTCTGCGTTGGGGGTGACATCCTCAGTTATCAGTATTTCTTTCTCCTCCATTTAAGTCACTGAAGTTAATTTCAGTTCTGGTTATAGAGCCACGCTGCATATTTGGAAATATATTCAAAGCTATGGTAGTGCACCAGGCTTTTCCAAAGTTAATACCAGATCTGTACCCTAATTTGGAGATTCTTTCAACTATCTTTTGCCAAAGCAGAAGAAGGGAGTGCAGAAAGTTATCTACCTACTACATCTTGCACAGCGAGGAACCTCCCCTTTGCCATACGAGATCAAGGGATCCTGAATCTCTCTTTACCAAACTCCACTGTCACTACAGGAGGTTCAGGCTCCTTTGGTCCTCCGATATCTGAAGTTATATATGTATATATATGGTATTTGTACTCTGCCTGTACCTCTCTCACAAAGGACACTGCTCTCACCGGCAGAACCCTCACATAGCTGCAGCTACCTTCACCTTGGATCTGTGCCACATGGGTTTTAGCAGCCTTCCAGCCTAAGGTTTCCTTACATCACAACTGGCTGTTTTTCCTAGGAAGAGCTAACAGCACAGTGCAGATCACAGATGAGTGATGTCCAGTCGGAATCTGCTCTCACATTAGCATAACCTCACTGATTTTCTAATTGCTGAGCAGATTGCAGAATAAGAGTCAAGCCCTTCAAGGTCCCCTTACAAGTAAATAAAGCTTTTGTTTTGTTTTAGGGGAAACTGACCTGGTCTCTGTCTTTAACTTTCATTATATGAAAGCAAAGACTTTCAGTTAAGGCAGGGGGGCAGGATTTGAAAACTTAATAAGTCATTGTTGTGACCATCACATGATGTTACCTCGAGTGAAATGAAAAACTGCATTTTGACTGTGACTCAAAGACTCCATGCAAAGCAGCAAGAGACTGACTTTCCATAAGGTTTTTGCAACTTAACCACATTTAAACCAATGAAAAAAAGGCTATTAAAATACATAGTTTGCCAGACCTAGAGCTGGAAGCAGCTCATGTGGTAAATGAGTCATCTAAACAACCCGGTTCAATTTTGCCTTCCAGTTTTATCATTTCTTTTTAAAAAAACAAAGTCAATCCAATAGCCACAGTTCCAGTTAATGCACGTTTCCCTACTTATTAGAGCATCTGAGATAAACACAAACATTTGCTCTTTTGGGGATGTTGCAGTCATCTTGATGAGCACCTTTTGCCTAGAAATAGGACCTTTGTGTGGCTGCTTCCATGTCCAGGGTGCAGAGGATACAGGTTGGAGCTCAGCCAGATCAGAAGTTCAGCAAACTACCACATGTGAGCCAGGCCTGCAAAGTTCCAAGTCCTCTCCTGAGTGGAACTGGAACTTAGCACAGTAACTCACTGGTTCATTACTCCTGTGGCCAATTGCTGATTAAAGTGGAAAAGGCAAAATAAATCATCTGTGTCACAATAACCCGTCATTAGAGACCTTCCCAGTCACCGTTCAGCCAAAAAATGGTCTTGGGTTTTTATTTATTACTACCCTAAAAGTGAAGCATGCTTATGAACAATGTCTCTTCCCATGAAGTGTCACACTAAGCAAAGGCAGACCCCCTCAAACCCTGCACAAAGGCACTGGGGCTACAGAGGCTTTTAGGTCATTAAAACTGATGACAACAAAATTAGAAATAATCTGCCGAGCCTTCTGACACACACATTTGGGTTCTAGCTATAGCTTTAAACTGGGAGAAGAAGAGGGAGAAAGATGTCCCCTTGGGCACCTTAAAAAAGGCCAAGTGATGCCCAGCTTACCCTGGGAATTCAAATAGCCATGTTTCCTTCTGAAATGCTGTTGATACATCTCAAGGTGAATTACTGTATAGATGCATAAAGAATTTTTTGTAGTGCAAGGCCTGGCCCAGATTGTTGCCCGTGCTTTTTCATCTCTCCAGCACACAGCACTCTCAGACACAGGCAAATTCACAAGATGTCAGATGCTCTAAGCCAACTGCATTTTCACATAATTCAGTTGAGACATACATTTTGAAAAATCTGCATAAGAAATTTTATCGGTCTTCCTCTAGATACTCCAGAAAGTTCACTAAAATTCTAAAACAGATCCCAGAACTCTCTTAGCTCAGTTTAATCTACACTCCTTCATCCCCAAAAAGATTTCTGGTTCTCCAAGTTGAGCCACATGGTCTTTGTGTATAAACAGCCCCTAGAAGGCCAATACGCTATGTTCAGGAGCATTAATGAAGCCTCCAGTGTTCAGCATTGTCAGGGGAGTCATATTTGTCCTCTCATGCTTCTCCATTGCATGTCTGAGCCCAGCTGTGTGGATTCTCAGAAATGAAAAGCAAAGCCTAGAGGAAAAGCCTACAGGGTATGATCTGACTTTAACTCTGCTGTACATCAGCATCTTAAAGAAAATTAAAATGTACACGAATAGCCGTTAGAAAAACTGCTCTGGTTTGTCTGTGGCTCTGTACAAAGTTTGCTGTCCTAGCTAACATTTTTGATGCAAGATAAATAAGTCAGAAAAGCATGAAGGAACAAGAGTAGCTTTCTCACAATCCTCTTTCCAAATGTTGTTTCAAGAAAGGATATTACCTTTATGTTATAAAGCAGGCTATAAAGGATATACACAATTCAACTCATATTCAAACAGCTTGGTGGAATTTTCTTAATTCCCAGGTCATTTATAAAACATAATCAGTGATTCCTTTCTAATACATTTGTGAGACTGTGACATCCTTTGTCTATCTCGCCAAAGCACTTCATTGTTGGTGTAAAACAGGTTCTAAGAGTGAACTGCACCACACACAACGCTGTCTAATCTGTCAATACCTTTGGATATTATTATTGGCACATTGAGATTCCTTGTTGATGTTGAGCATTGCGTGTTGACATTTTTCTCTTTCCTTCTCCCTGCAGCACTTTTTACAATGGGTGGCAATGGGGATGGGCAGCCATGCAAATTCCCCTTTAAATTTCAAGGCCAATCCTACGACCAGTGCACAACAGAAGGCAGGACAGATGGATACCGATGGTGTGGAACCACTGAAGACTATGACAGAGACAAGAAATATGGATTCTGTCCAGAGACCGGTATGGGGAATGTTACTTGCATAAGACAGTCAAATTTGTTATTATTTTAAATAGCAAAAGCTTAGGGTTTTTACACCTTCACCAAAGCACACAAAAGTTGATGAGTTAGGCACAATTTCAGCATAGGTGGCCAAGGAACTAACTAGAAGGGGAGTGATTTGTGGAAATGACGCAGTAAGTCATAGCAAACCAAGTTAATCAGGGATACACAAATGTCATTGAACCGTAGGACTACATATCTACCACTCCAGGATAATTATGAGTAGATTACAATTTGTTAATAGCCCTGGAGGAGATGTCTCGTGACAGAAGAAAGTATGAGTAATATTTTAGCTTAATACTTACAGTTTACATGTGAAAAAAAAGAAATCCTGTTTAGGATGTTAAGATTAAGTTAATAGATCTTTTCAGCAATCCATAAGAACTCAGTGAAATGATTTAGCCTGGAAATCAGATTCCTGCTTTCTTCACATTTTTTCCTACCTTTTAACTTGATGTTTATTACACGAAGGAACACAAATTAATTTATAGCCTTATATAGCTTGCCAGGTGTTCAATTTTAGGATACAGATCAGAGCCATATTTAGACTGTATAAGATATCTATGGTACTTCTAAAATCTCAGCCTTTCAACAAGCCAAGGGGAAGCCACATTCACCCTGTTGCACTCTGAAGCTGCATTCAAACCCACATGCACCTTGGGTTTTGAGTCTTCTGAAATTGGCCTGACCATTTGCAGTAGGGATTTGATGTATTTGGCTTCCTAGCACTTTTGATAACCAGGTGTGACCCTTCAATTTTATTTTACAGGTGTTCAAAAAAATAAAACAAAGAATCAAATTCATTATAAACTTGGAAGAGAAAAATCTAAAGAATAGGGCAACAAATAAAAGAACCAATATATCTGAAATCCTAGGTAACACAGTCTCTATCACTGGAACCAAGAAATATAGCTCATTTAAGCTTTTGTACACCATAAAAGATTATCACTAGAGATAGTTGTGATTTTTATTTAATTTCAGGCTTATTAATTAATAATCATGAATGAGAAATAAAAATAACTAATTACAGACACAACCAGCTTTACCTCTGTGTTGTTCTTCTGTACCTTTCCAGAAGACAGACCCTAATTTGAAAGGAACTATAATTGCCAGATAGCAGTGTAAATTAAATTAAATGAGTTTTATATTCTTTTTGTATTCTGAGTATGATACTTACTTTAAACTATAATTTTAAATTTAGCTACACCCTATTCCCTCTAGAAAGCACTTGTACATACATATGCAAATGTTACTTCTTATATAATACTACCATACACTACATAGGTGAGAACACACTTAGGGAAAAAATACACAACTTTTTGAAAAAATACTGTTTAAAGAAAACATAGTCCACACTTGACAGTTGCTTTCTCTAGAAAATGTTTAAAACCATTTGCTTTTAAACTGCACTCAGCCATCAGCATAAAACAAAAAAATGATTCTTCTTCTGGACTTTTAGGGGATACTCAATAGCCCTTTTGACCTTTCTAGCACTAAACCTGCCTTTGCCCTGTTTGAGAGACACTTTAAAACATCACCAGGAAAGACCACCAAAATACACTCGCCGTGCAATCCTCTTCCACAAACACTGAACTGCTGTTTTCTCAGAGCTTTGAGCATCAGTCCAGGGCTCATTCTTACTTCCACCAAAACTATTGGTAAATTCATTGCAATGGCAATGCTTCAGCTTTTTCCATCTGTGTCAGACAATTTCATTTCCAAATATTACTTTTAATCTTGCTCCTCATGTTCTTGAGAGGTGCAGATTTTCTGCTTGCTTTGTTTTTAACATGTAGCTTAGAAGATGCATCAACTTAATCTCACAAAAACCGATTCCTATCTCACTGTGGGTTTCTGTCATTTTCCACAGCCATGTCAACAGTTGGTGGAAATTCAGAGGGAGCCCCCTGTGTATTCCCCTTCATCTTCCTTGGGAATAAATATGAGTCCTGTACGAGTGCAGGTCGCAACGACGGCAAGCTCTGGTGTGCCTCTACCAGTAGCTATGATGACGACCGCAAGTGGGGCTTTTGTCCAGATCAAGGTAATGCAGTTTGTGAGAACAATACAACAGCAACAGCATATTGACCACAGCCACGACATCTCACTTATGATGACTTCACTCTTATCACTCCTCTCTGCTTACAGTACTTCTCTCCAACCCAAATCCGAGCAAACACCCTGCATTTAAATGCATGACTAATGCTAAAGAGTCTATCACTTAGCTCACCTGCCTGAAACATCCATGTTTTCTAAAATTATAACAATAAAGTATCTTTCCAAAATATAAAACCCAAAACAATTAAAAACAAAATTAAAAAAAATTCAAAGAAAAATGTTTCTTTCCTCACCAATTTTTTGTTCCAATGCTAAAACCCACGAGCACATTATTTCAGTAGTATATAACTATACTATATTGGCCAAATTAGGAATAAATGCTAAATGTAAAAAATTAATACATTTTTGACTGATATTGACAAATATGAAAAACATGTTTTAAAAATAGAGATAGAATATGAAGTTTGCATGGTAAATATCAGTATTTAAAATTGGTTGGATAATCTTTGCCCTTATTTGTAACATGGGTAATATTAAATAAAGCAAAAGGGGTTTTGTACATTTACAAATATGTGCTATATTCATTTTTTTCCTTTAGGATGAAAATAACTACCAAGTTTCAGAGATTGGGCATAACTGATAAAATATCCTATGAGAAAAGAGGGTTTTCAACCTAACAATATTTAGTACAACAGTACTATCTCAGACTCTGTTCATGGGGCAAAGATATACAGACTTGTTAACCATCTGCATACCATTTACTGATGAAAAACAAGACTTTAAGTCTGCATTGCAAGTTTAATATTTCTTGCTTAAAAATAATTGATTTTATTTGTTAAACTTCCTTTTGTCACAGATGTGTCAAGAATGGTCAAAGCTACTTGCATGTGAGACAGTAGCAGACACCACCTACAGCAGAGGTTTTAGAATCTCTCTGATGAAATGTCATTTCTGGCAAAACATATGATATGTACCATTGGAGGCTGTAAATGCTAATGATGAAGTTTATTATTGGGCAATTTTTGATGGGTAGCAAGGAAAATAAAATTATAAGACTATGAATAAGCTGTGCAGTCACTTCTATTTGGATGCAAGCTGCTGACACAATATTGCTGTGTTATTCAGGATACAGTCTCTTCTTGGTTGCTGCTCATGAATTTGGCCATGCTATGGGATTAGAGCACTCTGAGGATCCAGGAGCTCTTATGGCCCCGATCTACACCTACACCAAGAACTTCCGGCTTTCTCAGGATGACATTAAAGGGATCCAGGAGCTGTATGGTAAAGTCTTCTCTTGTTGGCACTATCCATCAGAAAAGCATGCAACAGGGGTTGAAATCTGGGACTCAGCACTTGCAGAACATTACATACTGCACAATATCACAAATGCCAGAGACATCCTCTGTCCCTTTATTGATGGTGTTTCCAGGGCTCCTACTTCAAACAAATATAATAATTGAAGGACAAGGAGTAGCTAAATTTACTGAACTAACAGAAGTGCCAAAACTCCCTGATAACGAAATTTTGTGTTGAAAATTTCTAATGCCTTCACTGAGACAATGAAATGTTAGCTTTTCTATAGCTGGAAATACCTGATGTGGCTGTGTTGAGATGTTCTTGTCTACATCAGGCTGAGCTTCCCAGATTGCAACTCCCAGTAAGAGGGGAATGACATTGTTTCCTGTCCCAGCTTGGAAACAGTTCCCATTGCCTTCCCACAACAACTCAAGCTGTACTGTCACAATAACATTTCCAGATAGTGCGTAGGAGCTGATACATCCTTGTAAATGTATTTGGCAAGCTCCTAGAGAAAAGGTGCATTAAGTATTTTTATGTCAGTACATATTTAAAACTTATTTTCTCCACAGATACTCTCAGTAAAATGCAGAGGCATTATTACAATCAAAATTCCTTCTAGGTGTATATTTCCCATCTCACAGAGGCACAAGTATACTACAGTCAATTGAACAGTAGAAGAAAATCTATATTTCTCTTTCTGTGCTTTTCACTTTTTTACTGAGATATCTTCTTAATTGTAAGTGACTATATTCTATAGCTTTCAACAATTCAGAAATGATAAGAATGTACTGAAATGATTACCACAGGAGACATCTTTTTATCAAAAATCTGATGTGAATCTTCACTTTTTGCTTGTTCTTAGCTGCTTTAATTAAGACTGGGAATTGAGACACGGACAGGGTTAAGTGAATTTTCTAAGCTTGCGTGGCGTATCTTTGATAGGGTTGAGATTTTAACCCAGTTCTCTCAAGGCACACTTCAAAAGCTGAGATAAAACTATCTTTTTTGCTTCTTTATTACTGATATAACCCTTTACAAACCACTTTCTATGTAAAAAAAAGTATTAAAAAAAAATCTTTGTTTTATTCCATCATCTCAAATCAGCTACATTTGCTTTGTTACGTACAGTAAATCAACCTGATGTCTAAGGAAAAAGGCAAATGCCTCATAAGGCAATACAGCAGCAGCCAAATCATAAAACAAAATAAAATAAACCAGATGGCAAAGTGTATGTTCTGGAGAGCACACTTTGATTATTGATGAGGGCAGAAAGATCATAAAAGTGGCTCAGAAATGCATCTTTGTAACTCACAAAACATTGGCGCTTCTAGAAAGACGAGAAATCCACTTTGACATCTCTCTCAGCAGGGTTAAGATAATTCTGAATAGAAGGACTTTGAAATGCATTTTTCCTCTTTTTAGAAGCCAGTGAAATAAAAATTACAATGTTAACATTCAAACCCGGTGTAATCACTTCTGAATATCTTTCAAATGAAATAAGCAGCTCAACACGAACAGCCACCTGCAGGCACAGTGTACTCAATGAGGCCATGCAGCAGATTAAGGCAGGACTGGAAGCTAAGGCCTTCTCAGCTGTATTCCACCACTCTTCTGAAAAGATTTCACTATAAGGTTTTTTCCCCTTCTACCATTGCCTCCAAATTATTCCCCTTCTATGGATTATGGTAGTTCTCGTTCTCTGTTTTACACTGAAATACAGCACTACACAGGTAACAGAATATCTCTGTTCACAACTACAGAAGTATCACCTGATGTGGAACCCGGACCAGGGCCGGGACCAGGGCCAGGACCACGTCCAACCCTTGGACCTGTCACTCCAGAGCTCTGCAAGCACGACATTGTATTTGATGGAGTTGCACAAATTAGAGGAGAAACATTTTTCTTCAAAGACAGGTGAGTGAGATAAATGGCTTATCAATGGGTGGTCAAGTGGTGGAATCTGTTCATAAAAATCCAGAAATCTATCAGGCACAAAGCAAAACCTCTGCCCTTTCTTCTATGTGTTCAGAGATAAAGTGTCCCAACTGGGTCCCTAAAGGAAAAATGGCAAATTTTGGTTTTATGGTTAAATAATAGCACTGCCTTTGCCACAAGGGTACACTGCTGACTCCTGGTCAACTTGGTATCCTCCAGGACCTCTAGGCTCTTTTTCACAAAGCTGCTTTCCAGCCTGTCAGCCCCCAGTACATGCTGGTGTTCCAGGTGCAGGACTGTGAACTGGCCTTTGCTGAACAACATCAGGTTCCTGTCATCCCATTTCTCCAGGGTTCAAGGTCCCTCTGGGTGACAACAAAACCTTCTGGTTTATCAGCCCCTCAACCCAGTTTTGGGTCACCACCACACTGGCTGAGGGTGCACTCTGGCCCATCACCCAGATCGTTATTGAAGATGCTGAATAATTTTCGACCCAGTACGGACACCTGGGGTACACCAAGATAGTGGCCTCCAGGTGGGCTTCATCCCACACCCTCTATGCCCAGCCAGTCAGCCAATTTTCAGCCCACCCCACTGCCTGCTCACTTCATCCGTACTTCAACAGTGTCTCTATGAGACTCTTCTTGGGAACAGGGTCAAAAACCTTTCTGACCTGCTCTCCTCTCATCTACCAAGCCAGTCATTTCATCATAGAAGGTTATTAGGTTGGTCATGCATGACTTCCTATTTGAAAATCCACGCTGACTACTCACAATCACCTTCAAGCCCAAAAGATTTGTCTGTAAGTAAAGATAGGTGAGATGATTATGCCATAAATTCGCCTTTTCTAAGAGCTACTTTCAAACCTTTTAAAGTCTGGAATTCTCAACTTTAGCCATTGTTTCCAGCAGTTTTGTGGTGGTTTTTAATTTCTGGTTTGTGCCCTACACTGGGATTGTGCATGCCAAGATGCTATGATGATGACTGGGCTGGTGGTAGTTCTCAATAAAATCAGAACAAGTAAATGATAGAAATCTAAAAAAAAAAACCCTGTTCCCATATTTGCTGCCCAATTTTACAGATTGGGGAGTGTCAACTCAGTTGGCTTCTGTAGAGTCACACAATTGTTGCTTAAAAGGCTGGAGTAGCTGGGAGATGCCTCCAAACTTCTAAATGCTTTAGCAAATCTTCAGCTTTAGTATAACTTTCATTATGATAGCCTGGTTTGAAGAAGATCTGTCTTTTCCCATGTTCATAAAGATACAATTATGGAAATCTGTGAGCAAAATCTTGTGATTAAACCGAGTGGTTTAATCCAGGCTGGGTCCAAAATCATTAAATAACAGTATTTTGTGTCTCATGGCTGCTATAAGAGCACATCAAGGACACTGGCAATTGGGATAGGCTCCACATGTGCCAAAGTTATGAGGCTGAAGACACAAAAGGCATTTTTGATGCAAGGGCAGAGACATTCCTGATCAAATGAGGCAGCAGCACAGCTGCAGCTCCCACTGCCTTTGCCAGGGCCTGTGCTACCCAGCTGCTCAGCAATGAGGAGCATCTCCTAAGAAGGACAGGACTTGGCAATACCATGGTGAGAGACACCAAAGCTCCTTTTTCCTTACCATAAATCAATGCTCAATTTGAAATAATTTTATCCTCAGTTACCCTGGATATTCTTCCAACACCACTGAAGATCTGGGCCCATGTATGTTCACTGCATGTGCCCTAATCAAACACTGTCTCCTATCATAGAGGAACATACACAAGCATCTGAAGCTGATGGAAGTATTACAAAGCACCTTACCAATTGTCAGAGTTTAAATTTAAAAGGAAGCAAACAAGGTCCCCTTAACAAAACATCAATAATTATTTCTATCTGCTGGTGGTGTAAAGTCCAGGCATCTCCAGATTTAAGTTTTCAGGGAGAAGATATTAAAGATCTGTTACTATGATGGTTTAACTCTACTCACCAGCTTTGCATAACAAAAAAACATGGGAAATTGGGTAATTTTACAGTCTATGCATTTCCTTGTGTTTCCCATATATGTGAGACCCAGATAGTGCTTCGGGTTTGAAGTTTGACTTAACCTTTACTACAGGTTTTGTGTTTTAGCAATGTAGAAGCTGGGATTAAAAACTCCTGGCCATAAGAACCTCACCCAGCAGGTGGTGGAGCACTGGAACAGCTCCCCAGAGAAGCAGTTACAACCTGAAAATACTCAAGAAGCATTTGGACGATGCCCTGAGATATACGGTGTGAATGTTGGAGTGTCCTGTGCAGAGACAGCAGTTGGACTCGATGATCCTTGTGGTTCCTTTCCAACTCAGGTCATTCTGTGACATAATATTGTCCATTTCTATAACAGCTGACACAGGCAAAAAGGATTTATTCAGCATGTCTGGGGGGACAACAGCGATACTCTTTGTACTATTCCTCTTGGGCCCGCCAGCAGCAGGCTAAGATTCCTTATTCCAGTGATCCCTAAAGGCAAGCAACAGCCCTTTCTGAGGCACAAAATGGCCTCATAGTGCCAACAGACTGGCCTCACAGAAAGCCAGTCCTGGAATTCTTCACCACCAAGCTGCACAGAGCTGGCCCCACTGCCCAAGCCCAACAGGGGTGCCAAACCGGCACCTTTTTGCTAGCATAGCCAAGAGAGAGCTAAAGTGTTCACCTCAGCTCAGTGCCTTCAAAGGAAAAATGTACTCTCCCAGCACCAGAAACCCTTTCAAGTACTACAGCATTCACAGCATACTGATCATCTGCTGCTCACGTGTGGGTCTTGGTTTCCAGCCAGACTTCCACCTTACTTCTGCTTTTATAAGCTGCAAATCACACAAGGCTTGGTTCAACAAGGAACAATTTAAAATCTATTCCCAAATCAGCAAAAGGATTCAGTATTCCATATCATCCCAACAAAATAGAAGTATTTCTCACTGAGATACATTTGCTAAAAACTATGCAAACACCAAAACAATCTGTTCAAACTGACTCATGCTTTATCTAACATGCAAAGGCAGACAATTATTGAATTGTTTTGCTCTGGAATGGCTTTGCCTGTCAGTCTTGCAGCTTTCCAAGTATCAACAAGCAGCATGACGACTCACTTTTGGAATTCAAAAAACAAATGGCTATCATGTGTTGTGTGACTTTTATGATTCGTGAAAGTGATCATGGCATCCAACTGTCATATTACACAGGCAAAAGGAATAAATCCAAGAAAGAGGTTAGATCAGATTAATTCTTTCAAAAAAAAAGTATTTCTCCCCCCTTCCCTTCCAAGGAAATAAAAGGGAATTACTGGAGGTGCTGTGGGCTATACAGACAGCTGAGCCTTTCCACTGGGCATAGAATCCTCCAAGCAACTAAAGTGCCCAAGTACAACATTTACACAGAAGTCTTTGTTCTGAAAGTGAACAAAAATTCAAACTTCTGAAGTTTCCCAAGACATCAAAAAAGGCCCACTGATAACTGCATGTAATAATAATAATAGCAAGTGATAATAATAATAGCAGCAAGTCTCAATTATGTTAAAATACAAGGTAACATAGAGTATTTAATCTGCCCCTAAACATAATATTAAAGCTTAACCTGAATAAGTTAGAATATTTTAACATGTTCAAAGTGAAATAAGAAAGCCAAATAATTCATTCTACCATTTCCTCAATAAGAAGAGTAGAAATAAAAAATACCTCTTTCTATGTATTCAAAAATGAAGGAAAACTCAGCATTGACCAAGTTTCCCTTTCCACAAGAAAATGTCACCATTTTAATAAGTCCCTGGAAACGTATGCTTTAATAAAAAACCTGGTGTTCAAGTCTCCACTGGCTCTGTAAAGTTTGGAATTCATGAGACAGTAATTATTAGTGGTGAGTCAGCCATAAATCAGGTCCAAAGCTGACTGAGAATTCTGTAACTTGGATTTTTAAAGGAGTTACTTTTATGAATGCAGTGTTAGAAAGAGTTGTTATATGGATTTCCATTTCATATCACATTGGATCTGCTTTTCTGCTTAGGAACATCTGCACAAAACAAATGTTATTACCTTTTACAGTGCTTTATATGTGTTTAAACACTGTCAAGAGGAAATGTAAATTAGGTAAATGCCTTATTCCTTGCCTCTTTTTTAAAGTGAAAATTATGATGAGTTACACTCAGAGATATCTTTATGCATGTTAAATATACATATATGCAAAATGAGAGTAAGTTAACATACTATTACCTTTTTATTAGTATAAGTTGTCAGGTTAAATTAACATGTATTTTTAATTAAGACACAAAGAAACTATGTATTTCCAGTTGTACTGTTCCTCATATCACACACTAGAGACTGTCATAATTCTACATGCAGAAACTAATCATACTTTCAAATGCATTTCAAAATGGTTTATTTGTCCTAGCTAGCTTTTTTTGCAGTCAAACTTCTGTTGATAATAATACAAGAATTTATTAAATTAGTTTATGACTTCTCTGAGTTTTAGGCAAAACTAACATTCAGCTTCAGATCATGGGTTTCTCAAAGGTAAGAATGAGTAATGACTATTTATACTCTGCAAAAATTTAAGAACTCAGTAGTATCTTGAGCTTCAGCAGCATAATAATGGTAAAAGCTGTTTGACCTGAGAATGTAAGGGTTACAGTTTGGTGCAAAAACAATTCCATCAGTCTGCTGATTTTTCATTTTATGGTCATGGAAAAGCACTTGTCCTGCTGGGGAAAGAAGTTGTTCGTTCTACGGAGGAAGAACTAGCAGAGCCATTATTAATACCAAAAGCCCTCAGCACAAAGCTCTGCCATTTAAAGATAATTACAGCTTTTTAAAGCTTAAATCAAATTATGATCCTACTTATACATAAAATAGCCAATAAATTACCCTTTGCATTTCTCTAATGAACGTTTTTAGTGCTAGCAGTTTTTTACAACCAAGCTCACTTCCAAGCAGTTTGATATACTGTTATTAAATTTGAACTTTTAGTCACTACAATAGTAATTGCAAGAGCAACTCACAGACTACAAATCTCTGCTTTTGTCAAATGCTCATCCATCTGCTCCATACACAACAGCAGGAGAGCTCTAATAGTTTAACTGCCTGGTAAATGTGTTTATTTGCATACTTGAAGCACAGAAAATATTTTTACCCTGATGCAAAAAGCAACAAGAACTCCAAAGCAATCAGTGCAAGAAATTTCACCTGCAGTCCAGAACACAGCTTATTTCACAACACACTTCTAAATGAATGATTTGGCTTTTCAGTCATTGTAGAAAAACTGTTACAAGTGTGTGCACACGTGTGTACATGGGAGCTTATGTGGCCTTTGCCAGAAGTGATGAGAAACAGATGTGCTGGTGAATTGGTTCATTGTAAACCTCCTAGTATTTTCTGTTCTGCTCAGATTCATGTGGAGGACTGTGAACCCCCGAGGAAAACCCACGGGTCCTCTTCTTGTTGCTACATTCTGGCCTGATCTGCCAGAGAAAATTGATGCTGTCTACGAGGCCCCGCAGGACGAGAAGGCTGTATTTTTTTCAGGTATTGGTTTTAAGGTTTAAAATGTAAGTAGCCATTTGCATAAAGGTAGCAATCCAGCTCAGTTTGCTCCGAGTTGTATCTGGGCCAGGGGACATCCTCCTAAGAGCCAATACAGCCAGAGGGTACGGGTGAGGGATCTCAAACATCCCCTGCTGAGGATTTTAGGAGAAAAGCTGGATCTGAAAGGCTATGAACACATTCAGCCTCTGTTAAAACACGTGGGAGATACATAAGCACCTAGAAAGATACATTCAAGAATAAGCAAGACTAAACAAGAGGCATTATTTAAAACAAAAAGCAACAACAGTGGGAACTCTGTTTCATCAGTCACTGTTGTATTTTTCTGTTTCTTCTCATTTTAAAACTATTGTCTCTGTACACATTTCTTGAGAAGCTTAGATCTTTTTTCCCCCTCATGTATTTCCTTGTCTCCTGCTCTTTTGCCAAAGACTGACTCCCACTCTGGCTTCCAAGTATCAGCCTTGGTGGCTCATCAGGTAGAGGATACAGGTGGCTGTGTTGGCTGCCTCAGCCCTCTATGGGAAAGAAGGGTAACAGGAAACACAACTCTGTCCATCGTAAATCACACACATGGTTCAGCTGTACTGGCCAAATTAGTGGAGCTGAGAGGCTGTTTTCAACATGAAAAACTGAGCCAGCAAACACTGGACTCCAGGATCTACTAAAAACATGACTAAACATCTCCAATCATGTGAAAAACCATATGGCCAATGCTGCTGTACATTTTCTGTACAGGAGGGAAAAAAGTAATTATAATCTGTTCCACATATCTCAAAGATATTTGCTTTAGTTTAAATTGAGGAGGGAAGCTTTAAAAAGTTATTTCAGGAAAGCAAAAACCCTAAATATTGCATATACTGTTTATAATCCTATTACATCTAAACCTCTCTCACTTTCTTTATAACTTCCAGGAAAATGTAACCAACCTGCTTTAAAAAAAATAAAGAACGAACTATCCAAACGGCAACAATTTGTTTGAAACTTATGTGTAACCCAGCTATCTTAAAATACTTAATACTGAGACCCACTCTTTTCTCCTGAATGCTGAAATATTACAGTAAATTCTCAGGAAGTCAGATGCTATGCTTTCCACTTTTCTCATATTAACACTTTCTTTCTTTCCCATTAGCGCAGAATCAAAGAATGTCCTTTCCTAAAGCAAAACTTTCTGTGACTTTCAATGAATCCCCAGTGAGGGTGTTTACGAAAAGTAAATTATAATTCTATGCAAAGAACACAGAATATTTGTACATAATCCACTTGTACATGTTTTGAGAGACATCAGAAAATGTCTTATGACAGAAGACATATGTCTCCTCAAGATGAGACAGTTAAAAGGGGAGGAAGAAAGAACGTGCTGAGGTGATACCTTCTGCTGTGAGGCAAGCAACATCTAAGAGGCAAAAGCAGAAACTGTAATCATAGCACACCTGTACTGCAATCTAGAGTTCACAGATGGTAAAATACTAGAAGGACTAATAGTACAGTTAGTGCACTAAAAAGTCAAGCATAAAAGAAGAAATATTCCTCTGTATCTGATTAATAAACAGTTTTGATTTGCTTTGTTTTCTCCCCTACTTAGGAAATGAGTACTGGGTTTATTCAGCCAGCAACTTGGAGAGAGGCTATCCAAAGAAACTCACTAGCCTGGGACTACCCCCTGACGTGCAGCGTGTTGACGCAGCCTTTAACTGGGGCAGGAACAAGAGGACATACATTTTTGCTGGAGACAGATACTGGAAGTAAGATGCATTGAAGTGGTGGAATGCTGTTAGCTGAGTGGTTCTCTAGGGCTGAATGCACACTCGGGTTCAGGAGGCAGGAACAAAACACAGGGGTTTCATCCTTTGAGAAACAAAAATTCACACTGACAGCAGTGGTGAGCAAGGATGCTGGACCAGGGAGCATGGAAAAGTACTTCAGTACAGCAGCAGGAAACTGGCATGTATTTGATAAAACAGCTTGCAATGGAGGAGGCTGTCTGGGGGTCTCTGCTGGGCTGCTCACCTCTAGCAAGCCATATCTCAGCCCTCATGTACCAGCAACCGCCCCGTGCCAGCCTCAGGCTCTTAAGAAGGGCAAGCTGTCCCTACTGTCAGTTCACAAGTGCTGGGAGAAAACTCTGAAAGGAACTCCTAAGAATTGGGTTGATCTCTAATCACTTGAAGCCAAAGACTGACCAGATTGCCTTTGAAATTCTTTCACTGAGTCATCAGGCGTAGAGGTGCTGGATGCAAAAGAAACAGCAGCATGACCAGCAAAGCTCACTGGGGATGGCTGTAAATCCTTCAGCAGCTCATGTACCAGTCACAAACACATTTGCTCTACTAATAGATTTGGCACGGAGGAGATCTGAACAAACCACAAGAAGAGTATCTGCCAATGCTTTGGGAAAACTCTTAGCTTCAATTCATGTTGACAGACTCTACAACTCTTATCACATCTCCAGCCCGTGCTCAGAGAAATTTTTGTTGCAAAGAACACCACAACTGCGGTGTTTCAGAAATACCCACAAACATGTGTAACTCTGTATTTGCACTAAGATTTCTGTTGGAAAGATTATATGAAAAGCAAAATATGATATAACATAAGCAACCAAAGCAGGTGACCTGCTACCAGTCTCTGTCCAGAAAAGATTTTGGACTCTTAGGTGAGGGAAGAAATGTCTTTAAAATACCTCAAGTCCGCTACTGTGGTGGAAATAAATATTCTACCTTGTATCTGATGAAAAGCCAACTAATTTTACTAAATAGAATTTCACAATCATAACTGGCAGGAAGATTTGGCACAAAAGATCATCTTAAAAAGCAGACACGCTTTGGTGCTTTGAGGAACGTTGTGAGTTACCTCTGCACTGCCTATCAGAATGGCATGAAAACAAAACAGAGCCATTAACTCCTGCTTTTGCCAGTAGAGGTCTCTTCCACGAGGAGAATTTGTAGTCAGGAATTAAACAGGCTGAAAGCTGAACCATTCATTAACTGTCAATTTAGAGGAAAGTCAAACATCAGAAACACCCACCAGAAATCTAAAGGTTTCTCCAAGCTATAAGGGTCCCTTGTGAGAGATGCTCTATATAAAATATCAAAGGAGGTCTCAGTATAATTGAGTACATTTTATGTGAACATTAATTTCATGTTATGCTCAAACTGGATGGGTGTAATTTTTATATCCCAATGGCTGTGGATTCCTGTAAGTAAACAAAATATCCTTTCAAATTGCCACTGGATCATAACTTTCAATTATTTTTAGGAGAATACTCTTCCCCATTATCTAAAGAAAGAAAAAAAAAAGAAAAGCTAAAGAACGTTACTCATTTTCAAGTTGTATTGTAGAGACCATCTTAAACATTTGTAGTTCTAATACAGCCATCTGCAATATTTCAGATTCTTACCAAAACCTACAGACCATGAGTTAGCAAAGCTGCTTGTCTGCTCTGTACCAGCCATTGTTTTGATTTACTGTACTCCAGGGCTTCCAAGTAATTCATCACTCTAATCACAGCCAGTATTTCTATCAAAATACCTCAGCAATTGCAGTCACTGCAGAATACATAATTCACTGTTAAGAAACCAAAATAAGCTTAAGTGATTTCTATCTGTGTAAAGAAGCAAGCAAGCAGTTGACAAATATTTTAGAAGAAAACCACAGCTGTTCAATACAGACCCCATAATCATAAATATGCAGCTGTTTTGTTTTATACAAGGACTCTGCCACGTGGAATCGAAATAGTTACATACCATAGTCCTTCCTGTGCCATTATCACACTTACTTTAAATGGATTTTTTGGAAGCCTTCTTGTCTCCCTCCTTCCAGCTCCAAGCTATTCTAGTATTACTATAACAAGATTGTTAAGCAAAGTTTTGTGAGGTAAGAGAGGTTGGCTCAGATTGCACAGCTGAAGTTTTAAAGCTATCCAGCAAGGTTCTAGATTGCCTTTAAATATCCCAGGAAAATGTAGTCAGAAATATAAATTAATCATTTAAACTGATTTTGACCAAACAACTGCTCATTTCTAGTGGTGTATCTTTGGATATAATCCAAGTATTTCCACATAGCAATGAGATAAACGTAACCCAAGATACATTCAGATAGGGATAAAAAGAATCAGAAACATAAACACTTCCCTTCCTCCAGTAGTAAAGATGACCTCTCTGAAGTCTGCAGCTCCTGAAGAGGTGCTGCACTATAGTGGGAAGCACATAGAGTAAATGAGACAACTGATCATCTGCAGGTGGGGATACAGGGAGATCCACTACATCTGAAGGACACTGCAAATTAGAGCCACTTCCATGGAGCTCAGTGGGTTTACACCAGCTGAGTTTTTCCCCTTTACAGCACAGACTGTGAAAGCCATCATGGGTTTTTTTTCCCCCCTCAAAGAAACACATATATTTTTAGCTTGAAATTTAGCTGTTGATCATCACAGAGAGAGAGAGGACTGTGTGAAAACAATGAGGGGTTTTAAAATGAAATATTAGGGAAAATAATTAGTAATTTAATAGCAATCTATCAATTACACAGACTACAAGCACATTTCAAATATTTTAAAAGATAGCCATTTCACATGAATATCTGCTATCTTCAGATGTTGGCTGCTGCCTGAAAAAGGTTACCTTTCCTAGAACTATTTTTGAAATTTTAAAGCCACATTTCTGAAACAGGTTTTGCTTAGAAAGTGTATTTTCAATTCAGCAGGAACTGTGTTTCCAAAAGGAAAGTTATGAAATTTCACAGGATTTTTATGCAGTTGGTGAATAATCATAATGAAACAGAAAATGTTACAATCTCAGTTATTATAGTTTCGTTTGATTGTTTTATATAGTCACATTTGCTGAAGACTGCCTGGAAAAATAGGTTAAATTTTAACATTAAATACAGATTTGTAATGTGGGAATATAATTTTCTTCAGGTACAATGAAGAAAAAAAGAAAATGGAGCTTACATCACCTAAATTCATTGCTGACTCCTGGAATGGAGTTCCAGATAAACTTGATGCTGTCCTGGGCCTTGCTGACAGTGGTAAGCTGCAATTCTGATCTGAGTCACTAACAAGCTCTTATTTGTCTGCTGTGAAACCTAGTGGAGGCTTTAATTTCTTGTGGTCCATGAACAAAAATCCTATCCAGCTTTTCAGACTAATGGTCCAAACAAACTTGGGTTTTATCTTTGTTTTCCCATTAAATATCAGTGGATAAACACTCTACTAATCACAGTTCAAACCTTTTAAAATGAAACATTTAGGAAATACTACTTCTCCGGAATACTTTTATCCAAGCTCATAATAATACTTATGCCAATTTCCCTTTTCATGAAGATCATTGGATTTTAATCTGCTTCTCTTTCTCATTTACTTCCTTCATGCTTTGCAAAGCTTAACAGCTTTTATTAGCTTCTTCCCCCCTTTTTTTCCTTGCCTTTCCCTGATTCTGTCTCGTTGAAGTCACTTGAAGCATCCTATTGCTTTCCACCACTATGCTGTACGGGTCTAGAAAGCTGCTATACATGTGTCAGGCAAGACATGGAGGAAAATAATTTGTGATGCAGTTACTTTCATGTCAAGATGTCCCTGAGGCTCAGATCTGGGTTCACACTGGTTTTCTAATTTGTGCATGGGGAAAATTAGCTCAGTGTGAATCTTCTTTCTGCTGCAGTTTGAGACAGAGACTAAAGCAACTCCTGCCACCCAGTGCCTGATGCATGGGATGTCCAACACCAGAAGGCATGACTGAGCCAGTCCCCATGCCTTGGATTTTTCCCAACTTTCTGACAGCTCCATAGGTTCCTCAGTACCAGCATGTGCTCACAGCATCATTTCAGCATCATCCTGCTCTAGCACAGCCAGAACTTGAGTACGATCATGTCCTTGATCACAGGCACGAATGGGTTGTGTTTTGCCCTTTGTTTTTACCTCCTGTCAGCTGAGAGCCTGGTCCATGGTTTTAAGTGGCCTCATTTTGCACAGATATGCATAAATGTTTGGAAGCCCTGCTGATATCACATGAGTCTCGACTCAATTACATTTTCAACATCTATTTTGCCAGCAAATATTTCTTCCCAGAAACTTCTGGCTCACATAACGGTAACCGAAATTCAGGCTCCTTTTAACAAGATCTCTCTTCTCCAAGATGAGAATTTACGTATTTTTAAAATAAAACTTTCTTATACTGTGTATAAATATTTGGGGAAATAAGTCTTCCAGTTCATTAAGATTTATGAAATCAAACAGACAAAAAAAAAAGCTTTGATCAATGCATCATAACCGAGTGTGCTTTTTTATTTACCTTCACAGGATACACCTACTTTTTCAAAGATCAGTACTATCTACAAATGGAAGACAAGAGTTTGAAGATTGTTAAAATTGGCAAGATAAATTCTGATTGGTTGGGTTGCTGAACTGTATATTAATAACCAAATATTTACTTTTTCGTTATATGCCTTATCTGTAATTAGAAATAGATCTGAATGCTAATTACTGGACCAGTCTGGTACTGGCACCAAAACATTAAGTTCCAGTACCATACATATGGAATAATTTAAGAGTGTTTGCCGCCTCAGTATACAAAAGATGTTTACGTATATATTCTGGTACAATTTTTCAGTTTTCATGCTACTCACATTAATGCTGAACACCCATCATTCTTTATTACCCTGGTGCTTAAACACAGTATTGAAACCATTGAAGACTGGATCATGTCCCCGTGTTATACACATCCCAAATAGGCTCAAATGAGATGTACCAGCAGTGCACTTTGATTTTTATTTTTTTTTAAATACAACTCTGTTATATATAGATGGTTTGTCTTGAAGTTTTTCACCCTCTTGCAAGTTTGATCATTACTTCCATTTATTTACATAAAAATACAGACAGACTGTCAAAGGCACAGGTTGCCTCAGGATTTGATTTGTTTTGATGCATGATGGAATCATGGCAAGAAACTGTAAAAGTATTGTTTTAAAGTACTTTTTATTTTAATACCTTAGTTAAATTTAGCAATTTGCTTCATGCACTTTGTTACTACTATATCACTTGTTTAAATGAACAGAAGGACTCAGATTTTTGAAGTCAATGCTTTATACATAAAAGTCAAGTATTACCGGTTAACTTGTTTTATTTTTCTGTTCTTTATAATAGTGTGGGTTTGTTTGTTAGGATTTTTGCTTATGCATTGGGCAACAGAAAAATGTTCTTTTCACAATCTGATGGAATGTTTCTCATTAAACAAATAAAATAGAAAAGAATGTCCTGCACATGAAGTGCCAACGATACAAATAAAATCAAATTACACTGTCAACACTTCTCATGGTCAGACTTCCTTGTATCATTTGAAGTTAGAAATTCAGTAGCAAGTTACAGCAAAATATCTGTCAAAGGAAAGACAATATTACCCCAGTATATAACTGCATATTGGATTTATGTAGAAACCTGGGTTATTTTCTCTGTTAGTTTTAAGATGTAACTGCAGCAATTGACATTGAAGAGATTATATAGCCCCATAGAATAAGCCCACAGCCTTCTCAGAAGTGTTTACACGCCTGACTACTGTCCACTCTCCTTCTCCTTGCCAGCAGACAACCTCACCCAGACAGGAAGTGTCAGCACAGACACAGCAGCTCATGTATCCTATCGGTTCAGTATTGAGGCTGTGTTATTAAACACCTTTGTTGAAAGCATGGACAGTGGGATTGAGGGCACCCTCAGCAAGCCTGGGACAACACCAAGCTGAGTGGTGTGGTTGACATGCTAGAGGGAAGGGGTGGCATCCAGAGGGACCTGGATACGCTTGAAAGATGGGCCTGTGTGAACTTCACGAAGTTCAACAAGGCCAAGTGCAAAGTCCTGCACCTGGGTTGGGGCAACTCCCGGTATCTATGCAGGCTGGGGGATGCAGGAGTTCTGAAAAGCAGCCCTGCCAAGAAGGCTGGTGAATGAAAAGCTGGACATGAGCCACTAACGTACGCTCACAGCCCAGAAAGCCAACCATATCCTGCGCTGCACCAAAAGAATTGTGACCAGAAGGTCAAGGGAGGTGATTCTACCCCTTTTACTCCGCTCTGGTGAGACCCCACCTGGAGTCTTGTGTTCAGTTCTGGAGCCCTCAGCACAGGAAGGATGTGAATCTGTCACAGTAAGTCCAAGAGAAGACCATGAAGACAGTTCAGAGGGCTGGAGCACCTCCCCTATGAAGATAGGCTGAGGGTTCTTCAGCCTGGAGAAGAGAAGGTTCCAGGTAAATCTTGTAGCAGCTTTCCAGTATTTAAAAGGGGCCAAAAGGAAAGCTGGAGAGAGGCTTTTTAGAAGGGTCTGTAGAGATAAGGCAAGAGGTAATGGCTTTAAATCGAAAAAAGAGAGATTTAGATTAGATATAAGGAAAAAATTCTTTACTCTGGGGGTGGTGAGGTACTGGAACCGGTTGTCCGAAGAAGTTGTGGATGACCCACCCTGAAAGTATTCAATGTCAGGTTGGATGAGGATCTGAGCTACCTGATCTAGTAGAAGGCGACCCTGCCCATTGCAGGAGGGTTGGAACTGGAAGGGCTTTGAGGTCCCTTTCAACCCAAACCATTCTGTGATTCTATGAATGTAAGCCTGAGAAACAGAAACGTAAAACCTTACTCCTGCTCATGAAATCAGACACCATTTGGCCAAGGATTTTATCCAGATTCATACACATGCAAAGCTTTGTGAGACACTATGTACTGCATCAGGCAAGTGGTCAGCCCAGATCCTTCCCAACACATCTCTCGCATTTAGTCCATGACTCACAGAACTAGCTAATAACCAACTTATACCTGAGCCAATGATCAATTGATTTCTTCTCAAGTCCTCTATAGCTTCATGTTTTTACTTAGTAGCTTCCTGTTCTAATTAGTTTTTTATTGTGTTTTTTTGAAAAGATACTGCTTCTAAAGTGGCTGAATTTGTCAAACCATCTTTCCATTGCACAATATCCAGATATAACTCCCATTTTGAGAAGCTGTTGATTACTATAGACCATTCTCACTGGATGAATGAGTACTACTTTCACCTATGCCAAAATAAAAAATGACTTATTTCCTTCTAAGCAGCTTCATGCTCTTCAGAAATCATTAATTGCCTTCCTAATTAGTCCCACAAAATAAGATACAAAACAAAGTAGTTGTAATTGCAGAATGTTCATGTTGCAGTTCTTACAGACACCTGGCAATGTTCTCAGAATTGCAGGATCTATTGAGCCATTGCAGGGGTGTATGGTCTGTCCTGACCATAAACATCTTCATATACCAGTGTTGAAAATATTCTGTAGCTTTAATGACTCCCAGGAGTTCCTTTTAAGTGTTGCAATCTTTTCTCCCTAGATAATTTAAGCTCTGTTTTAAGTATCCTCAAGGACAATTCCCTCAAGAACAACTCCCTCAAGATTTTTATGTTCTTATGTCAGTAGTGCCCAGCACTGCCTGCTCTAGCATCTGTATTTAATATGGAAGGGCCCTTTCAGGTCTGACTTGCTAAATCACATTTCTACTGATGACTGAAATAGTTTCCTTTTTGCCTACAACTTATGTATATGGTTTGCAACATTGGCAAATCTACCAGCTTACCTTCTGTAATAAGACAACCATAATCCTACAAAACTCCACACATCTGGTGGGTTTAGGGAGTTCTGTTCAGCTTCTTGTTTTGTTTTTGCCTGTGTAAATCCATTCTCCAATGACTACATTACTGGCAGAAAACCAGAAATAAATTTTCTATCCTTAAACCAACTCACACACAAATCCAAACCAATCCAAAAGGGTTCAGTTTTGGACTGACAGCCTTAAGCTTATCACAGGTTGTTTGCAAGCACATCTGTTTCTGTTCATGAACTGTAACATTTTCCAGGTTATCACCTATATTATATATATCAGATGAGCTGGAGGAGCACACTCACCCTTCTCATTAACCTTTCACATTTGACCTGCGAAATGCCAAAAGTCACAAAATGCATCCTTGAAAAGGTCTTTGGCTCTAATTTTGCTTGCTGGTAGTTACTTTTAAAATCTCACTGGTGGAATCAAGAAACAACTTGCTCTACCTCCAGGATATCACCTAGTCATAATAATTGAAAAGAAACTTTAAAATTACTTTAATGCATTTTCTGCAGTTAGGGATGCTTTTCTTTTATCTCTGTCCAGAACACAAGAAATTGTACATTTCCTCACTGATTTTGTACCTCTTCTTCCCTGTTTAAAATGAGTTAATCTTAAGATGGAAATCCTTGCCAGAGCAGCATTGCAGTCCCATGCCAGTCTGTCCCACTGACTTGCTTCCCTGTTTGGCTTCGAACCTGCCCCATCACTATGGACTTTTCTGGTGATCCCTGGACTCTTGGTTGAACCAAATTACCCTCCTCAGGCCTGCTCTTTTCACCTCTCTTGGGCACTGCAAGACTGTGCCCTTGTCACTAAAGTCACTGCCCTTGCTTTTCCTGCCCTCAACATGTTTCTCCTAAGACATTTTCTGAACTGAATTAAGATTTTTGCCTACTGTTTTTACAGAGGAGGAACCAAGGCCAAAAATATAAGTATTTCTCTCAAAGCCTTCAAAAAACCTACCACAAAACACTATCACACCTTTACCTAACTCCTTCTACAGTTTTAATAAATTGAAGTCAGGTTCTCTTAGGACTTTTCAGTGTCAGGGTAGAGTTGCACACGAGGTGCACGGGGGGTTGTTCCAAGATAGAGAATGCTCAGACACTCTTCCTCCTTGAGCTGAAGTAAGTTTTCTATCTGTTATGAGCAGGGCAGGCTGTACAAAACACGCAGGGCAGTTCCAATCCAGCAGAGTAAAGGGCAGTGCTTTAGTAACTGCTCTGTCACAATATATAAAAGGCAGCCAAGGGTATAATGAAATGCCACAGTTTAAACACTTAATAGACATAACAGCCTGAACTGTGAATCATGCTTAACAGTTTGTGTCTCACTAACACTCTGTATTTGTTAAAAATACATTTTCTTCCTCCTATTTTATCATGATTTTACAACGTAGCACTTGCCCATAAATTTAAGCAATTGACTGTAGTGGTGCTGTTCTTTAAATCAGGAGGAAGTAGGTCCTTTGGGCCCATTTTGGACAAATTATTTCTATTTAAGAACCCAGACATGCATGTTTTTAGCAGCAAAGACTAGGTGAATGAACATTGTTCTGCTTAAGGAAGAATGAAGCCAACAAACGAGCAGGTGTTGGGCTCTGTGGGATTGCTGCAAATGCAGAGATTTATACCTGCAAGGGGAAACAGTCTGCTCCAGACTGGTTATATCAAAAGCTCATAGGTATTAAGGTATTTCAACATAGGGAACTGCAGTAAGGACAAAAACAAAACGGGAACAACCGCCCCCAAAACAGTAACAAAACCAGCAACTCTGAGACTGACAGAAAAACACCACAGCGAGGCAGAACTGGAGGTGTCTCAAAAGCTTCCAGCAAGGTTTCTGCAAATCAAGCCTGACAGAGTCACGTGGTATTCCTTGAAATACATCTCCTTCTGGCATTGCCTTTTAAAACAGAAGTGAAAGGAAAATGGCATCTGAGTGTAACTGTCCAGTTCCAAGATTCACACTTGCACACAAACAGCCCTGATTTCACACAACTCACCAGGAAGCTGTTGCACGGCTTCCCCCACCTGACTGCAACAGCAAGTCTTTGCCTGCAGAAATAAATGGGATCAAATTTTCCAGGTATTCAATACAAGACAATCTTACAACATTCATTCATTCCCATCATTACATTAAAAATGGGGATTTTTATGAGATCTCCAATTAGTCTTTTCTTAATTGAGATAAATATCAAGAAACCCAGTCGTCATCTCAGAACTCTTCAAGCTAATGGAGAAAGACATGATATGAACCACTGCCTAGACAAGAATAAGATCTGAAAATATGCACACTGTGTTAGTGGTAAAAATATTAAATCTGTGTACCAGGCTACCAAAGAGGGGGGGTGCAGTTTGGTTAGTTGGTTTGGGGTTTTTTGAGTCTTCAGATAAAGACTCCTTGCCTTTTTTGGAGAATAACATCAGAAATAATATGTCTGAGTGAAAAATACAGCATATTTGGGGGAAAAAAAACTGGCCTGGACCAAGTGGGGTTTGGAGTAAGTGAACCAATGGCCTCTTCTAGCCTTGAACTGACTTAGTCTATGAAATTAATTTATATAGTTTTAATAACTATATGCAATAGTGTTTTTTTAAATTATGTATTAAATATATGCCTGCATGTGTACACACACACACGAAGAAATAGCTCATGGCTATATTACCATATTTTATTTAATATTAAATCTTTAATGCTTATGTTAGAATAGAACAGAACAGAATATTTCAGTTCTAAGGGACCCACTGTTCTAATCTAGTTCAACCAACTGGATGCTAATCAACCTTAACCTGGTTTAGGACACTGCAGCAATTTGTCCCTTCTCCATAAAATGTCACATTCTGAGCAAATGACAATATGGTGAGATAAAAGTGTAAGTATTCAGTCTCCACAGGTGTTCTTTCCTGGTACCACTAGTGGAAATAAGAGTTAATAATTTCAAAATAATCAGTTTATTGATTTTATTCCTCAAACAATAAGTAATTTCTCCAGAGCTTCAGCAGCTGAATAATTACATCCACACATCATAGCAGCTTCTACCTACTCTACCAGGTTGGTCATCCTAACCAACACTGGGAGGGCTGTACCCACACAGACTGCTGATATCACCTCTGGATCATTCTTTCACCTCTTTTTACAAATCCCCAAACACCCAGTATACTTCTAAAGTTCATCCTCACCATGTGCATGCTCAGATTCTGCCAGACAGCCAACAAGCCACTCTGAAAACAGGACACAAGAATAAAAAGCCTAATGTCACTACAAGCCTGCGTTGCCCCTGCTATCCCTGCTGCAGACTCTGTACAGGGCAGAGGGTGATAAAACAGAGAAATGTTGAGCTTTCACCTGTTTGTTACTGCCCAGTGCTTTTCTCTGGAACTTCTCAGAACTACTCCTCAGTGACTAATATGCTTTGCTGTTAAGAATTTCTTAGCATTGCCAAAATAAACTTAAAATGGTAAGAGTATAATTGTTTTAATTTACAATAGCCTGGAGCTTGGCAGTCTGTCCCTGCAGTTATTCAAAGGTGGTCTCCCCTTCTTAAAAGGCAGGAATTCACAATATTAAACTATCCAAGTAGGCTTATTTTTCAGGTCTCCAAACACTGCTTTAAGCTTGGACAGTTTAATTCTCTCTTCCTTATGCCATAACACCACTGCCAAAAAGGCTGAAGCTAGAAAGCAGTTTCACACTCTGCAGTTGGATGCCAGGGAATGACAAAGACCCAGCACCTCCACTGTACAAAGTTTCTAATCACCACTAGACAAGAAATTAGGAAATTCAGCCACATGTCTCCCATCCAGTGTCACATTGCACAGTGAGTTAAGCCATGGAGACATTATTTCTTCTGTGGTTTCACCTATAACAGACAATTCTGGCCACAGTCTCTCTCCATTGCTCCTTTTTAAGTCACTTAATTTGACTTTTGCAGAATCCCACATAGCAGAGTTCACTGCTACAGGATGGCAGCTGAATTAGGTGAATCTGAACTGGGCAAACCAACCTGAAGGAAAAGGAAAAGGAAGACTGTCTGCTTTCTCTCTGTGGTGAAGGCATCAACTGTTGAACGTAGTCCTCTAAAGAGAGAGGGATTTCTCACTAGTTGAAGACTTGGCAAGGCTCAAACTCTTGCATTAAGATGTACTTTTCAAGGCTACTGACAATTCTCTTGTTCAACAACTGAAAAGTACGAAGCAGGAGGACTTTTCCTGTTGTTTCCCAGGTGGTCAAAGAGGTTTCTATTCATGTTCTTTCAAAATCCTTATTTGTAGGGCTTTGTAGGACTCTTCTTTGTGAGTAGTGCCTTTCATCCATTCTTACTTTTAGCTGCTTTCCTATGTAGAGCTGCGTAGCACTGTCTCAGTCCTTTCTCTTGTATCACTGATTTCACTTTACAATTATTGCTTAATTCTGTGCTTAAATAAATTCCCTCTACTTTCATGCAGAATTTCCGAATCAAGAAATATTCTGAAGTTAAAAAGGAATAAGTTTACAACTCAAAAGGTAAGGCACCTGCCTAACGGATCTTTAGCTTCCAGGTTTTGCTTTGGCTTTAACTGCAAGGAAGTCCTTGAGGAAATGTATAAAATATCAAAGCACTCCTGGCCTTTACAGATTTTGTGTCGGTTTCACTCCTCTTTTATCACCTCTTTACTCTTTTGTTGTTTCAGCTTTGTTTCTTACACAAACACCTAGACTCTAAGACCAAAAAAAAGAAACTAGCCCAGAGAAGTCAGCCACTGTCTGTAAATAATCAATTCAAACCCACTCTAGAAAACAAGACCATGCCACCTTCAGATATTTTTCACTATATGCACTCTTTCTTTTTACGTGCAAATTCTGTAACATGGACAGAAAAATTGGGAAACAGCAGAAGTTGCAAGCAGATTCTGTGCTTGATTTGCTGTATTTTTTTAGTGAAACCATGAGCTGAAATAGAGATTTTTCTTTCAAATTTCAGCACACCCTTGGCTCATAATACATCTGTTACACACACTCTTCCACTTTACATTTTGAGTTCAGAATAAGGGAGTTTAATCTATACTTATTCAAGCCAGAGAGGCCACATGAGAATTTTAATGCCAACTATTTTATATTTATCCCAATAAATGTGTAGGTATTTAACCATATTTGTACAGAATAGCATGTACCTGCATTAAAAAAGTTCACAGTTCAGAGTAGACATCTGGTATGCAACACATGGCAAACTGATAGCAAGACATGTCCCTCTGTCAGAGGTCTTAATGTCTAAAATAGACAAGACAAAGTGTGACACAAACTGTAGATACAAGGTAGAACAGTGAGACATACTCTGTCTAGATCTCACAGGAAATCTGCTATAGGCATAAGAAATCAATAGCACAACAGGATGTATGTCATATTTTCCAAACTATTTAGCAGTTAAAAATTTGGAAGAGCCTAAACTAGACCAAGGTAACCACCTCCAGCTTAAGCATTCTTAAGCAGGCCCAGTGGGGGTGCAGCCACATTATTTGGACACATTGTTTTTGGCAAGATTTATACAAAATCACACACACTGAGACTGTATTAATCTAAAGACTTCAAAACAAGGCTACTTTACGTTCTTTTAAAAATTATTTTCTCTTCAGAGTAAACGATGCTGATCACAATAGGGTCATACTCTCAGCAAGCACTCTTCACTTCGACTACTATAAAAACAGCCCATCTTGCCATGTGGCAAACACATTTTTCTGAAAGATAACCACAAGCTTAATTTTAAAAAATTAGCAAATTTAAAACCTAAAAATTCACAAAATCCTTACATGAAAGTGCAAAGAAATTAAGTTGTTAAAGTTGTGAAGCTCTGGAGCTTCACATTTTGTATTCAGAATCTGAATCCATT
This sequence comes from Dromococcyx pavoninus, assembly GCA_033558185.1. Classification (NCBI taxonomy): domain Eukaryota; kingdom Metazoa; phylum Chordata; class Aves; order Cuculiformes; family Neomorphidae; genus Dromococcyx; species Dromococcyx pavoninus. Next base: position 1,443,404 of record JAUMJL010000066.1, read on the forward strand.
CTACTTCTTCATGCAGGAATCCCGACTGGTAGGAATTCCCAATATTTTGGATTGAGGTGTGCACAGTTCATAACAAAGATGACAACATTCGGCATAAGCAAATTTTAGCAGGGAAATGAAGAAGAGCATCTCAAATTTAAAGCAGAGTGAGCATTTCATCATAAGCTCCTTATCTGGTACCTCTCCAATCATAGGCAGAGCCCGTCCACCAACCCAATTCAAAGGACATTCACAGATGGCATTCTCACCAGGTTACCTTCAATACAATAAATACAATTGATTTTTCCACTGTGTTAGCAATTCTTCACATTAAATTATTGAAACCCACACTCACCGATAACATCCAGAAAGCTATTAAATATGGATTGCTCATAATACTATGAGATCTTTATTCTCCCATGAAATAAACACTGCAGTGGATTTTAGTCTGTTAAAAGCTTTCAGCATGCTAGAACTAATAATCAAACCATGCAAAAGCGCTTCATCTGTTTTCACAAGATATTATGATAGGAAACACAACTAGACAAGCAGGCTAAAACTGCACAGGCAAACTCTTGTCCAGACAAAGCAGAAAGCTTGCCTGGCCAACCTCACATCCTTTTGTAGTCTTGTCTAGACTATTATTTTTCCAGCTGATAGCTCCTTACTTGACATCCTTCACTAAAGGCAACAGAGAGAGAAGTTCTGGGCTCAAGTGCTCACCATTGTGCAGTACTAACCTCCCACAACATAAAATAAACAATATTTTCCCTCACTGAGGTCAAGTTTTCCAACAAAACAGGACCTTGCATTTGGGACTGTATATCAGAAGTTCAAAACTAGAAAAAAAAAAACAAAAACCCAACACTATCCACAAAGGTGTCCCAGAAGGAAGCCTCCATAGGCTGATGATGCCAACAGCCTGAGCACTGCAAGTTCCCCAGGTTGCACATGAGCAAGGATCCCATCTTGGTAGCTGTGCTGCCTTCACAGAGAAGAAGGAACACCACCATTTTTGAGAAAAGGATTCCATGTACTTGTTCCCAACTCCCCCTAAGAGAACAAGTCCTGTGCAACCGTCCTTCCAAGCCACACAGATGTCTGCAAGAAGGCTCAGAATTACGGTACATCCAGTACTTGGTCCAGCTGTGGCTGCCACCTGTGCTACGTTGACAAGAGGGAACCACACAACGGGCAAGCCCAAGACAGAAGAGCTCTGTAACTAATTCTGCTGTTAGACCACCACTAGAAAAGCACCCTAAACACCAGCTGAGCGTGGCTGTTGACTGGCAGTGCATAACTAACGTTCCATTTCTCCTGTGACCTTCTTGGAAAGCTTAGAAACATCAACATCCCAACATCCTTCGCATGAGTGTGACAAAATACACTGGAGACAGTGCTACAATGCTAAATAAAAAATATTTGCACCCACTAAGTTTGGAGAACTTATTTGCACTAATTGACAGAATACACGACTCCAGCATTTAAGCCTGGATTCAATTAGGGGGAAAATCCCACAACTAGATTCAGGAATGTGAAAGAATACACCTAAAATTGAAAGCTGTGTGGATTCTGAAACCTCATAGGGCTTCTGGGTGCGAAAATGAAAATATTTCTATTTCACTAACTCTAGTCCTTGTGAAGTTCTGCTCCATAAATTCTAGCCATGCAAAACTGGATGTGGCCTATGAAAATTAAAACTAACATCATAATAAACATTGCTAAAATATGTTATGTTTCTAGAGCACACTGGCAGCTGTTAGTGTTCCTGAGAAAACTATGTCTATTCAGAAGTTTTTACCCACAGTCCTGAATTCATAGGGGATTTTTCTTTTATAAAGCTGAAGTGGTCTAGAATCAAGGGAACACCTTCTTTCTCACTTTTAAATTTTACAGGTGAACACCAAGCCTAATTCACCTCCTCATCTCTCTGCAGAATGTTTCATTTGGAATGGAATCCAATTCTATGGAATCTGAATGCTTAAGAGCACACGTGCTACAACATCCATTTTGGTGATCATTTTTGAAATTAACTTCAGTCTTTTTGATGTGCTGAACTGGCCCTAGCTTTTCTACTTAAAAAAATATTAAATGATTCACACTTGTCTGTAAATGCACCACAAATCCCAACTAAATACTCTGTTAAATAAGTGCAAAGATCTCTCAAAGCCGTAAAATATCCAGACTCCCAGCTCCATATCCCTTAGTCAGCACAATAGAGTGCCATGGGAGAACAACCTTCATACATTTCCTCTTCAAAATTTTATGAGAAAATAGGCCCTCTTGGGTTTCACACTCTTTATGGAAATACATTCTAGTTCTTTAAAAAATGAAAAATTACCCAAAATGGATCAATGGGAAAAGCACTGTTTTCAGGTATATCTGGAATGCCATGATTATCAAACAATTCAGAATTTCTATTCCATTTTCCTATTGAGGAGATACACAAGTAAAATTAACTGCAGCACATAAAGAATTAGCTCCTAGAAACAAAGATGCTGCTTCAATACTTGTATCTTCATAGAACATACAGCTCCCTTGCTTGCCAATGCGACAATAGAAATGTTAAGAACAATATTTAAATAGCAGAGTATGGCCTGAATAACTGTGGCATGAGCTGTCCTGCTGTAGACACCACGTGGAACACTGAAAATGCCAAAGCAACCTCTGCAGAAATTATGGTGGAAATAATATGACTAAAGCTCATGATACTTGCACAGTCTTATATCTGGAAATAGGCTGCTTCCCAAGTTTGGAAACAGGCTGCATTCTCATTAGACCCTGACATGCAAACCCAAGGAAGGGAGCTTATTCAGAAGGGCATTCATGAAGAGAGGATGTAAACTAGAAGCGTTCCTTAAGTTCAAGGAGAGCAAAGTATCTGCAGTGCCAAGAAGTGGCTTTACAATAATTGATAGGTTTAGAGCAAACACAGAGAAGTTATTGCAGTTGACACAGCATTGCTTCTAGCGTAATTTTATTTCCCGAGTCAGCAAACAGACTCATAGACAAACATTTGAGAATAAAGAGTGATTCTGAAATACTTCGCTTTAGGGGAGTTTTTTCAGATAAACGAGACTATCGAATCCTGTAACTGGACAAACAATGCCACTTGCAGGCTAAAACGAATCACTGCACCACCCACCCTACGGAGCTCATTTTGTGAGAACTGATGAAAGCGCCTTCATTCAAGCCCAAATCCACTCCTCCTGCACAGCAAAATCATGGCCCCAGAATAAGCCTGTCTACCAAAGGCAGCCCAGAAAATAACTGTGTCCCCCCCAAGACGCTGGTGCAGAGCAAGAGACTGCCAAACAGGATTTTGTTCTCTTTGTGTCGGCTATTTTAGGGTAATACCAAGCTATTCAGAAAGATAAAGGGTATTTAAAACATCAAAAGGAAAGCATGTTTTGTTGGAAATAAGTGTGAAAATGCTCTCACAAAGGCATTTATTTAAAGAGAGGGAGAACTCGTACTATCTTCCTCAGCTCTCCTACATACTCTGCTATATATGTGTTCTGTACTTACTTAGAGGAAGATTTTTCCCTAAGTTTGCCTGTCCCTCCTTCCTTCCCATGTCCCTCAGGGTCTGCGTTTTAGAGACCATCCCTTCAAGCCAAAGAAGGAAAGTCATCCAAAGCCACACAGCCTTCAGCCAGGAGAGCGTGGGGAGTGACTGAGCTGGTTCAAGGCATTTCCTCGTTGTAGGAGGTAAGTCCCCCACAGCAATTCCTGCCAGTCTGAAGAGCAAAGATGGTCTTTATAGCAGCAGAGTGTGCTGCCAGTAGCACTCTGCTCTGGTCCACACCGCAGCAGTATCTCAGCCATGCACTATTTGTATTCCAGCCCATTCAAAGACGTGCACATTTTTAAATTCTTTGTTCTTTAAACTGATACCACCTGAATGTAATTTTAACTCATCATCTTAATGCAATTCTTTAGTACAATTCAAAGTATGAAAGTGTTTATTTACATCTAGAATTCGCTTTGCAAAGTCCTTTTTTAGAGATTCTGGCTGTGACTAACATGCCAGCTACTCAGGCTGGAGAGCAGGAAATTAGGCATTGCCTCTACGAATGAAGTTATGGCACAACTTCTGGCATCACAGTGAAAATATAGCATGAAATATCTTTGTGTGCTTGAGAATAGATACAGTGAGAAATTCTGCTAATTAGAAGCAATAATTGCTGCACACTCACACCCCTAACACACATCTTTGTGGAATGACAGAGAAGGAAGAGCAGTGCAATCCAGCCTCAGAGTAACAATGGAAGTACGGAGCTACCAGCCAATAACATCACATGATTAATCAAAAGGCATTGAGGCCATAAATGAGGATGACCACAGAAAAAGAGCAAGGGAAGTGGGAGAACAAATGAATATCTGAGATAAGCAGCCATGTAGTTCATCTCCAGAGATTATGGCTCTGTTTCACCTTGGGAAGGCAGCAGCAGACTCATCTACCCCATGTCATCCCACCAGGTACCTCACTCAGCACTCACTGCTGCACCTTGATTCCAAAAACTATTCTTCTCAACCAAACAGCTTTCATTGCTGCTATTGCACTTAGGTAATTAAAGTTTCAAGCATCATGGAAATATTAATGATTTACTGACAGTATAAGATCATATTCAAGCAGCTCAAAACTCTGAGATGACCTTCTGTGTTGTTAAAGGAGCCAGGCAGAGGTCTTCCTTCTGCTATTATTGCAGGTGGGAGGGTGGGGGGCATCACCAGAAGAGGTATAATCATAGTCAAGGAAACAGATAAATTATCACTGTAGACAGAACTAGTGAATTCCATTCCAGCACTTGGGTGTGTTTCACACAACTATGGAGAGTTATAAGGATATAAAATCAATTCAAAACATAGACCATGCTCTTGGCAGGCTCTTTACTGCAGCAGATGTTTGTCAATAAACAGAAATTTAACTGTGCCTCGATGGCATTTCATTATTTGAAGCTGAAGAATGCCACTAAATACTTCACATTCATATAGATTAATCTGTTCACACTTACTGTCTAATATCCATCATGATCTGATCTATATTGGCAAGACCTCTCTGGTTTCCTGATGGGATGGGTGCATACTGTTAACATGAACAGTTCCTATCTGCATCACACTAGTCATGGCTATTTGTAAACATGCTTCTACTTTATCAAAATGCAAAATTTTCTTGTTTATTATTTAAAAAATTTATTATTATTTATTATTTTAAAAAATCATTGTTTATTGTTTATTATTTAAAAAAAATCATTGACCTAGAATTAAACACAACTGAATTGCATTATGGATAAAGGAGGGATGCTCCTTTTTTTTTTTGCCTTCCTATTAGCACAGCACTTTAACATAACTCACTTTGCATGCTGAATTGGGAAGAGAGGGTTAAAGTAAAAGCCCCCTCCTTCCCCCCAAAGTGCTTTAGAACACTAGACAGTCATTCCAACACTGGTGCATAAAATTCTGATTGTGCATATGTTCAGTATTTCTTTTGTTGCTTTTCTCTTGAAGGAACATTGTGATAACTTGGCCTGACCCCTTAAATGTCCCCTCAAATTTCAGTCTCTGATTACTACATCTGTCACAGTCACTTTTAGATACGCAACAACCTTTCATTTAAAGGCTGTAAAGAATGGAAAATTTGCCACATTCAATGACTCTTTTTAAATAGTTCTCTTTCCACAATGCCATGACTGACAGCTTATTTCCCATGCAACTTGAAGGATACAAGGAAACCACAGGACATGACCGTGCTCCAAATCATGCTGTATACAAACTATGTGCAAACATCCAAACCCTGGAAGCTGAGTGTCTATCCAAAGCCCTGTATCAGACCTCCAGAGCCCAGGAATTAGGTCGTTTATACATGTGCACAAAAATTTCATATCCAATATAGAATATGCTTCCAATGAATTTGTCCATAACACTGTTTACCCTTCAAGAATATTGACTGCAGATGTGTTTCTTAAAATGCACTTCACATTAGCTCACTGATGGCAACTTTGTTTTATAATGCTCAGTAACTCAGGCTAACCCTGGTGCCTTAAGCAGAAGCTAAAGCTATTTGGTCTTCCTAGAACTAAAGCATTCAACAAGGTTAACGTCACATTTTCACAAGTTAAGTTAGAGTAAATAAAATAATGCAACTATAAAAAAAAAAGTCTTTCTGCCATATAACTGTGTCCATCTTTTCAGGAAAGACCTGTATGAGGTCTGGGCTTGCTGACCTCCGGAGAGACTCAGACTCAAGGAAACGATTCCTCATTAGATGAAGAAGGAAAAGAAGCTCTTGCTTTCACCAACTTGCAGTATTACATGTGATTGACAGGTAGTGGAATAAGTAACTTTAAATAGACAGATTGTCAATTACCCCATATTAATCCCTGCTTATTTCATCAGCTACACCATTTGTCCACAGCAAAACCCACTTCTAACCTCTCCACAGCATCTGACGCAAAGTGATCCGATGAATGAGGAATAACACAGCTTACAGACAAATTGATTTACAAGTCTTTTTTCTCTCATGGTTGTTTAGGAAGTCAGCATCATTTTCTTTCCAAAGTCTCTACACCAGATTTACTCTAAAGAACAACAACAAGATGAAGCTGTTTTCATTAAGTGAATTATAGCCAAGCAACAGAGACAGACAAGCAATTTCCTGAAGAGCTGAGCACAAATACAAATACAGTCTATGGCATGGGTTTCATCAGTCTAAATATTTTCAAAGTAGCTCTGTATGCAATTAAAAATAAAATCAGAATAAATCTAAATATTTTAACATCAGGCAACATCCATTCTAAAAATAAATAAATTAAAAAATCTAAAATCACATGTTCTTAAAAGTCAACTGGATGACAACAGGAAACCACAAAGAAAAAACTCAGTGGAATTCAGACAATGGGATTGTGTTTCCCAGCATACATACTTTATGTAATTAAAACCTATTAGTCTTGCATCTCTATATCAAGGAATAGCTTAAGAGCTTTATGTAATAACACAACATTTTCTACATCAAGGCACATTACAAACATGACCTAATTAATTTGTGGGGCACTTCTGGGAACGGGGAATTTTGCTGTGGAGCTGAGGAATCTGAGCTGCCACAGGAAAAGGCACCAGATCCAGAACGCCACCTTCTCTGACAAACTGCAGAGCAACAACAGGCATCTGCTAATGCCTCACCCTCAAAGACTTCTATGGCAAGCAACAGACAAGATGGGGTAGAAGAAAGCACAACTGTACTCCTCATAATTATGGAGCTTCTCAATTTTGGTGCAATTACAGGCTCTGGTGGTAGACTACTAGGGCTAGCTCAAAAGCCAGCAGCTTTGTAACCCAGCAGCACTGAAGATTCTAGCTGGTGTCATGACTCTGCTGTTAAAGAATGCACAGGAACAACAGAATAGAGTCTCCCATTCAGAAAGACAAGGTCAGAGTACTCAGCATTCAGAGTTATTAATAGAAATTATTTATTGGACTTCTCTCCAGAAAACACAATAGAAACTTCACCTGCAGCAGTATGTTATAGCTTATTACACAAGAGATTCTAAAATGGCAAAGGCACTCAAGCCAGCATGCAACAACGTAGCCCAGAAGAGTAATTAGCTTTTCCATTATTTCAGTAAGACTTCAATCCTAGCTGCACCAGGGATCTGCTCAGTGGTGTTTGAGTAAACCACTGTGTCATGGTACACTCATAATTGTTCACATTGCTTTTCCTCTTTAAGGAAGCACAACAAGCTGTAGGGCTGTTGCACCACTGTGCATGCTAAAATCCCTGGCCTTTTATCTCCAAGTTCCTTAAATATGTTTATTCTGCCCTCAGAAGCATTTAAAGTTGGCCAAAAACTTTGTGATCAACCATGACGAAGCCTCTTCTTTTTAGGCTATCCAAGCATGTTCAGAGGTCTTGACATACAATGCAACTTCTCAGACACAACATTTACTCAGAGAGAGAACAGAAAGACACAATCTCAACAAATAACCAAAGACTTCTCCTATGTTTCCATTCTTCCTTCATTAAACTACTTTCTTCTATGACATTATCTCCTAGGCAGATGTGCCATAGGTCTGTGTAAAAGCAGCAACTTTGCTTTTGTGGATAAGCACTGTGAAACAGATCTCCTAAACCAGCTTGAGAACCAATCCAACCTCACCAAATAAACCATCAGCAGATTTAAGAACACTGCAATTCAAGTATTTTTCTAGTGCATGCAAACCCAAGCAACCACCACAGCACTCAATATAATGCAGGTAGCAATATTATTATTACTATATTACTCCCCTACAACGTCACTTCTGGGAAAGGAGGAAGAGGAGAAAAAGAGAAATCTACATGACAGATAACAGCTGTCTTACCTGATAAACTACACAAAAGCTCTCAGATGTTACATGGAGGAGAGTAGTACAAAAACATAAAGAGAATATAAGATAGAAGCGGAGGCTCCAGCTTTTATTCTGAAAATACTATTCAAGTGATATTTCTGCACAGGACAGAATCCCAAACTGGGCCTGTTACACTCTATCCTCTCTCTGCTTTGTTCCCAAATTGGCCCTCAAGAGATGCAAATGAAACACCAAGGAAAACCAGTTATGTTTTCAAACATTTGTAGAAACAACTACAGATACATTTTCAGACTTTCAAGGTTCTAATCCTGATTTCTTGGGAGACTAAAAGTGATGGCTGGGAGATTTAGTAGAGTGACTGAGGAATATTTCAGACAAGGACAATGCTGGCCTTGCATTTAGGAAAGGAAGTCCTTTGACACCAGAGACAGCCAGCACTGAAACACAACTGGCAGCGAAGCATTAACACCTCCAGCATCCAACTTCAATGCATTAAGGGTCACACTAACCCCTGCCAACCTCTGAGCCACGTTCTAAGTGATACTTCAGGGTAAAGTAAGTGGATTAAAAATGCTATCAAGGAAGAGACGAACAGAAAGCATTCTTATGGAAAAATTTAAATGCTTTCTACTAAGGAGTGATAAGCTCTCAGAAATAAATCTTGTGCCATGCCATACCTGCTAAGAGAGAAGCCATAAAATCTGGAGCAAGACAAAAAAAAAGGAAGAGGAAAAACGAGTTAATTAGCACCCATTTCAAGGTTTTGGCATCTTCTCATGTCTCATTTGTGTAACTTAGATGTACATAAAAACAGTGAACATCAGTTCTCTAAGGCATTCTTGCTCTATGGCCACAAATAGCAACCCAACAAGCACAGAGAGAGGTTTCAGAGATTTTATTCCATGTCTCCTGGCCTAAACTGTGTTTTAGCCTGCTTGTAGGCTTTACCACTGTGGTGAGAATACATTTTTCAAAGAAAAGGCAAACATTGCTATTTACATAGAAAACACATTTCCCTGCCTACTGAAACACAAGCTCTTAAGAGAAGTGATTATTGAAATTTAAGTAAAAATAAAGCAGTGGTTCAGTACATTTCAGGTATTCATGGCAGCACGTTTACCTTCAGAGGTTCTTTGTTTTGTTTTATCATTCTTGACATTTCATATTGCACATTATGAGCTTTTGCAGAGGAACAGCTCCTTTACTGGAGCAGCAAATTGCAGGGGTGGAGGAGGCTGATGCTAAACATTATTAAAAGATTTTCCTTTCCAAAATAAGAAATGAATGCAAAGGCATAAAATCATCTGGAAGCACAAATCCTTTAGAAAAACATCAGAAATAAATAAGGGATATCCTGGTTTTTAATAAGAAAGTCACCTGCACACCTGACTTAGCTCTGCTTACTATACAGGTCTTCAGTGGTCAGATGGAACACTACACCATGATTTACTAAGACAGTACATATAGTTTAGAAAACTTTCCAGTTTTCTGTCAATTATATTTTGAAAGACTCCAGCAGACATGGCTAAAGCACAGTTTTCCAAAACCACTTCCCAGAAGTCCTAAGCCCCACACCAAAATCAAAATCAGATTTTATTTAAAATACAGACGTTAACATTCACTTTTGTAGGAACACTGAGATTAACATTACTTTTAAATCCTGATAATGGCAGCTTCTGGAAATGGTTTTTTGCTCTGCCTCTCCAGCCCATGTGGTGACTGCTTTGATATATAGATTGTTAGCAGATATATACACTCTGAATTCCTTCAGAGCAAAAGCCATGATTCTTGATTGACTTCAGAACTGTCAGAGGCATCTCCCAAATATCAATATATTTTAAACTAGATTTATGTTGGTGTTAATCTCCACAAATCTCCATAAGGTCTTTTTGGGGTTGTTTTTGTGAATTTTTTCTATCATTCTTTCTTTCTATTGGTTTCTCCCCACCTACTGTCACTTCTTAATTTCCACAACAGTGTTGCACTGTATTTATTTGTAACTTGTTTCATAGAACATACGTTCCATTTTAATAGCACAGATCTTTTCAAATTACCTTCCTTTGTCCCATTAATATACTGTATCTTACGTTCATTTTCTCCCAGATCCCTAGGCTATTCAAAGGTTCTTCTCTCTGTGTATCCTGTTTGTAGACAGCAACAAAGCTAGTGGCTTCCTTAAAATTTCAAGTTAATTGACATAAAGTGTCTATACCAAACCATTGGACTACCAGGGTGAGGACTGGCACTGCATAATTTTGCCTTCCAAAAAAATCCCAAAACCTTAGGTTTGGAGACTCTTATATGTACCTAATGTTTCCTGATAAAGTGGCCTGATCCTTTTCCTCCTGAAATCAGTGATGGAATTGCCACTGACCTCCATAGGGACAGGGTGCCAACACCACTAACCCAAGGTTTTATTATTTCTGATTGGTTTGGTACAAGTCACAGGCATTAAAAAATGTGTCTCCACCTCCAAATTAAATCTTTTGGGTGTGCAGCAGTAGATAAAACCACTTTGCACTGAGGTAGCACTTTCTGTTTCAATGCATTTTACAATTGATTATGCCTTTCAATCCCCCCCAAGATAACCACATCGTAACACAGACTGGAAAACCACCACAGAGCTGCTGTCATTTGTCCAGCGAAGCATGGGTGAAATTCCAACACCCGGCCCCTGCAGGGCCCTGCCCCTCTGCTGCTGAGAAGAAGTAAGCTCACAAGTCACTGTAACTAATCACCATTTCTCTTTATGAGATCTGAGCTACAGCTCCATAATCCTTTGTTAACACCCACATCTCTGATCTGATGCCACAGAAGAAAAAAAAGGTTATTGTTTTACTGTTCAAGCCCCAACCCCAGCCTGTTGAACTTGCCTCACTTATCAGCATCCAAAAGCTTCTCCAAGCCAGCTGGGCAGAGCTTAGTCAGTTTCTAACCCTAAAGCACATTTCCAGACTCAAACCTTCTTTGAAATAAGGAGTTCCAATGTTTGAGCAAAGCACCTGTAATCAGCATCTGAAATTTCCCTGTTACAAGCACACTCTTCCTCAGAGCTTCCCCTCTGTTCTGGCTTGCCAACAACTTTGCCTACAGCCAACAGAAAAAGCAGAATGCTTATTCTTAATGCCCAACTAGCAGCAGATCCCTGAAAAACATCAAGTTATATCAAGCCTTTTCCCTAGTGCTCATTCCTTTTTTTGCAAGATTGTCACTGTTCCTACTCTTCCTGTCCTTTTCCTCTAAAAATATATTTATTTTTAACATATTCTCCAATGACCACACTACACCTCTGTCAGGTGCTTTATAGCAAAATTCTAGGCTGATCCCTACGTTATGTCAATTGTAGAAGAGAGTACCTGTGTAGAGGAGCTGCTGCTCACAGTCTTCATGGGTCCTGACTGCCAAACAGTACAAATACCTGATCTTGCTTTAAATTACCCAGTTTTCCCACCATCAACAGCACACCTGCAGCATTTTAAAAGACCCTGTAGTTCAGGGCAGATCACATTAGCATTAATTGAGCTCACATGTTTGAATTTTGCAGCTTTCCTTACAATCTCACAGCCACACCTGTCATTAATGGTATTAGGATGGCTTCAGAGTAAGCACTTAAAAAGACATCCAGAAATTTGTTTGAGCAAAGCAGCTGTCTGTTAGTACTTTAGAATGGACAGTTTTGGTCATATCCAAATTTACATCCACACACAGGACAAAATAGACTTCACGGTTTGATGCAAGCCATGCTGTGTCCTGGGCTTTCCACTACTTTAGATCAATCAGATAATACTGAATCTTCAGCTTCCTACTGCTAAAATAAGTTCTGGATTGTTTTCTCATCTTACACGCTGTAAGGAGCCCACAGGCCTTGGTACAATTATCTAAAGTCTGAGGAAGTCTTCCTACAGTTGCTAGATAAAAAAAGTTTCTTCCATGCCTTCCTTTCCCTCCTTAATTACAGTTACCAATGACAGATATCTAAGCTGAATCACAATTAGTGAGTTGTTTGGAAATGCCTCATTTACTCTTGCTTTTTTGCTCTCATCTGCTCTTTATTTCTTGTTAATCTGCAAAGAGAATTGGCCCATCTGCATACTTGCTCTCCTACTATTATGATATACTTAAATTTTAAATAATATGACAAAAATATGACTTGAGTATCCTTCTGACAAATGGATGGAGTTCTGAAGGGCACATAGTTCTGTTAAGAAGAGTTTGTTTTCCTTGGCTGGATGCACAAGTTTTACATTACAGTGAAGAACACCATATTTACAATTCAATTTGCCCAATTAAGACTTTTGTACCCTTGGATGCTTAACAGAGCTGAGGCTGCATCTGCCAAGTTCTGAGATGTTAGTGAAGCACACAGAATTCTGCTGCTCAGAGGAAAGCTGATGGTAAACCAACAGTCACGTGGCTGTAAGTAAGATAAAACTTTACTCCCCAAACCTCCAAGGTGCATCTCCTCCAAGCTCCGCTTGTCGCCCAGTTGTGCTCCTGTTTGCACTGCAGCTGCCAGCACAGGAGAACTGGTGCTGTGCTCAGGAACAACTCTGCCCTCACGCTGGTGCAGCCTCTGCAGAAACCAGTGGTGAGAAGGGGTTGGAGGGGAACTGTAAAGGTCGTTACAAGCAAGATTATATCAAAATAAATAACCAAAAGGTAGCTCTGCTTTCTGACAGCTCCTTCCTATCAGAAGCAAGCAGAGCAATAATAGCTCCCTCCTACCAGAGAAGCAGAGACTGTGCAAGGGGCCAGGCTCCAAATCTCTGCAACCAAAGACTGCTCAAGTCGTTGAAAGACAATAAAAAGGTGGTTTTGTCTCAGCTATCTGAGACAGCCCCAGAACTCCATTTAGATTGTAGAAAGAGCCTCAAGGGCCAATGGACTTGTCTTATTATTTAAGAGATACATTGGACGTCACATCATCTGAGCCTCTTCAACTCAGCTGGGCACCGCACTAACACCTTGAGGAAACACCTGAGCACATTGCTAGAGACTTTGGGCATTTATTTGTTGTTCATATTAAGACAGAGTGAAAACATTCTCAGAGACCACACTATACTGTAATTATCAAGAATTTGTTCTAATACCAACAGCTTAAAAATTGCACGGAGTGGGGTTCTGGAACTTTAGAGCTGGAATGAATCCAGCTCCTTCAAACACAGGAGCTGCAATGAACTCAGGTGACATCAAAGAGATATAAAATAATTCAGCATAATTAGTTGTCCTTTTTCCCTTATTCCTTATTCCAGGTAAAATTCTCCAAATTATTCTTACTATACAATGTAAAAGAGAAACTATTTAAGAGAGATAATGGATATAAAAGTGAATAAATCTAAATATTTAAAACTATGATAGTGTACTAGTAAACTATAAACTTGTCTACACAAACAGAAAACATTGTGCCAATGGCAGCTTCCCATACTGGTATTATCACCTCAAAATGCTTAAAGTTGTGGTCCTGATATTTAGAAGAAATAACATTGCATTTAAAGGGGAGGTTCAAAAGAAGAGATACTTTAATTGAAGAAAAGGATTAAAGTTAAGAAATGGAAAATTCTGATTACCAAAGAAACAGTTTCACTACGAGGAAGAAATAAACATACACAACAGCCTTTAGGTTATGAGAAATTCTCCCAAAGAGTATGCTGAAAATCACATTATTTGAGGCACATGACATTCATCTGAATTTAATACTTGTAAAGAAAATACTTGGACTTGTAGCGGGGGGAGTACTATAAATAACTTTTCCACATCTAGTTTCTACTGACAATAAGATCTGTAGTGGCATGAAATAAACAGAGCCCAGCCTTAACTTCCCATAAAACGAAAGAGAAGGAGTCACTGTATTTATCCAGATCAGGGGGCACATACATTATCCGACAGCAAGCTGCTTTTTATGACATTTTGCAGTACTGTACTGATCACTTAATAGAGGCTGGATATAGATGACTGGGGATTTATCGCCCTCTTGTGAATAGGAAAAAAGTTGCAATCTTTCAGAAAACAAACATGCAGCTGTTGCTGCTACTAAAGAATCCTTCAGTAAAAATGTATTTGTACAACTAAAACATAAATGTGAATTTCTACAGGTAGAACCACTGGTTACTGTAATAATCTATAAGAATTTTATTAGAAAAGGATAATTTGCAAAATTAAAAATAATTCAAATTGGACCAAACTGTATTTTTTTCTATTTCAATAGGAAGACAGCAATCTAATTCCCACAAAATCACTGTCTACATCACTGATGTTAAATGGCACAGACTAGATTAGAGGTGTGTTAACCCTTCCTGATTGCAGTACCAATACGTCCTTCAACTTGAAAGGGAACAGGAGGATGAAAGCATCTTGTTTTGCCAGGCAGGAGAAGAGGTGGCCTGCCAGCTGCAAGGAATAATCATGGCTCTAAGTCCAAACTTGTATGTAGACCCCAGTGAAGTTCCCAGAGTCAGGATTAGATGAGTCTTGGTCTAGCACTCCACAGAAGCTCCAGAAGACAGTAGGAAGCCACCAGATGTCTAATCAGTTGTTTTTAAGTGTATTTCTAATTTTTTTTCCTCTTTGTGGCACTTCTTTCTTCCCTGCTACTCTGCACCCACTCAAGGTACTGCTGCTCCCTTCCTTCTCCCTCTCCTGTCCTTCTCCTTTTCCAAGTGGCCATTGAAATAATAGTAAAAGCCATAAAATATTCAGGCAAAGCCACTCACCCTTCATTTCACGAAACTCCAAAGATGAGGGAAAGCAAAGGCCAGCACCAGTGTTCCCATTTCATCCCTTGCCCTAAGTATCTGACCAGCTACATCACCACTTCTCTCTGCTTTGGCCACTTTCATGCACCCTCTTTGGGAAGTCTGGACTAAACAACCTTAAGAGAACCCTTCCAACCTAACAACTCTGTGATTTTTTACTCCCACACACTTCCCACTGTGCCCTGATAAGATGAAGGGGCCACTATCCACTACCAGTTTCCTCTTAGACTCAGTCTGTCACAAAACTGTTGGCTTTCCCAGGCAGGCACGGGCCCTTCCCAGGTTCACTCACAGCACATCCACTGAATTAGTACAAATTAATTCTGTTCTTCTGCCACCACATCTAACACCAAGATGGCTTTCTTCTGTACTTCTTCAACAAAAACCTCACCAAAACTCTCTCTTGTGATTAATATGAAGCCATAAGATCAAAATCCGAGTGCCATTTCATCCTGAATAATGCAGGAGTCTCATTCTGAGAAGCAAGAATAACACTGCTTTAAAGCAATCTGAGAGGTTCTCTCCTGGTTATTCTGCCTTCCCTAATTTATAATAAACAAAGCATAAATCATATCCAAATTAAGGCATCACCAAGTCCTACTATCACAATGTAATAACTATTTCTATGAAAAGCTATGTATTAATATCACTTAGCATAATAAATATTTAAAATGATACTGCAGTGAAGAATACAAATTCACCTATGTATTTCCTGTTCTTAGTAGTGACTCTTAATAAACACAGCTTTATAGTTACTATATTTAAATGCAATTAGTTCCATACATTTCCAGCTTAATAAGAGATAATACATATTCATTTCTGCTCATTAACAGTCAGTATATAACTCTTAGCTAATGAACATTCAATTATGTTTCCTGAATACATTGTGGGATAAATTCTCTTTTTGTTGCTCATATCAGTTCACTTCAATTCAGTTGCTTCTTATTAAAATTCTTTTGCCTCATGTAGACAAAACTGGGTTTTTTTGAGTCCCTGGAGATTTCTTTAAGAGTTCTGTTTTATCTTTATGTACAGTCAGCTCCCTAATTAATGCTTTAAATAGGGTAAACTTTACTGAGGCTCCTGGGTTCAGTTCAAAGGAAAAAAAAAACGTTAATTTTATATCTCATTTTCACACAATTCACTGGAGTCTCTCTTTTTCTTGTAAATCTACTTTTTTCTTTTGTTTTTAAGTGAATTCAATAATCAGGGAAGGTGCCAATTTGAGAGCACTGGGAGTTGGAGATCCCCAGTCATCAGTCTGGAGCTTTCCTTACCCAGAGAAACAGAAGAGAATTTTTTGTCAAGTTGTCCAGTTCTACAGCCAGCTCAGGTGGGGAACTTTTACAGGAGGATTCTCCAAGGGGATGCACCCAGTGGATTCCTTGTGATAATACTCCCTTTATTTTCACTGAGCATCAGCAAGACCCAATGCTATTTTCTCCTAATTTGTTAGCAGAGCTAGCTCAGCAATCTGCCTACCTAGGACCAAAACTCTAACACAAGTCGTACTCACCCGACTGGGACTAACAGTGTGCAAGCTCATCATTTACTTAAGTGCCTTCCTTTGCAGAGGTCATTATCAGCTATGACTTGTCAACTGAAGTGAACAGGTTCTTGCATCTGTTTTTTCTTGCCTTCTGTCCATTAAACAGTGGAATTCAGCAGAAGCAGCTACAGGGAACTGGTGCAACATCCTAGGACATATTCTTGGACCATTTTACCTATGGGCCAGATTCTCATACTTAACAGGCTAGGGACAGCAAATTCCCTCTAATAAAAACAGCTAGAAACAACTCTTGAGTAGAGCAAAACATTTGGAAACTTATCAGGCAAATGCTGTGTGAACCCTGTGTGCACCAATGTAAGGGATGTAACACTGCCATGGAAAGCCTAGCATTATGGGAAGAAAAGAAGGCACAGAAAGGAATTTTAGTAAAAGGAAACAGCTAAGAACACCCAGGAGAAAGCTTAGCTTTAGGGGTGTTTCAGTTTTATTTAACACAAAATTAAAAGTGCAAGATACACGTAGTTTGGCAACTGTTTTGGAAGAAAAGAGAAAGTGTGTCTGGGTTTGTGTATGCAAAATGCACACGTGTGTGCCTGCTTGGGAGGATATGTCTACGCCTTTTAGCGCATCCTCCAGTCTACAAGTACCTGAGCACTGTGAAATGAACGGTCCAGAACTGCTTTTTTTGTTTGAAGTGATACTAAAACAATGGATTCTACTGGGGGACGTGGAGAATTTGATTCCCAGCAGATTGAAATTGTTTGATGGAGCCCTAATAAATTAATGAATGTTATCCAGCCCATTGAACATTCCCATAGACGGCATTTTTTTTATTCAATGCTAAAAACATCTTAGTTCTAAGGACTGTTAAATAATGCTTGTTTCAGTTACCGTCTATAATCAGATCTTTTTTTCCCCCAAGGTCTGCCATGTAATTTGTCCTTTTATCAGTACAGATCTTGAAACAGTAGAGGACAATTCTAATTCCTCTTCTGCAGTATTTTGTCTACTATTGCAGCTGATATTTTCTGCACAATAGACCATGTTTATCCCTGTAGGCTTCATCAAGGAGACAAGCACGTCCATAATGCTCAGCACTGAGCCCGTGTCTCCTTGAGGCCTCACACAACATCTTTCTGAGATACAACTACCACAAATGTCTGTGGCTTTTCATTTCAAAACGCCAGCGGCAGCCACTGTGCCATTTACGCAGCATGACATTGAGGTTGCTCATTGGGTGGCCAAGACACAAAGACTTTTCAGGGTATAGGTTTACCAGGACAACACTGGAAGACTGGACTAGGTGGAGAAAAGACAAATTTGATGTGACTTGCACTGGTGTGCAAGATGCATTGCTCCCTGGAGAGAACATGCTGTCACCTGCACCCAGATTTCCTCTTGGAACGCATCAGCCGACTTTGTTCCAGGACGGAAGCAGAGACTGAACACAGCACCATGAAAGAAAGAAGTTAAAGTGACAATGGAAACACAGTGGGAATCTACCACTCGTACCAATATTGCACAGGTAGTTAACACTTAACATCACAGAAAGAAAGAGCAAAATCAGAATGGCACTGTGCATTAAGAAGTTCTGTAGCCATCTCCTGAGGGAAGGTGGATGTTCTCACAAGCAGTTATGATGCTGTCCCCGCTTTCCGTGCAGCACAATTACACCGCTGAGGCCACCAGATGGCGGATTTTTGTCAAATGCAAGCAGGGAGCCATTCAAACAGAAAAGCAGGCTTTCAACTTCTCTATCAAAAAACTCCTCTGTGACTGCGTTTTATAAACGTGCGACAAACAGTCCTAATGAGAAAAAATAAATAAGGAAATACTAAAAAGGGCATCTTCTTTTAGCTGCTGGTTCAGGTTAGGAATCACTGACAAAATATTTAAAAAAAGATGTTTGCAATGATTTCATATTCTGCAGCACATGACTTTCCCTATGCTGCTTTTTATAGTATTTATATATACTGGAATTACTTTGAAATTACTATAGCTTTATTAAAATCATTATGATAAGAAGATATGCTGGAGTATATTTCTACTGTCCCAAAGGCAGCTATGATGGGCAAAGTTCTTAGACCAATTTAAACTGTATATGCAACTTTTATTTAAAACTATAAAACTGTGTCTGTTTATGTGAGAGAATAATCCCTTACTGGGTTTTCAGGTATCGTTAACATGATTTACCTGGATTGTAAATGAAAGCTACACCTGCTCCAGAGCCATTATACTTACAATCTGTATGTGGAATCAAGACAATATAAGACAAAGATCTTGAGGCAAAGCATACATTTTTCCAGTGACCTTCAAAACTAAAGCTGTAGCTTCAACCTCAGAAAATAATTAGGTACAAGCTAATGCTACTGTTCCCTCAATACCCACAGTCTAGCACCGTATGCACCTTCTGATAAAGGAAGGGTATGAGTGTGAATCCAGACACGAGTTTCACAAAAGCTTGGTGGTGTTTTGTGTTAGTGGGCCATTGATCAAGGTTCATTTTAGCATAGATTCACAGACTAAAAAATGAATTCTTACTCAAAAGAGATGCTGGCATCAAATTAGCCAAAGAATTACATATGGTTGCACCTTCTCATATGTTCTCACCTTTAAAACTTCTTTTGCACTGTGTTTGTAGGTTGGTGCCTGTGATGTTAAGCCTTTTTGATGCTGTTATGGCTAATCAACCTTAGAAGAGTAAAATATTTATAATCAATATCATTGTTTTTAACAAATATACAAATCACCAGAAACATTCTTTTACATAATAAAAGCATTGTGCCTGTAAAGCCAGATGTTTTAGTACCTCCCAGTTGTAGAGGTAAGGTCACTGTCCCCATTTAGTAAAACCAAATAAAGTGATTCTTAGAACTCTGTATTGTAAATGACAAGTAATTGTTGAAAAACATATCTGTTACCACGTACCACAGCATGAGTCACAGGGTCAGGTTAGTGACAAAAAAAGCCAACGCTGTATAGTGATATATAAACATCATGTGCAAGATACAAAGTAATC
The DNA here is from genome assembly GCA_033558185.1 of Dromococcyx pavoninus. Taxonomy (NCBI): domain Eukaryota; kingdom Metazoa; phylum Chordata; class Aves; order Cuculiformes; family Neomorphidae; genus Dromococcyx; species Dromococcyx pavoninus. The sequence continues at coordinate 1,463,010 of JAUMJL010000066.1, forward strand.
CTTCCTGCGCACTCCGTAGCACTGGTCAGTGCTTCAAGGGAGTAGTATTTCCAGTTTGGGTATGCTAAGAAAGGTGTGGACTCACTGGAGAACGGCCAGAGGAAAGCGTAAAGAATGATCAGATATCCAGAAACTACAGTCTGGGAGAGAAAACCTGCCAACACTTGATTGTTTAGTCTACTGAAAGCTTGAGAGAATCCTAACACTACACAAGCATGCAAAAAGTAGCTGCAAAGAGGAAAGCAGTCCCCACGTCCACCAGGAACGGATATAAATTGCAGTGGGAAAAACTCTACTCAGACACAGAAAAAACTGTTTCATGGTATTACCAGGGAAGTGCTGGAATGGATCAGCTAGGGAAGTCATGGGGTTTTAAGAAGAGTTTATACAATCATCTGTTAAGAATGATGGAGGTAGAATTGAACCTCCTCCTCTGGAGTTCTCCCCAGCCTTACTTTCTGTGGCGATTGTGCTGATCTGGTTCATACACAGCTCAGGTTTTTCAGAGCACAGTGCTATTTGCAAGGACTGGCAATCACAGGGAGACCCTGGAAACCAGCCAAGGGAAATCCTGCATTTGTCAAGCTTCCATCAGCCCAAATATATCATTATGATTATTCCTTAAGCACCTGCAGTTGCAAAACACAAATAATAATTTTATAATAATTAAGTTTCATTCATTCTGATGGTATCTCTGTGGAAGTAGTAACGTCAAACTGGGAACTGCACTATGAGACATTTGTAATTATTTTCATTACAGCAATACAAACTCTCCAGCAACAGACTGACTAATGCTGTGTTAGAAAGTACCAATATTTTGTGTGAAGGACAGAAAGGAGAAAGGGAAAAGCACTGTAACAAAACAAATCACTTAAGGACATGGTTTAGTCTTGGACTTGGCAGTGTTATGTTTACAGTCAGACTTGATGATCTTAAAGGTCTTTCTCAACCTAAACCATTCTGTGATTCTGTGAAAGTGTTGGACCGATGTCACGTAAGAGTTCAGGAGACCTCCGGACCAGTGTTCTCTGTGCAGACAGAGGCTGGTGGCTCATCCCGCTGCGGTAGCAGAGCGCTGTGAGACTCTAAAAGCGTGTTTCCTAAATATGGTGAGGCTGAAACTTCCTTTTGAGCTGAAACCAGGAGCAGCAGAGTTTGAGTTGGAAGGTGCAAGCCTGGCAGAAGGCGCTGGGGAATGGTCTGCTGGGCAGCACCCCTCAGCCTCAGCTGGCCTGGAACAGCTGCTGGAGGGCAGGCATGAGGGAAGAGATCCTGTGGGAACCCAGCACCTAACGAAAGGTTGCAGTGGATCTCCAGAGACCAGAACCACAGAATGGTCTGTGTTGCAAGGGACCACGAAGGCCATCCAGTCCAACCCCCCTGCAGTGAGCAGGACACCTTCAACTCCATCAGGCTGTTCAGAGCCCCATCCAACCCGACCTTAATCTCCCTATCAGCCCTTTGCAGCGGTGGAAACGCATCCTTCCACTAGGAGGGCTCGCAGTCGTGCGCCGTGACCGCGGGTAACAGCCCGCACTGACCCCGAGCGCCTGCAGCCACGGCGGCGCCACAGCCCGCACCGCCTCAGCGCTGCGGGGCTCGCAGGAGCCGGGCGCGACTGCGGACAGGACCCCTCTGCTCCCCGCCCGCACCCCCCGGCACCCGCGCGCCCCCGCCAGCCCAGCCCCTCCGCACCCGCTCCCCAGCCGAGCTCTCCCCCCCCGCGCCCCGAGGCGGGGCTCCCCGCGCCGGGCAGGGCGCGGGCCCATGCGCAATCGCCCGGGGCGGCGGGAGCGAGCATGGCGCCGCGAGTGCTGCCGCTGCCCAGGCAGCGCTCCTTCCTGCCGCCCACCGTCCCCAACCCCTTCGTCCACCCGCGGCGCCTGAGCGGCGGCGAGAAGCTGCGGGTAAGGCTGGCGGCGGGGATGCGCGGGACATGCGAGCATCGCGGGGCTGAGCGGCGGCGCTTCGGCGCTTATCAGCGTTGCGGGGTGAGGTGCGGGGGGCGTTTCAAACGCGGCAGGGTGGGTGAGCGCTGATCGGAACCGCCCCTACCCTACCCTTGCACCGCACCCAGCCTGGACCCCGCATCCAGCCGCGCGTCCACCGCGCCCGCCTTCTCCAGGAGGGAGAAGGGCCTCTAGGAGGGACGTTTCCCTCCCAGATGCAGCATCTCTTCCTGATCTAGGCTACTGATGGAGAGAACATGGGAATAGTTAAAGATGCGAGTGTGTCCAGCGTAAAAAATTGTTTGGCTCCTGATGTAGGTTAGCGATAGAGGGGAGGACATGTGGGTGACCAAAGCAAAGATGCAGATGTGTTGAGAGTAAAAAAGCCCCTGCTTTTGAAATTAAACCCTTCAAGGCATCGCTCCTTAGAGCCTACAAAGTGCACGTGTGCTCTGCACACACACAGAAACCTCTTAGCTTCGAAATGCCCGTCAAATTCGAACTTAAACTCATAACGCAAGATTTAGAACGGGCTTTTGAAAAGATTTGCACCATCATTCCAAACACCACATTGCTCCGAGGGAAAGCAGGAGTCCTGTTCTACTCCTGCGTGCATACTGTTTGAATTGCCACAGTGAAATCCTCGCCGACTGCCCATGGTGTGAGATGTCTCATCTCTAGAGTGAAGGTGATGATGATGACTTCTCTCTGATAGGATAATTTTTACAGTAATCCGGTTTCAGATTCTTAACTCACTTTAGGCTGACTTTAACCTGGTGGGGGGGAGTTAATCTCTTGGTTCCCTAAAACGGTGTGGACAACAGAAAAAGTATCCCCAGTTCCATTGGGTCACTGACTGGTATCGCTGGGTGGACTGAATAAGGCTTTTGAGCTGAACGCTGTCCCTTTACAGCTTGAGTACAACTGCTCACAAGACTTACAGGGTACTTTTACAATTCAGAAATCAAACAGTATTTCTGGGCTTTGATTTTTAAAAACATTCTCTTTAAAAACCGAGCTGATGAACCGAATATGAACTGATATCTCACAGAGGACAATGATCACATCACTGTATAGGTGAATTTAGGGCATTTTCTGCTGACTGTTATAAATACCTGAGGCTTATGTGCTTATGTTTCATATAGCTCTTCCTTATGTTATAAGCACTGTTTTCCCTGAAGGTAACCGGGTGAAAGAAATGTGAGAAACCTGGAAAACAATTGCAAGTCCTTTTATTCTCTGTGTTTTATTAGCAGCCTGAAACACATTTTCAAGTGCAGCTGAATCCGTAGTTGTAGGCATGAACCCCGAGGTAAAGAAAATAGTTTCTTAATGAGGTTCCAGAATTGGACAGCTTTCTGTGCTGGCTCCTCTTTCTAGAGGATGCACAGTTTACTTTCAAAAGGTAGCAATTTTAAGCTACAATTTATGATTTTAAATGTAATAAATGTATTCTACTATTTTCCTTCAGGAGGAAGGGATGAAACCCATGGTATGTCTTAAAGCAAGATACACTTCATACATAACTTCACAATGCACCTGGAAGGAAAAGCACCTGGTTGGGTCAGGGCCTGGTGCTAGTGAGCTTTGAAGAACAATTGCAGTCACAGAATTTTAAGGCAGAGAGACAGAAGAGAGACAGCCTTTCTGCATCGTGTATTGTTCCCTTCTGTTCTTTTTCCCCTATAGTCATGCAGACCACGATACTTCCTCCCGTCTGCTTTACCCTGTAAATATCTGTTGCTCTCTTGCCTAGCACTGCATAACGGACCAGCTGGGAATCAGAACCTCACCAGAGAGTGTTACTGTAAACTTCTAAAAAGGAGAATGTCCCTTCTCTATCCAGTTACATCAAGTGCAGTGTATCTCCATCCTGGCATGCTAAAGGATTGTTTTGTTATATTCCTCTTACTCTATACTATTCCTTTAGATACACTGATAAAAACAGTTACAATTTCAAAGTCCTCTCTTGGAGGCCAAAGCTGGATTTTCATATGTTGATCAACTGCTTAAATGTAAAAGCTGCTGTCCCTTCATGAACAGCACTTGAAAGTGAGGCAGACTAGCTGCCTTTCAAAGCAAGGATCAGTTGTGCTATGCTAAACATCTGCTTGTGCCAAACAAGATTTCAAAACAGTTGATCAAATACTTCTGGTTTCCATCCTCTGACTGAAGTTGGCTGCAAGTCATTGTTGGGATTTTTTTCTTGTTTTAGTTCTGTTCATCCTGATTGCTCGCTTGCCCTCCTGACTTCTGAACTGCACTGCAAAGCACAAGTACTAGCTAAGTCATATCTAGATTTTCCTCTATTCAGAAGAGATGCATAGTGGTTTTATGTGATGGTGAACTGTGCAATGGCACAGCATGTTAAAAGCAAGATGATTTTTAATCCTGTGCCTGGAAGTAAGTAGCCAGACTGCTTGGCAGAGAGCTGAGATGTACTCTGGACACTCATGGAGGACCTTGCTATGTGTGTGCTGCTTTGGTAGACAGTCCTGTTTGCAGTTTCAGGTATGAGGAAAGTTCAGTTTGAGTTGGGCTTCATTCTGGTCGCCAACTCTGCTGCTTCCTGGGTAATTTGTCAGCAGCTGAAATTGAACAGAATTTCAAACTGGGTTCTGTGGCTTTGTGATAGTCCAGCCATTCCCCTTCCCCAGTTCCTGCCATCAGTGACAGCGTAATCCGTGTTGCCTAAGAGTCAGTCAGCTGTGGGAGCATGGCCTGGACTGCAAGGACTGGCTGCAGCAGTGACAGGCTGTGACTTCGTGGACACACCTTGAACAGAAAGGGGACAGCTGATTCCCAATGTGGGGGAAGGTTCTTTGGATGACTCAGAATAGTTGTCTTTGTTCTTCTGTACACAGAAGCTGAAGTGATTCTGATCCTACTTAGTGGTTACTAAACTTTGGACCTGTATTTTCTTCTCTATGTTTTTCTCCTACACCTTTTCTAGTCTACCTTGACCTTTCTTTTTCTGTCCTTTTCTTACTCTACCTTGCAGCTGATGGAGCAGAAATCAACTCTGCCTCATTACACAGTGACCTAGAAAGCAAATAGCTTGCATCAGCAAATCGGTACCACCTGTGCATCTGCCTAAAATAGATTAATGAATTTATTAAAGTCTTGAGGAAGGGATTGTTTTGCTTTTGCTATTACATCCTTTATTTTTCATTGTAGGTCAGTGCATATATATTCTTTTTTTCATAAAGAAAAAAGTTACTTTAAGTCAAAACAAACTCATTTATGCTTATATTGCCCATTCTGCATAACTGAACGCAGCTGAAATGTTGAACTTGGATCATAGTACAGGAGGACACATATGGAGAAAAAATGACACATCTGATTTTGAGAAACAAGCAAGGTTGGTTGGTTTAACCTTGTACCCAACTTTTTCAGATTCGCCATGACTGGCACCAAAGAGAGTGGAAGCAACAGCTCTCCAAAGCCAAATCTTTCATACCCAGCTATTGAACCAATATCTGTGATCCAGAGCAGTCCTTTTCCTGCTGTCCATGAAGTTGTGGTTAAAATTCCATAGATAGTTATATACAACTTCTATATAAAAAAGCATTGTGTGCTTCAAGAAGGAAATAGTCATATCTGAATGTTTGCCTCAGCTGGAAACGTTGTGTGGCAGTGCTTACAGAGCGTAAGCAGCAATAGCACATACCTGCTTCTCATCCCTATCCTAATTTATGCTGTGTATTGTCTGTCATTTTTGGTCTGTTGTCACTCTGCCTTTTGTAACATAGAATGGAGTCTTGAAGGCCCCAAATTCCTGTTAATCCTCATCAGTATCACAGGGTTTAGAGCCGAAGGCCAGTGCCTTTACTGAATATTGATACAAGGGCAGTAAGAGGATATTATGTGAAGATGGAAGGAATTTGGAGGGGAGGGAAAAGACCATGCTGTTGAAAGGACAACTAGAATCAACCTGGTACATTAAAGAATTGTATAAATGATACTCCAAGATTTTTGTATTCCAGAAGTTCTACAAACAATTATTCCTTTCCAGAGAGATACATTACAATCCATTGTGTTGCTTAATAATCATAGCTCAAGTATGTAAGTTGCGAACTATTTTGTAAACCTTACCTATCATTAAAAGCCTTGCATTTCCTGTACAGTAAGTAGTCATTACTAAAGACCTAAGTAGAAAGGCTCATTTGGAGAGAGCAACACTGTCGTTCAGCTGTGGATTTTCTTAAAAAAAAAATAAATAAAGCATAAAAACTAGTAAGCTCACAAACATAACCTAAAACTAGCATAACTTTCCTTCAGGAATGTCTGCCAACTTCTGAACTGGTGGAGCTGTCACTCAGTGACCGCTGATGCACTCTCACTCTAAGTTTTGAGGAACTTTTAGAAACATATGATAAATAGATTAAAAAAATCACTGTGACGGTGCTGCTGGGGTGTGTCTTGCTTGTGCATGTATGTGGGCACAGAGCTGATCCTCATCAGTGAGTTGTAACTGAGCTGCATTAAGTGCCAAAGGAGTTGATCCGTTTCCTAGCTTACCAGGAATGCAAGGCTGTGACTTCCGTGTGCTAACACAGCTCACCTGCCTCGCAGGCCTCTGCTTGCTCAATTTGCATAGCACTGTGTTGCACCATGAAGGCCACCCTTCAGGATATAGTTTCTAGCCTCATTTACTGGAGTAAAATAATTAAGAATTTCTTCCTGCTCTGCCCAGTATCACAGCTGCCTGTTAACAACCTTGTGCCAATACACTTGTTTCCTGCAGCTGTGCACGAAAAATGCAAGCTAAAAATTCCTCAGTGAGGCCTGAGGGTGATATTTTAGTATGATTTGCTGCCACAGCATGTTAACATTTCTCCTTGCCCCCACTCCTCTTACAAATGCCTATGAAGAACTGAAGAAGTGGTGAACAGCAGTGTTGGTTTGGATCTGTTTTACATTAGCTTGGCTGCCTGTGACAGCAAGCAGAACTCTCTCAATGGTTTCTTTTGCTTCAAGTCAAAGCACGTTGATAACAAAGGAAAGGGAACTATGCTTTCTCAATTCTGAAAACTTCAAGGAGGTCCTAGCACAGAGGTTAACATCCAAGATGCTTTGGACAGGAGGCAAATTAATCTTCATCATCAGAAGGGTTCTGCTGTACATTTACTTTTGCTGTACATTTACTATTGCAGTGAGCAAAGCATTTCACAAAGCAATGAACCAAGAACTGCTACAACAGCTTCAACAGCACTGTAAATTCTAAACCTTTTCCTTAAACCACAGGTTCTGTTTTACTGAAAATTCCACTTTGCTTAAGTCCCAGGTAGAGGAAATGAAGTTGTGTTGCATGTGCACTACTCCAAGCAGCAGCAATTGAGGATCATTTGCAGCAATAGTGTGACTCAACACAAGATGTGTCATTTAGAAAGGGCAAGAGTACATTTTAGTCATCTTAACAATCCCACTTGCTTGGCTTCTAGACAGGCAGCTGGTGACAGAAGGCTCTGTAGTGGAGATACCTATCAGCTGGGCAGGCTCATCTGAGCTGGTTATATGCTGCAGAACAAGTCTGAGTACAGACTAAAGCCAGCGAACTCTGTTTGCCCTCTCTGTCCAACAACATCCAAGTCAAAAATTCAAATACTCAGATGTTCAATTCTATCTGAAGTGAGAACCCAAAAGTGAAAATGAAGTGATGTCAATGACTGACTTCCCTGTATGACACTGGAATTATTAATGCTTTCCTTACTAAGTCACACAGCAGTAATGTTAGTATTTTGAAGTCCATATAATGGAACTGCACAGATATCAGTGTCATTCCTGTTGATACCATCTCTTAAGATTATTCCCCTCTTTATTTCCAGGCTGTCCTTCAGGGGATTATTTTGCTGCCCCTCCGTGCCATATGCATTGTATTCATTGTCCTGCCAGCATGGCTGTTTGCATCAGTTGCCACTTTCTGTCACCCTGGGAAAGGATCTGTGCCGCTCAAAGGATGGAGAAGGTAAAAAAACTCAATATTTGTGAAAACTCTGTGCTTTTTTTTTCTTAATAATACAAAGCCAGGGTCTAAAGTTGGTTCTTTCACTCCTTTTCTGCTTTTGATTAAAGAGGAGTCTTTAGTCAAATCTTAGTTCTACCCATCTAGGTGAAGCAACTTTTTCGTTAGAGTACTTTACAACAATTGTGGAGTTTTGTAAATAGGTATATTTTCAGTTGTCTTGAAGCTAAAACAAATCTGTATAGAAATCTTTATAGACTATTTGTAAGACAGGATTTATTTTAGTAATAAAACTGGTAGGAATATTTGAACAAAGAAACTCATTGAGAAAAGTATTTGCTAATGTTAGATAGGCTGAGTTTCTGTGTAGCCTTTGTCACTTCTATATGCTATAATTTATGACAAAATTAGCTTTGACATCTCCTCTCTTGGCTATGTTGCCCTTGAAGGAGTATTTTACAGTTGCCTCTGTGGGTTCTGGGTTTTGGTCACTCAGCTTCTGACCTCAGAGTAATGAGTTTCCCTTCAGCTGCAATGCACTACGGCTGCACGCGGAGGAGGAGATGGCACAGGAATTGAGTGCTAACGAGGCTGAGAGATTACAGAGAGTCCCGGGAAGAGGACATGTCCCCTATTGAGGGAACATATTCCAGTAAGGGAACATTGTCATTTAATCTAACTGGTAGTAAAAGAACAGTATCAGTTACATAAGTTCTTAGGAAAAGAGCACTGAATCTGCCAATTATGCTCCCTCCCCTTACAGCAGTATTCTGCTACAGTGCTACGCTGTAAAATATGGCAGGAGAAATATCTTATCTGGGAGGAGGGTTCAGGAAGGTGCTCTGCATTGCCTTATCTTCAAAATTATAATCTGGTTTCAACACAAAAAGGTGTTATTCCCTTCCCCACTCCTTCCCTGCTGCACTCCTCTGGTGAGTACTACTGCTACCCTGAGCCCAGCCCTACTGCTGGTGAGAGCTAGGAGAGCTGTTATGGCTTTTGTTTCAAAGTGCCAAAGAATTACTAATTGTGAGATGGATGATATTTTTGTGTTTGTCTTTACAAGGAGGATGATCCAGACAACCCTGTCATGCCTAACTCGTGCCCTGTTCTTCGTAATGGGCTTCCAAGTTACAGTAAAAGGGAAAGTAGCAAGCCTAGAGGAAGCCCCAATCTTTGTTGCAGCTCCTCATTCAAGCTTTTTTGATGCCATTATTTCTGCCCTGACTGGAATGCCATCAATAGTGTCGAGAGCAGAGAACCTGTCAACTCCGGTATTCGGCAGTAAGTATTTATGAAAAAAATAAAACAGTAGAGGTCAGCAGTCTGACATGAAGCCAAAAGACTTATCTCTGAAAGTGATTTAAGAGCAGACTTTTTTACATCCTTAGATTCCAAAGATACTAACAAATTATTTTTCTGTGAAATCCATAGGACAAGTTATCTTTCTGAACTGGTCAAAGTGCCTGAAAGTATGCTGTTTCTTTGTGGATACAAAATATAATATAGCTTTAAATTTGCTTTATACTGAAAGCATGTTTTGTAACTGCACAGGCTAGAAGCTTTCTCTTAAAATTCTCCCAGTAGGTGGCTTGAGAAATCTGTTCAGCTGCTGTCTTTTAATGGTGTGATCACAAATGTAGAACACAGATTAGTGGAGGTTATTTCAAAACAGACCCAAACTACAGCAGTCAAAAATAGTTATAGTGATATGCAGGTACTGTTACGGATTTTTGTTAATGGGAGTCAAACTGGGAAAGAATAAAAGAGAAGTTACTCAAAAAGGAAATGCAGAGAATGGAAAAGATCAGATGAGTCATGCTTCTATTATTTTCTCCTCCTTTTGGCTCAGAAAGAATTCCTGTTTGCATTATTACGTAGGATGAGCTGTAGACTTTCTGCTAGCTGTATGTCTCTTGCAGGACTCTTAAAGGAATAAGCCAACAGTAACCCAAAACTAAATTTAGTAGGCAAGATGGAAAAGGGTCTTTATAGGGAAAAGCTAACTGATAATATACTGACCTTCTCTTAAAAGCATAGGGGTTGGACATCAAAGATAATTCTTCCCCAGGTTTCTCACCACATCTCAGTAGTTCCATACATTCTGATACACACTTCTGATGAAATGAGGAGTGTTTTTCTGTAATTTACACACAAGCTGTGTATGCTTTATAACTGAAAAGGGACATTTTCAGCATAGACTCAAACTGCTTGTTGATTATAGTCTGCGTGAGTTAGGGCTGAGTGTGGCCAGTGGACACAATTGTCTCAGAATTGTGTATAAATGCTCAGTGAAAGATAACAGGAAAATTAGCAGAACGTGTCTGGGTGAATTTGGCATGTTTATAGCTACTGTAAAGCTCCTCAGCTGGCAGGGAAGATACCTCTTTTGTCTCTTACTTCCCGTTTGCAGAATGATACTTACAACACTCTTATCTATTTACTCTGAAAGCTGTTTGTGCAGAGGCTGTCTCCTAGTATGAGAATAACAAGTTTTTCTGCTACAACGGAGCCTCAAACTCATGTGTTTTCCAAGTACTGGCATAAGACAAATAATTTTTTTTATCTCTTTCACAGCAATTTTAAGTTCCCTTCAGCCTGTATCAGTTTCTCGTCAAGACCCTGATTCACGAAAGAATACGGTCACCGAGATAACTAAGCGGGCATTATCCAAAGGCCAGTGGCCACAGGTAATAAATCTACTACTACTCTTCTCTCATTTATTCATGCTTCCTATTCACTGTGCATCATAATACCACGAGTGCCCAGCTGGCTGAATCGGGTTCTCTTAGTGTACAAAGATGAAGTCAGCTCTTGGCTATGTGACTGGTTTAGGAAAGGAAGACAAGAGGCTGGTGCCCAAAGAGAGTTTTGTCATGTCAAATGGATCAGTTAAAATCCAGCCAGTACCAATTGCTGTTCCAAAATGCAGATGCCCCTGACCTTCTGTTTTCCCTATTTAATTCCTAGCATGCTATGTTGAGTGCAGCAGGTGACTTTCATTGGTATGTGTGAATCAGTATTCTTGAGCTACCTCATGTGTGAGAAGCTACAGTGCAGAGCTGTTCTCACAACAGTTTGGGAATGAGCAGTTGATGAGATGAGTAACCCAGTTTGTCCAGGCTCCACCATGGACATACTTAAGCTTAAAACATCAATTTTGCATGTGAAGAATAGCTGAGGTGGAACTCAACCCAGTCTTTAGATGAATAATGCAGTAAAAACAAGGCTTTTAGATTGGTCTGAATTGTAGTAAGATTTTAACATGGAAGCAAGAGTTACTGATTCTGCACAGGGCTTCCCATGGTCATTCCTCAGCTAAGATGGGTTAATGAAAAAAACAGGCATCACTGGCTGGTATCTCTGTAGCAGCCAGAGATTGAGCACTGAATGCAGTGCTCTACTCTCTGAATAGTCTCTAGAAACAGAGAACATTCAAGAGTAACTGCTTCTCATCCAGAGGGAAGACCAACACTTGCCATGTTTTTAAATAGCATTACTTAGATTCTATTTCATGCATCATTTTCACTTAAAAGCTTTATGTAGGGTGCTTACTTAGCATTTGGGCTACTTTAATTTGCCTCATAAATGCATTTTTCTAAGCTGCTGTAAATATTTTTAGAACCTCCATTATTATTTTCAATTTGTCAACTATATGAAGGATTTTAAATACAAAAGTCAAAGCCAGGAAGGGCTTTTTGTAATACTGTGCTTACAAACTATACTGATGCTTATGACTTGCTAAATTTTGTGAATGAAGTGATTCCAGCAAAGCCATGGTAGACCTAATCTCTGCTGAAAACAGCAGGGGAAGAAAAGCGGAATTGGCTTTACATCAATACTGCACTTGGGATAAAAATTAGATATGTATTATGACATAAATAGTCTATGAGTCAAGGAACTGGGAATCTCCAAGAGTGAGTCAGCAGTACAACAGGGGTGTCACAGGGTGATTTCGAGTCCTGTGCCCCGGCCACACCTTCCTCCTAGTCTTTTTTTGGTTTTGAGAAACTTGCCCACAAGATGATGTCTGTCATATCCTCTTTAGAGTGCCTGGGCTGCATTCTCCTAGCACAACAGAAAAGGAGTAGCTGGATTCCCCATTCCCTCCGCCTAAAACCAAAACACGACAGGCTGGGCAGCGCTTGTGCTGATTGTGTTCTGATTAGTGCTTCTTCCAGCCCTGTACCAAAACAAACGGGAAGGAGGAAATTATTATTTACTCTTTGGCCAGCCACTAATATATTTTCTGGGGCTTATGATATATGCTAAGTAAAAACATACCCATTTTTGTGTCCATAGCACCAGCAACCAATTCTTTGTTACAGAATGTGTAGTCAAGGACTGACTGTAAATCGGGATGTGCAGCTGTCTATCACATCTTAGAACAGCTTTTCTCTCTTGGGTGTGACCTATGATGCCCTCTTTCATCTAGCCTTGACCTGTTCATTTGGATTGAAGTGGGAACACTCTTGATCCAGACCAGTTCTTGTGCTAAGGTTTTTTTGGAGTGCTGCTTATGATCCCATAGCGCTATGAGAAACACGAAGCTTCCTCGTATTCCAGAGGGGCCTGGATTTGGTGTGTCACATTGCAGCTCACTAATCTAGTATCTCTCAGGCACTAATTCAGAAAGCTGGGTGTTTGGTGGGTCTGAGTCATTGGAGTTCAGAGGCTGTGTAGTGGTGTGTACAGCCTTCAGAGCTCTGCATCACGGATACACACGATCTCTCTGCCTCTGCTGCTGTGCCTCAAGCTGTGATCTTGTCACCACACTTGGCATCTTGACTCATGTTGATAGCATCTGGGCTATAAATGCTCAAGTTCCTCTTGCACTTCATGTCAGCCCAGACTCTTGATGTTTATACACCCAGCAAGCCATCAATAAGAAGCTGCCAGCAGAGGAGTAATTCTCATAGTGTTACCAACACTAAACATTGCAAGTGAAACACTGAAAGCCTTTTGTACTCTATTTCTGAATTGATAAAGGTCTTTCCCCAGAACTCCTCTCTTACAAAGCATTTGTTTCCAAATCAAGATGGATCAGGTTATTATTACTGTGAGGATCCTTCACTAATACATTCATTTTCTTTTGAAACAGTAATTATGTTCTTGTGATGCAGTGTAACATGTCACAGACCTTGTATAAAAAGTCAGCCTTTATGTAACTGATGTTGAAGTATAAATGTGTGTTTGTGTATATATATGTACACATTTCTTTCTCTTTAAATCCAAGATACTGATTTTCCCAGAAGGCACCTGCACAAACCGGTCATGCCTGATCACATTTAAACAAGGTGAGATATTTTGTTGCATCTCTGTTAGAAAATAATGTGTGAAATACTAATTTGGTGGTTCTGGTAAGGCTATACTTCTGCCTCATCCACAGCAGCACTGAAGTAATGTCTTTTATCATTAAAACGTCAACATTTTGGTAATGCCTTACAGCATTTAATTTTCAGTGGCACTGAACCCACTGTTTTATACAAGTCAGTTTACTTTTTGGATTTTTGGTATTTTGAAGGATGCAAAATATCTATGATGTATATGATTAGTTGGTTGGAGTTTTTTTCTGGGTACAGTTTTCATCTAATTTATTTGCCCAGAAACTTAACTGAGACTGTCATGAAATGAACTGCCAAAATACATGCTGCTTATGATGTTCCTTTAGCTCAGCTTATAGTTGTGCCATCTTAGATTCCTGTAAATTTTGCCATGCATTTAGCAGCCAAGTTGTGAAATCTTTTTGCATGGTGCTTAGCAAGGCAGGCCAATAGATTATTTTTTACATAGAAGGTGTTGATAGCATCAGTGATCATTAGATTGTCGTGCTGGATTTCAGTTAAAGCCATGCTGCCCTCCCTTCTTACTGTTGTAAGGGCCTTGGGTAGCAAACGTACAGAACCAGTACTACATGCTCAGATCCGTATCACTGATAAAGATGGAGGAGGGTTCAAGAAATACAACAGCCTTGTTAGCATCTGATCCTTTGAAATGAATGCGAGTCAATGGGAGATAATACACAGAAAATGAGTTTCAGCAGTTCAGGAATTTTAGAGGCAGCTTTCTCCTTGAAATGGAGACCAGCCCCTTTCTGTCCCAGCATCCTGTGCTGCTGGTTTAAAAATTACAAACCCAAAAAACCCACAAGAAAATGAACACTTGCCATTCTTCTCATCTTTATAAAATATTCTCCTTCTGGATACCATGTCTTACATGAATCACTTAAAACTCTCAACTGCTGGATGAAGCTTGGTCTTAACAATCCATTCTAATTGGTTGCAGGTGCCTTCATTCCACGAGTCCCTGTACAACCTGTCTTGCTTCGATACCCCAACAAGCTGGTAAGAACATTCTTCTCATTCTTCTATCACTAACCAGTAAGACAGAAGTCAAAATCCTGACTTAAATGGTACAAAAATATTTTGCATTGTCCCTGAAGCACCTGTTGTCCTGAGCTTTAGCATTGCAGAGCTCTTGGAAGCAGCCAGGCTTCCCATGTGTCACCGTGGTGTAGCTGCTATTCTGATTTTGAAAGCTTATTACCAGGCTTCTTAGCTACAGCTGAAGTAAGAGGGAGCACAGGAAAGTATTGCAGCGGAAGTTAGAAACTTCCTACAAAGCCACAGAGCCTGTATTTTGAAGTCTAAAAAGCACACAACTTCCCTCCTAATCCTCTTTTTTTTTGGAGCTCAAAATACTCTTGCTGCAAAGGGGCTTGCAAAGTTTCTGAACAAAAGCTAAGCTGAGCCGTGAAGGTCTCTAACATCGCCCCTTCAGACACCTCAGGAGGGCAGCTTTGCAGATGGTTCTTCTCATGCACCTTTCCCTTGTTTTGCTGAGTAAATGTTTACACTTCCTGCCAAGTACAGGGCAGAGACACAGGGCTCTGCTTCATCGACAGGTGTGATGCTGCGACGAGAGCCCAGCGACTTGTGAACTTTTTTTAAGTTATCTGGTCATCCAACAAACCCAGGAAAGACAAAACATTTCATTCCTAATTGATTTTAAGATGAAAAGCAAGTGATTGTTATTGTTGTTGTTATTTTCAAAGATTCCTTTGTAAAGTCCTTTTATAAGTCAATTAAAAACAGTGAAGTGAACCACTGAAGGGGATCGGTATTGCATTTCACTGACAGAATTTAAGGATCAGCAGTATTCATTGTAAAAATCCTCTCTAGGAAGTAATAAACATAGAATGAAAAAAAAAAGAAAAAGCATGATCGATTACCTGTGCAGAAATGTCCTTAGAAACTAAATCAAACATTTATGAGGGTGCCTTTCTAAAGGGACTGGTGAAGTTGTCTGGAAAAGTTTTCTTAGATTATTTTTTTCCTACTTCTATTTTTTGTATCAGAATGAATGATTTAAAATAACTAAGTAACTATTGTTGATATTATCAAAAGTCTGCCATTCTTATTTCCAGATATTTAAGGCAAGGAATCCTAATTGCTTTGACACCTTTATTTTCACTACAGGACGATAAAACCATCATGTGCTTTTACTAAACTTGTGCCTGTTTTACATTGTAACTTATCTGCTCTCTCACTTCCATCTGGTTTTGTCATACATTTCTGTGTTTTATTTTTTTCCTTAGGATACTGTGACCTGGACATGGCAGGGCTATTCACTGTAAGTTTCTTAATCCTACACAAAATTACGGGGTTTTTTTACCCCTCTTTTTGCTAAGCATACGCCAAACAGATTCAGCTAAGCCAAGACATATGTTCTTCTAGATCTGTTTTTATGAGGGGGAAATACTTGGGGATAATGCTATTGTGCAGTAGATTTCATATCTGAATGGCTAGAGAAATGGTTTGCAGAGAGGAAGGATTATTTCCAGCTTTGCCACTGTTTTGTTTAATTTTCTCCTTTGTTTTGCATGTTACAGTAAAGCAAAACAAAGATTTGAAATTCTTTTTCTTTGGGGAATTATCATAGTCATCAAATTCCATAGATGTTTACCATTTCCTACAGAATATACAAACAAGAAAAAGTAAATGTTATTTTATCCCCTCTGTTTATTCATTGCTCCATCTCATTTGAAGGGTCACATGAGAGTAAACGTAGCGTACTACAGATTTCTCCTATGAAGGATTTATGCTGGAAGATTGAAAGGGAGCTGTGTCTTCAATTAAGAGAGATGGTGTAGGAATAGGTGAAGAAAGAATTTAAATCAGAGATATTCCTGTGGAAGGGAGGGGGCTGCCCATTCACTAAAAACTGAGAACTGCTCTAAGCCTGATGGCTGGGTGATGAAGGCTCAGATTGAAACCTGTGCGAAGGTGAAAGAAAGAGCTTGGCAAAATCATGGGAAGACAGGAGATGGATGGGCTAGAATTTAGAAAAACTGGAACCAGGAGAACATCCCCCAGGTAGAGCTGCAGATCACAAAATGCTGAACTGTCACAATGTTTGTAAAACTTCCTGGATGTTGTGGCCAGCATGGGACAGTACCAGTCTCTCAGAAACCTCCTGACCCTGTTTCTGCTTTACTATTTCTTTCTTACTTTTGTACCTTACTGGGTGGAAAACCTAATATTATGTGTTAGAAAATCAAGTGTTAAGAGTGGATTCCTGCAGAAAGTAGGAAGGATCCCTTAGTTCTTTTCCTGCCTTTTCCTTTTCACTTCTTTGCTTGTCCAAAACAAAAACAGCAGACTGCTTGAAGATTTTCTATTATAATTTACCTGATTTCATGTAGAGAGCAAATGTGCATTTCTACTTAAAAATCACAGTGGAATGAACAAGTTGGAGTGGAAGTGATTTTGCTCACTCTCTTTCAGAGTTTCTTCCTCCCCCTGTTGATACTAAAATTTGTGACTTTTTCTAAAAGCACTGAAGGTCCCAAATGGACTGACACTTCATTAACACTTTTGTGTAAACACTAATTTGCAAAATGGCTAGGAAATACTAACAAGTCCTTGCTTCAGTTCTGCAGAAGGAAGTTACTGGTCCCATTTGGCAGATGCAAGAATAAAAGATAAAGTAAAGCTACTTCTCAGAATCAAAGCTCTTGATATTTTAGATTCCAGTATGTACTCACGTCTTTAGATAAAAAGTAACATATATACATTTTGCTGACCAAAGAACTGTATAGTATTGTTAATACACTTGACAACAGATGACAAGTTGCCTGCCCAGTGAGCAAGCAGCAGGTATATGCAGCCACCCTCTAGAAAAAATGTTAAAAGCAACACTTCACTGCAAGATACTTAAAAACCTTCCCCGGTATTGGCTGTGGTTTTGTCAGTACTTTAAAAAGTTCCATCTACTGACATGCAAATACTTTGTTTTTAAAGAAATAAAATGTGTTTCTCTTCCTTGCCTGCAGAAAAGAGCTGTGTGTGCTGACCATGTGTCAGTTCTTCACGAGAGTAGAAGTTGAGGTAAGAATTAAAAATATTTTTGTACTAAGATTCAGCAGCCAGGGAATTTATACTTGAATATAAATGCATTATTCCCATTATTAGTCACTGTTAGTGAACAAGAAACAAATGTCTTGGAAACAAGAACAGAATCACAGTGAGTAATATATTTAGATTTTTTGTCCATATCTGTGTATAATTTAATCGGATGAGTTCCTAGAAGAAAGCTGTCAGAAATGCCTTTATTTTTAAAGCATTGTAAAATTGTTGCTAGTTATCACCACATGCATTTTACAGATGTTAAAACTAAGAATTATAACATGTTCTGTTAAAGGTAACGACTTCTCTTTTTCCCACCTCCTTATTTCCCTGCTCCTTTCAAAGTATCCTTGTCTTCCTCACCATCTTCACAGACTGATCTCTAAAAGGTTTCTGCAACCAATAGCTTACTTAAGGAATCTCGTGCTTGCACTGGTGGCTGAGAGCCTTGTATGATGAACCTGTTCCCTTGATCATTAAGATCAGCTGCACAGCACAAAGACAGATGAATGATAACTGAAACAACATACACACTTCATAATATCAGGACACTTAACCTGACTGCTCCCTGTCAACACTCAAAACACAGCAGAGAGCAGCCAGATAACTGAGGTGCCATCAGTTTTTTTAAGCATTGTACTTCACATTCCTTACCAGACCACGAAGGATTGTCAGTGGGCACTAAGTTAGTTTAGGGGCCTTGAGGGATGGGAGGAATTCAGACAGGTTTTGCTGTTTATTTGCAGCACACAGAATTCAGCAAAGCTGTACAGAGCTTTGTGAACACAAGCAGTGTTGCTACTACTAACAGTTAGCAATATGGTCTTTGCTGTGGAACAATGAAATTCATTTTAAAGGAGCACCTTGTTACTGTATAGTACACGCTGTAGACATTTATAGAAGGTGTACTAAAGAGTTAATTCTCCTGATGATTTTGTAGAGGGACATATCTATGTAATTTATATACATGGAAGCAAGAAAGAGTTAATTAGCTCTTGCAGTAGAGGATTTATTTTCCCCTGCTTCAGAAGAGAAGTCAATATTGCCTGTTAGAAAATAAATTTCATGTCCCAAAAGATGAAACTGAAACATGAAAAATCACACACATTTCACAGCAGCATGTGTCCCCAAAGTGGAACTGATTTCTTAGCATCAGTGCATTTCTGAGAAGAGAAGGGCAGATTTCCTCAAGGAGGGAATCAAACTGCTATTCCTAGCAGGGCACGGTTTTGTTGCTGTCCCACACTGTGGGCAAGTGGACTTTCCACCCCCAGCAGTCTTGGGCTGCCTCCTCCTACCGTGCAGCAGCAGTGAGGCACTCCTGTAGTCCAAGGGAGTATGTGCATCCCTGTCTGGTCATAGTCTGACAAACTGTGGGTGTTGGGGATTAAACAGTGAACCTGGCAGTGGGTTTTACAGCTGCAGATCATACAGCATTTGGAAAATTTTGTAAGAAGAGAGACTAGGTCAAAAGCAGATCAGAGAAGTATTTTTGCTTCTGAAAGAGCTGTGAAGAATTTTTCTTACAGGACTGCAGTTTGACAGGGAAGGTGTCCTTAGTAGGCTTCATCAGATAAGCAGCTGGGTGTGTGAGAGATCATTCGTGCCACCTCAGGAGACCAAGAAACCAAATTCTTCATCCCCAGCTGTGGTCTCTGCCAAACTATTTTTATGGATAATTGTAGGTGGGTTTTTTGAAGGGGACAGAGGTAGTGTTTAACCTGCCAGAAATGCAGGTTGCTATCTGAACTCAGCCTCAAATGATGTCATGACCACTTTCAAGACCGTGACTCATGTTGCAATAGATAAACTTCTCAGTTATAACATCATCTCACCCAGCGATGACACAGTTTTCTGTGTGCCTGTGCTTCCTCAATTTAAGAGTTATGTGACTTGTGAAGGGGAGTTGTAATAAACAGGGACTTTATCTCAGACCTAACAGAACTGGCAACTTCTTATAGAAAGGAGTGAAATCTCAAACCTTCAAGTGAACAGCTGGGCCCCTACTGTTTTACAGGGAAGAAAACTTGTAGCTGTAAACAGAAGATTGTTATGGCTGTTTGACAGATAACTGACTCCATAAACTTACTGGGTTTAATCATGAAACAGCAGCATTCCTTAAAAGCAAATATGAAAAGGCTGTTCAGGATGGACTGTGTTTATATAGGACAGTTACCACTTAATTAGTGCATCATCAGCAATTGCAGTATAACTGAAGAAACATAATGACACATAATTAGCAACAGTATCTTCCAGTGAACAAGAAGCAACATTCTTATTCTGAAATTGCTGGCTTCTAGGATTTAAGGGCAAGACTGCAGGGCTGGGAGCAGCAGAGCTCTGATAAATCGTAACCACAACTGAGAAGAGGGTGCCAGCAAATACTGTAGACTGAAGTAGAAAGAACAAAATACTCCTACACACAGCACTTTGCAAACAAACAGATGCTGATTCCTGACATGTTGGATAATTTATCTATAGCACATTTTTAGTGTAACGCTGCTTCAACTTCACATATGTTTACATTGACTAAATCCTCAACAGCAAATGTGCTGCAGTTCAGGTATCTGGAATGTCTCCTAGCTTTGGGAAGAGAGGAGGTTGCGTTTCAGATGTGGTTTTACTCTGCTTGGAATTCCAAAACTGTACTGTATTTGTATCCAGTTAGTGTTCTACTTACAGTTCAGAACTAAGATTGCTTGACATATTTATCATGGAGGAAAAACTTACAGGAAGCTTATCAGTCAGATGCTGACAGATACAATTAACACGTGTGAGGTGGGACTACGGCTTGTATTTAAAAAACATTAAAAATCTTACACTATTCCAGAATATAACATACCTTAAAAAGGATCTTTGAGTGTACAGTATTTCAGATTCATATTCTTAACAGTGTAGCATTCCATTTGTTAACTAAGTGTGCATTTATTATACTTTCCTTCTTTAGGGGTTTGATTTTTCATATTAAAGCAGCTTCTAGCAAGCTTAAAAGAGGCAGGTCCGGACTGAATCTCATTTGTTTGACTGGGGTGGAAGAGCCCAAGTGGTTTCTAAGGCGGTTGAGACCTCTAGTGTCCAGTTCATTCATTGCATGGCTGACTTTTCCCCTCCTGTTTCTTCCCTATTCCAAGCAATAACAAAATTGTCCATGTTGACAATAAAGTGGTGATTATTTAATTGATTGGATAACTCGTCTCTTTCAGTTTCTGCCTGTTCACGTTCCTACTGAGGAAGAAAAGAATGATCCCATTCTCTTTGCCAACAGAGTCCGACAAACCATGGCAACGTATGTAATCAGTCATGAATCAAATCTCTGAGAAGTTTTCTTATATATCCAGCAATTCAATATATATCCTAGCCATAAAGTACTATTTAATCAGGTCATAGATACTATATATATAGGAATTGCTCTGGATTTTCACTAAGATGTGTCAAATTCCTGTACTAGAACAACCTGATTGTTTGGAGCATAAAGAAGGTTGCCTTATATTTGAATAAAATATGTTCGGTTCATGGAAAGGTGGAATAAATTGCTCCCTTATTTGCTTGGCAAGAGTAAGTGGGTATTTTTTTCTCCAAGGCTACTGGGCTGCATTTACAGGACTGTAAATCTTAAAACATCATGACGCTGCCAAAATGTAGTTTCACAGTATGGTTCCACAGATTCACAAAATGACATGTATTGCTTTATCCTACTTGCAGCAGTGCAAGAAGGAATTATAATTTGTTTTGTGTAATTACCATTAAAGCCAAACTGAGACAGAAAAGGGAAACAGTCAGCTAAAAGTAATTTTAATATAAAAAAATTACGTTTCTTTTTTCTTAATTTCATTTCAGTGCTTTGAATGTGCCGGTCACTGATCACACTTTTGAAGATTGCAGGCTGATGATTTCGGCAGGGCAGCTGACTTTACCCATGGAAGCTGGGCTGGTGGAGTTCACCAAAATTAGCAAGAAACTCAAGTAAGAGAAGTTGCACTGTTGGTAGCATAATTGCTGCACGTGTTGATGGCCATCTACAAAAGGATAAATAACCTGACAGCTGACTTGACCATGTGTAAATATAGTGTATTTATGTACACAACTTATATCCATGAGCTCTATGGAAATCAGAGATAAGAAAAATCCCAGTAAGAACTAATCCCAAGTAGTTTTTGTGGGCAGCGTTTCAAGATGAAAAATTTTTGTAAACTTTAATGGATATATCTCACCAAAAAGTGAGATATATCTATTTGAGGCACTGCATGGTAATCTTGGTGCCCAATTTAAGTTGCTGTTATGGAGATGCACAGGCACTGTGTGGTAGGAAGTAAAACACCTTTCCACTCGGAGACTTCAGCCAATAAGTGTTCAGAGTTGTATTGTGCAGCCATGTTTCCCTAATGGTGTCAACGTTTTCTGTCTGGATACAGTGGAATTTGAGGACTGAACCACTTAATCATACATTAACTCCATCAAATAACCTGGCATGGCTGTTCTCAAACCTAAAGTATGTGCGCAATGAATCTTGACATTCACGTATGTGCTTTATATCCATTTATAGAACTCTCTCTGGAATAATCTTCAACAGTTACATGGCAACCCTCATTATTCTTACTGAGGTGCAGTGGTGTGTTTCTGCAGAGAGATCTGATACTTTTCAGGCTGTAGTGATACTAGAGTTTGGGTAGAGTAGTAGAGCTGAGATCTGTTCCCTTCTGGAATTAGGAATTATTCACCCTGCAGTATGACATAAATTTATGCTAATGAAAAGCTCTCTGCTAGACTAGGCTAGTTACTGGACACATGATTCTAGGTTTGGGAAGTTACTCTAAGGAAGTCTGATATAGCCAAGAATAGAACTGCCTGCTTTTAATATTAATAACCAGGGGGTGCGGTCCTTATTGTTGTTTTCATATAAAATATCATGTTGAAAGTACAGCATTTCTACTGCTGTACTCACATGCTCTCCTTGGCTCTTTTTCATCTTTGAACACTGTCATAACTCCTACTGAAATTCCATCTGTCCAAGATCTGCTGTATAGAAATATCTCCTTTCCCTCTTGTTTGCATAGCCTAAAATGGAATCATGTCAGAGAGCAGCTGGATACCTTTGCTGCTATTGCAAGTGCATCCAAAGGGGGAAGAATTGGAATTGAGGAGTTCGCAGAGTACTTGAAGCTGCCTATTTCAGATGTCCTCAAAGAGCTGTTTCAACTCTTTGACAGGGTGAGTAGTTGGTTAACTGACTGGAAATCCTGTTGGCAATGTTTTATTAAGAATCACATCCCCAAATTCATTATGTCCATCTTAGTAAATGCTTCTTGGTTAGCAATTCCTATAGGCAGGATAGCTGACAGAGTTTCCTGCTTAACTTTCAATGAGAAAAGGTTGGTCAGTTTGTATCTTGTGAGCTGACAGCCATCTCTAGGACCAAGTTGCTTCACCAACATCAGATGCTCTTCATGCTGGTAATGGCTGAATGTTTCCTTTTACATACCCCAGATTTTGAGCTTGTGTACACTCTGACAGGTGAATTAACTGATGTAGTTTTATGTAGATAATTTAAGGGAGCTTGAAGCTGACAAGAGTACATGTTCCTGGTGTGTTCTGTGGAGGGTGCTGTCGGACCCTATGAGGACTCCTTTGCCTATCTGTGTTAATCTGATCATTTAGGCTTTCCTTCACAGTCAATGGTGATCTCTCCCATTCCCTATTTCTCTCTGAAGATGAGAAAAAATTGCTCTGTGGACACAGCCCTCAGGGCAAAGCATAGAATCATCTTAGTTGTAGGCATACAATATGTGCTACAGGGCAAGCAGCATATTGTACTGCAAGTGCTTATGAACTGGGGTTTGGTTTGTGTCTTTGGAGCTCTCTCAACTCCACATCGCTTTTCCTGATCTTTAGCAGCACACCTGCCCTTGGGAGGTCACTGTGTTGTATATGCTGATTAAAACTGTTCAAGGATTTTTCCAGAGCAGAAATAAATAGAGAAGTCAAATGTATTCCTTCATCACTTCATGCACTGAAGCTCTAGCAGAGCTAACTACTCATCCTTTCTTCATTCTTGCCTCCCCACCCTGGACAATTGGCTTCTATGAACATGTAGTCTGAGTCCCAAAGCACAGTGGAGACAACAGAAATATGCTGTGGCAACCAAAATAATTAAGGGCAATCATGACTCCTTTCACTTTCCCTATCTGGCACAAAAGAATCAGGGAGTAGAATTAGTAATGTAATGCTCAATTCACTAAAAAGTTGAAGGCATAAAAGATTGCAAGAACAGACAAGACTCTAGTAAGGTTTCACTGCTTTCATCTTTAAGGAGATCAGCTTAACTGACGAACAATCACACTAATGTGGCAGAGCTGGGCTCTTTTCAAATTGCTTGGTTATGAGCACAGGTATTGTAGAGTTCTACTCTGTGGCTTTCAGCCTCATCATTTTTTTTTTCTAAAAATACTTCTCAAATCACATGAAGCCAAATGTGCAGAGAAGAAAAGAAAGAGAAGCTTACCAGCAATTGATAAAAACTACTGAGGCCTGAGATAACTCGGGCAGCTGGAGGCATGCGCAGACATGGTGAAGTCTCAGCACGCAGAGATAAGCTGTGTTTTGGCAACGCCCAGCTCAGACACAGTACAGCTTTGAAGAGCTACAGAAGTGCTGGATCTCTGAGTAACTCCCTTCAAAAAATCTTTGTGATGTTCCTTGCTAAAGCTTTGCTGAGTGGAGGAAGCGGCAGTGGTCATGGAGGGAGTCTTGGAGGACTTGCACATGGCCTTGGAGGTCTTCTAACAGGAGGTGGACGTGGAGGGAATCTTGGAGGACTTGTTGGAGGTCTAGTCAATTTTATAAGTGAAGCAGCAGCTCAGTATAATCCAGAGCCACCTCCTTCACATGTTGCGAATGTGGAAGCTTATGAGAGTGAGGAGATGAGGCAGTTTCGTCGCCTTTTTGTCCAGTTGGCTGGAGATGATATGGAAGTGTGTGCCACAGAGCTAAGGGACATCCTGAACAAAGTTGTTTCCAGACATCAAGACTTGAAGACAGATGGCTTCAGCTTAGACACATGCCGTAGCATGGTAGCCGTCATGGACAGCGATACAAGTGGCAAACTGGGCTTTGAAGAGTTTAAGTATCTGTGGAACAACATCAAGAAATGGCAATGTGTGTACAAGCAGTGTGATACCGATCAGTCAGGCACTGTTGGGAGAGCTCAGCTGCCGAGTGCCTTGAAGGCTGCAGGGTTCCACCTGAACGAACAACTCTTCCAGGTAATCGTGCGCAGGTACGCTGACGAGGATGGCAGCATGAATTTCAACAACTTCATTAGCTGCTTGGTACGACTGGACAGCATGTTCCGGGCCTTCAAGTCCCTGGACCGAGATGGGAATGGACGGATCAAAATGACCATTGAAGACTGGCTGCAGCTGACCATGTATTCGTGAAGGCATAGCAGAGAAGAATAAGCTTTATCTGGAAGATACACATGGAAGAATACAATCCTGTACTATAGAACTGTAGTTTCTTCCTTGGTCTGGTAGTAAATAGCTCAGCCTAAAGTGTTGCAGTTCCTCTTGTGCATGCATTAGTCTGCTTTTCTGAGGGGGTTTGTGTAAGTTGTCAGTTGGACAGAAAAATCTTTGGACACTGAAGTGAAGAAATATATTCTAGTATCAAAGCTCAGTTGTTTCTTCACATAAAGTGGCTTGCATATGAGTACAGTTATTATATAAAAAGCTCATAAGTCTGGTGTTGCTTTGTGATGTTACTGTTTGGATTTGTCAGCATTCACTAAGCTGGAATAAAGCTCTGCTTGCCAGAAGGCAATCACTAGGAAAAAGAGAGTTGTGCAGTTATTTCTAACAAAGGGAAGAACGTGAGGGTTGCAATAACTATAATGATCAATGAATTTACATAATCATGTTACATGTCCTTCCTGCTGCTTTTTCATGCTTGTCTGCTGTAGCAAAACCTGAGTGGTATTGTCAGTTCTACCTGCTGGACAGGGCAAAATAGAAGACTTACATGAGGCTACTTCTTATAAGCTTTCTCATTCCTACAGGTCTATTAACTAGTCTTTTCTTTCTTTCCTTGAAGCCTTACAGTTATAATGAAAACAACTTAACATACTACAGTTATATCAAAGAACCTTGCTGCAATAATGCAGTCACATAGCAGATGGACAGCCAAAATCAACCTCTGGCTGTCTGAGGTAAACTTTATCCGGATGCCGCGGCACACTCAACCTAGTTATGCAGTTCTTTTTTGAAGTACATAGCGGCTGAAAACAGCTCTTGCACTGCAGTGTAACATGGCAGATTTCTCAGCAGGGCTCTACTGCTTTAAAAGAAAATTGTCTAGGGTGTGTACTGGCTGACAGGAATGTGAAAGGATGGGTGGAGTAGAGCAATACCTCTTGCCCCTCCCCAGGGAGACATCAGTGACTAATTGAGAAATACCACACAATACCTGCAGGGCATCTGAATGCTAATTTTGTACCGTTGTTTGGTTTTGTTTATAAATTTCCATAGCTTTGATTTCAAAATCTTGCAGTTACACGTAGCAAATAGTATTTTCAAACCTGATGAAATCTCCTCCCTGGTATACTTGCAGAAGCCTTTTACTTGCAACTTAGGAAAAAGTGACTTAAAATTTTTGCCCAGATTTTTTTCCTCCTGCACTTTGTTTAATACCAAACTGGGTGACAGAAACAATAAAAATATTCATATTGGCCCAACATGATGATGAAGGAGGTCAATTCCTTCCTAATGGCATTTACCTCCCTCTCCTCCATTAAATGGAAAAGCAAAGAGTTATTCACAATAGCATTTAGGTTCTGAATAGTAGGAAACTGAGCACAAGAGAAAAGGTGTTACCTCTGGGTGAGCACCCTCCTGCCAGGGTTGTTTTCTCTGACTGGTTTGAACTTGCATGTAGCAACAGGCAGTGGAAATTTTAGAGTTACAACCTGTCAGATGATGAGCCTGGATGTGAGCACGAGGTGCATCTGCAGTTCCTCCTCAGATGGTCCAGTTGTAACTTCTCTGTGGTAGCCCTGTCAGTGATTTGGGGTCTACCTGCCTAATCAGAACAGGAATCACTGCAACTATAAATGGGAGACTTCATGACAATGCAATCTTTCTTGTTTCCCGAAGTGTAAGATTTACTGTATTATATATTAAAAAAAACAACATAAAACCATAGCATGCTTTGGTGAAAATAGTAGTAGAAAACTAGTTACCTTAAAGAAGACAAGGGTTGTTGAGGTTACACTATGGTTTGGTTGTTTTGTGTAACATAAATACAAATATATATTATAAATGTGTTCTAATATGCTTAAACTGTTCTTCGGTGCACAGGCTGCAAACACAGCTAAATATGCATAGAAAAACTATTGCAAGTACTGAAGGTTTTCCTGCATTTTCAGTTTAACTTCCATCTCTTTTTCCAAGCAATAATCCTATTGTTTCTCCTTAACCAAAATGCGCGGGCATTTGGAAGTTAGCCAGCCTGCTAGGGATTAGTAGAGCTAGGCACAACATGATCTTGCAAGCATAGTAGGCTTATTTCCTACTCAGGTGGCTGGAGTTTTATGTATCAGATTGCACTCAGCTTTTGATTACTGGGTTTTAGCACTTTAATAAAAGTAATTTGACCCTTATTAGCTCTAGTCATTTTTTCATGTGGAGCCAAAGCTGTGTTAACTGATTTCAGAAGTTGTTTTTAATGAGACTGTTTTATTTAAAGTTTACTTCCCAGTTCTTTTCCTGTGATACTTATTCCTAACTTTAAAAATAAATATAAAAAAAATATAATAACATCAAACAATCCTTTGCTAAGAATACAGTCTATAAAACTCTGCAAAAATAATATTCCATGGATTTGTGAACAATTATTATCTACACTCCTGTTTCAGTTGCTCTAAGAGTTTAAGTTTCTAATGATACATTTTGAAGTTAAATGTATTTTTGTTATAAGAAACATGATGTAGCCAAAATATTTAAAGTCAACTCTGCACCACATTGAGAGCACATATTTGTGAATAAAATAGCATTTATGAGAGAACATTGCCCTTTTCTAATGATTAAAAACTGTCAAAAGTTATAGCCCTTAGATACACACAAAAGTAACTTAAAGATTATTCATATTTTTGCTAAAAAGTTTCCTTAAAATTCACAGGCCTTTAAAGTAAAAGATGTTCAAAGGATGTCTTCAAAAAAGACTGGTTAGACTATCAGTGTAATGAAAGTAAGTTATCCATGCAAAACAGTCTGAGCTGGCTAGATCAAATTGTATCTTAGCAGTTTTAAATCCTCTCAAATATATAGTTTGATAAAGAAAAGTTAAACACTGGACTCATTATTACATATATTTGTTGATCAAGAACTATTCAAAGACGCAAGATCAGTAACAGAAACCCCTGTTTCATAGAACCCAAGATTTTCAAAGCTCTCTACAGAGCAGCCTGAGCACTTCTCCACTGGCAAGCTTCATATTCCACTCTTCAGCAGCAGAAAGCCAAGAACAGAAAGGTTAAGGTTGCTGTGCTCAAGTGGCTGTTCGAAGTTGGTAGGGGAGCCAGAAATAGAATCTGGCTCTCGCTGTTCACTACAGATTTACCCAGGAGACCACCCCTCTCTCGCTTGGCTCAAAAAGTTTTGTTCTGTCCTCAGACTTAGGGAGTCCACGTTTTAAAAAAATCATTTTGTTCTTGAATTGTACAAGCCGTTACCCACAAAAGGAGCTCTGCTCTACACTTGTGCGTTCTTTGAGAATGTTTTTGATGGCGCCCTTGCTGTGCGTGTTCCAAACTGTGAGCTGTTTGTCATCTCTGCAGCATTAACTGCTCTGTGTCCCTCCACCTAACACTTACAGGTGGCTTCTTCCCCAGACTAGATGTTTTCCAAAACCCTCGAGAACTTCCAGTGTGGTCATAGGAACGCTACTGACTTAAGGACATCTTTCAGTGGGCCTCTGCCATTTTCCCTATCTGCAATACAATGCAGCAATAATACAATACACAGAATTAATTGCAAACCCCATCAAAGCAAGCTTCAAATATTTTTCTGATGTGGCTTTGTGGCACTGAAATGTTCATTCAGATCAAAGCTGGAATTATCAGAGAGGCTGTTACAATGAATTCATTGCATTTCTGGCTTAAAAGGCAGGACAGTGTATTGGCTTCGAAACAGCAGGTAGGGCAATGCATTTGCTTCAAAGAACGGCTTACGTAGACCATGTAGATTTACTGCATCATCAGGCTGTACTTTCATTGGCATTTATTTTATTGCTGAACGTTCTTAGAAGAATTAACTCAAGGCAACAGCTCCAGTGTTATTCTAGAGTGTTGCATTGGTCTCTGAACTGTAGCTGGAGTGCCGGTGCTACATGAACTCGTACACCCAGCTCAAGCACATGTATTGCAGTTCTTGTTAGAGGCTTCTGGGAGGCCATATGCTAAAGGAAAACTTGTAAGATGTTTTAAATCTTTTTTGTTTGGGTGTTCATAAGATAGAAATTGATAATTTCTAGCTATTGCAAATACATACATTGCTACTTCAGCCCCAGTATAACAGATATTTAGCGTGCTGATAGTATTTTTTCTATGAAGAACAAATATCTTTAGTGATGTAAACTGTCTTACTGCTTGTTGTATAGTTACAGAAAAGGTTTTAAAGAGATTTGCTATATTAACTGTAGCTGCTGCCATATGTATTTTGGTTCCAGAATGGAGATGGCACCATCGACTTCAGAGAATATGTAATTGGTTTGTCTATTCTTTGTAACCCAGCCAACACAGAAGAGACTATTCGGATGGCATTTAAGGTAAGTTCAATTTAGTGTAAATCTACAAACCTGACAAATGAAGACTGACTGTAAACCTGTTAGCTTTCAAATCATAAGTTTATAGCTTCAATCTGTTATGCAAATGTGAGTAATACTCTTAAACCAATTGACATTTAGAGTGTGAAGGGGAGGGGGAGAATTGCAGGCATCAGCTTCATAGAAAAGGGTTTCAAAAGCCATGTGAAGGCACTAATGGATATGTAACTTGGCAGGCTAACTCCAAAAATGATTCAGCAGCACTTGCAGTTTTTTTGCCTGAGGTTTTTTCTGCTGTGATTTTTCAGTGTCACAAGTAGACAATAGATGGAGCAATATCCTCTTGTGGGTCAAGTGCTCAGTAGAGTAACTATTGATAACGAAGAGGAGAGCTAAAATAAAATCAAGAAGGGCTGTTCAGGACCAGCATATCCAAAATTGGGCTGCATTTGAAGTCATCTACTGTCTTGTACTATGGTGTCCTGATAGTACAAGGACAGTCACCGCTTTCAGGTCTCAGGTACAAGCAGGCAATGTGTGACCAGGGATGCTCAGGTTGTGAATCTCTGAATAGGGAAATGCTTGAGTAACTTTTTTTTTAGTAGATCTTTGACACAGATTCAGTTATTTTACCCACTAATCTGGTCCTATGAACCATATCATAAGACCAAAACCTAAGATATTCCAGTATACAGTGGCTGATTCCAGTAGACCCTTAGAATAGCTAAGTGACAAGAAACATAAACCTTTTTTTACGTTTTGTTTTTATCAGTTTTTGTATGAGTTTTATTACTGAACTAATGCTGTGAGGTTTGTTTGTTGTTGCAGAATGTTCTAATCCTAGCTTAGCTCTGCTAAGTATCTTTCTTTTACTCCAGATAAAATACATAAAACTGTTTGCAAGAGAAAGTAGCTGAGATGCAGCCAGTCTTCTCAAAGCCCAGCCACTGTTTGCAGATCACCTCTTGAATTCTAGGAACCTGTTATTGGCGGCTGATATGCACAGAAGGTTCATAGACAAACTGATGCTAAAGTATTTCTACATGTTATGTCTTTTCCAGCTTTTTGACATGGATGATGATGGCATTATAAGAGAAGATGAGTTTGCTTGTATCATTCAGTCAGCTCTGGGCCTGCCTGAGCTTGACGTTTCTCTGCTCTTTAAAGAAATAGATGCAGATGAAACTGGGAAGCTGTCCTATGGTAAGTTAGGTCCTTTTGTAACAAAGACCACTCTGATTGTCATGTTGACAGTGAGAGTTTCATACCTTTTTTCTCCCTGAAATTATCTGATGTTTTTTATACCCTGTTCCTGGGGAAAACTGTTGAAGCACAGACCTATATACGTTGTATGATTTTCCTGAAATGCTTCAAAGGAAAGTAACTGGAGATCAGCTTCAGTAAAAGGAACAGGCACTGAAATTTTCTTTGATTCTTGTTCTACGCTGTAGTATCTGTATTTTTTATGTTTTTCAGATGAGTTCAAGGACTTTGCACTCAAGCATCCAGAATATGCCAAGTTATTTACTACCTACCTAGACCTACAGCGATACCAGTTAGATATGTTGGAAGAGGATGACAGTGAGTCACCTGAAGTCAAACCCAGTCCTGTTAGGAAGAATACAATCCCAGTCTCAGGAACACCAGTTGCAAGAAATAAAGTCTGTCCTGAAGGCAGTGAAGAGAATAACTCAAGTAGCTCTGACAAAAAGGATGACTGAGAAGAGCTGAAGAATTCATCTCTTGAATTCTATAGGATTTTTTTGCCTAGCTATTCATAAGCACAATTGATGTAAAATAGAGATGGAAGTTACCATTAAAAAAAGTTTCTTTTTTTCCTATATTCATATCAATAGTTATTCCTGTTTGAGAATAAGGGGAAAACCACTGTAACTGTTCTGTCCTTGATGTCAGTATCACAGTATCGGGAATGTTGTTCACTGTTTTCCAAGTTCATGCTTCCACAAAAGTAACAGATGTGCTAAGAGGGCTATGAACTCAGCAGGGCAGTAATCTCAGAAGGGAGACTGAGGAGTCTACTTGTGTAAAAACAAATGGCATTTTGGCGCTGCTCAATTCCTCCACCTCCACAATGTGTCATAAAGGAAAAAAAATGATGCCAGTGTTTTAATGTACAGTATCCTTTAGCCTTTTGCAAGTTTCTGAGACACAAATGAGTTACAGGAAGCTGAGAGTTGAAGCTGTTGTTTTCTTTTAGCTGTCCTTAGATTTCCCTTAACTACTTGGAAATTATAGAGCCTCAGCTTCTGTACAAGACATGGATTCGCTGATGTTAACAGAAGCAGCTTTGGGCTTAAACGCTAGTTGAAGATGGAAAAGGCTGCACTTCTAACAACAAAAACCTGATTGGAATTTCAAGATAGCAGCTCTCAGTCTACAGGAAAATGCAGACAATAAGACCCAAGAATTATTGGACTATTTCAAAATAAATAGAATGTTGTTTACAGTTACAACTTTTCAGGATCACATTAGGAGGAACATTTCAAACTTCAGCGTATTTTTATTCTAGTAATTATCAACAGAGGAATGTGACCTTGCCCTGCAAAACTTAAAAGGCAAATATGCTGTCAAGCCATAGTTCTAGTAGCTAGTGTTTACTGTAAAGTTCTCTCCTAGAAATGTTTGCATTACTGTGCCATTACTCAGTATGTTCTTAGGGTTTGATTCAGAACCAAGCTCTTTCTAGTCAGTGATTTCGGAATGTTTTGCATCAGTCCACTCTAGTGCACTGAAAATGGGGCCTTTATCTTTTTCCATCCTTACTCTGAATGCACTTTATACAGTATTTAAAATATATAAGTATTTACGCAAGTAACTTCTAAATAAAAACTCAGAAGGGGCATAATGACAAGATATTTTCAAATTAGAACTGAGATGAGCAAAGTCTAGAATGTCTAGTACCAAAAATAATCTATTTCCACCAAGTTGAGTGTGTGAAATGGTAATCTGTGCCTCTAAGTTATTGCTTGTCTGGCTGCAAGTGCATTGTCATGTTTAATCTTCCTGTGTTTATAATTGTGCCTATCTTGATGTTTCACATGCTTAAAATAAATTATATTTTTCAAAGACTTTAACAACTAAGTCTTTTTAATACAGTGGGAAGGGCACTCTGTCTCCCTTAAGGAGCTTGGGGGGATTTCCAGGAAATCATGCTGATGATGTCTCACCTTGATAAACACAATGCAACGTGAAGTTGGCATTAGGAGCAAAATGAGTCAACCATAGCTGAGAAGTAACAATCATGGCTTTTGTAATATGAACATTAGGAAAGGGTCTTCTTTCAGTTTAGAGAAGGAATTAACCTAACCTGGCTGTACAGTTAGCTGGAATACATGTTCGTTCCTTGCAAGGATGCTTTTGCCTAGCATGTTAACTAAAGTCCTCAGCTTTTCAGCCAGCAGTAGTCTTTTCAAAGATTGCTTCTATTCCAACCAGTAAGAAAAAGGTGGGCAAAGATGACAAACACAACCACTTTGAGGTCTTGGAATGCCAAGGGTAGCTTAGGCACGCTCCCATTGAATCCAGCTGTGTTCAACAGCTGGAGCACTACACTGACCAAGAGTGTAACATATTTAGGGTGACTGGTTTTGTAAAAACCTGCAAGTCACACAAGCATTTTGCAATTAAAGCTAAAAATATCGTGTATATAAACCTATACAGAATCGTAGAATGGGTTGGGTTAGAAGGGACCTTAAAGATCATCCAGTTGCAGCCCCCCTGCCACAGGCAGGGACACCTTTTGCTAGATCAGGTTACTCAAAACCCCATCCATATCCCAATAGTTCAAGGAAGAAAAGCCACAAATGGGTTTGGTATGTAGCAGTGATTCGACTATGCTCTGAAAAGAAATCAGCTAAGCGTTAGAGACACTAACTCAATATACACACATCTGCTTGATGTGAGGGAAGGGAATACATTAATTTCTAGGCATCATTGTGCCTCGGGGAGCTTTTAAAAGAACCAAACTAAAAGCAATCTGCAATAAACGGGCATTACATTAAGTGGCAGAGCAGGAACTAAACAGGAGGAGAAGGTTAAAAATACTAAACAGAAGGAGAAAGTTAAAAATACTGAACAAAAAAATGGTTCCTAATGAGGCTCTGAGGGATGACACCTTTCTGCCTGAGACTTCCTGAGGTGCAGTGCCCAAGTCTACAGGCTGCTTAAGAATCATTTTGAGTCCTGTACAGCAGAGCTACTAGAAAGGTATGTTTTGTCCTATGTCACCATATCAAAAACTGTTTATTTAATCAGTGCCTCTCTTTCATGCTGTAGCATGGATTTGATGATAAATCCTTCACAGATACTAAAATAAGACACTAACATATATAGAAACTCCAGCAATCTTAACTGAACAAGAGAGAATCAGAAGAGGACTAGTCTGTTACAAGGTGAAAACACAATTAATTCTCAGGAAGAGAGGCCCATGGGCTGCCGTTTCTCATGTTTTCTCATAACTATGTACATACACTGCGAATAAATCTCATTTGTGATTTTTTAAAAGCTAGGCTTCTGTTTCTGACCACCAGAAAGGCAATGGTGCTTCACCTGGTGTTACGACCCCCTAATTTCCCTTATCTGGGCCACAACACCTAGAAAATTTAACTTTCCTTGTTCACCCTGGGACAAGGAAAATATTAAACCTGTAAATCCCAGTCAATTTATTTAAGGAAGGTGAATCATCTCCATTGGCCACCCTTAGAGGTTGATTTCAGAGGGGAAGATCATCTGATCCAAGAATATTCAAACTATATTAGTACTTCCTTTGCTGTATCAGTGGCACTGTCTAAAGAAACAGAGATGGCAGATCCAGGTTTCATGTCAGAAAGACATGCTGTAAGAGTGGGTCCTGCCACAACCCCATAGCTCCTATCTGGTTGCTGTCCATCAACAGAACTATGAGGAGTGGCAACACTTGGACGGAAAGTAACCAAGAATGGATGTCCTGTTTTCACAGCCAACAGCTGTGCAGCATCCTCCTCATCAGCTTGCTCAATAATCCGGGGGTTGGGGTGTGAAGTTCAGTGATTCCCAAATGGCTTCCAAAGGAAATTTTGCAAGGCAGGTTTGTGCTCTGCCCATTTGACCACTAATGACCATTCACAGGGCTGCTGCATAGGGTAAGGGCTGCTTGGCCACATCTGCTATCTGCCTAGCAATTCTCATCTAAAACAAAGTATTCTGGGTATCAAAAATCTGAGAAACATTTGCTGGAATCTTTTTTCTATGGTGGTCAGCACACCAGGGTCCTATTCCTGGGTAATTCCTCAGGCACTATGCCAGTGCAAATAAATACACCATTCTGCCTGAGCAGGCTTCTAGTGCTGTTTGCATAGGTGCCAAGGGCTGCTCAGAATGCATGGATGTGGAAAATCAGTGCCTGAAGCTTAGAAACTAAATGTAAAAAACGTCACTACATACACGAACACACCCAGACTCCACAGTCTGCCTGTGAACTGCATGACCACAGCCTTCAACAAGGACAGCAGCCTGAGATTTCATGCTGAGAATTACATAGGATTCACTTGGAGAATGCTACAGGAAAACTGTTAAGATCAATTTTTAAGAAAGGTTTGGAAGGTTTGTAATTACACTCTGTATGCTTTGCTAGGAAGGCTGGACTCTGGTCAGTGGCCTTTGGCTTACATTTTCCCTGTTGGTTTTGCATCCCTTGGAACAGCCTACCTTTCTCTCTACTTTTTCCCTCCATGTTTCTGCCCAAAACACAGCCACTACCATCAAAAGCTGTATTCCACAATGATTTAAGTTAAGGAATTGTAAGATTAAAACATAAATAATACTGAATTGAGTGGGATTCAGAAGGCACATCAAGTGTGCAGGTAGATACTTTTACTGGACTGCAGAAAGAGCAAACTTGTCAAAGGTTGCAAGGGATTTTAATGACATTTAATTAATTAATTTTAAAGCTTTACTCAATGAAATAACATTTATTAGACTGACTAGCAGTCGGGAGCGGTTTGTCAGCAGTGCTTAAGTTGGCAGTCTTTCTGTTACTATACATAGCCAGAGAGGCAGAAAGTAAACATCTTATAGGATTAGCAGCTATGTTCATAGCTGAGATGAAATTTGGACATTTCATTAGTATAAGATTGATTCTGACATTTCATAAAGCCAAAATGCAAACAAAAAATGTGTCTGATATAAATACAGTATGCGGCACTTACTCAGATAAAGTTCAAGAAGCGCAGCAGGTTTAGTGCTGTGACAAAGGAAATACAGCAGGGTCATTTAAGGACCCAACTTCTGCTAAGCACTTAAGTGTATGCTTAATCCTGTGGGCAGCAATCAGATACTTTGTACTTATTAAAAGCACACAATAATACTAATAATTAGACAACATGAAAAATTTCCACGGCTAGTTATTGTTAATGATGGTTAAGAATTACACCACCCTCACCAAGGAAAACAATATCACAGGAAAATAAATGTTACGAAAATTTTCATTTATTGTGCCATCCTCTTAATTTAAGATATTCTGTAAGAATCACAACCTGACTGGTGAGACTTCAGAGATGCCTGACAATGCTATGGTAGGAAATACTTCATTACACAAGGTAGACACTACCTACTGTTGCCTTTTTTTAAGCCGCCCATGCCACGACTGATTGAAAGTAAATATATGCCTCTCTTCTGTTCTCATCACTATTAGTCTACATTTACAAGCTATTACATGGTTTCGTGTGCTAAAAATAAATCAAATATGTTGATGCTTTTTCATAAGTTTTTATTAGATTATCTAGAAAACTGTTGAAACCTTCCTTCACGTGTTAAGATGAGGTGTAAGCAAGGCTCATCTTTAAAGCAGCACCTGCATGTGCATTGCTTTGATCTCAACCGGGTGCAGGTGCAAGCAAGGATGTTTCCCTAGTTTCCAGAAGTCTCCTTGAACG
Organism: Dromococcyx pavoninus; assembly: GCA_033558185.1. NCBI lineage: Eukaryota > Metazoa > Chordata > Aves > Cuculiformes > Neomorphidae > Dromococcyx > Dromococcyx pavoninus. The sequence continues at coordinate 1,499,074 of JAUMJL010000066.1, forward strand.
TGTTATCTCTTGAGGTTGCACAATGACTGCGTGAAACACAATTCAGCAGTGCAACTACAACAGGAATAATTCAAACCAGTCATGGGTTTTATATAGCAGATGGGGAGGCTGTATTTTCTGGGAACTGCTAGCAAATTTGAGGCATTTTGCCAATGCCACTTAGCTTATATTTCACTGTGAATTTGTTATTAGCAAGGATACTAAATAAACACACACAAAAATTATTCCCTTCCTATAAACCCAGCAAATAGAATTTGTTTGCGGAAGTGAGAATTCATTAGATTAAACCTGTCATTAAAGGCCTCCACAGGGGAAGATTGCTCAGCCTTGCCATGCAATCTAACCCACTGTTTCACCATTTCTACTGTTAGAAAAGTTCTTCTCACGGTCTAACCTAAATAATTCTCCAGCTGTAGTCGCTAGGTCTCGTGTTCACCTTTCTCAAGGAGAATTGATTAATTTCTGCTTCTCTGCAGGATAACTATTTATATCTGTACATGCCTATATCCAGAGCTTATCATCATGCCTGTTTCACTCCTGCACCTCCCAGTCTGCCTTTATTAAGCCAAAAAGCAAAACATCTTTCTTATTTCCCTAGGAGGATGCACTTTCTAGACTATTGATTATTTTCTTTTAGGTTCCCCAGAGAAAGGACTTCAGCTCCAGCTCTACCACTCCTCAGCAAACTAGAAGACTTTCCTTCCAAAGTTTGCAGTCCCTGTTCCTGCTCATACACATCCTCCAGCCTAAGGCTTGGTATTTCTAAAAAAACATGGCATTGCCCACTCATATCAGTTATCACTGACAGGAAAGCCCTAAATCTTCTTCTAAAGAACTGATCCTTAACCAGCTTCCCCCTTTCTACAACTGCTCATTCCTGCCCACTGCAGGACCTTAGCTTTATCCTCATGGGATAAAGTTTATCAAGAACATTTTGATCAGCTCTCATTATTGTTAAAAAGGGCTTTCTTTTTAAAAGAAAATAATAATCACTTCCCTTTTGTTAAGGACATTATCTTCCTAAACCTTCACTAAGCATCTGACAGTGCACTAGGAGCAAAGCACTACAAATTAGAGAGACATGATGAAAGCTTAGAGGCTATAATTGTTCAAAAAGAATAATTTCCTTTTCAAAGGTAAACATCAGCCTTGCAGACAAAGATAAGGCCAAGTGCACAATTAGATACGCAAGCCTGTCTCTGCTCATATCTCCTGAAATCAAAGATTGCCGGAAAATTCAAAATGTTTTCTTAAAATGTATAAAAAGAAATGAACAGGAAAAAGTGTAGGAGACTAGAAGGAGTCATGCCAGAACTGCCAGCAGCTTTTAGGAAAGCTGTTTTCCTCAGTGCCGGAAGTCTTTGAAACGGGAGATAACCAGCCATGAACCAGAGCAGCCATTCAAGGCAGAAATCATTTAAAATGTTTAGATTCTGTACACTGGTCTTTCCAATGAAAGCATGCAAACCTCCATAATGTTATTTAATTACATGGCTTCTATAGACTTCTCTTGCAAGCAGAAAAGTATTGTCCATACACACTGAGGAGAGAGAAACAGTAACATTTTCACCTATGCAGATTGAATGCAGGTCTGAACTATTATTAACTCAAAGCTACACTAAAACTAGAACAACCTTTGAAATAAATACAAGCAGGAGCCATTCTTTCTACCTTTGCAGTTACCAATTTTAAAGGCAAACCTCGATGCTTTATGTAGTGGAAATTTCTGCTTTTGTAGAAAATTGTGTCCGTAGTCTGAAGAGAACCAGCCCTTCAGAAAATGACAACAGAAGACACTTTTAACAAAACTCTCCATTCCTACTCATTTTATTACAATGGGCTTCACAGCTCTAACAGAAGACACAGCCATTGAAGTAAGTATTGTATAAAGCACACAATAAGAGTTTCTATCTTTCCTGATATTTAGCAGTTTATAAATAGACAAGGCAAAAGGAAACAACTACCTTGCCAAAAGCTACATAGGAGGGTACTGGCATAGCAGAGATCGAAATACAAGAGTTCAGACTCATGATTATGTGAATTACCCATGGGTGCTCGTGGTGTCCCAAACCCTGTAATCAAATTTGACATCCTTTTATTTAACACTCCCACTGATATTTATTTTCCAGATGCTCCGCAACACATCACGAAAAGAACAGATTAAACAGATTTGATCACTTATGGCAAGATGGTGCATTTAGACTCTTAACATCTTTTCCTCTATCAAAATACTTGTACTTCTTACCTGCAGCTATGTCTGATTTGCTTGTTGTCACTAGGCATGTTCAGTGATATCAAACCTGATATTCACCATGATTTGGTGCGTGCTAAAGAAAGAGATCTTGGGTTTCCATGCAGTTACACAGGAGTTCACAGGCAAGCTCTGCCCCAGCAGACACCACCCTGCCAGCACTGGTCATTGTCTGACCTTCTGATGGAGTCAGTCAGTCTCAATTTACTCTTCTTCAGTCTAATGTGAACAATTTCACAGCAGACAAAAATCCCCGCCCCTCCACCTAATCTCTTATTATTTTCCTAAGTGGAGTCCCTCTAGTTTACATCAAAGAACTGCTCTCATTAAGCCATTGTATTATAACTCTGCTAATATTTTTCCTGTCCACAATACAGAAGACACTGCTGATAGAAATATGTCAACAGGAAAACAAACAAGCAGCATTTGACATGCTATTAGTCCATGTCTGGGTGGATAAAATAAATCATAGATCAAATATTCATAAGGGGAAACCCACTGTTTATTTCCCCTGGATTCATTACGCACACATCTCCCATACAGCACAGTGACAAACAGATCTCACAAAAAAAAGCCACAATGTACTCAAGAAAGGACTGTTGATGCAATGAGGACAATGTATTCTCTCCTTAGAAAGTGCTTCAGTCTCTTGGAAATATATCACACTGGTCATACAAAACAAAGCCAGCAAGAAGTGTCTAGCTATACCACTGTGTAAGGCAGGGTAATTCATCAAGACTGAATCATTCCTAATCACTGGATGCTTCTCTGAAATAAATTTGCACTGTAGGTGCAATAAATATTAAGTACTTCACCCCTTTCTTCAAAATATTGAAACTCGCACACTATTCTTACATGAAAAATATATTCTGATCCTACATCCCTCATCCCTCAGGTTTTCCCACCATCTTCTAACTGAGAAAATATAAAATAATTTAATTACATTAAGTCATTATCCATCTACATATACTTCAGCTTACAATGCTCTCCATAACAAATGATACTGATGTAACAAAATTAAACCAAATTTAGTTTGTTGATGCTTCCTATTTAAAAATATCAGTAAATAAACCAACATGGTGGTTGTTCCAGATGTAATCTTACCTATAATCAAGACAGGATGACAAGGTTATCATCCCTTCTCTCCTAAAAACAGTGCTATTGCAATTACACTGTCCAAACTAAAGAAAAAACACACGTGGATGTGAAATCTTCAGTTGCCAGAAATCTATAGCTTGTGCCCTTAGTGGTGAAATGAGCCACCAAACAAGAATACTCATGTTGGAGTCAGCAGTTGCCACTAGACAGATGCCTGTGACCCACTCACACCCAGAAAGTGGGTGTAGATTAAAAAAAATTCAGGTTTTCTTCTGTTTCTTCAGAAGGAGTGACTTGAGAGGATGCATCTCAGATAGGCAAAGATTTATCTTGATCTCTAGCCAAATGCTGTGTGGAAGTGCCCAGAGGCAGAAGATCATGTTGTTTAACACTCAAAGGTACACCTGTGCCTGAAGTACCATTTTCCACAAGCCTCCTATAGTTTAGAGGACCAAGTATCATTAAAACACATTTTCTCTGTTTCTTCAGAAAACACAGCCCAACCAAGTGCAGGGCACAAAGAAGGTGTGATAGAAGTGAAGAAAGTCCCTGCTAACTCCATTTTAATTGCGAAAATGAGCTGTCTGGAGGATCTAAGCACAGGACCAGTAAAAAAGCACAAGCCAGTCTTCCCCCACTGCTTTCTCAGAGCAAAGACTGACTGACCAGAAGCCAGGTGGAACTCACAGTGCTGGTGGAAGAACAACTCTTGTCCCAGTAATGAGCGAACTGCAACTTGAGGCAGAGCAGCAGTATGACACAGACCTTTTGCCTTAAAGGTGTCTCCTCTGCCAAGTACCAAATAATTTTCATTCAGGATCACTATGAGAATAATGGAAGATGTTTGCCATCCAGTGCCATAAACCCCATCTATTTTTCTTACTGAAAGTCTCATTCATGCACAAGGAAGTTCTTCTCATTCGATAGCACAGCAGCACGTTGACTTGGTTACTGCTGCCGAAAGTCAGAGCCTGCTCACAAGGCCTACAAGGTCTCTGTGTAGGCTTTTTTCCAACAAAGGCAACTTCTGTTCAGATCTTCCATTATTCAGGGCTGGATTAGGAAAAATTGCCAAGGTGCCATATTTTGCTCTGACTTTTTCTTGCTTAAAAGCTTCTACTATAACTAGTCAAATTCATTACCATACTCATTACAACTTTGGTTTCTCATTAATTGATAAATGGTTCAAAAGCCAGTGCCGATTTTCTCTGAATCTCTGATCATTATGAGACACCATTTAATAAATAGTTTTAATTGAACACATGTGGCTCTGGGTTACACTGCAAACTACCTCCCAAGGCTTTAGCCTTACTTAGCCCTCCTGCTATATGGTTGCAATCACGTGGTGTGTCTCCTACTCCTTCATTGGATAAAAATATTTTAAAAGATTTCAAATCACCCCAAAAAAGGAGGGAATACAAACCACTAACCTAAACCGCTGCCTTCCAGGAAGTATTAATGCTCTTCCAGGCAATGTTAATTCTAAAATGAAGGAACCTTTAGTTGCATAACAGTTTCACTGAATGTCTGGCAACCAGCAATCTGACTTTCATGTGTTCCAACAGAATATAATAAACTGAACTTCTTATTGCTGAAACACTTCTCAAATGGGTGTTTATTCCTCACAGCTTTAGGTTTTAAACCACAAAATCATTTAGATCATATCACTTCTCCTTTACCTCCACTCTGTCCATTTCTGTCTCTTCTCTGTACAGAACATTAAACACTGAAAGTAACACAGATACATTTGCATTTCAAATAACCACACTTACTAACCGGAGGCGAAGAGACCATATAGTCTCAATAAAAAGAACTGTGTTCAAATCACATCTGTCCATCACAATAGTGCACGAAAAAACAAAAAATTAGTGAATCAAGAAATGTAGCAAAAGCTATGCCTAACATTAAAAAAATTAAAGCGCCCTATTAACCCTTTCATAGGCCTTACTAAATAAGTTTCTGAGAGAAGCAGCATAACTGAGGCTTTCTCGGAGACAGATGAGATCTCCTCACTCCAGGAGCAGGAATCTCTCATTCATTTATTTTAAAAATAATTAAACAATTCTAAACGATTAAACAATTCTAAAACTCACTGCATCCCTCTATGCAAAATGCGTAGGTTTTTCCTAATAAACTCCAAATAAAGTCATGCACACGTTATGTTATCAAGATCATTCCCTTGCTGCAATTCAGTAAAGGATGCAGGTCCAAGAGGAGATAATAAGAGACAACAGGAGATAACAAGATTTTAACAAATTCAGCAAACTTCAAGGTTCGAGAGTCAAAGAATGGCTACTTCGTTCCTGCGAAAGGAACCAATTAAAGACCCAGTGTTAAAAGGAATTTTGAATGTATTGGTCTTGAATGAAACAATGTTTGAAGAAGGAAATGAATTTGTTTATGAGACACATTGTTGGCTTTGCTGAGTTTTACCACCACAGTTTTCCTCCAAGAGGAAACACGTTATTAAACAAGAAGGAAGAAAGCCTCTGTCAATCCCAGTAAGGCAGCCTAACGTTAATATCAGTAATGACAAGGTAAGGCTCCGACCAGAGTTTTATTTGGCATTTTGAATTATAAACCTTCCAGAGCTACCAAGTTCCAAATTACATCCAAATTCTTTCCAAAAGCTTGGGATTTTGACTTGAGCCTATTATATATTTTATCTAGGGTTTTTAAAACTTGAATTCTTTAGGGCTTGGACTGGCCTTACATTAGACATTTTACAGAAGTTATCATAACACAGCCCCAGTGCCCACCAAAATACAAATAATAGTTTATTGAGCACAGCAACCTGAGCCCTCAATGTACATTTTTAGAAGCTGCGTTATCAGGTATATCTGCCAAGAAACAGGCCCCAGAAAATAGGTCCTACCAACTGAACACTAGAATCAGGTAATTACATTGTATGATAATGAACCATCACAGTTAAGGAAGCATCATTACAGCCTTAGTGGTTCCTAAAAGTAAAAAAACTGAATTAGTGTGCCATCAGAGCTGTGTTATTATACCACAGAAACACAGCACGAAGCTCCCAGCGCTTCTCTGTTCCTGGCCTCATCCTCATTCCAGTAAGACGACTGTGCCCTGCTGCTGCCTCTGCAGCTCTGACCCATTTTCTCCTCCTCCCCGTAGGGGCTGCAGACACTTACCCAGCAGCAGGGACTGGAACCAAGTTTTGCTGAGATCAACTCAGAAGAGGGGGAAAAAATGAGGATAAAAGAAAGCAGAGAAAAGTATAAGATAAATAATATGAAAATCAGTGGTCAATTTTAACGAATAACTTATTGAGAAAGAGTACTGAAGTGCTGTTGCTGCATTAAATCCTACTTATGCCTCCTTACAGACACATAGATAAGAGCTGTGGGGGATGAAGCCCTTAGGAAAGGGAAGTTGTTGAAGACAACTGCAGCAATCCTAGAAGCAGGCAAACTAGTAACTGACCTAGATGCAATAAAATATAGGTAGCTTTGCCTTCAGTATCAGTATTTTGCCTTCAGTCCCTGATTAAGTTATTTGACCATTTGGTTCTAGCATCTTATTTGCTCTCTTCTGGTCTCATTAAATCAGCATATACCGACACAGCTAAACGCACAATATGCCCTCAAAGGAGAATTTGCCTTCCAAATTTTCCTAGGGTCTCCTAGAGCACAGCCCTGATGAAAAAAATAAATGTAGAAAGCTTCAGAGGTGTCCCACACTCAAACAACTCACCCTCTCATCTTCAAACTCCACCATAATTTCCTCTGTACTTATTAAATTGAAAGGGCTCCTGTGCTAACCAGAGACCAGTCCAGCAATATGCTAGCCTGTTCCTTCTTGCAGCCTAAATAAACAAACCAGCTCTTAGCTGCCAGAACACCCAAGTCCTAAACAAGCAGTACCTACACCTATCTCTTTTTGTTTGTTTCTGAGTTTCTCTCTCATAGAGAAAAAAAAAATAAGAAGCGAGGAGAAAACACATTTCCCAACTTCCTCTGAAAGTTTTGAGTCTAACCCAACTCATCTGCATCTGCCTTAGTTCAGAGCCCTCACTGGAAGGACTCTGAACTCCTGGCTGAAGTTGAACTCTAGGCGAGCCACACTGCTGTGTGCCCCAGCAGGAGTCTGAGCTCCCATAAAGAGGTATTGAATGTATTCAATACTCCCTCCCCCAGAAATCTACAGGGGAAGAGATTCTCATCCCCAGGGATGAGACTGGGCCTTTGATTTCCCTCTGCAGTATGCATGGAACTCAGGCAGATCCCTGTCCATACTTTGGAAATTAAAAACAAAACAAAACAAAACAAAACAAAACAAAACAACAAAAGGATCACAAGAATGTAATAAGAAACAGAACTGCCTACATTAACCATATGCAGATTTATAATTAACAACAGCCTGCCATTAACAGCAAAAGCTTCTTTGAGGAATATGGAGTGATCACGTACGACAACTGATTATTCTGTGCTGTTCAGTAGCCCACACCATGTACGCCAGTACATCTTGACATCCTTCCACACATATTCAGCTCACTGCCTCCTCCACTCCCCTTTCTTTTTAAATTTCCATGTGCTTTTATGTGCAGATTTCTGCACTGTACAGCTGCAGGACAGCACGATTGAGTGGAATATTATGCAGTTAGGGCCTCAGCCCATTTGCTTCCCCCTCTCTACTTCCCTACTGTAGTAGACTTGCAGAATGTGAATTATCTTAGATAGGTTCTAATACGTCTCCCTGAATTCACAGAAGGAGGCTCAAGTGGATTCCGTCTCCTAAGGACATTCAAAAACACACTGAAAAACCCTCCTAAGTTCATCATTGTTTTTCTTGCAAAAAATAGTAAGGCATTTATTTTTATTAGCCTTCCATTTCCGAGCCCTTATGGTCAGTTCACGTTTCCAAGCTCATGAGCTAGAAATGGATCTTTTTGTTCTTGAAGGAAAGTTGGGTTTCTCATGAAATCTCCTTAAAAAGAGATTCTCTTCTGCAAGAGATCTTTTCAGAGCATGAACTGCTGATCCGCCCTGTGCTTGTTTTTCTGGGTTCCTCCCTCTGTCCAGAAGAGTGACTGTATTTACATCGTCCCAGTTCCTCCCCTTACATAGTGAAGACAAGCCCGTGTCCCATCCCATTCCCACTGCACTGTCTTTAGTGCATAAATATCAACTAAAACAGGAGAGAATTGTGTCATTTGGGGTCCCATTCTGCACCCGAATCCTAAAAGAACTGTGGCAGTAGTTCACCAGAGGCAAAAGCACAGATGAAGGGTAGGCGGGTGCACAGCACAATGTTCTGCCATGCTTGGAGATAAGCTGTGTAGCAACTTACTTTTTGCCTTTCCAGTGCACAGCAATATTCTCTGTGCCTAAATGTGAAAAATCTAAATTACAGACACAGGGAAGGCAGGCAGAACGCTCTTCTGCTGCGATTGCATGAACTAATCTGTTAATAACGACGATCTGGGAAGGGATATAAGAGACCACCGGTGAGACAGAGAATGGGGAGACAGCAAGTGGGTGTTCACTGGGAAAGAAAAGCAGCAACACTGTCAGCTCTTCTTAACTGGGTAACTTCTCCTCATACTTCATGAAGTCCAATGGGACTCCAGACACCAATGTGGAATCCCAGTATCACCAAACCTGCCACCATGATTCCTCCTGGGAATGCTAAAAAATAATTGCCCCAATATCAAACTACCCTGGAGAAGGATTTGGGGTAGAACAGAGACTGAATAGTCTGCAGATGTATCCTCAGTCTACTAAAAAGGAAAGAATTCACGTTCAGAGGATCTGATTCTGTCCTTGGATTGGCAGATGGCCTCTTCCCTACCATAATCTGAGCCATTGTTTATGTATCTCTTCTGCTCTCCCTTTAATCTATTTTCACAGTAATCTTCTGTCCCTGTCTCTGACCATGCAACATGTAGATCTTCAGAAATCAATAGAGATTTCTGTAATGTTGAACACCCCATCTTTCCCTCAGAGTATAACGTCTCAGAAAGAATCTCATGCTGATTAATCTCCTGGTATCACTACTCTTTCAGTACATAAACAAAAATTGAAGCTTTAGCTGGGCAAAGTATCAGCATATTTTTTAATTACGTAATTTTATTTTTAGCCATTCCTATGCTTATGTTTTACTGAGATGCAAGTCATGTACTTTGATTAAAAAGTTTGAAAACTAAATAATCACAGCAAGGAGGGATGACTACATGTTTACGTGCTGGTGACATCTCAGCTCACTTATTTGAAATGAACAAAGAAAAAAATGATTCTTCAAACCCACATCTAACTTCAAAATCTGCATTTTCTTTCCCCTTCCTTTTACCTCAAAGATTCTGCTCTGTGCAGGACAAGGTGCAATCAGACAAAATTTGGTATTAGCTTTAGGAAACCAAAGTGGAATTAGTTCGATACAAAAGGTTTAACTCCCGGTAATGGAGAAAAACAGGAGATACTGGTGTGGGAGAGGCCTGTCAGAGGCACAGACATGTTCTAGGATCTAACATCAGCTCTTCCATTCGCTTGTGCCAGAGCAAAATCTGAACTAAAACATTATCTTGACAGCACTTCCTAAACTCTATTGGACTGAGCAGCTGAGACAGGTTTTTAACATTGACATTCATAGGTCTCAAAGGGCGATGAAGATGATCTGAGGGCTGCAGCACCTCCCATTCAAGGAGGTTGAGAGAGTTGGGGTTCGGCCTAGAAAAGAGAAGGCTCCAGTGAGACCTTAGAGCAGCTTCCCAGTACTGAAAGGGGCTCCAGGAAAGCTGGGGAGGGGTTCTTTGTCAGGAAGTGCAGTGATAGGAGCAGGTGGAGCAGATTTAAGCTGAAAGAGAGGAGATTGAGATGAGATCTTAGGAAGAAACATTTTCCTGTGAGGGTGGGGAGGCCCTGGCACAGGTTGCCCAGAGAAGTGGTGGCTGCCCCATTCCTGGTTCAAGGCCAGGCTGGATGGGGCTTTGAGCCCCCTGATCCAGTGGGAAGTGGCCCTGCCCACAGCGGTGGGAGGGGAAGGTGGAGCTGTATGATCTTTAAGGTCTCTTCTGACCCAAACCATTCTATGAATCAGCACATTTGCTGCATCCTTACAGAAGTTTATGTCTGTCCTGCTTCCAAAGCAGGCGTCTTTATTTTCTGAGCTCTGGGGTTTGTAGAGGCCCACAGTATTCGACGGGAGCAAGAGAACAGGCACGTTGCAGCTTCGCTTAACCGGCAGTTCCCAAGATCCAGCACCCCAGTCCCTGCACCCCGTCCCTCCCGGGAATGGTCACCAGCAGGTGGAGCTGTAGGGCAGCCCAAACAGGCACTGGGAAGCTGCTCCCAACTGCATCCCAGCTGCCAGGCCAGGCCTCCTGCCACAACAACAGAGCCCTCCAGGAACAAGAAGCCAAAGCCCCGTGGTTATTATCTCTCCAGACACTCAATGATCCCGACTCGAGCAAACATAACCCCATCCCAGCACCTGCTTCATCATCTCTGTGGGGCACACGGCAGCAGAACTTGCTATGACATCCCCGTGAGGCACCGCAGCCTCTGCCAGTTTGCGTTCCTCCTCTTTCCAGTTTCAGCACTCATGCCAGCATATGTTTGCTTTAATGTCTGCGCACCCAAAGAGATAAAAGCATGAAGGCATAAATCCACTTTAATACATGTACGCTCAAAGCAATAACACAGGTATTTGGGTTTCTGTATCTTTTCCTTCTTTGCAAAATAAGGTTAATGTCCATGGAATCATTTGTTCTTAGTCTGGAAATGTAGAAAAGGAATCAGAAGTTAAGTAACAACAAATCTTGTCTTCTACCACCTTCAGCACTTCCACCTACATTAAATATATACACACGGGGGTTTTTTTAAGTTGTTCTCACTGTGTGAAATTTGTCTCTGACTTTTCAAAGAACACATATAGCTAGAGAAATATCTTTTTCTTCACTCCATTCTATAGCTGCCGGCTCCAGCACTGCTCTATTTGCTAGCACTCAGGCACCCAGTGTTTCCAGAAGGAATGTGCTGATACATTACTGGCCAACATCTAGGTTTTACCTAGTTATTTTAACACACATTGCACTCCTAAAACACCAGCTGCTCTGTGTAGGGAGGCTGGCACAGCACTGCCTTCTCTTTTGAGCTGAAATGCAGTGACACATACAGGTACAGCCGTGTGTAAAAGGCTGAGGACTGCGAGTCGCCTGTGGTTTACAGTGACAAATGACTTTAAATGCACAAATTAACATACAGATGGCTGATTATAATTTTTTTTCTCACTTATAAAACAAGTCCCAGGGATGTGCAATTTGGTAGCCTCTCCTCTGCCCTCCCCCAGCATTCCCCAGTATTCTTGCTGATTTGGAAACTTGTAGCCAGCATACTCAGAGAGCTCAAGGGTCCACAGTGCCTACTACATTTAGGACCTAAAAGTTAACTTGTTTTACCTAGACTTGCATTTTCCCAGGTCCACCTTCCTTCAATTCAGCTCCTTGCTTCTAACCTTTCAGCTTATCAGCATTGATTTATTTAATATAAAGTAGTGAGGTTACCTTAGATCAATTATACCTTTTTTTCTGTGCAATTTCCAATGCTTAATACATCTGTTACTGCTCAGCCGCAGGGACAACTTGTCCAGCTGGATTCTAAATTATTTCAATCCTTAATTCAATTGTATTTTTGCCACAGCCCGGCCAATGAGCATAATTCTTTTATGGCTAAGAAGCCTCTTTAGAAATAATCCAATAGTCCATATTAAAATATAGGTCATTGTGAAAACTGCCAAGTACCTGACTTGTCATAACTTTGAAGACAGGCTCTGAGTCTCCTTCGGCATTGCTGATCCTTTCAGTGCTTAGAGGCTTAATTTTAAAACAATCAGCTCAACAAAAACAATTTACTTATAACTGTCCAAACTAGTCTATGTTAACGGGAAGCTAATTTGCTACTTGGTGCTGCACTTGGGTAAATGCTACAGTTGAGGGCAACTGGAGGTTTCCAAGCACTAAATCAGTTCACAACTTTACGCATTTGCATGGACCTGTTGCTATAGAACTGCAAAAGCTTTGGACAGTAAAAGTAAAACTCATTCAAACCTATACATGACGTGACCACATGAAAACAAGATAAATATTTAAATTTATATCAGGCAAAACATATACAAAAGTTCTTAAACTTTGAGAAGCTGTTATTTTTGGCTCTTCCACTAATACCCATGATGAGATTTGGATCCTTTTGAATGCTTATATTTTTACAGATTACTTTGTTTTTAGAAGAAACAAAGAACTGGCCTTGTTCAGTGTTTTGGAGGAGACTATTTTCACTGTGGGGTTTTTTGTTTGTTTTTTTCTCTTTCTGTCTCAAAGAGATGGAATCACAATGTCAAAAGCTTAAGAAAATCAGTTGCTGTAGGACCACTGACAGACACAGTAGTCCTTTCTCTCCAGCTATCAGCAATGGAAAGTTAATTGCTTGTAGGCAGATAAGATGAATCTGACTTTTTTCTGTGCTTCTGTGTTCAGCGTCGAGCACCACAGAACTCTGATTTGGATATAACTGCACCGTAAGCCACGGGCAACAGCACTGTGAGCCACTGCTTGCACGCCTTCCCTTATTGATAAGTCAACTTTATTCAGCACAATTCACTTGCTTCCAAGTACTCTTAGAAAAGCTAAAATTACAAATATAATTTATTTGTGAGGCTTTTATTTCCACACCTCCTATCCAGATCTGTGCATACCATTCTCAGTGAGAGTTCTGTTTCTATACCAAAGGAAATAATTCGGTCCTGAATATTAATATTAGTCCTAGCAGAAAGCACCAGCAGTATGTTATTTAAATGTTCTCAATGTTTGTTTGGGCTTTAGTGTAATCAGTGAAATCAGTTGTTTTGCACTTAATAAAATAATCAGTCCTGCTATGTCTTCCAATATAGGTGTACGATGCCTCTTGAAATGAATGAGGCTACCTAAAGATTGGCTTTGGATATGTTCAATGATCAGTGTAGGACACAGCAAATTTAAGACCAGAAGCTTGTGTTAAAGTGTTCTAATTTAGCAAGACATCAGTGGTCATTCTCAGTCTTTTTTGCAGCCTGCACAAGTGGATAGATTTTACTTGCTGTACAAGCAGAGATACCAGCAGGAGACTGGCATCAAGAGAGAGGACAGGTCCTCCCAGCAAGCAAGGAAAAATTGCTTGCATTTTTTGTTTAGTCTTTTCAACAGGAGGGAAATAATATACAGCACCTTGCCGTCAGCAGTGCAGTAAAAAAAATAATCGTAGGATCATCTGAAATTCAACAGGTTTTCATATCATTCCATATTTTGGGTCATCTCTCACTCTATCTTTGGACATCAAACGAGGTGTCTTATTAAGTGTCTGCAGACAACAGAAATTATGAAGTATCTTACAAAAGCCTTGATTTAGGGAGATCCATATAATCGTACGACCACATGGAGTGCCCAACAACTTCCATGAACTCTACCCATAGGTAGATAAGCACAGAAGACTGTTACATACAAAATGAGCTTTCTAAAGGAAGGCAGATTAATCTGGTAACTTCTTCTAATAACTGCCTTATTAAAAGCAAGAAAAATGTGGTAGATATTAATCTATCACAACTTCACAAAAGCAGCTGCTACAATGACACTTATAATTGTTAGTCTGAGCAGAAGCAATGGAGATAAGTAGAATTGTTAAGACAGGAAAGGAACTGACTGAAGAGGATCTAATACTATGTTGTGCTGTAAGGATAATTACAGGCTTGGAGTGAGCTTACCCATCCTAAAAGATCTGTTATTGGGAATGAGCTTGTTAAACATTTGTATTAATAATATGCAACCAAAGGTTTGTGTTTGCTAATGAAATTGGGAGATGATTAAGTTGACAGGCAGTAGTAAATCAGTGAAGAATGGGACTTTCATAGGAAAAAAAAAGAGGAGTCCTGGAGTAGCAGAAACGGGAGGTAAGCAAACAAGTGTTCTGGTTCTCGTTCTCTTCTAAGTAGGGACTAGGTCAGTGTGTGCCCTTGCCCCCTTCCGGCCCCTGCACCTGGATTCTCTCTGCTAAGCCAAGATGAAGGAAGGAGCATGAAGTGCACCTCATGAACAGTTAGACTGAAACTGGGAGTGCTCCCAGTTTTATCCCCCTTATATGCATCTTTGCAAGTTGCTCTCATACAGCTGTCTCTGAGATAGAGTACACCTGAGGCTAAAGCAGCAGGGAGAGCTAGGGATTGAAAACAGGCAGCAAGAGAGAATATTGTTGAAGCTGAAACTTAACTGCTTCTGGTGTGAAGTGTTCCAAATTAGATTTATAACCTTTAAAAGATAGTAAGTGCTAGTGAGCTGGAACAAGGCCAAAGTGAGGTGAAGATCATGTGCCGATACAGAGGGAGCAGTGCTGAAATTGTGAAGGGTAAACCTCCTAGACTTCAACATCATCGTCTACACACACATTTTATAAGTGGTAAAAAGATAAAGTAGCCACAGGATAGCTTGCTTGAGTGTCACTGGTGGTTCCCTTGAAGAAAGTCACCTGATGCCACGGGTAGCAGGTCCCAGGTAAAATGAGCTTGGGAGGTGTGCATTTGCGACAAGATCAAGAAGCTTGACAGGAAGATACAAATACTACTATTGTAAGAAGCAAAGAAAGGCCTTGTCTTTGTCTAGAACTTGACATTCTTGCATAAATACCAAAGCATTGTAGAGTGCTTTTGTAATATTTTTTTCAGCTGAAGACAGTTTGTAGCATGCCAGACACTGACTGTCAAATGTGGGATTGGACCAACCCAAATGAACCCTCTCAGTGAGAGAGATACATTTCTTAAGCTCTAGTGAAGAGAAATTAGGACAACAGCCTGCTAACAATACAATACAGAGTTTTTAAATACTAAGTAAATACAACATTTGGAGTAGAGATATGACTGTAGAGATGCTACAAAGCAAACTTGCCCAAGCCCCATGGAACAGCCCAAGAAGCTGGAGCTGACAAATCTACATCAAAAGGAGTCTGATACAGTCTAGAGCGTGGTATCCTTTAACTGCTAACCTAGAAAGATGGGCACCCTTGCCACTGCTATGTTCCTATCACTGTGAAATTGTTTTAATATTGATTCAGTCAGAAGGCTGTTGCCTTCTTTATTCCCAATTCCTACAGCAACTGGCTATTCCCTGAGTTTCTTTTATCACAGAATAGCCAAACCTAACTTCATTCAGCTTATGTACTTCATTTGGAAAATGTTTAGCCTTTCAGTGCTGGTGAGCCCCAAGGCCAGAATGAGCTCAGACTTTCTGTGGATGTACCAGGACATGAAATTATACAGTTGGTGTATATATATCCCTTTCCCCTGTTTACTTTTTTCATTATATAGTTGATTATAATAAGAAAGTTATGTCCTGGGTCTTCTTCAAGTCCAAATCCTGGCTTTCACAAGCAACTTCATCATAAAACATAAAACAGTATCCTAAAACCCAAGTCTTTATTTCTCACTGTGTTCACTGTTTTGATAGTTAGAACTTATATCATTTTCCAACTAAATTTATCACAGTTCTTTTGTCATTTGGTCTAAATATTGGTGCTGGTGGGTTTTTTCCTCAGTGATATTTACCTCAATTTATTTCTAAAGCAGTTCTATTCCCTCTCATTCACTGTTTTGTTTGGATCAACTGTCAAGCTCTTTCTTCAAGTGTATCAGACATAACATGAAACAAGACTCTTTCTGATGCACCAGCTGTAAAGGGTGAGTTCCAACACATCTGAACACTGTTTGGTACAGCCCTTCTCAACAGCTGTTTCATAGAAGGACAGCAGCCAGCTCCTGTACTTCTGCAATATCAGGGGCAGAAGACTGTGCTGCTGAAGGTGGAGAATTCAAACCTTGCTCCCAACAAGCACAGTGAGCCTTCACACCAGCAGCAAATGGAGATCTGGAAGCATACACTAAGTTGTTGTTCAGCGAGGGGGGGAGTCTTCATAGACATCAATGTATGAGAGTGACAATCCCAGCTTACTGTTACAGCACACAATATGTTCTCCTATACACTGCAAAGAGAACACTATGGCAAGAATTTGAATAACTGACGATTGACATAGCAACACCTGACTATTTTCTAAACTAAATTATAGCCTATTTCCCAGTCAACAGTGGAATATCACTAACAGCCTGCCATCTTGCCTGGATCCATTGAGGTTTCTAAATACAATATTCCCTTCTCTGACTTCAACTCTACCAGCTGTCAGGGTCCATTAGGCATAACAAGATCCAGACAGATTCAAGATTAAGCAACTTTTTTATAAAATCCAATTGAGTACTTTCTTACCTTGAGGGTGCAGCAGATATTACATTAACCAGATTGTGCACACTTTCCATGCAAGAACTAAAGGCATATATATATATGCACGGTGATTTAATTCTCTTAGGAAATGAGCGGGGGCTTTCTAGATTCCTCCCACCATAGACATCATGATCAAGCTCGGTTAATTGAGACCTTGTGGGGAAAAGGGTGTTCCTTAGCAAGGCCTTATTTTTCCAGAAGCAATATGGGAGTGCTGTTGTCTAGCGTAGGAAGTCTGTGCAGATTATTAAGACAGTAATAGTCACGTGGAGAGAGGGGTACCAGGTTTAAAAAGCTCCTTACTGGCTAAGCTACAGCTTCAGCTCCCAGAGAGACTGCAGTCCCAGAGTGGTGGAACGAAGAAGGAGGAACCCCCCTTCAGTCATCTTCCTCTTCCCCATAGGTACCAAGGAATGGGACAAAGACATCCCCAGTGCTACCTGGTGAGTAGGTCAGCAAGATGGCCTCA
Organism: Dromococcyx pavoninus; assembly: GCA_033558185.1. Taxonomy (NCBI): domain Eukaryota; kingdom Metazoa; phylum Chordata; class Aves; order Cuculiformes; family Neomorphidae; genus Dromococcyx; species Dromococcyx pavoninus. The sequence goes on from JAUMJL010000066.1 coordinate 1,516,198, forward strand.
GGGCTCTGCAGCTGGGAGTGGAGCCTCTCCTTATGCCCAGAGCTGAGCTTGGCTTTTATTTGCTATGGGAGAGCTGGCGTGCAGGCTCACTGAAATGGAGGGGAGTGTGGGCATGTTTGGGGGCACTGCATATAACACAGGCCTGTATTTGCTGCATTTCGTGGCTGTGACTGACGGGTGGTTTGAGGAGTAGGCAGCAGCGTAGCTACGCATGAGTGTAAAAACGTGGGTTGTACTGCATGGGCAAACAGTGAGTGTTTATGACTGTGCACAGGGGAAGTACTTGCAGCGTGTATGCCACGAAGTATGAAGAAGAAAAGAGAAAACGGGCTTATGTGGTGTATTAGGAGAAGATGAGGGCAGGAAACCACAGAGCAACTGAAAGAGAACATGAGCCCCATGCTTTAAGCATGTAACCGCTCTGAAACAGCATAGCCACTGCTTAAATACTGTCCCCAGACAAGGGCTTTAGGATCCAAGTCACAGCTTGGATCTTGGAACTTGAACCAAGAGCTTTTTGCGAAGGTAGAAAACCTGCAGATTGTCAATAGCTGTTTTACTAGCAAATTTGTGGTCTAAAGAGAGGAGGGGAAGATGCCAGTACACGAGCTTTAACTCTGAGTTGGGATTCTTTTTCACATCCAAAGTTTGCAAAGGAACCTGGTATTCCTTACAAATTCTGACTAACACCTCTTCACATAGTACAATTATAACACTGTATTGTCAGTCCTAGCGGAGTGAATAGGACCAGAGGGCTGTAATGCCCCTGAGAATCCTCTGCGATCTGACCTGTTCTCACTGATGCCAGGCAAAAGGGAGGCTGCTTAACACTGGAGAGGGGAAGCCAGTTTCTGTCTTTTGTGCTCAAATCTTATTCTCTTAACAGATACTGAATGTACAGTTACTGCTCACTGCTGTCATGGGAAGACCCTCTGAAAATCACTTTCTGCACCTGAATTTAGCCAGCTTTTGGCACTAATCGTTGTTCTGTCAGCTAATTCTTTGCTCATTTTACACGTAAAGGATGCAGGTCCCATTCGGAATAGCACCAAAGAGTTTATGTCCTGCAAATACTTCAACCTGACAATTGAATCCTGCCAGCCCTACGCTTTCTAACGAAGGACCCAAGGGAATGGCAGAAGATGTGCTGGGGGAAGTTTAGGTTGGATATTAAGAATAGGTTCTTCACTCAGTGGTGGAGCACGTCAGCTCCCCAGGGAAGCAGTCACGGCACCAAAATTGACAATGTTCCAGAAGCATTTGGACGATGCCCTCAGACACAAGGTGTGAATGTTGGGAGTGTCCTGTGCAGGGGTAGGAGTTGGAGTATTAGAATCGTAGAATCATAGAATTGCAGAATGGTTTGGGTTGGAATGAACCTTAAAGACCATCCAGTTGACCCCCCTTGCTATGGGCAGGGACACCTTCCACCAGTGTCCAGCTCCACCACCCACCTGCCCTCCACCAGGTTCTGATGTCCAAAGCCAAACTCCCACTAACAGAGCAGGGAACGCAGCTCCTGTGTAGGCAAAGCAGAGAAGCGGGGTGATCCAAGTTGGCTCTACCTGTTGCCTCCTAACACGGGTTCCAGTGGGCCAGGGGTGACTGCCCGGCTCCGTGAAGAAGCTCCACGGGGTGCGGGGTGCCTGTTGTGGGTGCAGAGCAGCTCCTGCGGATGCGGCTGTTTGCGGGGCAGCTCTTGCGGGTGCGGAGCGGCTGCTGCGGGTGCGGTGTTTGCAGGACAGCTGTTGTGGAGTGCGGGGCAGTTGTTGCGGGTCCGAGTGTTTGCGGGGCGGCTGCTGCGGATGCAGGTGCGGGGCGGCTGCTGCGGGCGCGAGTGCTTGCGGGGCGGCTGCTGCGGGTGTGGGGCGGCTTCTGCGGGCGCGAGTGTTTGCGGGGCGGCTGCTGCGCGTGCGGGGCGGCTGCCCCAGGTGCTCCCGCGGCCGCGCTGCGCACTGAGGGCGCGGGCAGCTCCCCGGGGGCTCCGGCGTGGTCCCCCCTCTCCCGCCTCATTTGCATGGCTCTTATTACGGCCGTGCCTCGCTCCTGCGGGCTCGGAGCGCGGAGTCGCCTCCAGCGGGAAGCGCCGCTTCTCTCTGCGCTGCGCCCCCCCGCCCCCTCCCCGCCTCAGCCCGCTCCTCTCTGGATGTTTAAGGCGAGGATGAACAAACAGCTCCAGCCCGAGCGCAAAGTGTCCGTGGTGGCCCCGCTGCCGGAGTGCGCGGGGAGAAAGGACGTGGAGCTGATCCTGGTGAAGGAACACAACGGGGTGCAGTACACGAGCAGCAGCCTCCTGCCCCCAGCCCCGCGCCGAACCGCCCCGGACAGGGAGACCTGGGGCAAGAAGATCGACTTCCTCCTCTCCGTCATCGGCTTCGCCGTGGACCTGGCCAACGTCTGGCGGTTCCCCTACCTTTGCTACAAAAATGGAGGGGGTAAGAGCTCCGCTTGCGAGGTCCTTCTCCCCAAACCCCGCTCCCGCATCCCCTCCTCCTGCCCCGAGTTGCAGGGGGAGAGCCAAGAGGTGCCCGGGCGCGGTGGCACTGCCGCTCTATCCCCGCTCTGTACCCGCACCCCGCCGAGTTCAGCTGAGTTTTGAGCTCGGGCGGGTTCGTCTTTGCCTCCTGCTGCCGCTCCAGCCACTGTACCATTCGTTTCGTTCACAAAAAAATAGCTTTAAGAAGGGAAACAAATCCATCAGAAATATTTGAGCAGGATAACGGCATCTAGAAAAGTTAGCGCCGGACCCCGGGAAGGTTTCTTAGGGGCAGTTTTAACGTGGGAACAGGTTTTCTGCCCTCAGTTCTGCAGTTTGGCGGTTCTTCCCTGCACCCCGAATAGGTATGAGACTTGTTACAAACAAGACTTCACCTCCCGCTCAGTTTGGGAAGGACAGCAGCGAACAAAAAATGACACAGAGTGATTACAGTGAGCTCAGATTGTCTGGCGCATCTTCAGTGAGACCTTAACTCCATCATCCCCTTTCATCTCCCTGAAATCCGCTGTGTTGCCAGTGATGACTCCACGCTGTGATGGAGTAACACCATCTGCGAGCCGGGCAGGTGCCTGAGGTGCTTTCAGATCCCACACAGGGAGAACAGACCCTGTCTGGCAGATGGAGGGCTGTTTGTGTGAATGGTGAGCCATGCAAATAGAGGAACCGCTAGATAGAAAGCCTGTTATGTCTGTAAGGTAGTTATGTGTGTCTTGATACTGTGGTTGCCTGGTGATAAAGGCTAGTGGTTCACACTTGAAGCATAAAATGCTTGTGTGAAGAGAGGAGTGCAGGATGGGAAAATCCCTGTCCATTAACATGCTGTTAAGTCCTTGGAACTTAATAGGCTACTAGGAAGGGCTGGTACTGAAACACTTGGTCCAGTTTGATACCTTCAAAAACTTCTGAGAGGAGCCAGAAAATCTCTTTGCTCACCACCTAGACAGGCTGAAGAGAGCAGTAAGCAATGAAAAATAACCTCCTTATTTCATTATGTCCAAAAATAATTCCAGCAATTCACACTACAGCAGCACAATGCATCATGAACCCAGCAGGTTTCCACAGTGTCAGGTGCAGGTGCAGCAGCATCATTCATGCCACTCAGTCCATTTGCAGCATTGTCAGAGCTTTATGTCATTTGGCAGTTTTTAGGGAAAGAGATATATTCCCCTAACATACATTGCACAAGGTGACACCTCGAGTGCTTGAACACTTTTTTGTTGTGTTTTGGGTCATTTGGTTTCCTAATCTGCTTCCTTTATAATTTGCTGCTACCTCAGACACAGGAGGTAGCACTCTTCAAATCTCTTGCATTTTGTTTAGTCTCTAGGTATTATCTTAAGTCAGTTTAGCTAGAAAAAAACTGGGTCTGCATTAGCATCTTGTAATTCAAATACTTCCAAATTACAGAAGAGAGACAGCTACTTCACAGCTGCAAGGGACACTTTCCAGTGAAAAGTTTGTACTGATTCTCTATACCATCAAAGTGAAATCAAACCTTTACAAGGAAAGATAGAGATGTCCTATGCTATCAAAGTCTATAGAAATACTGAGAACTGCTTACTGATACAGGAATTATACACACTCCTTTACTCAGCTCTTCAATAGAGAACAAACCGCAGTATGAAGCGCCTCAAACAATACCTAGGATGTCATTCTTGAACACATATGTAATATCACAACGTCCTTTACTGGCACTTAAACCACTTATTTTACTATAAAATGAAAGATGGGATAATCCTGATGATCAAAACCCATTAACAATGGGCTTTCCTAAGGAGGTGTTCTCATGGAGGACATCAGCTGGCTAAGCAGGAGACAAATAACAAATTCATTTTCACAGTTTGATTTTGTTTGGTTAATGAAGTTTAATCATGTCTAGATATTGAGATATTTTACTTTTTCTATGCTGTTTGATAGAGTATGGCCATCAGCGTATCAGCTAATAGTATGCACTCATGATGGAATTTCCAGGCTAGACCCTGTGCTGAGAAGCAGGGAATGGAAATATAGTCAGGGACTGTTTAACAGCTCTGTCCCTTCTCTTTACGACAATTGTCTCTATGCTATCTTAAAACTTTTCATCTGTTGCTTCCCATGTTGGCCATGCAGATATCAGTTTTGTTTAGTAGAAAGTCCTGTAAGAGACTCAGGCTCTAAAAGGACTTTACTGAGTTTCAAGACAACTCAGTCCCTTCTCTCTGTCAGACTGGGTTAGAGAGCTTGTTTGCTCTATGGGTAAATTCTTCTACAAGAGCAAAGAACAGAAGGCAATGGGCAAAACTATAGGATACTGTTAGGTTATGTTGCTATCTTTCCAGTCTTAAATGATAGATAAATATGTCTTTTTTCTTTTTTTTTTTTGTTCCACTGCTACTGCAGGAGGGAACCTTTCTAGCACCAGAGCAAGTTTTACTACCTCAAAAGAACAATCCAGTGGTTTTCATATAACTGCTGGCTTACATATCTTCATACTGAATAGCTAATAAAAATGTAAGTACTAATAGACATGGCGAAAAATTTTCTTTTTATTAGTAGTTCTGTTCAACTGCCAAGCAAACTAAAGAGACAAAATTAGGTGGGATTACTATACTTGCATAGCATGCTCAAACTTGCTCTTTAAAAAAGTTATACAAGATGTTTATAATAGGGTTGCAGTTTACCTTTTGATATTTATAAAGAGCTACTAGATAAAGAAAAAAACAAAACAGGTTGAACTTGAATTGGATGTCATGTATAAGGTAGATCAGTGGAAGGAAAAAGGTTTCCTTAACTCTTCCTCTCTCAGTTTTTCTTTATTTTGAACGTCTCAGCAATCACTCAGCCTCATCAATTTGACTAGAGCTGACTTTACACAAAGATTGGCAAAGGTGGGTTACCAACTTGTATCTCTTCAGCAGGCAGATAGATACTGAATGGGCAGTGAAAAGGAAGCATGTTGCAGTGCCGTAAGTTCTAAAGCACTGCGGTATTTGAACACTTGTTTTCAGCATAGCTCCAGTGCTATCTATCAAAAAGAAATTCTATTATCCTTCCAAAATCTACACCCACAAAAATTCTACAAATGCTCTTAAAAGTTGAAAAACAGCGTCAAGGATATCTAAGTGGTAGAAGCTGGCATCCCCCGTTACAGCTGAAAAAAGTGATGTGGGTGACGTGTAGACTGTTTTGTTGCTAAGACTGACTATGATTAATTTAAGATGCCAGCAGACACACTAAAGGCCTTTCCATGCTTGTAAAAATAGGTGGTTCTCAATAAAGCGTGAGAACTTACAGGAACTCAGAAGGAAAGTATAAAAACACATATATTCCCTCATCCAAAGTTGAATTTTACAAGGACATGGATGACTGTAACCCCACACACCTTTTTACTATGCAACCCCTTGAGTTTCTTTCTTTGATAAATTCCAGGAAATTTTCTGATTAAAAAACTAGACATACAGGCTTTTGAGCTGGATCGTGAAGTTCCACACATACAAAACTCCCGATCGTTTACTTCACTAAGTTTTACTTCAAGGAGACATACACCACAGCTCCCAGTAACAAAAAGCTTGAGAATAAGAAGCATCCAGCAGCGCTAAAATGCTTAATGAAGAGCCAGAAACATCTGTGTTTTGGGAGTAGCCTGCTGAGAGACCCCAATGGGACTTCAGCACAAAGATAGATGGCAGAATGTAACCCTTCTGTGAACAACTGTGATTTTGGAAACATCCTTCTGCTATTAAAACAAAAAAAATCACTAATCTTTAGTAAAATCTAAAAAGCTAGAGTGTTTATTTTTTGTGTCAGCTACCAGCTTACGTAGGACTTGTCTGCCTTACAAGGGCAGAGACAGATCCAGTGGTTGTGTTACAATATGAAACGGGCCACAGAAAGCTTTCAGGACAGTTCAGTGCAAACAGACTGGCTGACATCTTGCCCTCACTGGCTCCTTGGAAGCAGGATATGCCCACTATGTGCTCTTAACTATTTTACATGGTGATAGGGAGGCTCTGTACAGATGGTAAAATTTTGCAAGCTCTTATTAAGCAGACAAGGCAACACTCCAGAAGGGGGAATTCTCAAAAATCACTTTGTCAGTTTGCTGTTCAAGAAACACCACAGCTTAGTTGCATTTGACTGCTGCTTGCAGCACAAAGAAGCAGCATTGTTTGCAGTAAATAAATACTTTTTGTGTGCAGTCCGTTTGTGGGAGTTTCAAGGAGCAGGGTATGTCACTGGAGAAGTCATCAACTACTGTCATTTCTACCGGCTGTTCTCACAAGTGCTGTATCCTCATTATAACTCATTTCTGGCAAGAGCCCATTTTTCTTGTTTTAAAAAGAGACTCCCTAGCTGTATGACTCTATCTGGAAGTGGTCAACATCAAAAATATGCTCAAAACAATCCTTCATAACACATCCAGCCTTTTAAGTGCTCCCTAGTTCTGAAAGAGGCTGTGGTGAATTAAAGAATAAAACAGTATTACAATTAGACTCTCATCAACTTAGGGAAAGATCAACCCTGATATTTGGATTACATCTAAAATTTCACTGATGCCAAATGAAGTTGAGTAATCCCTAGTATGATTAACTGATGTGCTCACAGTGGGGGAGGATGATGCTCAGTCTTAGTTGACAAAGCTATTGTAGTTTTTGTACAAGATACTTTTAGTGTTAATGTTAATTTTAATTTCACTTTCCTGCACAGTCATTGGCAAAATTAATATTTCCAATTGGAATTTGTGGGGAAAAAAAATTACCAATATAAAGTACTTTTTTTTTGTGAGCCAAAGTATTTGCAAGGTCAGTCATGTTCAGACTACTCATTAGGAAGCATGTAATTGTTGGATTAGTCACTGGAGACTTACTGTATCATAAGAATCAGATTAAGCTTTTCATGAATTTGCGAATAGCTGCAGATAAATATTTTAACTCTGGCTATCATAATATACACTTTTAATCTTCTCTGAAGCATTATTTTTTAAATGTTTTTAGACCACAATATTTCTAGAAGAAATTGTTTGTTTCACAGAACAGTTTGCCAGCGATCAATACACTTTAGAACAGAAGTATCTTACAATGCTCTCTTTCCTATTCATGCTTCCATAAGCTGTAATACAGGACTGAGCAACCCAGAGCACAGGTACCAAAGACAGCCTTCGTCCAAATCACAGTGAGAGGGCCAGCACAAAGCCAGGAGCCGAGAGCTGTCGCACGCTGAGAACCACACCTGTGAAAGCATCTCCTCCCACAGAGCTGTGATGCTGACCAGCAGCACCTTACCTTCCCTCTAGGCTCTGCCCCCTGCATTTTGCCAAGTGTCTGCCAGAAAATTTAATTACTGTTTTGAGAAAGAATATAATCCGCACTTTACTCTTCAAAGGTCGATGACCTTTGCATTGTAATATCAGGGTTCACATTCCAAAATAGCATTGATAATGGTAATAATAAATCAACTTTGAAGTGATCTCACTGCAAAGCCTACGCCAAGAGTTTGACTCATCAATCCATCAAAGCTTAGATGCAAATCCAGTGATTTTGGTTGCCTAATAAGGGGGTTTCAATTCCTGTTAGCATACGGAAGCAGTGACCTCAGACAGGTTGAACTCTTACTCTGATCTCCACACTGTGGCCATGAGCTTTGGGCTCCTGGACATCGTGTGACACTGGGGATATGTTCAGTTGTGTCATGTGACAGTACCTCCTTCCCCAGAGCTGGATTCTATGGCTCTTCCCTTTCCCATGTAATTTCTCTCTCCTTTCCCTGACCAACCACTAATCATGTGGTGCATACAGAGCATAGTCTCACCTGGGCCCACCAGCACTGTAGCTCACATGCCAGTTGCCAGCTGCTTCTCTGAAATTCCCTGTTCTCCTCTTTATGTCTTGCTGGCTCCACAAAATAAATCTTCAGAACTGTGATGTCTGCAGGGTTATAAGCTGCTGTGTCATACACCAACTACATATGAAGCATATCGAATGGTCGATAAGGAAGAACTTAATCTTTCTCACTCAAATCTTTCATCAGTTCTAAAATTCTGGTTTCTGACTCTGGGGCACAATACTATGAAATAGCATATGGACTCCCAGCTAAATACTTGGCTGAGTAGAGAAGTTATTTGTCCCTGAATAATTCTAGCAACCCTTAGACTGACAATTTTATGAAGGTTTTGGAGATCTATAAGCTTAGAAACATTCTAAACAAGATTAAAGTATTTAGCTTGGGTTTACACCTAAAGAGAACCTTTCTGTGAGTAATGTAGGGCAATCCTTCAGAAGTGATCTAAGGGGTACTCAACCATGAAAACTGGTTTTCTACCTTTGCTCTTCCACATTACCAAAACAGTAAAAAAGCTGTTGTGAACCAAGTGAGCTGTTCTGACAACAGCAAAGATACCTCTTTCCAAGCACTGATGAATGAACCCATTTTGATTGCCACTCAGAAGCACTTTATTCTGAAGTAAGGGGAAGAAAAGACTTCAGGTAGTAAACTTAGTTCCATTGTTTGGAAATTTGTAGTCTCTGCTTAAGGTGTTGCCCTTCCTGCCTTCATTTCCACCCTTCTCAATTCTGCTGAGAAACTTAAGTACTGAAGTATCCCTAGAAAGTCATTCCAATGGGATATATATCTCTCCTAGACAGGTGAGTTCTGAAAGTCACATTAGGAAGCCTTCTATGTTCACATTAACACCTATTAAAAGAGATACAGGAGTTTCTTATAGTTTGGCTAAGGATTTCGGGTTTTGGGCTGTCATTGAAGCTGAAATAGCGGCCACTTAAGCTTCATCTGTTTCTACTTTGTTTTCCCACTAACATTTTTTAAGATCTTTATTAAATTTGCTGGGAGCAATGGAAAAGAGAAAGGCCATAGTAGGAGTGCAGCAGCCAACAGCCCTTCTCTTCTGGAAGAACCAAAATATCTCTAAGAGTGCTGAGAAATTGTCTACATGGGTTTGGGGCAGAATTTCCCTTTTGGCAAAATATCACAAACCTGTCTGTCAGTTCAGTGCACATGCAAATACTTCTCCAGTGGTCTTACAGTTGTTCTTTCAAGACAGATACTTTTCTCCCCATATTTACACCAAAACAAAACAGAATGCTAATACAACTACTTACACATAAGATCAGAGGGAACATACAAATCTACTGAGTGTTCAAATATGCTGTGAGGGAAATGATGATTAAAACCAGACCACAAATTACTGAACCTCTTGCTGTGAATTAAAATGGAAACAAATGGTTTAAAGAATTCTGAGCAGTTCTGAGGAGCAACTTCAAATAGCCCATGCCTTCAGTTTTGCTCTGTCTAATGGGAAGCACATCAGCAGCTCCTAGTTCAAAAGCCTGTTTCCCAGGTTAACCAATTGGATAAATAGCTAATACTGTGATATTGCTCTCTAATATCAGTTTGCACTGTAAACTCCATAACATTTACCTACATTGTAATTCTTAGACAAAGTTGTACATAACTGCTCTCAGCACTGTTACAAAATAATAAACCATAACCAAATGAATTCTATACTTAGTGATCTATTTTTATTAAAATACTGTAATTCAGGTGGCAGGAGAGAGATTTAAATGGAGTCTCATTGTAATACAGTTCTAGATCTTTTAGTACTATCTTGCTCTAAGCGCTTTCCATTCTCTCTGTCTATATCCTTTATATATAATATAGAAAACCACAATAATGAATTTGGGGGAATCTTGCACTGGAAAAGGAAGGTGGTATGATTAATTTGTAATTAACTCAACTTCTTGACTTGAAATGTGATAACAAGAAATTACTGTTATTGAAGTTGAAATAAGTTCTATTTAGGACAACTCTGCTGTCCCAATCCAGTTTCAAAAAAGAGTGTGTAAAGATTCCAGGAATATCACACTGATTATAAACATCCAGTTTCCCTTTCTCAGGGCATCTGGAGACAAAGGATTCACGTTACTAGGCTGTAACCCATGTCTTGACAACCTGTAATTCCCTCCTCCAACTACAACTCCTTAATCATCCCCTTTGTTTCTCCCTGTCTCCAAGTTAAGTCTGGACCTTTGTAGCAAGTTTTTATCCTAATTGTGTAAATCTTTTGCATTAGTGTCAATACAGGATGGTTTCAAATTAAAAGTTTTACTGACTCTTAAAACTTGACTTCCTAAAGATGGACATCTGAGTCCTGTAGAAAATCAGCACCAAAAGTGCCTAGAGCCCTAGTAAAGGTGAATAATTCCTATTCTCATGGAAATCCTGGAGAGATAACTGTAGTATAATTCAACATCTGAACTTCTGTATAGATTCAACATACTTAATGTTAGCCATGCAGATTTTGAAACCTTTAATCCATGAAAAAGGCGTAAGGAGGTGGGGTGGAATGGGAGGGAAACAGTTAAGTTCCTTGCCTTGTGACATATTTTTCTTCATGAAGACCATAGGAAAGAACCTCTAAACTACTTGTCAAAGCTATCCTTGTTTTATTTCCACTCTTCTTTCTCCTTTCCCCTATTCTCTATTTAAACAAGTTTTGCAATCTCCCTCCTGAAGCATGACAAAGTTGACAGCCTAGTACACCACTTCAAGAACTAGGATCGACTATTCAGAAACAGAAACTGTCAGCAGAGATCTCTGGCTCAATATAGAGCACAATACTGACTTTCTAGTGCATGGAATTCCATGATAAGATATTGCTAAACAAAATTTGGACAGGATTGGGCAGGCAGGTGTCTTTTCCCAGTCCATAAATGTGTTTTTTGAGTAGCATTCTGATTGCTGGTATGTGCTAAGACTGGTTACCCCTATTATACAATAAGCCTTTTTATAGAGGATGGTTATTTTTCCAGTGCTCCTACTCTTTAAGGCTTTATGAGCACAACCACCCATTTCCAGAAGCACAAATGATGGCAGAAGCTGTACCTAATACCCACCTTAATGTAGGCATTACCTCGTTGCTATTGTTTGGCAATTGTTTAAGGATTTACACTAATTTAAGTGTCCTTAATAGGATCCAGCATTGCCAGACCAGTGGTGTTAGACCACAGAAGTATAAAGTCTTTCTTGGACTGCTTTGTTATAAACTGCTTCCCTAGAACAAACCCAGCATCAGAAGTACCAGTTTCATCCTGCCCCACTGAAGTACACAGGAGCTGTAATTCCAACAGCAGAAGAATATTACTCCCTTATAGTCTGTATTTCAGAGCTGGAAAAAAGTGTTGCGTGATTTCCAAGCACTGCAATTAGTGACAGTGAGTAAAAAGCCATGTCTTGCTGCAGCACTCTTGTTAGTTTGTGAAACATCTTTTGTGGGATTGATGTACAGGAAAGATTGTGGTCGGGTAATTGCATAGCATTCATCTTTAGTGAAGTCTGCAGAACTGTGGGAAGCAGCTGATTTTCTGGCCCATGGGCAGCGTTGAAGAATACACCCTATCTGGTTGCCTCACTGACCATACAAACAAGCTGTTACCATGGGCCTAGTGCAAGTATTGAAAAGAAAGCAGCTGAGTATTGTGTATCTTATTTTTTTCTGGCTATTAATAATTTATTCTGCACCTTCTGAACTTTGTGCACTGAATAGCACTCACTGATGAAACTTTTATTTCTCTTCCTCTCCTTTTTCTGTTCTGTGATCAAACACCCCTTGCCATGTCTATCGTGAAGCATGCCAAGGGTGACAACACATTACTCGTCCTTAAGATCCACATCTTGAGGAAAAGTATGTTACGGATTCCAAATTCCACTTTAATAAAAAAAACAGAGGGAGAGGCTGGACTTTGACTGTATATAGAATAATGAAAACTTTTTTCAGACCACAAGGTGGAGCAGTAGATCCTTACAGGTCTTAGTAGATCCTAACGTGACTCTAACAGCAACCTACTGCATTTACAGAAGAAAAAGTATTGGAGGATCTAACAGGGTGGCTCATGACTTTCAAATTCAGAGCTTCCCAGTAACAGCAATGATTGTTCCCAAGCAGACCCTTCTTGGATCTCCTTATTCCTTTAATTTCTTAGGACACAATAGGAGTGACAGCTTTTAGTGATGCTTGATTCACATCAAGGACCTCACTTGCTAGCATGGCCACAGTGACAGCAGGAGGCAATCCCCTGATAACAGGAGGTTCCCCCCAGAACACACCATTTTTTAAAGAAACGCAACATTAGAATGGAGACAGTCTCTGTCCCCCAGGGAATGATACAGGAGGAAAGTACTTCTGAAATATGAGTTTAGGAGATTGTTCTTTGCATTCCCCAAAAACATTTACCTTTAGAAAACAAACAAGCTCCCCACAGACTTTCACTATTCTACAACAGACCCCTGGGGTTCTTTTCTTTTTTTCTTCATTGTTAATGTAACCCCCCCTTCCAGCAGGTCTCAGTGCCTTGCCTTCTTGGCAGAAGCATCTTTATTTCACAACACCAGTAACAGAAGACAAGGAGTTTCAGTGAGCAAGAACAGTTAAGTATGTTGGACTAACCGTGATATTAGAAAGTTCAAGGCCAAGTGTTATCAAAACATCAAGTTCATAGCTTGGAAGCTTCTCAGAAGTATCTTTGCTACATGACTTTGCATCAGGATGCAGCACTGTACCTATCTATAGATGTCCAATGAGAGTGACACTAGAAGAAAGCTCAGAAGCCTCTGCCCCCAACTGAGGTATGATTATAGCTGCATACAGGCATCTTATAAATAAGATTTATCACAAAACTAAGGAACAGCTTGTGTTGTGCAGTTCTTTTGTCTCCACTCTAAAGAGAAATACAGATGTGTCAATGAAATCATGAGGCAGGTGTTGGTGAGACCGGAAACACTCCAGGATTTTGCTTTGGGGAAGAGTTTGATCATTTGCTCCTTTTCTGCAGCTTGTTTCTCATTTATGTATGGCTCTACAGCCTTAGTTAAAATCAATAGATTCGTAAACCACAAGGGAGAAATCCTGACCCAGCTGAAGTCAATGGGTGGTTTTTTTCCATTGACGTCACCAGAGCCAGGATTTCAACCCAAATAACAGACGTCTCTCTCTTAAGGACTCCTGTGTAGACAGATTTTCCAGACTAAGAATTATGTGAGAAGAAAAACAGAGTAAAATAATAAAAAAATATTCTGACTAAACTGATATAGAAGACTTCCAATGCTTAATAACTGATCTTCACTCAGTGCAATAGCTCAGGAGTTTACCTAATAAGCAAAATGTCAGGACTTACATAGATGATGGTCATTATTACACAAAGTAAATTACTCTGCGAGAGTTACACTGTGGCCTCGGTGTTCTCCTATGTAGACCTCAAGCAATAAAAAAAGCACTATTTTAAGAAATACTTTTTACTCTCACAATTTCATAGAGACAAATGGGTTAGACAAGAATCTCTTTCTAGCTCTCAAGGCTAAAGAGAAAAGCTGGAAAAATACAAACCAAGTAAAAGAATAAAGGTCAGCAGGCAATAAAAGGATTTGACCAGAAGATCTTATGTTTTAATACACTTTAAATTATTCTGGGGCCTAACCCATGGATTTTGTACTTTTGAAACTGGCGGTCGTAGAAATCTACCTGGCATCAGTTGCTCTCTCTGCCTTGACTCTTCCCTAAAAAAAAAAATGACAGAAAACAGCTACCAGGCTATTCCTGAATTGCAGGTTAATCTTGCATTGAGGCATACAGAGGCTGATGACAAAATCACTGTCTCTAACCCTAAATCAAGCAATTTGGAGATCTTCAATATCACCTGCTCTTTCCCTTCTAAATACTATTTTACAGTCGTGAGGTATTTATTATGTGTTTAAAAGCTGATTAGAAATATGATAAATAGAGTTGTGTGATGCACTGAAAACACCAAGCTGAGCCAAACTGATTATCATAAGGTCTGAGTAATCAGTGAACAAATTGATCCGTGACCTGCCCTAGCAAAAAGTTTGCACTGTGATAAAGCAAGAAGGGGTTTGCTTCGAAGTGTTAATAGGCCTCTGCTTCATCTTGGCAGGGTGCTATGATGGGCCCTGACATCATTTTCACATTCTTCCATGGCATGTCAAGCTAGGAGGTCCTGTGAGGAATGGCAATGATAAAGTAATGTTGGACAGCTTGGACTGAAGGGAAAATTTACTTCATTGCTTGAAGTCTATTAGGAAAACAATCCACTAAATAAGAACAAACCTAAAGCTGAGGTTTCAAATTTAAATAAAAACTTTTTTTGTGATTAATTCCCACAGGAGAGAGAGAGGAATGGGCAGAAAATGGGCGTTGCTAGCCAGCACAGCTGGATTGCTGCAGCACCGTTGTGCTTTCAGGCTGGCCTAGGTGAGACTCAGTTCACCCTTTGGAGCAAGAGAACATCGAGAGAAGTAGTTCTTAGAACCCTCCTGTTGCAGGGGGGCAGCTGAAAAGTGTTGCTTTGCCCAGATTCTCAGAGACCCCACCTGACAGCTCAGCATTGCGTACAGAACATTACCAGCACTACTCTGGCCCCATTACAGATCTTTTTGCAAACAGAAAGGTTTTATATGAAGAATGCTGTGACAGTTCTTGTGATATTCTTGTGTTCAGTGCTAACAGAAAGGTACAAAGTAAAGAAGTCACAGCTATTTGGAAGCTACCTTCACCCAGACCTGCCAAAATTTTAGGGCAATCCAGTAGCAACTATGAGCTTTGATAAGAGTAGAGGGGTTTGCATTGTTCTGGGCAATGCTGCAGTAGTAGCCATCACTTTAATGGTAAATTTGCCAGAATTGTTGCTAACAGCATCACACACAGCTATAAAAGCTTACAAGTAAATTAAATTGATTCAAGGCTTGTTTATATAAGAAAGTATTATTTATGGCTAGAAAGCATACTATCCATTTCAGAATATGTGTGAAATCTGTACTTTGTAGTTTATATAGCACATCTAAGAAAAGTGTACATAAAGAATATTTCCCAGTAGCATTGACAAAAGACATAGGTGGGTTTTAATAAAACATGGAGAATGGCTTTATGGTGTATGTAACTGTCTTCCTTCTACTTTAAAGCCCTGTATAAACATGCATTTATGTAGCTTACAGTATAGTGATTCTGCATCTGAAAGAACATCCATCCTGAAGGCTTCATTTATAATGGCTGATAGTAAAGGTTAGATTTACTAGAATAGTTATGGATAGGAACATACAACTGTCTACTTCTGTGATAGAACATAACCCTTTATTGACAGGAAGAATTTAGAGGATTCTGTTGTGCAAGAGTTTGTAAACACTAAGCAGTACAGAAAGTATTTCACTGTTACAAAGAAGTCTCTAATAAAGCCTGGGAGGAAAAGGAATACTTAGTTTTGGTCGTTGAGTCCCAAAATTGGAGTTACAACTTAAAATTGCATAAATCATTAATCACTAAACAGTAAGGTAAATTTTAAGTGTACATCAGAGTGTCTATACTTGATTGTTCTCTAGTAGAGTTTTAAGGCATTTACCTCCCATTGGTTTGTATATTAATCCTCTTGAAAGCTGCCTGGCACTTGTCTAGAGCTGATTTAAGATGTCTTAAGCACTCTGATGTACCCTGGCACAGTTACGAATCTCATGCTGCCTAAAACGGGTACTGTGTCCTCTCCAGAGGGTGCTTAACTTTAGGGCTGTTTTTTATTTTGACAACCCGTAAAAGAGAAGCAGTCTGTAAGAGAAACACCCTGCATCCGAGGCTGTGCCGCCAACCAGAAATGGCACTGTTACACCTACAGAACAAAGCCCATTTCTTATACCATGCCTTGTCTCCCTGTGTGCATTAGCTGCTCCTGTGGCTCTAATTAACTCTGCCAGGGCAGTCACATCATCTCCTGTCAGGCACCCAGCAGAGGGGGCATCACTAGGAGGTGAGTCTCCCTATGTGTAACATCTCCAATGTACACCAGACAGCGAGCAGCTCCCACAAGGGCAATCCTGAGAGTATTAGGAAGACTAGAAAGACCAAAGCAAGGGCCAACATTGCCTATATGAGGGGCTGAAATCCAGATGGTTCATCCCAGGCTCTTTTCTAGTAAGATGGAGGTACATCTCAGGGATATAAACTCAGAATTCCTGAAGCATCAATTGTGCAGCTCAGAAAGCGGGAGCCATAACTTCATATGGACACAAAGAGTGCCCACATAACTCTTCAACCTGCCAATATATGAACCTGCTACACCAAGAAATGTCAGTAAGGTGGGAGTTTCAGACAGAAAAGCAGGAATCACTGTTACACTGTAATTCATTAGTTTAGTTCACTCAGTCTCTTCACGTTGTAAGAAGAAAGCTGAAACACTTGATTGCAATGCTAAAGCATCTTCACAGGAGGGAAGCGTTGCAGGGTATTTCAATATATCAGGGAAAACACTGCCATAATCAAGGGTCAGATATATTAAATATAAATATATTTTTTTAAAAAAATTGGATCCATGAATTTTGGAAACATTCATTTTCTTTTACAAGTCACTGAGACAAAAAACCCACAAGTGAACATGCAAGTTCTCCGAGGAGGGAGACAAAACTATGCCTGACTCTGTATCTGAACCAAAACAAAACTGTACTTGTCAAATCTCCCTGGCATCAAGCAAGGACTTCCCTGCACTTAAGGAACAGCTAAAGCTGGTGAAGTAGTATTTCCTTTCATGTACATAACTATATCCTGTACATCACAAAATAATTTGACAGTACACACAATTCTAGGAAAACTCATCATGAAGTTATGTTATTATGGATTTTCTAGTGCTGGAATCCAGTCAAACATGCTTATCTTGATCCACAAACTCACAGCAAATAGCTTTTGATGTCTTCATTCAAAAATATTTTTAGCCATGGTGTTCTGCCACCAATAAATCGGTACATTTTGACAGACACTTTGATTTTGTACGTCTCAAGTACAGCCTACACCTTCCATGGGTGGTTTGACATTCAACTGCAGGTGAATATATCCTTGTTTCACCCCTAATGATTGCAAGGTTGGGGAGAAACCACCGATAGAACACTCCTCTTAATAAATGATAGAATGGTATTTTTTCCTCTTATTCTAGTATCTCCTAAGCTTCCAGTCACATGTATTGTAAAACAGCAGCATTCCTATCTAGGCATCTGTGTGCTCACCTGGCAGCACGGTTCTTTGCACTTGCCCTGACCAATCTCTTCCAAAGAGCTTGTGAACTAAAAAGTTTGCCGTTTTGTTCCCACCAGTGTTGTCTGTTCCAGGACAGGATGCTGCCACTCCTACGAACCCTGTCCTATTGAGCATTAGCAAAAGGGATTTCATAAATCACACAACAGAACAGTTTACAGGCTGACTCCACATTCCAGTTCACTTACTCTCTTGTTTCTGGTTTAAACCAGCCAGGTAGTTAAAAAAGAAAAAGGCACAAATCCAACAAGATGCACTTGGGCAGGAATGTTAGTAGCTTGACCTTCACATTATTGCAAACTCCAGGTTATTTACTTACCAAATTACTATCAAAATTCCCCTTGATGCCAATTAATTTATTAGAAACAAAGGGCCCAGCTCCAACAGTAATTCTGCTGTGAGGAGGCACGATGTAAAACAAAAGCCATCACTGCAACTTTGTAAAGCAGATTTTTGCGCTTTCTACACTCATGGCAGAAGATGGGAATGGCTTAATTTCCTGAGCTAACAGCAGTGAGAGTGTTGTGAAGGTCAGCAGCAAGAACCTCCCCCCAAATCTCCAGATCTCCCACTGCCACACTGGCCATCTTACACCAACTTGATTTACATTCTCTCAAATCGACCACGTATCGTTATCTCTTTCATTTTCCTATCAAACAACATAGGCCCAGATCCTGTTCTTGAATGTTCCTTTGATTATCTTTAAACTACACACTGCTTTAAATATGATCATTTCATTAATTTATGTAAATAGGACTTTAGCCAATGATTTGGGTGTTATTTATGAATGAATCATGCTGCTCTGAGTGGCTGGATATATTTAACTCTCGTTAATTTGTTCAAAATAACTACTAATGGGTTTCTTTAGCTCACTACTCTTGTAAAAAAATGCAAAGAGACGACTGGGTTTGCATGGAAGGGCCAGGGTAACCCTTTCTGTTACAATCCAGTGATCAGCTTATAAATACACTGCACTTAAAGTCACTTCAAGTAATTTCAAGGCAGTAGCTCAACACAAAAAATACAGACTTCTGTTGGCATCAGCCCATGAACAGCCAGCATTGAATCATTTCTGGAAACTATGTTTTCCCTTTCTTTTAGTGAAAGGAATGCTATTAAAATTGGAATTCTGGAAAAAATGAAGGCTCTGAGACCAAATTGAGAGTAGAAATATAAATAGGTTTAAATCTAGCAATGATTTGTTAGAAGGAGTAGCTAAATATAAGGACTTCAAAAGAAACATGTCACTCACAGTAATATAGCTCCACTATTTTTATGATTCAGAAATACTTTCCATGAAAAAGGTTGCATACTTGGAAGACTTTCTTGCATACTTGGAGGATTTTATATGTGCAAAGTGCTGCTGAATGTTGTGTGATCTGCTTTGCAGAAAAATGTTATATTTGACTACTATAATCTATTGCTGGTTGGGCTCAATATCATCACACAGCTGCTGTTGAAATGATCATCTTGGCTTTGACAGTGAGGTTACGTCATGCTCCTTTCCATCCTGACCTCTCTTTGCTGTACCACGGAAACATGTATTGCCTTTAATCTCTGGTCAGTAAAGACTTTGGTCTGTCCTTCCACTCCTTCTTCCAGCTGCCAACAACAGCCTCAAGATTGCCTCCTTCAGAGCTGCTCTCGGTGGCTGTGCAAGCCAGCTGGTGGCTACTCTGCTGAAGAGCCAGAACCAAAATCCATCTAATAAGAAATATCTGCCTATTTTTTCTACCTATTGTGATCTTGTACAATCTCGATTTCAAGATCTCTGCATCAGGGACTTCCTTCTTTGTATTCACAAAAGCCTGCACGGATTAGAGCTTCCACCTATTTTCCTTGTTGTCCAAGCAAACGTACTCCATTCTATCAATTGTTTGCTGATATCATTTGAAGTAGTATTTATTCTGTATGAAAAGAAACCAGTATACAAGAGCTTAGCTTGTGTTTCAGTTCACTATTTGGGAGATCTTTGTTTTCAGACTCTTTTCCTGCACAAATACTGGGAACGCTCCTATCTGAAAATATACTGCGGTATTTACTCAAAGTTTGTTGTTTTAGCAGACATCCCGCTGGTTAACGTTTTGACTCGAAGAGCCATGGTAACAAACGCAGAAGGCAAAGCAGCACAAATAGTTCAAAGTTGTTTCAATTACCCCTGCCCTTGGCCTGCTTCTGGTATGTGCATCAACAAATCCTTTTAAGATAATAGCAGCCGTTTAAATGACCTTTTTGCAGTCAGTAGTGAATCAGTGCTTCTTTCTTTCTGGTATTTAAAAGTGAGGTGAGACCTCCTTGGAGGACTGGAAGTTGCTGTTTCCCTCTTTGCTTCCCACCCCACAGGATGCTGTGAACACTGAATAACAGAGGGAGGAGACACTGTATGACGGGTTTTGTTATACCAAAATCAAAAAGCCTGTCTTGTATTTTGTCCTACATTAATTAAATTAATATTTTTTTCAAAAACCTTTTGTGTAAGTTTCCACTTGAAGTTTCGCACAGATGGTTCTTGTAGAAGCTGAGGGTTTGACCTAATCTAGTTTCTCATAAGACACATGGCTGTCTTAACTCCATGTATACACTGGTACCTTGAGGGATGTATATGGATCTTGAAATCTGTTAACAGAGAGATGTGGCAGTTTGCCACAGTCAGAGCCCAACCTGTGGTTTTTGAGCTGCATGTGATTCAGTAGAAAATCAAGCACAGCTCTTTTGCCAAGACTGTGTTACAGATGTTAATTAATTACTCCAGGTTTTTAGCTATAAAGGGAAATTAGGAGTCATTAGGGATTGCTGAGACCGGTATTGTGGTGTGGATGCAGCTGTGTGCTCAGCCCCATCCCATCACACCGTGGGGGAGCGGTGTGTTATTGCCAGTGCTGCAATCCCACAGACTGCATCGCATCGTCTCTCTGAGGGAGGTAGATCCTGGCAAACTAGTCTGAAGCGTTAGCCAAGCTGTGTGTTCCTAAGAGCTCAGCTGTCTGGTCTGTACAGATCTGGCTGGCCCCTGGGATTCGTGCAAATAAAGCACAGCAGCTCCTGTGGCTGGGGACACAGGCAGGAATGGCACAGCTGGCACCATGCCAGTCTTCCTAATGCGTGTGGACTTAAGGCAGGCGTTAAGAGCAAGTCTGCTCCTTCAGAGAAGGCTGGTATGATTCGCAGATTCACACCAGTGGACCTAAAGCTAGAGGCCCACCAGGGTGCTGGTTTGCCTCCTCCCTGGCCCACGGGGTGTTGGAATCTCACGCATGTGGGACAGTATGAAGCTTTCTTCCAAACAGCACCTCTTGTTCTTAAGATACTGTACAAAAATGCAGTCCTGTGATAGAGCCCCTGTGCAGTCGCAGCGTGAGGCTGATCATACATCAAACATATGCTTTTTATAAGAATCACACCATTCTAGTTTGCAGCAATTTGAATGATACTTTGACCATCATTTAGTTTCTGCTGTAGTGCCTGTGATCTCAGAAAAGGGTTCAGTGAACACCAGGAAGTTTGATTCTGGATGTTGGCTTGGAAGAGAACAGCAAATATCAAGATACTCACAAAATACCTGACTTTTTTAGTATGTTTTACCCAATGAGAAGCTTTTCAACAAGAAGTTTCCAGAAGTCTCCAAAACTTAATGTGACTAAGCACCCTTACTTTGATATTTATCTCAATTTCAAAATACTTCAATCATTTCTTTACGTGAAAAGTAACCCATCTATGAAACCCTGCCACACTGTCTCACTGCTCTTTGCTGAAAATTACACCACACCTTATTAATGCCTTGCGGGGGCAGGGCGGGGGAAGGAAGAAAAGAAAGAAACCTCCTTTAACTAAAGCCTGGAATGACTTGCAGCCAAATAGATGACGCTTGAAGGAGTGTGCCTCAGCACAGTGCACCTCACAGTTCATCATGGGATTAGTCATACTTAGAAAACACATTTTAAACTAGCATTGGATACTAATGTCCACTACACATCTCCAGGACTAATTTTCTCAAACACAAATTTCCCTATTAAATTTGTGGCATCTTGTTTTCCACAGCTTCTTGACGTTAAGTTTAATCAAAGAGCACTCTGTGCAAACTCCGTGCATCCCAAATACACACTAGGCTTGTGAGTCAGCTCCACACACTGTAATACTGTTGAAGCAAGGCAAGTATGGCACTTGGAAAGCTGTCACTTGCAAGAAATCTGACAGTAAACCACCTAAAATAATTTTTCTAGGTACTAGTTTCAGTGAAAGCATGTAGTATCCCAGTCTGATTTATAAGTTTCAACACTGAACAGCGCTCAGAACTGCAGAGTATCAGGTGTTCATTGGATACAAATGCTTCTTTCTGTATGATATTTGAACATATGAAAGTTCAACAAGGCAGTCATGGAAAGCAGCTTGTGAACAAAACTGAAATATCATTAAAAAATGTATCACTGGTACTGTAGTACCTTACGTGAATGCAGGTTGGCTTCACACAGCCCTCCATATAAACAGCATGAATAAAAAGCTTTTGCCCCCTTAAGCTGTTCTTTATTTCTGTTGATATTCCTTGTCTCTTTGTTTCATTGTAAGATTTCAGCTTTCAAATGCCAAACTTTTGACTGAATGCTGAATACATTTTCCTTACCAT
Organism: Dromococcyx pavoninus; assembly: GCA_033558185.1. Taxonomy (NCBI): domain Eukaryota; kingdom Metazoa; phylum Chordata; class Aves; order Cuculiformes; family Neomorphidae; genus Dromococcyx; species Dromococcyx pavoninus. The sequence goes on from JAUMJL010000066.1 coordinate 1,538,386, forward strand.
TGTGTTGCTTTTAGAAGTAGATCTGTGGCGTGACTAAGAGAACAGAGTTTGTTTTCCCATTCTTATTTGCCAGTATATACTCAACATTCCCTCTCTAAACAGTCATGCCAGGCAGCTCATGTTGGTAATATCTGTGGAAAGCAAACATGAAAGCTAAAGAGCAACAACTGTTCAGGCTTTCAAAAACATAACGGTACTTTCAGAAGCACTTTTTAAGTACACAGTTCACTGCGCTTACTGGCGTGTTTTAGATAGCTACAGTCATGCTTTTATACACTACACATATCTTCTGTAAGCTTATATATTTAGAAGCAGTGCAAACATATTTCCCTTTGCAAGGGAAGCTTTCAAATTACTAAACCAACACAGCAGATTTTAAAGGTTGGCAAAACTACTACTTGCTGTTGGGAAAAACAGACAGCTGCTGTTTTTCTTTTGTCTTTTGCTGAACAATTTAACCATGATTTTCACAATCTGGTTTCTTTTTCACAAGTAACCCCTAAGGAGAGCAGTCAGTCATTCAGAATGTGTAGTTACTCTGCTCCCTATTAAGCAAAACAATGTAATAATTTTTATACAAATTTTTTATTAATTGAGCTATTCTGGACCAAGTAAGCTATGCAATGTAATGAAAACTACACTTCAAAAAGCAGAGGACTGACAGAACATCCACTTATTAAACATGGCCCCAACTGTAATTTATTTATAATATCATATATTGCTGTGCATTGGGGGAGTCTTCTTTCTGTGACCATATGAAATAGCTAAGATAATTTCAGGTAATTTCAGCATTAGATGGTCCTTTTATATTTCAGTTGGAAATACTTTTTATGATAGTAGCACTGACCCATCAGGATTTTTCCATAGGTGACATTTTCCATGGCATGAACTCACGGGACAATCCTCAATCAAGTAAAGTTATGTATTCCAGGAAGGTGCAAGCAGCCCCAGCACTGTCCTGCTGCAATATAGAGCCACTGTACTTGAGCCTGGCAGTGAAACCAGACCAGTCCTAGTACACATTCCACATTAAAGGTGAGGAGTATCACTGTGTTAGAGAAGGGGTGTGTTGTCGAAGATGTTTCATAAAAATAAGGGAATTCATTATAGCAAAAACCAAAATATGCCACGGAAGCCCAAATGCTGTATGACTGACCAGTAGTGATTCATTTTCAAGCCAGAAGTTCCTGCAGACACCTGGCACACTGTTATTTAAACCTCACTTACAGGAACTTTTCTTCTGTTGCTGGCCTCCATGCTCCCTTTTGGACATACTACATTGAAACCTTAAGAAAATCTTTCTTTTAGCTCTGCATGTGTATTCAGCATCATTTCTTCTTCAGTTAGGGATTAATTTTCAGGGACAGATTTGTTTCCCTTTGAAGCCAAAAAGCAGAGGGGAAACATTAGGGGGAAACAGGAGCCATGGTCTACAGTTTTTTTAAGGAATTCTGTCTATAAGACAAGGGACAAGAGAACATAGGATCTTCTTTTCTGCTATTCCCTTTCTACTTCCTAGTAGACAAAGCAGTGGCTTGGTCTTTATCCAGTAGAAGTAAGCAATAGGGAAAGCAAAACGTAATGAAAACATGGACTACGATGTCTAATTATTCTCTTTCCAGGTGCTTTTCTTATTCCCTATATCCTCTTCCTAATCATTGCTGGAATGCCCCTGTTCTATATGGAATTAGCACTGGGACAGTATAACCGAGAAGGGGCTGCCACTGTGTGGAAAATCTGTCCACTTTTCAAAGGTAAGTGTCCCTCTGCTCCCTTGAATATCACCGTGAGGTGCCACACACTCGGCATCACAAAGTAAAGGCTTCTCATCTTTCCACAGACAACCTGATATTCGCTGACCTTTCCCCAACACTTGAAGTCAGAAGCAGTTTTGTTATCAAAAAATGGGAAAAGCCACAGAAATCAACTTCAGGGTTATTGCTGAGTTTTGTGACAGAGCACAATGAGCAGGAGTCATTCAGCCCTGTCCTCCCTTTCCCCTGCATGTTGGGGAGTAGGAGCAACTGGGTAACTCTAGGTGGAAGGAGGGGCTGGCAATGGAAATAGCAAGTCCCACTGGGGTCGGTTCAGCCCTGTGTCCCCCAGGGACTAAGATAAGCACTGAAGCCATTCAGTTCAGTGCGTGGAGCTTTCCCTGCAGAAGTCAGTGTACGGTAGTGGTCACAACACTAAAGGAGTTGGGAAGGCTGTAGTTCAGCCATTAGACTTGTAGCATCACATGAGTTATCTGTAGCTCTGTGCCTCAGTTTTCCTGCCTGTGAAATGGGAGCAGTGGTTCAGATATACTTGGAAAGTAGTTTTCAAGCCTGACAATGAAAAACACTTATTAAAACCTGAACACTGTTATTACTATTGAGGGTTTTCCACTCTGCAGCATCCCTGAATAAAAGGCTCTGGAGTGTTCTCTTGTGCACTGAGTTGCAAACATTCTGCTAAGAAGAAATAGCCAAGGTTAGGTGCTTGGATACCGATCGGGATGTTTGGCATTGAACAGGGATAAAGGGCTCTCCCTAGGTGAAAGAAGCTATATACTTTCTGTCCCTGAAACAAGTATTTTTTACAGAGCCTCAAGAATTTTCTTAAGCATTGCTTACCAGCAAAATTATTGGCTTCCCCTGCGTCTATAGCAGATTATATCTAAAATCTTACGTAAAAGCCTTTTCAACACAGAACTGTGTGAAATGAAACCACTCAAGCTCAGCTGATCTTAGAAGCTTAAAATTTAGACCATGTTCATCCTGTGACTGACAAATGCTGAGAAGCTTAACAATAGCAATCCAAACTTGGCAGATCCAGTGCTTGGATACAGGTTACACTGGGTAAATATTAGTCTTCTTTCTGAAAATACAACTTTCCTTTTCAAGGAGTCGACTGGCACTGAATAGAATAACAGAGCAGGTTTTTTCCTAGCAGTCAAATGCAAAACTTGCAGCAAAATTAGAGATGTAATAAAAAGTAAATAAGTAAGCTAATAAAACATGTTCCACAAAATTTTAAAATTAATCTGTATAGATCTACCCGATCCTTCTGTTGTCCCTTCATTGGAGACAAAACTCATCCTGGCACTCAGGAACTTGAAACCCTTGCTCAATCAAAATTCAAGCTGGTATCAGTTCATGCCTTTGGATGGCAATGAGGGTTCTGAAAACCTAACTGCAAAAATTAGACCTTAAGGATCTCAAAATGTTTGAGCCAAATACCACTGTGCTCAGAGGTATTCTATCTGTTGACTTCAGGATTGAAAAGATGATGAGAAAGGAAAATAGAATTTATTTCATGCATAGTCTTGTTGACATTCCAGCTGTGTTTTTAAGCTGACATTTTCAAGGTGGACTAAACATACATCACTGGTGATTTTAAAGTGTTCTTATTACTAGAATGTAGAATAGCATATGTTATTTGAATCTCAAGAATTAATAAGCATTGGGTTGTATTTGCACTTCAGCCCTGGTATAAACTCAGTACTTTTAAAGTTTTGATCAAATCTTTTGATCAGATACAAACATATTTTACTGCTAATACTCTTAAATTGTTCCTGGGATAACTCATATCCTGCACTCAGATGAAAAGTACACAGTCTACACACATTTATAACAGCTACTCTAAGTGAGCAGCACTGTAGTACTAATTTTAGCTATGAATGTTATTGCTATGAGCTCTTTAAGGACTCCACTTCTAATGAGATGCTCTCATAACTCCTGCAATTAAAAATATACCCTGTAACCTTTGCAACTGAGCCTGTTTTCATCGCTGCATTTTCCAGGGTCTATTTTAGAGTGTGGGTGGTGAAGAATTACTTTTAAGAAAAGCTAGACCTAGAAATGTTCATTCCTGAATGTTATTTTGATTTCAGAGGAATAACATTTAAGATATATTTGATCGAGTATTTTTTTATCTTAATATTAAATATCTACCATTGCCCTCCTGAATCGGAGGAATTTTAGGACCATTTGTTTTTAAACAAATCATCCAAATTCAGTGCAACATATATTATTTGCACTTAGTATTACAAGCATTTACATTAATATTTAAAAATTATCTCCTTTGGCGATTCCCCTTCTGCTCCTTTCTATGGATCATAATGTATCACTAGAGTTTGGGTTCATTTATGCCAAGGGTTTGAAGATACAGTTTCTTGTTTACTTTCACAATCTTTTCTAGTGTTAGGGAGGAGCAAACGGGTCTATGTATTAAAAGCAAAGAGTAACTTTGGTACATGCAACTGTCTTTGAATTGCCAACTCCATCAAGGTCAGCATCCTTATGACAATTTTAAACCAAGGATTAATACTCACAATGAGTGCTGTTTCCTTGCTTTATCAAGAAATATGAAATCTCAGTAATCTCCAACTAAGAGGCCTCCAATGCAGTTTCTCCAAAAAACTAAACCAAGGAAGAACAGAAGTAGAGATTTACTCTTAGATAACAGTACAGTTATCCCCAAACAGCTGTAGTCTCTACCTGTTAGATGTAATACATTCAACTTTGTGTTAGGATTCAGAGAATGATGCTGCACACAGAGTGAAGGAAGAGTGAGCTAAGCCAAGGTAAAGCAAGCTTCCTGGACAATTCTGGCAACACGCTTTTGTTCCTCTCTGACATTAATACCAAAGCTTCCTCCCAAATCATTGGAAAACATCCATTTTCATGAGAAGAACAAGCACTTTGAGGCTGTCACAGTAAAGACACCCTCGAAGCACACTTCCCAGTATGCAAAAATACAAAACAAATGTTCAAAGACAAAAGAAAATGCTTACAGTGAGGATTCTGTAATCCTGCAGAGATAATGGAATGGTTTGAAGGTCCACACACAGTTAGCCCCAAGCTCAGTGTTCACCAAGATTTACTGGGGCACCCAAGAACCACTTGGAGCTCCCAGAGAAACAGCACAGTCTGCTTCATGTGTGTTTTGGGGGTAGTTACAAGGCAGCGGAAGCCAACCTGGAGAGCAGCAACGGGAAAGAAACAGGACAGTGACCATTGTTTGTTTCAGACTGGCATAGGGTGGGAGCACGAGGCTTAGGGAAACTGCAGTTAAGTCTTGAGATTTACTTTTTTAAGAAAAATTGCTGAGGACTGACATTATGAAAATGAATTGAGTTTCACTCTTAACATGGGCTTGCAATGTTCTGCATTGGAAGCAGATCACCAACAGAGTTGCACAATAGCAAATTTTGACATTGCGCTGCCTGGTTTCTTTTTCTAGCAAACAACTGGATTTGCTAAAAGCCAGTTATTTTCCAAAATTATTAATGTAATTTTTGGTTTTGAGGTCACTCAGACTGTATCCATGTGTGTGCATGTAAATGTCAAAAATTCATTTGATTGGTCAGAAGTTGAAAAATGAATTTGCAGCCATGTATGGCTGAGTTTTTGCTGTGTTTGCATATCCTGTTGTATGTAAAATGCAATGTCTAATCTAGTTTTCCTTTGTCTTTAGGTGTAGGCTATGCAGTGATACTCATAGCTCTTTACGTGGGGTTCTACTACAACGTTATCATAGCTTGGTCTCTGTATTATCTATTTTCATCATTCACATTTGAGCTCCCCTGGACAAACTGTGACAACAGTTGGAACAGCCCAAACTGTACAGATCCCAAACTCTTCAATGCATCAGTGCTTGGCAATGGTACCAAATACTCAAAGTACAAGCTCACTCCTGCAGCTGAATTCTATGAGTAAGTGTTGAATGACTTTGATATTTATTCAGAATTCTATGTCTAAGAGCGTTTCCTCTGAAAGGTAAAATAGTTCAGCATCCAGCCTCTAGAATAAGCTTTAGAAGACTAAGGTTAAAATGCAGTTGGAATGTTCACCTGAATTCCTGTGTGTTTAAGACTCTTGCCTCTGTGAGCTTGGTTTCTCCTGTACAGATGCAGTGCTTGCCACTGAGCAATATGAAATTGGACAAAAGACTAAGTCTTCCCTGATGCAGCACTTTTGCTTGCACCACTTTTGCCAGGGCAAGGAAACTCAGCAGTATTCTGACAAAGATGACTGGATGCTGAACTGAGCTGACTTTAAGGCTTTAAAACAATCATTTGTTCAACAGGCTTGGCCCATTGCTCTACTTGCAAAATGTCTCAGAGCAGACCTCTGTTTGCTCAGCTGCTTCAATACTTCAATGAATTGAGATGAAGTACTGAACAGTGAGGAGAGTGTCACAGTTGTCTTTCAACAAGGTTTTTCTCATTGCATTCTGCAATAGAGGCTGAAACAGGCAAAGGCACACTCAAATCAAACACTTGGAATCAACTCCAAGCAGGTATATAGATTACTAGCAGAGCTATAAACCAAAGATTTCAATCTACGTATAAATAATTGCATTGTGGACCTCGAGGGGAAAATGGGATTTGATTAGGATAAAGGAAGGAGGGTGGGCATCTGGCTAATTGAATCAGCTGTTGAATTAATCTCAATAATCAATTAATATTTCTGTGTTGGGAACAGAAGGATATCAGGGCACACACCTGCTGGGTGAGTCCTACCCTGTAGAAACAAAGGGGCAATGCTCTTACCATAAATAACCTGGTGTGCGTTACTCCAGGCCTGGCTACAGTAGGGATCTTGAGGTCTGTGTTCATAGCTCTGAAACGTTTGTGGTCCTTATTTCTCCTCTAAAGACAGCACAGTGAAAGATCAGTAGTGATATACAAACTGTTGGCAGGGGTTTGGGTAAACTAAACTCAGTGCTTTGAAAACAATAAGGGGAGTTGAGTTCAAAGGAACTCACTACAATGGTAAGTAATGACAGCAAGGAAACCTGCTGCCCTTACAAAGACAATATGTGATGTGTTCATAACTCAAATGTAAAGAGAGTTCATTTATAGCAGAAGGCTGTGTATGCATGTAGTCAGTTGAAGAACCTGACTTTGAAGTGAGCTATAAGAAATTATACATTCAGCATCTTCAAACAAAGAACTGCTTTATTACAGAACTTTGATGTGAACAGCGTTTAAAAGGGGTTTTTTGTTATAATTTTCTTATTCCTATGCCCTTGTAAAGCAAAATTCAATCTGTATATTCTTGCCTTGCTTTATGATTTAAAGTGGTTCTACGCGTTTTCTGTTATCATATTATGCTTGAATATGAATTTTTATTCGTAGTGGGTGAGGTAGTGGTAGAATCTATCCACAGTGTTTTGATTTAGTTCCACTCATCTGAGGAACAGCTAAATTTGTGATTCTTTCTGTACACTGAAACTTTAAATATTAGGGTTCTTTCTTTACCAAGAAATGGATTGAAGGTGCAGTTTTCAGAAGGTAAGAATACAAAGGGAATTTGACGTTTCATTATGCTTTGATCACTGAATTTTGGGGCAGTAATTAGGTCCCTAGGTCCTGTACTTATTAAAAACTAGATTATATTGCAAAAATGATAGGAATAACCACTGAAGTAACACAATCTGTAACATCTGCTTCCCCAGCTGTAAAAACAGGGAACCACAAGGGGCATGATGTTCATTATCTAGTATTTAGATTAGCTCATCAAATCCAGCTGTAGACCTCAGGTGTGGACCCAAACTTGTGCAAAGTTTTAGTGTATTCAAATCCAACCTAATAAAGACAGCCCAATTCAGAAAACAGCGTTTCTTCTCTTATCTCAAACGACCTAACTCTTTCCCATGGCTTTCTCACAACATTGAGAGCTGAATCTTCTGATTGTAAAGTTTCATGTTATGTGCAACAAGGTCAGGAAATAGAAGTGATGTTGTAATGTTAAGTTTGCATCAGTATTGTGGGTTTACAAAATGACACACCATTTTTGGATGCAATATATTGTTAAGTAATAGTTCAGGTAAGGGTCTTGATTGGCTACATTCCCTCTGAAAACCCCTTCGAGTAAAGGCTGAATATTCCTTTAAGAATATTGAGTGTCCTTATACCATACTGCACTACTGCCTGAACAACTGCTGAACTTGACCCAAGTGTTTGTGGAGGAATCACACCTGATCATTTCTGGTAGGTAGCCATAAGTCACTTCTTAATCAACAAATCTTTGCCAAAGGAGAACTACAGTTCCTGACAGAATAGTTCATGTCAGTCTATTCCTTACAGCCAGAAATCCTCAGTTGTCAGCTGTAGAGTTAATTGACCCTTCCTCACTAATAATGTGGATGACTAAGAGGTTTTAAGTAACAGCATCATGAAGACGCTGTTTTCCAAATTCTGTGATGATGTTTACTTGCTAAAGGTTTGTTACTGCTCTCCAAGTGTTGCAAGATATTAGCAATAACAGCTAACAGGAACAGTTACTTTTTGGGCAACAGATTCAATATTACAGATTTCAGATATCTTTTGATCACTTACCTAGAGGAACAAGGAAATAGAGCAGCGACTTTTATACTAGAGGGAAATCAAACTGTGCCACTCAAACTTCAGTGGGATGCCTGTGGAAGCCCAGCCTCTGCACTAGCACAAGGTGTGATAATTGGCATTATTAAAATAGGGATTGAAAACAGCAGTAGCACTCGCCCACTGTGAAAATGTCATAGAAAAGGAGTGATTTTGTCAGTGGAGACCAAAATAAGTGCAATTATTCTCCTCAGTACTACCAAGGCATACAGGAGACCATCCAGTTTGGCATATTTGGGGCCATGTTTTCAACCACAGTAACCAGCATAAGAACTTGCTACTCTGTGTTACTGGAATGCACTGCAGCTTATGGAAAACTAGTTGAATGCACTCAAGCACTTAGGTCTTTAATCATAAGACTACGTGGGAAGTGGTACAGCTTGAACCTAGTTCTCTAGGTAGTTAAATTTATGTCAAGAGCATATCCAATTTTTTTGCCTTCTAGTGGGCAGGCTGAACTCAAAGCAGGGAGACCAGAAACACTAAATATCCATTTTGCAGTTCAAGAATGACCAAAGAGAGATCCTTCCAAAACAGGCCACAAGCCGAAAACTGATCTCATTTCTCTTAAGAGAAACAGACAGTTTTTTCTCTCTGGGACATGATTCCTTCACACAAGGCTGGTCTGACCATGCATTAAGAATATTTCCAGAGCTGACTGTCTCTATCTCCACCAGCACAGGAATAAACTGTAGGAAGAGGTAGGAGTACTGTGATGTGACAGTTCATCTGAACTTAAAGAAAGGCACCTCTAAGTTCAACAGAAATATGGTGATTCTCTCCACTTACATGGAGTGAGAGAAGAGAAAACTTGGTAAGAATCTAGGCCAAATCTCTCAGCTGTCCCGTGTTTGGCAGGGAGGGAAAGCATAGATAAACCTCTAAGCCTCAGACTTGGAAGAAATCACTTAAAAGAGTAATTTCTATGCCAAGGCAGTGACTGGCGGACTTTGACACATTTGGCTTTGATTTTTAAGCCTTAAGAACTGGGCAATAATTCAGGTTGAAGTGGTTCGACACGTAGGCTTTCTAGAGTGTTTCATTTTATTAAGTCTGGTTTCAGTCATTCAGGCTTAACACATGCCAAGGTGCCATTGACGTCAACGGGACAGTTGCTTACAACACAGATGCAGGATGGATTACAATACCTCAGTAGAGATGGTTAAATTATATTATAAAATATATGTACACTGCAAACTCAGCAAAGCAAGCACGCCAACATCTCATAACAAGTGATGCCCTTCTGCTAGTCAGTCATAAGAGAAATCCAGTCAGGAATACAGTATCAATTCCATGTTTCTTTGGAGGCACACATTGCTTTAATTACTTCGCACTTCGGTAGTTTGGAATTAAACACACAAAATGCAAAGGACCTTCTATACTTTTGACATGTATAAACACTTTTTTGGAAGAGCACAAGTGCGTAACTGCAAATAAAGTTCCCCTGTATACTCCATATCACTCCTATTTAAATAATTTGTCTGAATATAAGCATACTTTATATTTGTTCTCTCTGTTTTTGTGTCTGGGAAAAGTTTGTTACCATCTTGCTTTCATTTCCGCTGACAATTAAAAAATACGAATTTGGAGGAACAAAAGCACCTTCTCACGAGGTACCGTGCCTGTTAAAAATCATGATCAATGATTAACAATAATGCTAGCCAGGTTCTGTACCTTCACCCTTAGAAAATCCCCTGAATGTAACAGAATAAATCCTCTGACTTCAGTGGGCTTAGGATCAGGTACATTATTAAATACTTCATGTGGGAAATTTATGGCCACATTGCTGAAATAGCAATAAGCAAGCTGCTTTAGAAATCAATTCTCTATTAACTGCACAGGCATATTTAAGGGAGTGTTTAGGTGCACTGTTTACACATCCATTCTCTGAGAATGACATATTTGCATCCCTACACGTTGTATATTTACTCTTTGACTGGGTTGATTTTTTTGGACTCAACTAGGTAACTCAGTCATTCTCTTTTTCAATCAGTGCACATAAATTTCTGGTGCAGGTATATATGTGCATAAAACAAAAACAGCTATTCCACAAATATTTACATGCACAGCTTTAAAATTTATTTTTTACCTATATTCAAATCTTCACTTTGTTGACCATTTACTTACACAATGAGAAAAGAAATGAAATGTGAGCACAGTGGAAGTCAATCCATACAAGCGTGTACACATGTTCTTAGGCTTTGGACAGCTTTATGGAAATAATTCCTAAACCAGAACACACCCTTATGTAGCAAGTCTAGAAGACTGGAAGAATGACCACTTTGCCAACTTAAATTTGCAGGGGAGGTTATGAGATATTGGAAATGTCAGGAGCTGCAGACTATGCTGCATGCAGTTGGCTTGCTTTGTGCTAACTCTCCTGTGTAGCTCCTCTGTCATGGCCAGGGCAGCACACAGCCCACTGAGAATGCTGACTGAAGCACCATGGAACTGGCTGACTAAGGACTGGGGCAGCTGGGAGCACATGTGACCTATGGAGGGGTAAAATTTAAACAAACCTAAATATAATGGATTTTAAAGCAGATTTTTGAAAATCTCTTTTTTCAATGTGCTTTGTAGACTTGAATTATCTGAAGTGTGTCACAAACAGCAAGGGAGGTCAGAATTATTAAGTTAATGGGAGAATTAAGCTGGGTTAAGACTTAAGTATGTTGAGATAAACCCTCTCAGGAAATGAAGAGTTTAGTCCTAGTGGCCATGTATCATTTCAGGATTGTTATGATTCAAAGAGAAACACCATTTCATTCAATACAAATAATAAACAGACCAACCAGGTGCCACTGGTAAAACAGCCATCCTTTCACCAACACAAGAGGGAGCTGAAATATCTTGAGGAACAGAAGAACCCAGACAACAAAAACGTTGGCAAGACAATGCAGTGTCCAGCAGAGCTGGAGTGTCCAGCTGAACCCAAGCTGGCTGCTGCAGAGCCCCTGGCACACCTCTGAAGCGTGCCCAGCCCTCCAGGGTCAGGGAGATGTGTGGCACTGCACGTCGGATGGCTCAGCACCACTCTCCTGTGTTCTTGGTTCTAGGAGAGCACTTTCCTGGAGCCAGGTGGAAACAGTACAGCTGAATTTAAGCAGTTCTGTACCTAAGTAGAAATACCTGGAGCCTCGCGGACTGTGTGTTAAAACAACTCCATCCACAGCTGCTTAAAGCAGATAACCTAATTTTCCATGGATAAAAGAACCAACTGTGTTTTATACTCTGAAAGAATTCAGTAGCAACTATGGTTGTCCAAATATATAACACAAGAGATGCATGTGGGAGAGCTTTCTAATTGAGTACAATTATCATACATCAAATTGCCTTCTAAATTGAGTATGTAATTTAATTTCTATAGATTGCACACTGTATACATTGACAGACCTTTTAGCATCTTCAATCTACCATTTCCATTACATTTGAAATCATAAAAAACTAGTTTAACTACCAAAATAGGGAACAGAGCTCAGGAGACCAGGACTATATCTATTTATATCTTGGCCAATTTGGTGATACTTACTCTATTCAAGCCATTTGGGTTTGATCTTGTAAAAGTAGCTACTAACTTTTAGAGGTACTTGGAAGTTCTTAGAAGTACTGAATTTTTTAGAAGTACTTAATATGTTAACTAATAAATACATCTTTGCAATCTGAACAAATTTGAAATAACACATCTGAAAATTGTTTAGATGAATGACACCCTTCTATAGATCACATTGAAGTTAGACAAATAACTTTTGCCTTTAATGAAAACACAAAAAATGAGCCTATAGAGCTCTGAAATCATATTTGGATTGATACCTAAAATTATAATTGATTTGGGATTGGAAAAACAAGATCTACTCCAAGACCTTTGACTTGATCTGCTTTTACTAAAACACCTACACTACCAAAATACTATCATGTAAATCTCCCTAACGATGAATAATACAAAAATCTTCATAGAGAGTCCTGGGAAAGAACCAGTCTGACAAAAAAGTCGTGGAGAATTCTACACCTAAAACTCTTATCTCCTCTTTTCAGGCTATGGATTAAATGTTTAGGAGTGTACAAGATCATGACCCTCGTAATTTCTTTTTCCTTCGGTTTGGTTCCCTGTTTACACTGAAATATTCACCACTTCCATAAAGAGCATGTTCTGAATTGCTCAGAGTGGAGATAAAGCAAAGATTTGTAGTAACCCTTATTTTATGGATGGGAACGCTAAGACACAGAGAAGAATTTATTGGTTCCAACATTACCTACTATTGGAACGATGACTGGATTCAGCCCCACTGAGAAGCTGCCCTCCTGTGTTGTGTCTTTAGTAGGTTGTAGGTGTGAATACCAAACAGCTGGGCTTCCTGTTGACTCTTGGTGATCTAACAAGAAATTAAAGAGGATTCGCGTGCTGTACAACGACAAAACAGAAGACAGTGGTAGCAGCAAACAAGTTGTTGTTGCTGATTGCAACAGAGGTGAACTATTTCCCTTTAGCTGAATGCATAGCAAAAGGAAGGCAAGATTTGGTACCAGAGTTATTGGGTGACTAGAGGAATCATCCCAAGAGAGAGCATAGGGAAGGAGAGGACCAGCAGAAATCACCCAAAGAGAGAAACCAGAATCTCTGAATGCAGCTTCAACCTGAAATCCCATCACATTTCGACTCCTCTTGGTGATAGGCAAAAAGACTCTTGGGACCCGCATTTAAAACAGTCTCAAAGTCATTTCAAATGTACTTTACACTCCCTGACATGGAAAGCAGTCTTAGCATAAATCAGGCTGCCTTGCACAAATCCCTGATAAAGGAAAGTTAATTTCTTATCTCCAGTGCACGCTCTTTGATTCTTGGTGCTGTGCTAGCTAAATATCGCTAGACCTCTGCCTAGAATGTCAGAAAGCTTAAGCAACTTATTAGGTCCTCTTCTGTTTTGCTCAGCATAGTATAATAGGACTCTATTTTACTTACTATCAGGTCCATCTGCTAATGTTTATTCTCAGTCTCTCCCCTGTAATATTTTCTTCTCCTTTTTGCAAATATTTCTCATCTGCTTTCACTATTTCTTAGTAACACCAAACTGCAGGCAAAATACGATTCTGGTTGTCTTACTGCCTGCAGTTTTTACTTTTTGACTCAGAGTTATGCATTATGAGAGTTTATTTTGTTAGTAGAATTGGACAAGTATCTACTTATGAAACAAGAATCATTTTCAGAAGCTTTTACTTAACACACGTTCAATATCTTAGAACATAAAGAAGTTGACAACAGAGGCTGGTACCCCTCTGGTTCACCGGCTTAGTGATTTAAGAGAGATCAGTTTATGACCTTTTGACTATGACTTGCACTTGCCTTTATAGTATTTGGAAATGGGACAATCCTGCAGCTAGTGAAGGCAACCTTAATTCAGGAATGGACATTGCCCACATTGCGTTGTTCTGCTGTAATATCAAAACGCTGAAAAATCAGCTGTTTAAACCTGAGACCTTCCCGAATGGGGAATCTTGCAGTATCTCTTTATTCATGTTTTCCAATTTGTGGCCAGTATAAGGGAAGTGGCTGAGTATAACTTTAAAGGGTCAGTCAGGGATTCATCACTCAACCTGCCTTAACAGATACAGGCTAAAAACAACCTCAACTGCTGCTGAAATAAGAATTGCTTGATGTGAAACAAGAATAATAGTGGCATAATTGAGCTAACTGGATTTTCTGTAGCATCACTGATCTGTGTGAACTTGGATGAACAAGATGAATGCAAAGTTCTTCTCAAATTCACCCTTCTCCAAAAGATGACTGTTTTTTAAAGAACATTACAGAGCTATATCATTCAAACCAAAAAGGTTTACTTTATCTGCTACTTCTAGCCACTGCTTCTCTTCTCCATCTCTTCAAACATCAGCACATCTTAACCTAACTCACAGTCCAGCACTAGAACTTTTATACTTTATGATGCCACTGGAGCAGAAACCTAGCTTCCAATATGTAAACTTTCATGAACTACTTTTCAGAAACCCTCAAAAAGGGCATCTTTTGGAAAGCTCCTGTGACTTATCTTCAGAGGTCACAAAGAAAAGCAAAAAAAGAAAAAAGGAAAAAGGAAGCAAACCCCGCCAGAATTACAGCTCAAGCAGCAGCTGTCTATGAAGATTTCCTTGGTTAGCTGCCCAGTTACACAGCTGTTTTGACTGGTTACAAATGTATTTTTCTCTTCCTGATTAAGGGAGCAAAACTCTTGGAATGGAGATTCTTCTGAAAATCCTAGGAATCCCACATTTGAAATGGCAGTTCTGGCAAGCGTTCCAAACAGTAAGACACATTGCGAGCTGCTTCTTGGAAAGCAAACACACAAGGAAGCAGGCTTCTTTACCAATGCAGAAAAATGTTTGGGCAAGAAGAGTAAAAAGGTTAAAAGGGCACAAAGAATGCAAGTTCAGATTCTGGTTTTCTGATTAGACATCTACATATCATAATCCAAAGGACTTTCCATACAACATCCAGCTCTGACAGCAATAGTAACTGTGATAGCATTGACTGCCAAAACTCTTCCAGGATCCTGGACAAGTGTTCTGGTCAGAAGCTTATAAAGCTTTTCCCAGCTACACTTATCACTGCCTAAGCTGGTAAGTTTAGAACAGAATCAGGCACCTCTGTCCAGAATTCGCTTATGTCTGAGGGTCATCTGTGGATCCTCTTTATTAGCAGAAATACAAGTAGCTTTCATTTCCACTCTAATCTGAAGTTGAATGAGACCCACCTACTTATTTACATTTAATTAAAGGTGATAGTTTTTTAGATGAGATATCAAGAAGTCTGCCTCTATGTTTTACTGTTTCCAAAGGTAACAGCTATATTGTTGTTTAGCTCTATTGTTGTATAATAGTGAAACCCACCTCATACTTTCTGAATAGGAACATTCTTGACAAACACATGGTCACTACCCTTTTAATGCCTCACTTCTTCTTAGCCTTGCAATGCAACAGAAACAGGTCAGCTGCTTAATTTAGGAAGATGCTTTCTATGTGTATCTTTTATCCAACCTGGGATAAATCATAGAAACAGTCCAAAAATACAACATTTCCTATTAAACATGAGAAAGTACAGAAACAGAACTATTGCAATTCTTAGTTGATCGTATCTTGATGCTTATGAATCAAAAGGGAATTGGATGCAACTCTTTCATATTACCAGATGGATCATTCTAATGAGCCTTAATTTCCCAGCATGTTTCTACAGTTTAAGTAATACAGAGACATTTTTCAGTTTTCCGCATTGAAGTTGACACAGGTTTGCCTTATCTTGGAACGCATTTAACTGTCTCACTCATCTCTGACCAGATAAGATAAGTGCTTAAGTTGATTCTGAAGCATCATCTATCTAGTAAGAGGTTGTTTGCAGACAGCCAATAAGGCTGGAATTGCAATCCTCGGGATTTAGTCTCTATGTATCTGCAGTCATGCGGGGCAAATCACTCAGTACTTCAGTTTCTCTAAAATGTAATTATCTTCACAAAACATGCCAGAGTCCTCCAGTGAAAAGGGCTTCTTTGATTTGATTTGTTTGTACTGTCATGCTGCTAAGAAAAGTCAACAGAGATCAACTTTTTATTTTATCCTAAAACTGCAAAGAACAGGTTATAGAGAAAGGGAATGTGACAAGGAAGGACATCACCATTTTATCTGGTTAGGCACTGAAACACTAATAAATTGAATCCCTAAGACAGCATCCTCTAGATCAGAACCAGGAGTTAGCTCTGCAATTCTCCTCTAGTGCAGGGCTCCAGCCACAACACCATTCCTCTTTGTAAAGACAGCTTTCAGTAAAGCAAAATATTTCTGCATTTTTGAGATCTGAAAAAGCAGCAAGAGATGCTTCAGTAGCTTAGAACTGAGTTAACAGAAGAGAGATTCACTATGACATCTCTCCCATATCCCTGCGCCTGTTGCATACAATGTGTTTTGACAACTCTAATTGTAGATATCACCAGTCATGAGGACAAACACATTTTTCAACACTTCAGTCCATTTCACTGTGTAGATCTCAAAAGAATTAGCCTGCCCTGGTAAGCAACAGAATTTTGTCTGTTATCACTCTACTGTCTCACTGGACAGCACAGAGCACTATATCCAGTTTAAATTTGCCAACTGTTGCTTTTCCTATCCAAATGCTTTTCCCATTTGTAGCCTCACAGTAGGCAATTCAAAAAGAAGTGGAAGCAATTCTGGAACTACTGAGACTGCAGGAAGCCAGCTGTTTGCTTATCTAGAATCACAAAATTATTTAGGTTGAAAGAGATCTCTGAAGGTCATCTAAGACAACTTACCCAAAAGCAAGGCTGGCTTCAAAAGTGAATCAGTCTTCTCAAGGCCTTTACTGGCTAAGTTTTAAGATCTCCAGCAACAGAGATTCTGCAGCCTGTCTGGGCATCTGTTTAGTGTTCAAGCAAGAATCAACGAGTGACAGTTCCAAAATCCCCAAACACTTCTAGGGAAGGAGGGAATGCTATCATTGTGGCACTGCAGTGCTAAACAGGCACTAATGGGACCCTAAAGATGTTGTGGGAAGAAGCACGATATCTGACTTCACAAAACAGATCTTGCCAGCTGGTAACGATGTCAGTGGGGCAGCTGCCACTGCAGCACAGCATCCATTTCCACTGCCCTCAGGATGAGACATGTAAAAGCCTTTCCCCCCAGTGACTTTGCTTTGTTTCTGTGTATCTGGTATGTAGGCGAGGAGTTCTGCACCTGCACGAAAGCCGTGGAATCCATGACCTTGGCTTGCCTCGCTGGCAACTTTCCCTCTGCCTCTTGGTGGTGGTAATCATTCTTTTCTTTAGTCTGTGGAAAGGCGTGAAGACTTCAGGAAAGGTAGAGCTAATATTGTCCTTCTACCTCAACTACCTTCTTTGTCTCCTTTAACAAGTCCAATTTTAGAAAGGAAAAGACTAAATCATTGCTTCTGAGGGATCCTCGGGGACCAAACTACTTTAGAGGCTTTCATATATGTGCAGTGAAAATACACAATCCCAATTCAGCCTTTATTTTATTTACAAGTTTTGCTTGTTGGATGTTCTAATTGGAAATTTTATTAACATATTATTTTCAACAGTAGTGGTCTCATTCATAAAATATTTGCAAGACTTTAAATTGTCTGAAATGTGCCTCCTGTTCTTAGCCAAATATATTAATGTTTTGATGGTTTAAGATGCTGTAGTTTTATTACATAAAATGCCATGACAAGAGAAATATCTGATGAAAGAAATTTGAAATTAACTCTTCGACCTCCCTTAGAAACAAACCTCAACAGAACTTTCAGGGTTGAATACATCTTAGAACTTTTTGTACATTTTCATGAAAGCATCACCTAACATCAGGCAATGACTACACTGGGTTAGTGAACGAATATGTAGCTGTACAACTGGCCAGCAGTCCAACACACACTGGTAACATCTAAACACTTCAACTCTTCTGTTTGTAATAACTGTCTCCTGCTGGTTTCTATAACCATACATATGTAAAGACTCATGATGCATAACAGCATTTTCCCCAGAGACATCCTATCAAGAGTTTCTCCATTGAACTGAATGGACAAAACTAAGAAAGTGTCAGCTGTAATTTTCACACATTCATAAATCTGCTGTAACAGCTGATTAACCTTTGGGATCTCTGTTACCTGCAGGTTGTTTGGATAACAGCAACTTTGCCTTATGTCGTGTTATTCGTCTTGTTAATACATGGAATAACCCTGCCTGGTGCATACAATGGAATAAATGCATATCTGCACATAGATTTCAGAAGATTAAAAGAAGCCACAGTAAGTATGCTCTTCTGCTCTCATTCCCTTGTTATTATTAAACATTTCCCCTGTTATTAAAAGTGAAAATATTAGAGCTGATTTCTGCAATTGTACAACCATACTTCTGCTTTCCCATAAGCACTAGGTCACTGTCCCTGATTCATACTCTAACTTTCCAACACTGTCCATAACAGGACTTTCTCAGCCTGAACACAAACTGTTCTGATCATAAAAAAGCCCTGTATGAGTGCGGTTTCAGATGTAGCAGTAACTTAAAGTCCATGTTTTGACTGTGCGTCCTGTAAACTGTAGTATCCTTTATACATCAAAACTGAGTCCTGCAAAAATTTAGTTCTCAAAAGGCTAAGAATTCCTTCAAGAAGAAAATTTTACTTCTTGAATCACTAGGTTAAATACTAACCTGGTAAACAAAAATCCTGGCCTATGAAAACCTTGCTAAACATAATAAGTCCGGTCTAGCTCAGCTGATCGTGGTCCTTCACACCAATGAGATTTTCAAGAGCATGGTGTTCTTATCTTACTATTGAAAATAATGTGCATTTCACTGGATCTTTTAACATTGTGAGATATTCTCATCAAATATATCCAAACCAACTCAATTTGTGGAATACCTTGGAACTAGAAATTACTTCATGCGTTGCAATGCAAGATCTACGAGCATAGTCACTAACTCATGAAATCACCAGCATTTCAGAACTATAAAGAACAGTGCTGACTACAGATAGATCTTAACACTGTGCTATGCTAGAAGTAAGATAAATGATTTATAAACTCTGGTATCTTTGTGGATGGTTCATGAGGCCATTCAAATAGTTACAAAACTGAAAAGTGAGGACGTGGTTCTACTAGAAGAAAATTAATGGCTGTGAAAATTTGCAGCTTTCAGAGATGTCTATGGTCTGTAGATAGGTGCACTGTACATTTCCTATGCATCCTATCTTGATTTTTCCTGAGTAATTTAAAAGGAAGACAAAGATCTGGAGTGTTACAATACAGAACTATTGTATGTATTCTTAGCAAAACAATCCTTCCTTAGTTTTGTAGCACTGAATTTGGAAACTGGCATTTCTTCACATCCAGAAGTTATCACCAGAACCCAGACCCCATCTCACTCCATTTTGGAATGGTCAAACTGAACTTCAGATATGGGACTTTCATCCATCTTTGTCACCAAGGCAGTAGCCATCTCAGTAGTTCACGTTTGTGCTTACCCATAAATACAAAAATGCAAGGATGAACAAAGGAGACGCTTAAATTTTTCTTATGTATTTTAAGTGCTGTTTGGAAAAAAAGTTCAACAAGATGTCCGTGGAGCTGTGCCAGCTTGCATCAGCTCAGAATCTACGCCTCTATAATCATAGCTGCCTTCTGCTTTTGGAAGGATATTCTGTGCACTGCTCTTTCTTGGCTTACTATTTCTGCAGCTGCTATTTGGATGACCTTAAAGTTATTTGTTTCTAAGACTGAATTTTTCAGACAACAAAAAAAAAATTACTGTGGACTCATAAAAGACTGAAGATGGGTTATAAGGAGAAATTTCACAGACTATTGTCACATCAGCCTTTCTCCTGCTCTGAAGTTGGGCTACCTGCTGCTGCAATGAGCTTGTGTGTTTAATTTTGTCCTCAGGCTCTGAGGAATAAATTCCTATTTCAGTGTTACGTTACTGTGTCCCTGAATATTTCTGATTATTTTTTTTTTCCAAATGAAGATTCTTAACAAAGAAACACTGTAAGTCACAAATAGTAATGACCTACAGTGGGCTCTGCCAATGCCCTTCTAAAAAACCTTAAAACATCCTGATCATTATCAAGGTCTACTTTATTTTATAGGCCCACAATACTGCATAGCACTGAGCAAACCCTGCGACACCTGTTTTCATGGGTATTGAATCCACAAAAGGTGTCTATAAAAGTGAAAGAAAAATATTCACCTGAGGACCTCTTGACTACAGCAATGCCTAGCAATGTTCCTTGCTGAAAATCCAGAAGCTAAAAAGCTATAATATTCCTCTCCACTGCATAAATGGATACATTGAACATCCATGTAAAACAGCAGCTATGCTTCTTTTCTGCTAAAGAAAGAATAGAGAATTAAATGAGAAGTGAGGAAGGCACTTGCTCTTTCAAACACCTTAACTAGTTTTCTGAAGAATCTGGGGTGCAGACAGTTTCCTCTCCACACAGCACAGAAATTCTTTACATTCACATACACAAAAAAATGTGCACAAAAGTTATAATGACATAAAGAACCATGAAGGAAGCTGGAAAGATTGATGACTGCCTCCTGTAAAATATATCTATTTTTATCATTTTTAATGCATATAAAAACAACATCCTACCATAAAATGTATTAGACTATGCAATCAGTCAGTAGATATTCAGCTGAAGTGAACAGGGAACACGAGCATGAAGTGCAGTAGAACCTGCCCCGCTGTCTGTTTCACATCCTGATTTGTTATGACAAAGGGAATGTTTTGCATGTAATCTTATTTTTAAAGGAATTTATGGATTCTGTTCTTTTTTCCCTTCATCTTGATCTTCTCAATTTGTTTCCTAATCAGGTACTATGAGCTAAGACTCTTACTAAACACATACTTTAGTATATGCATAACTCCTTTGCTAGGCAGCGGGTGCCAACCTCTTATTTTGATCAATAGGACCTAAGCAGATGCTTGAAAGGTAAGAAGAGGGAAGGATAATGAGTACAACTCTACTGGCAGGACACAGAAGACCTGGACAGTGCTAACAGTCCCATGAAGAAAGCTCTCTTATGGGAAAGAAAATGTCCTGTGACTCTTGACCCATTAACTATTTTTAGTTTTCTGGTTTTACATTCCAGACTAACTTGGAACAAGAACTATTAGAAGTCTGCTTCTGTCACCCAGAGAAAAATCATGTAATGATTTTAGTACTGAGTAGAGGCTCAGAAGTGCAGATCAAAGGAGTGCACCCCTCTGTGGTGGCTGTGTGCACGCACTGAGAGCTTGCCCACTGCTTTGGCCTTATCTTTTAAAGTCATTCCAGCCCGTGACTGTGCTCCATGTGATGCCTGGTGGGGGCTGAGAAGCACTTAGACTCCCATAAGCACGAACGCTGATCAATTCTCAAAATCCAGTTGTCTTGTACACCCTTGCATTTCCCTGGTGTATGTTTTGCACTGAACTGACACTGACGATGTTGGTGTCATTATGCAGGTGTGGATTGATGCAGCTACTCAGATATTTTACTCCTTAGGAGCCGGGTTTGGCGTTTTAATCGCATTTGCCAGCTACAATAAGTTTGACAACAACTGTTACAGGTAAGAAAGCCTGTTCGTTCGTTACTGCTTCGTTACTGCAACTGAGCTGGAATAATACTAAGCTATCTTTTTTATCTTCAGTCATTTATTAATGATGGTCAGTCTTGTGTGGGCACAGCAACCAACCCAAATCTTGAAACACTGTCTTCCTTACTGAAATTTTAGTAACAGGAACCTGCCAAGATATCTGCTGTACAGCAAAACAGAATGGGATTAGGCCCAGACTTTACAGACAGCTGTGTAAACTGTGCTTATGTTTGCCTTTCAAAAGTACCATTAAAAGCAACAGTGAACACAGGATGAAATCTTATTGGTCCAGGAACTAAAAGCAGAAGGATTCCGGTTTCCAGAAGGGTTTCGGTGCTTTGGGATTATATTTCTGATATTGCATGTTGAGCTCCAATTTAGGAATGGACTTTAACTCAAATGAGTTTGTAAGTGTTTTGCTGAATCACTGCCATGGAAATTCAACCAGAACTGCTCTGCTCCTTCTGAGAACTTCCAACATTTCCAAGTTTTTTTAACATTCCATTTTGGAATTAAAACAAGCATCACTTTAAAATTCCCCATGAAATATAAGTTCAGAAAGTACATGTATCATAAATACGTTGCGAGCTGATGGGTGGCAAAAAAGCTAAAGAAAATATATAAATATGAACTGCCATAAACAGATTTAAGACCAAAACCATGGAATAGTTCCCATAAATTCAGAGAGCTTTGTGCTGAACTCAGAGCAGCTTTAGGTGGGTAGCTGATTCTTTGCAGTAGGTAATATTACCAGGTTTGAGAACCCTTCATTTAGAATGCTGGCCATAGCAGCCTTCCAAAATAACATTCATAGTCTTCCACAAATAACTTTGCATTAATCTCATAGCAGCTCCCTATATAATTATATAACTTCAGATCACTCTCTTGCTGTGTTATGGCTACCAGTTAGGATCATGACATTACTTTTTCATATCTTAATATATAATTAATATGGCTTTGTTGATTTTTCTGAACAGAACTAATTTTTAAATCAAAATAGTAAACAAAGATGTCATTTCCTAGCATACTATGCTGGTATGAGATTTTGATCATCAGGAGAATTGCACAGTTAGCATTTTCACAAGAATCTTGCTTTCACTGTAAGACAATCCTCATCTAGTTCTTAAAGTGGTTTTTTTCACTGGTCTGTTTTTCTCTCCATTGTTAGGGATGCTTTGTTGACCAGTACCATTAACTGTGTCACAAGCTTCATCTCAGGATTCGCTATTTTCTCCATATTGGGCTACATGGCTCATGAGCACAAAGTTAAAATCGAGGATGTAGCCACTGAAGGTAGGAAGTTTATTTTATACTAGCTTTACCCCTTTTTGTCCACCATTTCTTTGCAAATGTGTTTATGTTTGTTTCAAACAAGTGTGTGAAAATCTCATGGAAGTGACTTCAGTTAAATTACTTGGAACTAGAACTGTGTGTAAATGCTTTGCTGAAATGTAAACTCTAAGTTATTGATTTATCTCACCTCTACGGAATTGAGGTTCCTCGACATCCTACACCTCACAAGTTCTGCCTCTGCATTTACTCCTGAGCACTATCTTGCACAAGTGCCATAGGTTACTGCATTGGATGGTTCTGGTAAGCTTAGCTATCGACTCTTTTCACTGGTAACAGGTCACACATCATTTCAGTTCCTGTATTTCTCATCACATTCAGGAGATCTCCTGCCAAACAGTGGAGCCCACATCCACAGGGTTCCTTATATACTGCATAGTTGAAAAAAGTAGCTGGTGAGACTGTGAATCCCATAAATGATTATTAGAAGTGAAAAATAATGGGATAGATTTTTTTTAATACAAAACTGACAGGAGTACACTATTACAGTATTTTGGATATGGTTTTGTATAATGCATATTTTAACAGCTACTCAGAGTGTGATGCTGTAAAAGTCAACTTAGTCATAGTTTATTTTTTTATAATGAAGAGTTTAGTGAAGCTAATAAATATCATTTAGTAATACTTTTGTTTGGTTTTTTTTTTCCTTTTCTGCTTCAGGAGCTGGTTTAGTTTTCATCCTGTATCCAGAGGCAATTTCAACTCTTTCAGGATCAACATTTTGGGCTGTTGTGTTCTTCATCATGCTCCTTACTCTTGGTATCGACAGTTCAGTGAGTATTTTTTTCCTTCTAGCCTTGACATTTTGCCTTTACTGTTATATTTTGTAACTGGAGAGTTATCAAGCTTAAACAGAGGCTTTGTTATATTTCAAATAAACGTTCTGTACATTCCCTGAATCTGTTTTCACTGTCACAGCCAACACACCAATAGTGTTATGCCTGGCAGTGTATTTAGAGACTCACAATATTTAAGAGGTTTAGAAAAAGATGAAATCTTTTACAAGTCAGCAAATAATTACTCAGTGCTGCTTGTTTATGACCTTACAGAAGGGCTGTTCATCAACAATTATTACTATTTAAAGTTATGACCCAACATCACTGCCATGAACTATTACTACTACGAACCTGCAACAGCATTTTGGAACTGTACTTGCAAAACAGAAGCCACAATAAGACACCTGAGTAGGGATGAATCTAGAAGAGATTTTCACGTATGCTGAAATTCATTTCTCTGCTCAAGGCAGACAACATCTAAAGGAAGTCTGGTTTTTCTTTTTCTACAAGCAATAATACAGAATTTACTGTAAATTTAGTTGCAATTAAAAAAAACACACCTAAATATTTCCATAGCAGTTTCATTTTACTACTGCCTTACAGTAAAATGTCTAGTATAACAAGTGAATTTGGTCTTTCCATAATGTGGTGACTTTTACAGTAGCATGATATTCAGGATCACAGAAACTTCAGCCCAGAAAATATCCCAAGTCCACCAACAACATTTGCACTGCTTTGTTCTTGCCAAAGGGACATCAAGCAAGAGATTCTGTTATATTTAACATAAAAAGCTGATTAATTTCTGGGAAAAACAAAGAGAGTCTTTAAGGAATAGTGAATCATTAACAAGCATTCATTGTTTTTAGTAGCATAAAGGTTTCTTACTATTATAAAGGATAAAAATTTCTTTTGTAGTTCTGAACGTACAGAGCTGATCTAGGGTTCTCTTGCTGGAAATTGGCAAAACCAGTGTTTCCATTGTTTACAACTTCAGAAAACTTCATTGATTTTCAAAGACAACAAAGGGAAAGAATGAAATAACACGGAAGAGAGCAAAACTAAGAAACATGAGGTTGCAGCAGGAAGCTTTGATAATCATTGGCAGGTAGCTGGATGAGATCACATGGAAGGAAATCTGGGCTGTAAAGGTCAGATTCAGGTCTAAGTGTTTGAGTGTTTGGATTCCAACTCAGGTTCAATGAAGTTCGCCTTTATACACAAAGATCTCAATCCTTATTCAAAAGTTTGAGGGAAGATTGTATTGGGGTTTGTAGCTTGGCCATTTTTCAACTGTAGGCAAACATGAAGTATGGAAAGGAAGGTTTAGCACAGTGGAAGGACATGAATGACCAGTAGGAACAGAGCAGAATTAAGAAGAACATACGTGTTCAGAAGTGTTCAGATCCAAAAGTTATCTTGGCAACAGAGGTAAATTTAGGCAATGTAAAGAAACATTTGAGTGACAGAGACTTTTAGATTGCTGAGTACACTTTTCCTACAAGCAGAGGAATCTCTTTCATATGGGCCTAAGGAAACTCAGACCATGCAATAGTCTTTGTGGAGATGCTCTCAATTCTCGCCCCACTCTTGAGCGATCAAGTCCTTGCAGGGAAAATTAAATTTTGAAAGCTAAAAAACAAGTAACCCTAAACCTAAAGAGGAAGAATTATATATGAATACTTTTATTCATGCATATAAACCTGCTCTGGCACAAAAATACAGACATCTGTACAAAAAAATGGAACTGTCAAAATATTTAAGCAGAGAGAAATCTGATCATGCAATTTTGAGCAAGGAACAATGAAAAGGACAGAAAATGGAACAAATATTTGCAAACATTTTTTTTGAGTAGGTATGTAGCTTGGCAAAGGGTATAAACAAGGAGGATAAATCATGGTACATTATGAAGTGGCCCTTAGCCAAAATAATCCAAGCTGTCTCTCTGCATTTGCAACTTCTCCAAGACCATTTTAGTGCCAACACGGTAGCAACATCTTAACCGCAAGGGCACGAATTATTCAAATTCTAGAGAGATAAATCTCTGCTGCTGATTTCAACCAGAAATGTTAAGTTTCATCAAATATGAAAAAGGCAAAGTCAGCACCTGCCAACCAACTATTGTATTGCACCAAGCACTCCAGGTCTTGACATGATCTTTCAGCATCATAAAAAGCACAGAATCCAGGTTCCCAAAAATATTAAATAAATTTATTTATTCTGACAGGAGACTAGAATTTGTTTTCACAAATTCTTGATGGTAGGGAGGCAGAATGCTCTCGTTGGAAAAAAATTAAAATTCATGATTTACAATGAAAACTTGTAAAGTACCTTTCCTATATTTCAAAGCAATGACTAATGTTCAACATTAACTTCTAGAAAACAAAGTAAAATTCTTTCATGTTGTCAACAAAAAAAATTACATCAAGCTTCCTACGTAGGGCTTCTTCCAGGTTTGCAAAGATTTTTGTCAAACAGGGTTTGGTTAATAAGTAGCTGAACTGAGCTTTTATTCAGTACATTTCCCCCGGATGCTTTGCTTGCTGTGTCTGTCTTCATATTAAAAATTGCTTAACAGTTTTGGTTACTTAAGCACCAGCGTTTTCCCCAAAGTATATTAAAATGTGTATTATTTTTCCCAAAGTACTGTCTACTTACTATCCTGGTGAGTCAGTAAAGGGTCCACAGAGTATATGTCTTATCAAGCCAACAAGATGGCACCTGATGTCCAGTTCCCTAACTCAGTTCTCTACCATGAGAAAATAAATCATAATTCAAAACACCAGTGATTTATAGCTGAATTGTCAGAAATCATACAGGGGTTGGGCATTAATTATACAACCTGCTTTACATTCTTTGATCTGTATTTACAGCAGTTAGTAGTGTTTAACCAGAGCTCTTGCCTTCCCTTCCTCAGATGGGTGGAATGGAGGCTGTCATCACTGGCTTGGCAGATGATTTCCAAATTCTTAAACAGCATAGAAAGCTCTTCACGTTTGGTGTTTCTTTTGGCACTTTCCTCCTTGCCCTCTTTTGCATCACCAATGTAAGTATAACAGAAGTTCCATCAACAAGCTACCTTAAAAATGCCATCCTCATCAGGTAGAAATATGAATAGGCTCGGGTGTTTAATTCTTAATGGTTCTTCATGTTCAGAACACTAATTTTAGTCTTATCTACATGAAGCTTCTCTGCTTTTTTGGACAAGATCATTATCTATCAACCTACCCTACAAATCTCTGTTCCAAAGAACTGCCTGTGCTACTGTTGGTTTTGTTTGGGTATTTTTAAATTACAATAATTGGAACTGTGTTGAGTGCTTATTACTGTGTGAGCAACTAAGAAATTCAAGTGATCAGACCCTTAGTCATCTTACTTTCTCTTCTTGAACCAAATAAGAAGCATTCACTTCTTGTGAAAGGAGTTTAAAATAATGATCTCTTCTGCCCCGTGTGTTTCTTAATGTTCTTTCATACACCTAGATCTTACCTCTTACCCTTAAAAGCATTAAAAGCACACATACATCTTATCTTGAACTTTTTAAATCTGTATTTATCACTACCATCATCCTGAATGATTTGCCTTACCAGGCTATAGACAACTAGTTAAAGGATGAGAATCAAGGTGTTCTAGGTTGGACAAAAAAAAAAAGCAAAAAGTCCTGTAAGCAAAGCTGCCAAAAGTGTCAGAAAACAACTGAAACCTGAGGTAAATATCATGAAAGTTGATGTGCTGAACGTCTCTCCTTCCCTAAAAATGGTTTCCAGAACTGCTGTTAAGATTACAGAAATGTCATGAGTTTATAAGTAACAGAGCTCTTTTAACACTAAAAGAATACCCTGGTATTTTCACTCTAGTTTGCTCAAACATTTGAGACACTAAAAATAGCTTTATCATTTAAAATACCTATCCTTTTAATACCATGCTATCTCCATTGATAACTCAAGAACTGAGCGTACTCCTTCCTTATGCAAAGTTTCAGCTGGAATTAAATTTCCTGAAGTAAAAGATCAGAGGAAACTTGGTGCTTAAGAACCTGAACAGGTGCCAATAGGTGCAATTCCACTGCCTTCAAGTGAGCTAAAGCAGTTCAAGATAAAAAACTAACTCTAGCATTTCAGTACTGGCACCTGTTCAGACTAAAGTTCACCCCAACAGCTGGATTGCGCAAAAACTGCCCTGACTTGTCTAAGTGTATTGGTTCACAAAACTGAAGGAGAACATTTCTGATGTGTACAAAACACAAAGAAAAACTCTTGCGATACCATCACGTTAACTTGGTTTTGCCCTCTGAAACTTTAAGGCTGTGTTTTCAAAACATGTTACTTACAAAACCATATTTTCATTCACTTCTACTAAGTTTGATAGCAAAGATGTTCATTTAGAGTAGGTGTAGAGCAAAAACAAGAGGTCAAACTCGAATGTCATTCAATAAGCAACATTTTCTTTCTGACACAACAACCAAAGTTCATGTAATTTCCGGACAAGTCCCCACAGAATTAGAAACCTAGACAAGGCCTAAGTACTGTTCTCTCCAGTTTTGTAAATATGCACAGCTGTTTCAGAAAAGCATCTGTTTATAAGAAAAAAGAAAACTGGTTAATTGCAGAGATTAAAATCACCTAGAAATTGAATAGCAGAAGTGGCATTTATACCATTGGTAAAAACATGGAAAATAATTCCTTTGTTCCTCCTCTTCTGAACAGACATAGTCAGATTAAGTTTGGTTGTAAAAAAAGATTTTAAAAAAATCTAGTAGAACTGCAAAGATTTCAGTTATTTACACATGAAGAGGAATGTCCTGAAATGCTTCATTTGGGTTTGTTTTGAAACAAGTAAATATAACATTATCTTCCATTCCTCGTTAATCCAAACTAAATAAAATGAGCAGTAATTTACTCAAATTCATACTACATTTTAAAACGAGGAAAAAAGTAGTCAAATTGCAGCTTAAAAAAAATCAGTGAAACAAGAGTTTAGTAAATGCAATTATAGTTCTCAGTCACGGACCACTGATGAACAGAAATTTGCTGTTGTGAAGGAGGATGATCTCCACTAAGCCAAGGCTTGCTAATACCACAGCAAAGAAACCAAACAGGGAAAAGGTGCTTCCACCTGGGCTGGTAACAGAGACCTAACGTGTAACTGCTCCCTTCGCAGGAACATTGGAAAAGAGAGACACAGGCACTCCAGGAAACTGAGACACCAGTCTGAGACTGCAGATTCATTGGTCTGCAGAATAATTTGCCTTAGGAACAAACTCAGTGATGATGGCTTGTGGAAACTCTTGTAACACTCCATTCTTACCAGCAAATTGGGAAGATCTTCATTAATTGCTGTAGACAGGCCCTGTCCCACAAGCTGAGCATCCCCTGAAGAGCCAGCGCCTTCAGCTTCCCCTGAAAACACCAAGTGCCAAGGGTACTCGTTAACCACACTAAGCTGAGGCTTCTGTTTCTTAGTTCAGTGAGGACATAGGTGAAAGGAAGCTTCTTTAAAAGAGTTGCAAATCTAAGTCCACTACTTTGTATGCAAATATGAACCTGAGTCTGCAGCAGTAGCTCTATATTAAAATACTTTGGGGGTTAAGGTAATGTTTCAAGCAAAGCAAACTACTGAGATTATTCAATTTGTAACTTCATTTTGTTGCATCTTGTAACTCCCCAATGCTAGGGTGGAATTTATGTGCTCACACTTCTGGACACATTTGCAGCTGGGACTTCGATATTGTTTGCTGTTCTGATGGAAGCGATTGGAGTTTCCTGGTTTTATGGTAAGCGCTTCATTTTGCACCTGCAAAATCTTTTCTAAAATTCTAAGTGCTCATGACAGACTTACACATTGTTTTCAGGGAAAACAGCATAGCCTTGTGGACGTGAAACCATGACAAGCCAGTTTTCATACAGGGATTTTCATCTGGTTTATAATAGCGACAGGAATGCAGACGTTCAGTGGGCCAAGCTTTGAAACCCTGCACAAAGCCAAAGAAAACTGCGTTGTGAGGGAGACTGCAGTGGGATGGAAATGTTGCTGCTTTTGCAAGTATTTAGCAGCAGTTAACATAGCTGGGGACTTGCAGTAGCAGGTTTATACCTGGTAGTTTCACATCAAGTAGATTAGCCTGAATACCGACTCATTGTTCCTCCTTTCCATGATTTCCCTAGCACCAATCTCAAGATCCTCCCATGCAATACAAATAAAGGTAGTCTTTAGAGAGGTATTTAGAGTCTTTAGAGAGTTATAATAATTCCTACGTTAGTTTCTTTTGTTTGAGACAATATTCTACTTAATTGTTAAACACTAGTGGTTTAAAATTTGCCTTATTTCATAGCATGGTATGTAATACCCAACATCCTAGATACCAGAAATAATACTATTCTAGTACTTCACACCACAAAAGGGTGCAGTAACTTGCTTTATCCCCAGTATATCAGGCTTTAGAAGTTTTTAGTTGATCTCTAGCAGTAGGCTGGAATCCCTGTGTGCCAAGCAGAGTGCAGTGATGTGCCACAGTACCCTGAAAAAAATATAACTCACAAATTAAGTCAGGTCTCAGAAGATGTATCCAGCTTATTAAATGACTTTCCAAGTCTTACTTTGTCTTTAATACTAAAGTAACATAAATAAGGAAGTTCTTTATCTTGTCACAGACAGGGTTAGTAAAATTATAAGGACCTCAAAAAAGAAAAAGAATATCTCATTTTCTCCAAATAAAGCAATGTTTTTCTGCATCTTAGTTCTTATACAAGTCATCTCACTGCAACAGTCCAAATTATGTTATATCTGAAATTGCTTGCTGCTAGATTAATCAATTTTCTTGAGATCTTGTTTTATTTACTGATCTCCTCTCAATTCTCATGTCATACTTTCTGATTGGTCATAACTCTTTTCATTATTATCAGGTTTTAATGTCATAGCAGCCTGCAAATCTTCTTCCCTTTGAAGTCCAATAAGGTTATTCTTCCCCTGAAAGGCATCTTCATTTCTACTCAGAGATAACGTTTATAGATAAAGTATGATTCAGAATGTTCTTAGACATTATGATTCTTACTGCCATCTACCTCCCTCACTTATTTATCCATCCCTGCTCTGCCACCGTGCTCTTCCAGTCAAACAAACCCTCTCCAGCAGTTGAAAACTGTTGATGAATGAATGAGGTGAAAATATGAGTTTTGCATAAAGCTGTTCAATCTACTAAAGAAATAGTTTTTAGCTTTAATATGCTAATTCTGTCACCCAACATCAGCATGGAGTTATCAGGTCAAATGCTGTTCTCTCTCAGAATAGTGGAGGCAACTGTCTAATCCCTGTAAAAGAGCTGAATACATAGAGTGATCATAGCTTAGCTTGGAAGCAGAGACAGTTAGTAAGGGCAAGTTATTATCTGCTGCTATTAAAATAGAATTTACTGCACTTAATAGCTAGGCTTTGTATGTGGTTCTATTGTGGTTTGAGTAAAAAGCAAGTTTAGTCAAATTTTGTTTATATGTTGCAACTTCCATCCTTTATCATTCTTTCTCTTCTTTCTCCTGTTTCCCCATACCCAGAAAAATATCTGTTCATTTTTCTTAAGTAGCTGACAAATGGTTTTACTGACACATCATGACCTGTTGCTTTGTAAAGAATTTATTGGAGCCCCAGGTGTTATTTAGACTGATTAAATCTGGCATGGTCTTGTGTACCTCTCTTTTCTGATAGACCCCAGTTGCCTTAATGACCCAGCTGAATATTAAACCAGCCTAAAGGCAAGCACTGACATTTTGGCACAGACCAAAAAGGTGGAAATTTAGTTCAGATTATGCCTGTGCCCATGTACTGTGAAATTTCTTTTTGCAAAAGACACCTGTATGTAAGATAAGGGAGAGCTGGTTTGTTTTACCATACAGATGTATCTTAGTTATGACTGCTGTCTTGTTACCATTGTGCAACCCTGATATCATCCCTCTGATGAATATTCTAAGAAAAGCCGGACACCTCTCCCACTGACACAAAACTGCTCTTTGGTTTCACTTGCAAGAAAATCTCTACTCAGTCAGATGTTAACGGGAGCATCTCTTTGAATGACTGGAATAAGCTCAGTGTGAGCTAACCATGATCTTCCTCCTCACCTGTAATCTTGTTACTTTCATTTGCTTAAATAATTTCCAGAAAAGATCACTTAGATTGAATTTTCAGACCTGGAGAAGGCTTAGGGAGGACCAGAGAGTGGCCTTCCAACACCTGAAAGGAAGCTTTCAAAAAAGAGAGTCAGGCTTTTCACTCAGGTGCACTATGGGAGGGCAGAAGACAATGCTCAAATTGAAAGGAGGAAAATATTTTTTTCTATATAAGGATAATTAAACATTGAACAGTTTGCCCAGAGAATGCTTGCTGTCTGTTCTTGGAGGTTTGTTTGTGGTACACCAGTTCCTGCCTGTAACAAAACGAGTCACCCATAGTTTCAGTTTATTCTACAGAATCACAAAAAAAAACCCCCTTGGATAAACACTTTCAAGAACTGGAAAAAAAAAAACCAGGCCCTGCAGGTACCATCATCTGTAGCTATAGCCAAGTTCTACTTTACAGGTCACTTCTTAGAACAGTCATTTGAATACCTGTAGTACTGAAAAAGCATAGTGTTAAAAAAGCAGTCTGAAAGCGTGGATTACTTATTCCCCATTTTCAGTGGAAATTGAACCCAAAGCACTATTTGAACTCCGGGTGTATTGTCTGGAAACCTATATATACAATTTTTGGAGATACCTAGTCCTTGTCTTTGACCTTCTGCACAATGATAAATTTCAGTAAGTATTCGCAGTAGTTGTAATTCAGTCACTTTAAAGTTCACAGAAGGCACTGCAAATAGAATTAGATTAAATTTAAAGAGCATTTTTGGATTCTTTTGGCTAGTTTGCTTCACCTGTGTATTATATTGAGGGGTTGGAAATCAAAGAGGAATTTACACTCAAAAGTCCAGACCTTGTGTCTATGTTACACCCTGGTTGTAAAGGGCTAAGTGAAGCTGTCCTAATTATTTATATTAAATACATTAAATAAATCCTACTGAACTGATCCACATAAAACCCCCAATTATTATGGTAAACTATGCATCCTCTCTAACAAACAAATATTAATGACAAAAAGCTGCATTTTTACCGTTTGCCTAATAGGGTTCAGGTTTAAAAGTAAACCTTTTGTACACATCCAGTGTAACAGATTACAAACTAGTAGTCTGACATCACAGATTGCACTAGGGGGCTGCTTTCCTGTGAGCCGATGTCTCATGTTTTTAGTCACACGAATGGATTCTGTATTTTATAAGGTATCTGTAACAGCTACATTACTAGATGTGTAGATGCATACAGAGGTAACAATTTTAGAACATTCTAGTTAGTATTATAATTTTCAAAACCACACAGGGTACTCTGAAAAAGGCCACCTGTTTCTAGCTGGTGCAGTTTTGTACGTATTTACACTGAGCAGAAGCAGCATCTACCCAGTTCTATGGGAAGATGATAAAAGATGAAATTACATTTGTCATAGATGTAATGAATATTCTGTGGTATTTAGTGAAACACTGAAAGATAAGAAAATCATATCATTAAGTGGAACAAATAAGCCTCCTTTGATAAATTAAGGATCATATTAATCTACCTCATTATCAGTGAGTAGTTTTGCGTGGGTCTGGGTTTTCATTGAGTGTGCTTGTATTGGTATTGAGTAACTACATTACAATGGTCCACAACTCTTAAAAAACAGTGTATCCCACTCACAACTTCAATTTTAGATATTTGCTAAATGTCACTGTTCAATAGTAATGCTGTTTGCAACAAACCTTAAGTGCCTACAGACATTTAAGTCTTCAATACAGTGATGTTAAAGACACATCTAGTTCTTGAAAACAGATCAATGTTGTTGATCTCCAGGTAGACCAAAGTGTTCTACAGGTCTCTAGCTTGGTTCCAGGTAGACAAAGCTAGAATTAATGCAGCTCTGTCTGTTGTGTTCATCACTAATATCAGAATGCTTGAAGAAACCTTATATCCCAGGTGGACCAAAGTGCTGAAATAGATCTGGAAATTATAGAGGCACTGCTTATGGCCTCATCTAGCCTCTTGCTTTTTAATTACTTCAGTAATTAACAAATTTCAGTAATTGATAATTTA
Source organism: Dromococcyx pavoninus (assembly GCA_033558185.1). Taxonomy (NCBI): domain Eukaryota; kingdom Metazoa; phylum Chordata; class Aves; order Cuculiformes; family Neomorphidae; genus Dromococcyx; species Dromococcyx pavoninus. Next base: position 1,572,157 of record JAUMJL010000066.1, read on the forward strand.
AACCTTTTCTGAAAAAGCAGATTTTTTGGGAATGCCAGCATGTCATCAGTTTAGCTTTATGCCAGTCTGATGTTCACATCCCTTCTAGGTGTGGATAGATTCAGTGAAGATATCCAGCAAATGATGGGCTTCAAGCCAGGCCTCTACTGGAGATTGTGCTGGAAGTTTGTTAGCCCTGCTTTTTTATTGGTAAGTTTTGAAAATTATTTCATCATGGCAAGAATAATAGTATGTTTGGGTGGGGGGGGGGAAATCTCCTCAATGGCACTGGTTGTATTTTATATAATACATTTCAGTTGTGAAAGAAAAGATAATTGTGGCTGTGGTCATCTTCTGTTTCTTCACTTTAGTAGGATTTAAAGAAAGCAGATTTTTCTAAGGGAACACTGAAATATCCTCCCTTTCCCCCCAGCATCTGAGTGTAGTAAACACAAATCATTCTGTTGGGAAAGTAAACTAGCCAGGGATAAGAGACTGTGTTAGCAGGAATTTATTTTTCATTGGAGGATACATCAGTATCCCCAAATTGTGGAATGACACCTTAGAAAAACCGTTATGCAACTACACCCAGTATTTAGTGAAACATGAAGTGGTGTATTAAATACACCTTGTAAGCTGCTTCTATGACGGTTTTCAGGTCAGCTTTGGGTTTTTTTTATTTAGAAGCTTCTGGCCCCAATTCATCAGTAAGCAGCTGCCAAGCATGTATTAATCATCTGCTCAAACATTGCTCTATAAAGAAGTTTGTATAGAACTATAACCTGCAGCACTTCAAACAGGTTGAGTCAAGCAGGATGGAAAAATGCTGCACCAAGCATCCCTAGGTTTGGCACACTAGGAGACTGTTGAAAATTTAAATTTTACAAAGAGAGAGTTCTAGCCAGGTAGCCAGAGAAAGCTGGAGAGGGTGGCAGTATAACCTCCAGGCAGCTTAAGAGTTCTTGGTGAATGGCTCAGATACCTTCTTACCAAACCCTAAACATAGGGGTCAGAATGAATCCATAGGTAATGCGTCTTTCAGCCATCAAAATGCACAGTTATTTTTTTTTTCTAGTCAGAAGTGCTAAACTTGGAACATATCAGCTTAATTACTGGGTACCAACATGGTTCAAAACCCATGGGAACAATATCAGACTGGGTAGGGGACATCAAGCAGACTTGTTACAGCTGTATGTTTTCTAAAAGGCAACGTGGACAATCTTGATTTATAGGGGAACAGTTAATAGAATTTACCTTCTTACAACCTATCTTTTAGGTTCATTCTTCAATACATTAAGAAAGTAAAGCAAATTACATTAAATTGACCATAATGGTTTAGCTTATTAAGAAGTAAAAACTATAAAGTTGGTCAGTAGCATGAAAAGGGGAGCCCACCATTAGCCTACATAATTTAAAACTAAAAATTCTAGAGATGTGGTGACTTGATTTAAGAAATAGCATTTTTATACCACCTGTTTGAAGCACACAGACTGCCTCACAAGAAAAGACAGAGATCATAACCATAATAAATACAAATTAAAACAAACCAGATATGGTTTCTTTGATATATATATAGTTTAGGATAATTTGGAAAAAGCTGTAAAAATTATGACACTTCAGTATAATTCTTCCTCTAAAAATCTCATTAAAAATCTCATGCGTAAAGCTGGGTTGAGCAGCCAGCCACCCTAAGTTTTCCACTAAGTTTCTTCATCTCAAAACTATGTTTCATTCTGTTCTTTCTTCCCTAGTTTGTCGTGATAGTCAGCATAATAAACTTCAAACCTCTGACCTATGATGACTACACCTTCCCTCTCTGGGCAAATCGCATTGGCTGGGGAATAGCATTATCTTCCATGATACTTGTGCCTGCTTATATTATCTATAAATTTATGAGTGTGCGTGGGACCTTTAAAGAAGTAAGTGGAATGCTAATAAAATGTCATGAAATGTTACTATGAAATGAAATAGCTAGATCTAAGTTGGCAGTTTGTTTCTTTTCCTCCTGAAACTTATTACTTATCAGTGACCTTTTGGATCCAACTGTCTGATGGATTGGAGTTTTGTGGTAGGATTATTGGATGCTGTTTGAATTTCTAGGTGGAAATTGGCTTTCCAGAAAGCACCATAATAATTCTGAGAAATTATTTTTATGAATGTAATTAATCTGAATTATGAGATTATTTTTTCCTTATTGAAAAATATTACAAATTATGGTATCTTCATATTCAGCTTTGAGGTATGGTCTTCAGGCAGGTCTACCTAAACAGAGTTCAGTCCAAGGTATGCCTTATTCACTCTATAGAGTGCTGTAAACTGTTATATATGCAAAGTTAATTCAGACTTTTCCTATATTAGCATTTTAAGAGTTGCTAAATATATACACACACACTGAGGGGTTGGGCTGTGCCTGCACAGTAGCCCTGTGTTCACAATGACCTTTCTTTGTTTAAGGAGCATCCAGCAAGGACAGAAGAAATGCCCTATTGGGTCACAGGAATAGGTCCATTTAGCCCAGTATTCTGTCTTTAACAGCAGCCACTTTGTATTTGATTTTTTTTTTCCGTCAAATAGGTATCCTTATCCTCTATTTACTGGATTTATTTTAGTATTCTGTCAAAGCTAGAATTAATGCATATCTTTCTATTTTGTTCATCACTAATATCAGAATGCTTGCAGGAGCTTAATATTCCACGAAGACCAAGGTGCTGAAGTAGATCTCAAAATTATAGAGGCACTGCCTGTGGTCTCATATAATCTGATGCTTTTTAATTACTTCAGTTAAAAAAATCAGAGTACGAGAGAGCAGCATCTTACACTACAGAAACCCACTCTATGCATATATGCCTGGTCTGTGTGCTGAATAAAGCAGAAACTGAGGGAGAAACAATTTGTGACCATCTTATTCTAATGATTTGCCTAACAGCAAGAAATTTAACATTGCAACCTTAATAGTGTTCTTTTAACTTTATTCGTATGTCTCTGTCTAATACTTCTATATTAATTCTATTTAAGAGAACCTGTTTCTATGGGAAAAAAACACATCTGTATTTCCTTTCAGTTCACTCCCCTCTACTTTTTTTATCAGTTCAAAATATGATAGGATTAAATTTCACTGAAAATATTAATTTTAACATCACTGTCACAGCAAACTCTCTATAGTCTTAAAACCTCTAATGATGCTCAGAACTAGGACTCCTCACCGCTCTACAGCATCAATTTTTGTATTGTCATGTCATAATTTTATAACCTAATCTAGACTCTCTGACTTATACCTAGTTCAACTGCTCCTTTCCTACAGGTAAAGGTGCACAATGGGGTGGCAAAATATTGATGCTGAACCACTGCCACAGAGAATTAAGCAGAAAATAGGGTCTCACCCTTTACCAACACAGGACACATCCCCCTTGCGTTGGTCTGACAGCCAAAGGGATAAATGCCTTGTGTCTGAAACATTGCAATCACCTCACTTAATGTTCACCTGAGAAGGGCACCTCAAAGTGGGAACTCCTCTTCAGCTGCTGTTTTCATCAGCTTCGAGATCTCAATGTTGTGCACAAATTTCAGTTCCCATTTCCAGCAATTCTATAAGCTCTTTGGTTTGTTCCATTCCTGAGAGTTTAGGAACCTCATTTTCTAATAGCACCTAAGTGTCAAAGGGTAACTCATATTGGCCCAACAGGCTCTTGCCAGCTTGCACAGATTTACTTATATTGTGATGCAGAAGTTTTTGGCTAAAACCACATTTTTTCATTCTTCTTTTAGTGTTAGCAAGTTCTGGTTTGTCTTTTGTACCTCCTGTAGGCAGCAGCTCTTCAGTCTCCCTGTGAGAAACAGGGCAAAAGACTAGTATATATATCCAAATAAATATCATAAGATATGATACCCTGAATTGTGGCCCCCAAAAATAGGAGAGAAAGGTATGTTCTTAGTGTGGGAACTCCTCAAGTTGGTTGGAAGTCCATAACAACCCAAAATCTACATATCTCAAATAGCACTGCACAGAGCAGTCAAGGGTGATAAGCTAGGAGATAGTCAGTGCCGTCTTCCTCTCCCACTGGGAGTAGTCAAACCCGTTACAGCACTGACAGACAACTCTGAATTTAGCAGGTGTCAGACCTGTGATACCAACTTGTTCCGGTGTTCTTTTCCATATGCACTTGCTAAATATTTGGACATGGTATTTGCATAAACTTTCTACCGTTGCTTCTTATATTGAAGGCTAATAACAAGGGGCTTATAATAAGTTTGTTTTCTCAGTGACTAAGTTAAAGGTGCATGATGCAGTGATATTAAAGGTCTAAGTTACCGTTTTAAATAAAGTTCATGCTACTTCCCCATTATATATTGGGGATTACAGACGTAATCCCGCTTCATATGGCTGACTTTTTCCACTTCTTCCCCTCTGGTTTAGAGACTAGCTTACTGCATCACACCTGAAAATGAACACCAACTCGTGGCCCAAGGAAATATCAGGCAGTTTAAGGTTTGTACTCCTTTCATCATCCTTCTTCTCCTGATACCAACCCCCTTCAATCTTTAGCAACAACTACAGGTTTGTACCAATCTCCTCATAGTGGATACCTCTGCAGGTCTGTGGTTCTTTATTTCTGCCAGCATGACAAGATGCAGAAGGCTCTGTACCATACACGTCAACTCTGTTGGAAGGATTTTGGCATCTTCCTTCCTCACCTAATCAGAACCCACAATTTTACAGGTCACTTGAATGCAGTATTTTAGGTTGTATCTGAATAAAGTGAGATGTCACCAAAAGACAAAGGTGTTTCAAAACTATCGTGTGCAGGTTACGGGCTCTCCCTCAGTTATTGCACAGCAATCTGAAGTCAAGTTTCCTAAATTCCAGTAAGGTACCACAACACACAGTAAACAGCAAAACAAATGTCCAGCGTTAGAGCTTAGACATAATGGCCATGATGAAATAATGTGCTAGGTTATGTGGAATAGGCTTTCTCCACAGGCCCAAGTTGATGGAAAACATTACTGGAGACTTCTTAAGCAGCCATGAAAAATATGCTATAGGATTCCAAAGACTGCTTTCCTTTTAGCAAATAGCTAAAGAGCTTATTCAAATAAAGTCCTTTTTGTATAAAAGATAAAAAGTATGCAAATATGAAGCTTGTTACACTTATCAGCATTCATGCTGGACCACTTTCTGTCTTCAAAGTTGAAAGCAACTAGAATTATGCACATCACCTCAAAATATGACCCAGATTTTATAGTGGTGGTTTGCATGTTGGTATTGAAAAAAAAAACTTTGCCTTTTGCTTACTCTTAAAAATACTGTTTGAAGTCTAATTTTGAATTTTAAAGGAAATAATTCAAGTGGAGATTTATGGAATGCAGAATGGAGCAGGAAGAAAAGGCTTCCTGTTTCATGATCTCAGTTTATTTGATGTGGCCAGGAATATGCAGTAGCACAGCACCTCTTCCTGCCTTCTCTTTCCCCTATTTGTGCCCTCAGTTGTCTGAAGATTTAAAGTTCACTGTAATAATTTGATTTTTCCAGAGGCAGATGTTCCTGTGCAAATGGGCTATACAGAGCCATTCCTACACAGTATCAGTCTTCTGAACCCAAATCTATAATGGCAAAAAGGAAGCTAATGAATTTCATTTAAATTAGGAAAGCTGGTACTCAGAAGCAAATTCCTAATGATATCTCAAATCATGTCAAACACAAGGACATACTAGTTTGTCACTGTGTTCAATGAACAGCTAGGAATAGCTTTGTTATTGGTAAAGGATAGTGATTTGTTCATGATATTTAAGCACTGAGAACTATATCCAAAAAAGTACAAAATTTTTCTTCTCATATATGATCAGTAGTTCTGAATTTTAAAACCAAACTGAGGCCTCGCTAAATAGGCTTTATATTCAGCACATTTCTCACTGCAAACTGGAATCCACAGAAATTTAGTTCTATTCTAATCCTTAATTTGAAACCTCCTTGTAACTCTAGATTTGTCAACTAATGTATTTAAACATCTCTGTCATCATTTGAATAAATAATGTTATTAAACAACTACTTCTGTTCCTTTACAGCTTCAGCACTGGCTGACAATATGAGAACCAACAGGTTGAGGAAAAAGCCAATATGTTAAGCTAAACTGGGAATACAGAAAAGTCAAGTTCAAAGCTCCCTCGATAATGCTTGGACCAGGCTGGCTCAAAGCTTATCTACTGACTCTTTGAGGGAAGACATCTGCTCTCTGTTCTCAATGCCTCCCTTCTATTACTTGGCTTCAAACAATCTTTAAAGACTCTGTTTAATTTTTCTTATATCCTTTGGTGCCATGAGATCCCTACATGACCAAAACTTGTGAGTTTTGCTATTGGCAGAAGTGGAGGAGTGGGGAGCAGAGAAAAAAAGCAATCAACGTAAGTTAAATGCTCTTTTATCATGAAGAAGTGAATTAAACTTCTCTGACAGTAATAATTACTTCAGATATTCATGCTTCGACCTATTTTAAACCAACAACACCTGAACATTCTTAGATCTAAGGAAAGAGTACATCTCGTTATGAGGAAAGAGCAACGTTGCGTACTAAGGTCATTAGCTTTCTTGCCATAATATCCTTTGGGATATGAGTTTGCATCCTTCTGAAGTGAAGACTTGAGTGCTTCATCTTCAGTGGTTTGTTATTAGTTTCTTCTCTTGGTGAAGAAGGTTGTCTTTGCTGTCTGTATATGTCCATGCCATTTTCTGTCCAGTTTAATTATACAAGCAGAAGAGCAGCAGGAACAGAATTCCTGTTATAGCTAAGTACAGAATACAGTTTAATACCACATTTTACTTAATGATAAACATATTTCTTTATATCAACAATTAAAATGGCTTTGTCATATGCTCTCTACTCCACAGACTTTTTCAGCTACATATGAAAGTTACATGCAAGTAGACAGACTTTCATCTTTTTGTTACATTTTGTTCCAAATAAAGAATGTAAAATATATAGGAAGAGAAAATGATTTTTAGAATTGCATAATCTACGCAGAGGCACCAAAATACCAAACCTTGGCTTTATTCTCCTGCTGTGAACATGCTATTATTGTAATCTAACCTGGATACACTTATCAAACCATAGTAAAATTGTGATGAATAATTTAGAAGGATATTTTAGGCATACTCAGCTCTCTAAGCCTGTTCCGCTCTTCTCTCTGGTAGCATTATGCAAGGTAGAAGATACAGAACAAACTCTGCATTTGGGTGCTGTTCTTATTCTGTGGTCACTTATCACTCTAGTATCTTCCCAGTGATCACTAGAGATTTGGTAGCTCTGAGTTATTTCTGTACTTATTTATCTCTAGGTCTATAGTAATTTTCAGAGGCAGTAGCTTCTCAGCTGAATCCAGCCCAGAGTTTACTTCTGGATCTTACCTCTGAATTTTTTTGCCTTTCTACACTCAATTCAGCTTTTCTTGTAAATGTATTTAGTGCTTCCTCTTTTTTAAAAGGCCATTTAAAAAGATGGGGCTTTTTTATTTATAATACAGTTTTTGTTGAGGGTTTTTTCCCTTTTTTAAAATACCCCAATTTAATAGTTGCAAGTGATTTCAGCTGTTTTACATTTAACATTAATTTCTGTTCAAAATAATGGAAGGAAAATTTCTCTCCTTATTTATTCTTTTCCTCCAACATAATCGATACTTTGGAATGCGTCAAGTATTGTCCTTTTCTTAAAGAGTCTCTGTGACAAATAGTAGTTTTATTTAAACAGGGTTTTAAACTTAAAAGATAATTTCTTCTAATTATAAAGGAAGTCTTATTTTCTGGCCCAGCTGATGGCTGATAGCTGATTAAAACCTGCTATTAAGTATATTTCAATAATAAAGGAATGTCAAATGTTGCAGTTCTAGTTCTGTAATTACACAAGAGGCCAAACAGTAGAAATATATTGAGGGCTTCAAAAAAGGCATCCCACCAACTCCAAAGTTAATCCTGTTTTTATTGTTTGCTAAACTACATGAGAATCTTTTCATTGTTATAAAGCTTACTTTTTAGTAATACAGCTGATTCAGTCACTGGCTTGGCATGGCTCAAAAGCTTCTCAGCATAGATATAATTACCAAATACTAATAACCCTGGGGGTACTTTAGTGAGGAGCTTTAATAGCTTGTCACATTATACGTTGTTTGATTCACTCATGATTGGAAATGCTAACAACCTGCATCAATGTTCACTTGTAACACATCCCATCACCACCATCCATATAGCAAAACCCACACAGGAAACGTTACAGTTCATCGCCTCTCAGCTCTGTTAACATGGGAGTGAAATCAGGTTTACCCCGTATGTTAGAGATTGATTGTATTTTTATTACCAACTCCCAAGACAATTACCTACTACATTATTTTTATTTCTATTACTGTATAATTTTTTAGGTTTAGTGTAGCATTTATAGCTCAGGACTCCATTGCACTATTGCCATCTTGTTCTGAGGTTTTATAGACAAAGAACTTAAAATCTATACAGAAGACAACAGGCGAATCGGAGAAAGCAGGAATCTTATTACCAGGAACATCCCAAATGAAGAAGAAAGATAATACACATTGTATGACCACACAAATAGGCTTTAAGTTCAAGTTTCCCCAAAAATAATAAGACTCCTGTCCCAGAGATTAAGAACGATGTCTTAATTCTCCACAGAATAAGATGCTCAACTACCTCATGCCTCTTAGATAACAAATGATGCCAAACTAGCATCTATTCCAATGAATACCATTGTGAAGACCGTGTTATTTGCTTTTCCTTGACTCAGTGATATGGTACAGACAGTCCAATAAGAAGCCACAGCTCTGGCACTCAGATCCTCTTAGGCACCTGCTTTGAGCCACCTACTACATTGTCAATATGGAAAATATCAAATGCCACTGAGATACTCATTTCCATTCAGTTCAGCCACTTGTAGTTTAGAAAAAATAATCATCCAGTCAGGTCCTTATTACCCATGTGGTTTAACTGCAAGTCTTCCTCTAACTCAGTCTTGAATTTTCAGCCAAGCAGGTCTCTCTTTCCCTCAGCTGTACATCTTGTGGAAGCAGACCCACTCTGGGGACTGGTGCTCTCCCAGGTATCCCTGTGGGATGGCAACTATATAGTGATGGAGGAAGCAGCCCACTTCCAAAAGAAGAAACCTTTTGATACAAGCTTATTCAAGATGCAGTATCATCTGCTTGATAGTTATGCTGGCTGCTTTGGTAACAAAGAAGAAGAACTGAGTGAAGAATTAAGTGGGAAAAATTGAGTGAAGCAATTAACTCATTCAACAGTTCTAGAAAATACCTTCTTGAAAGCCTTTTTGTAATCTGATAAAGGAAGCAGCTGTCAAACATTAGCATCTCTCTTCTGACCCTCCTTCCTGTCACTGAGAAAGCCCCGAGTGTGATCCATACTGTTTCATCAAGTCACAGAAAGTCAGTTAGCAGCAAGGAAAGAGATCCTCTGTTTCCTTTGTACTCCCCCTGCTGTCATTCAGCAAACAAATTCTTAACATACTCGATACGGTTCTAAAGCTACATTACTAAAACTCCAGAGATTTAGATTTCTGGTAGAAACACTGGTCTTTCATGGGCAACCATCCAAAAAGCACTAGTGCTACTTAGTGTTTGGCCCCTGTTTGAGCCATATGTTTTTTGTCAGTCCTTCTTGTGTTCTGTCATGTCCTGAGGCACAGACCCTGGCAACACTTGAAAGACATCTTACCGTAGTGAGGGATCTTGCAGGAAATCCAGGATCAAACATGGTATTTTAAATATAGAATGTAGGAGAACTACTTGGCTGTGACTATTGTACATGTTCCCTTACTGCACATGCAATGTATGCTGTATGTAATTTTCCCAGAGGAAATTCCATATAATTGGTCATTTATTCTTGCAAAATACCATTTAAATGCTATTATTTAAAAAGGTCAAACCCAAACGTTTTGTATACATACCCACTTCTTACGCTATTGTTTTGGCATGGATTAAGTTTATTTTGTACTGTTAGGTTCCAGGAGGCCACGCAGAGAGTTCGTTTGCTTTTAATGTCTTTCATTTGCAGTTCTTCCAATTCATACAGCATTAATTGATGGACGCTTGGTTTTATGGGAGTAGAAAGCTTTCATTCATATCCTGGACTGATTCACTAAGTTTCATGAGGCACTGACAGACACTTAATAATTTCTTTCCCCAGAACCAAATTTAAACCATAGATCAGCAGTTTCAAGAGAGATGAGACTTACAAGTGTTTTATTTGCAGTGCCTCATTAAAACATTTTTAAAAGGACCTGAAGGCCTCAACATAAGACAGTTACCACAGCTCAACAAATGACAATATATAATCTACCTGCAGAAATTATGTGTGCACTTGGCATTTTGGCACAGTAAAACAGGATAATTTTGTTCTAATATATTTTATTTTCTCGGGGCTAAGAAAATTCATGGTCCATAGATCAACTCATGTGCAAGAACTCAGTCTCCTTCATTTAAAGGCCAACATGTTTCAAATTAGACCCTTGAACCAGTTTGGAGTTTTGGCTATAGTACAGGGAGACATATCTTCTGGAAACGCTTCCAGAATGTGTCCTCCAAAGGTAAACCCTTTTTCAGTCTACCTTCCTCTAATTTGTACCCATGTCCTGTTGGTGACCGTGGGCTGACCCAGCTAATCAGTGGAAAGTTAAGATGTTAGAATACAAAGGTAAACTGTTTATAATACATTACAGAAGTCAGACCTTAAAGTGACCTTACTAGGTTCATATCTATATACAAGCTGAAAGTAACGTATGGACTATTTTAAGCAAAGCTGGCCAGAAATCACTATACAAGGTTGTATCTGTGAGCTGCTTGGATACCTGAATTATTACAGATCTCTATTTACTCAAATAATATTAGATGAGAAAGCCAACCGACTTCCTTTAGGAAAACTGTACATTAGCACAAGATACTGCAAAACAGGTGGGAAATCTTTTTTAATTTACAGAAGTTAAGCCTTCACTTAAGCCCTGTTACATTTGTGACCTGGCATCACTGAGTTTCAGAAAGGATAATTTGAAGGGAACGGTTATATCTCAAACATCCATGTTTGAGTGTTTCTGTGCTGTGGAAAACAGGTTTCTGTTCAGCCATTTCAGTCTGTGGGAACTCAGACTCCAACTGGAGCACTGTACCAAGCACTTGCCTCCCCTAATCCATCTTCACAAGGAACAGTTTTTTTGCTGACAGTCGGCCAAGACCCTGCAGGCTGACTGAGGAGGCATGCACGTGTTCCTTAGCTGTGATTTGATGTACAATTACTTGGGTTGTTAATAATTACTGCTTAAGCCTCACTGGGGAATGACAAGACTTGTAAGCCATGCCATGCACAGAAACCTCTCCTAGGCCAAAAAAACCCAGATATTTGCACATTGTTCCTAATAAAAATTAAGTCAACACAGAACTGACTCTCAGTTGGTGATTAATTTGTACAGTGGTACTGTTCACTGCCTGAGACTGATTTTAGATGCATCTGCATGCATCAGGGACTGCTATAGAACTAGATGGCAGATGAAGACATTTCAACCAGCAGAAAAGTGCAGCAGTGTAACATAGCTGCTTTTGACTACAGAGTTTCATTGGTTGTCTTTCACCATTTTGAAAACAGAATGTTTAGACAAATTGCAATCACTTATGAGTGACCTAGGAGAGGCACACAGAGAAATGGAGGACGACCAGAAGGAAAGTAACAGAGATATCATGATTGAATTCAGTGAAACTGTCGTTAGATGAGCACATAGGTGTCAAGATGCAAGTTGTTTGGTGGGAGCCAAGAAGGGAAGAACCTGAGGCTCAGTCCACCAGTTCACCATTATTGCCACCAGTTTTCCTGTTGGGAACACTGGGTTGGTTTTGCCTAAGCACTGACGCCAGACTGGGCCATCTGTGTGCTTTGAGGTCCTTCTTTATAAAGGTGTTTCTTTCGCTGCCATACTAAACAAAGGTTGCTTAATTTATTTAATAAGGGGAAAGAACTAAGAAAATTACTAAGCCTTACACTGGCTCTCTTTTCAAGGTGTCCTGTTTTTTCTTGGTCACTGCCAAGAAGCCTCAAACTTGCAGGTGTTCTGCATCTGTAATTTAAGTTGCACTCTCTGTGAGCCTGTCTGCAAGGCTTAGCTTTTGTTTGCTATGGGGAGCATCGGTTACAAAGGGAGAATCTCCAAATAGTGTATTTTGAAAATAACTTCTAATAGGTCTGACAAAGATTTGCCTTACAAATAAAAGCTTTATAGAGAGCATTTACTTGGTTTACACCACTGTTTTGCTTCATTTTTAATGCTTTTTTATAGCAGTGACTAGACTTTATCTTAGATAAAGGTACCTCTGTATAGAAAATATTTTAATATTTTTACCAGTTTTTTTAATTTTCATAGAATATAAGTGTATATTGTAAGGCGAGAAATTCAGCTGTGATGTGACAAGGTTATCACACAAGACCTATTTCTCCATTATAAGATTTTGTAGTCAGCCAGTCTAGTTCAATAATATGTTGGCCTTTGAGTATAAATGTAAAAATGTGATAAAGGAGAATAAAACATTAACTACAGCTAAATGCACATTGTAGCACAGTATTCTCCATTGCTGCCTTAATCTCATAAAAGGAAGTCATGTGTTTTTAATTTATATTCTAAAAAAATCCAGAAAATCCAGAGTATACTTTGGCTGCAATTTTGTGTTGTTAGACAACGTGAAACCAAATGTGCTGGTGTCCAGAAAGTCTACTTCCAAAGCAAGAGATCACATTGCAGTTTTTAGGAATAGGAGTTCAAAACTTGCCATTAGTATAATAAAAATACTCTCCAAAGTACCGCGGTGACCAAAAGCATCCAAACACAGCCACCACATTTCCATGTCTGATTCCATTAGTTGTGTAATCTGCAGGTCCATTTGCCTTCTTTTGTAAGTCTTTGGTTATCTGGGGGAAATGGCATTTCAATATTATTTGTTTGGTTTTGAAAGGGAGACACATACATGCCCATGTGTGTAATTAGAAACAACTACATTTCTTATAAATATGGATATGGACGTGTGTGATGTGTGCTGGTTAACTATACTTCAAATGCTGATAAAGATGGTGAATGTAAAGTATTGTCCTCGATCCTCTGTCTTTCTGTGATCAGTGTAAATAAGCACTGTTTTAAGCTGTGCATTAATGTAACAGATTATTCCAATATTGTGTATAAAATTATTTAAATAAACTCTGACAAATATGCACATAAAAAAGAGTATAAATAAAAAAGTCTTATGTACCAAGAATTTGCCTGTGACAGTCAATTAAAAGCTGAAATGAAAGTTTTGCTTGTTATCAATACTATTCCCAGCCAGAGCTTCCCATGGTCCTTGGCTCTGCAGTGCTGCCTCCCTGGGCCCAGCATTTCTGGAGCAGGACTCCTGACAGCAGTGCAGAAAGGGCCTGGCTGTAAAGACTAGCACCCCATCCAAAACAAAAGCTGAAAAGCAGGACCCTTGCACGCCTCTGAGCCCTCACGAGACAGCTCACATCACTGCATCCCCTGGAGACAGAAAAGAACAGATTCATTTCTACGTCTGAACTCCTTTCAGGAATGTAATTACAGTAATGCAATGAAGTTTTCACAACCGCACACTGGATGGAAATAATCAAGACCTTTTAGGAACACGAATCAAAATACACAGCTCAAAAGCTGCAATTCCCCAAGGTTACATTGTTTTCCATTTTACAAGCAATACCTTTTGTCTCCTTAACTTTGCCATAAGGAGTGACTACCATAACAGCATTACTCTTAACTTATGGATCAGACAGGAAAAGGCTACTCTTATCCGATGTGAAGGAAGAACAATCTTGGGGTTTTTTAATTAAAACTTAAACTTTTCTTCTATTTCCACACAGAACATCACAAAATGATGTGCAGCAGTATATCCAAAGGTGCATTTACTTGGCAATCTTGATTACCTACATACAAATTTCATCCTTGGCACATACAGAGACTAATCTACTTCCCTCCGCACTTTTTTTAGAACAGATCTCAATTTTATTAAGATAGATACAGCTTTCAATTGTTTATATTCCTCTACTGCGTTCAAGCAAGTAAGAAAACATGGTTTAAATTATTTTAAAGCATCTGAAAAACTAAATGATTAAATTTTTGTATGTCAAGTTTTAATAATGTAGAACACTTAAAACCATGAAGAAGTATTAAAATAATTCAGAAGTAATTAATTTAATCTCTTTTGCTGTTCAACAAAAGCCTGTTTACAAAATTTTCATTTTTCACTACTTTTCATTCTCCCATTTACCATTTTCACCAAACTTTACTCAATTTGTAAGTCCTTTAGATTCAGCATTAACATATTATTATGAAAGTAAAATTAGGCAGGGCTGACTTAAAATAACAGAGTAATTGTGCCCTCCTAGAAATACTATAGAAACCAAGTTTCCTGTCTGCTTTTGGATAACTACATCATTTCTTCTTCCCCTAATTTACTCTAAAAGCATGAAGTTAAGTTATACCCATTTTCAATACCCAAAACAGAACAGGCAGTTAAATACCGGTGCTTCTAGCAGTAAAGACAACTGCTTCAGCACTTCAGACTCTTCAGTGTCTCAGATTAGTAGAAGTAAATGAGATTTTAATTTGCCCATAATCTAAGTTAATTTAAAATGCAGAAGCACCAAAAAAAAAAAAATTGAAAAAAAGAAAATTGAAGGCTAGGAAAAAGTCAGAATGCATTTTATTCTTTTTTTCATTATAACAGAAATGAGCAGTGCTGCCAAAAAATAGACAACACATTCTTGTAAGTGCAAAGACAACGAAGAAAGAAAAACAGATGTGATGTGTTTAAAAGTAGTGACTACAAGTAACAAACAACTTTTTTAAAAAGTTCAAAGAGAAGCCAGGTTAGCCTTTTTTTAAACAAAAAATGCGCTGCTGTAATTGAGAACCAGAAATGCTCACTTGCATAATCCACTAATGTGTAATTCCAGCAATAAAAAAGTGAATCTGAGAGATCAGGAATGCTCACTCAAATGTAAAACATAGTACTGCATATCACCATAAAGTTTTGAGAGACTGTAGACAAATCAGACCAATGGCATACACAAGCCTCTTTGCTCTTACGATTATTAAAACTTACTAAAGTACCAAAATCCCCCCATAACGTTGTATCCTCCTATAAACTCTCCAGTTTGCCTTAGTGTTCTTTCACATCTGTATTGAAAAATATTGTTTTCAGTTAAGGACTTTGAATCATTCAAATGCCAAAAGCACTTTGCCTTTGAAAGGGTCTGAATTTTACATGGTTCTGACATTAACATCAACTATCTTCTCCAACGAAGCTGGCTGCTGCTGCCTGCTTCCGATTGTCCCAGTCCAGCCATATCTCTGCTTCTTTTACTCCCAGGTTCTTCTGCACTATTTCAAAGCTACCTATGAATTTTGTGAGGGTTTTAGTACCCTCCTAAAAGCAACCACGTAGACTTCGTGTGCCTTTATCTTCCCAATGTTCTCATAAGAGCGTTACCAGTGCCAACTACAGAAGTCCCAGGCAGACAAAGGTCCAGATCCACAACATAGACCTTGGACACGCCTTGGCCCACAATCTCAGCAGTCCACCATCACCTCTCAGAGACCATCTGTCCAAGAAGGTTCCCTCCACAAACCAGAGGAAGCTTTCTGCCTAACTCAATGCTGTGGATTGCAGTCGGAGAGCCAAGAACTGAGGAACCATGGCTTGGGATGGCAAAGCCTCTCATGGGTCCTGCCCTCAAACCTGGCCAAAGTTGCAAAAGAGATAAGGTCTCACACAAGGCCAGTGGCAGACTTGCAAAATCACAGTGTAGAACAGAGCAGGAGAAGAACAGCACATCACAGCCCCTCACCTCATGTACCACTGCAGCTGTCAAGTTACATTCTGTTGTTTCTCGTTTTGCTTCTAGGTGCAAGTTAAGAAACATGCAAAATCGAATCAGATAGCCACCTCTATATTTAAAGTGCTGTGAATATGAAAGATTAAATTGAATTTAGAGAAAGAATCACTTTTAGAGTGACTACTACTTTTTTTTCTTACATTAATGTGATTTTTCCCTATGCTATCAGAATTTATGTCCTAATCATTTCCCATAAAATCATCTTTGCACTCCTGCTACCACATTAATAATTGTTTGGCATAGCAGAACAAGGCAGTGCCAACTACTTTCCTTCAGAACACAGGAATAACAGGATACCATAAGTTTACAGGCCCATACAGCATGTACATCCAAATATTGAGTATTTTCCATTGCATTTTTCTAGATATCTCGTGACTTTAGCATTCTGAAGTACAGTTCTCTCAAATTTTATAGCAACAATTCAAAGAACTAATCTTCTGGTCTTATATGAAGCTCATTAGGTTTAATTATCCACCTCAACCACAGATGATGAAAGTCTGGAGCCATCATGGACTCAGTTAAAGGAATAATATCATTTACATAAACAGATACAAACAGCTTGCTGAAGGTAAGAGCAATCATATCTTCCATTTGCACATTCAAAATAGATTGACACATTCTAGAGCTGCATAAGGTTGCTATCTACCAAAAAAATCCATTACACAAAATCCAAAAATAATCAGCGTGGCTGCTTTTACTTCATATTGGAAAACATCAATTGTGGACAGATGTACAAACAGAATGTGATGAGATGTGACAGAAATATACACAGCTGGTGCCATGACAAAATAAATTATTGTGCTAAGATTATTGTCAGGATTGCTTTTGCACAGTAATATTGCTAGAGAATTAATATTCTTCTGACTTAAACACTAAGTTTTAAGTGTCTTAAAACTACAGGGAAAGGTTCCTATGCATGCATTACCATTCTAAATGCTTGGAATATAATACAGAAGCAATGAAAAGCCAAGGTTTAAAATATGGAAGTGTTCCATCCTAGACGGACAGAATTGTGTATTCAAATCACTGAATACAAATTCGAAAACATAAAAAATTAAAATTAAACCCAGACATTTCTATAGGAAAAGAAACATTTTCAAAACAAGAAAATTTACTATAAAATAAAAAACAGGCTTTTTGGCTTGGTCACCTTACATCACAAGCAGAGGTGGAAGAACCAAACAGAGAAGTATAAAAGAAAAATATTCAGCTTTTAAGAACTAAAAGAGGTTTTCTGTTATTTACTCAAATTAGAGATAGATGAAAGGCAAAAATAAACCAGTCTGCTGCTCAAGCAACTTTAGATCAGTCTGTAGGTGCTGGTCACTTTGAAAACCATTGTTTCAGCTTTTACAAGGCTGAAGACATACGCTGCTCTGCCCTCTCCTCGTTTATGGGAGTGAAACACTTGAAAAGCTCAGCTTCTTACAAAATTAAACCAGCAGGTAACAACTGTGATATTCTAGAAAATATAGAGACATTTCAGAATTCTTGCAAAGTAACACAATACTCCTTTAGCTCCCCCTTAGCACTTATCTTTTCCTTCCAGCTTTCATAGTAAAATCACCTCCAAAGGGCTGGCGCAACTTATTCCAAAATTGAATATAGTGGCACACTACCTGCAGAACTATCCCCCCTCAAAAGCATGAAATGCTCAAATCAGCAAATATGTCCTCAAAAACTGTATTTAAGAATACAACTTGAGTCACTGGAAAGATATAGATGTTGAAGACTTTGATTTCAAGTACACATAGAAAACTAGTTGAAGGAAAGGAGCCCTTGCTCTTATAAACTACTTCGGAGCAAGCAGCACTTGTGCAAGACAAGAGAGATCCAACATTAAATTCTACCTCCTCATCATTTGCAATAAAGAATCAAAAGAAGGCAATAATTCTCCTCTTAGATATCTATACTGTTTGTGGAAATGTTTCCATATTCTAATGAAAAGTTTTTCCACATTATGCTTATCACCACTGCTGAACCAAACTGGAAAGCTAAACATCAGTATCTTGATTTCTCCTTATAAACATATCAGACCAAGCTCATCCAGCTATGAATTCGTCTCTCTTCAGTGTCTTGTTAAAATCAAATTGTAACATTTACTGTCATTTCAGGTAAAAATGAATGGTCAAGACATTGATTTCCATTTCAGTAAGATTTAGTTCTCAAACTACACGGACAGAAATCAATTTTAACCAAAATATATGACACTGCATACATTTTCAGTAGGCATCGACACTGGAGTTTTATTATTTGCTGTCACCAAGACGCAAAAAAACCAAAATATAATTCAAGATACCTACAATGAAACATTTTAAAATTAAAATCCATTTTTTGCAATTACCTTTATTTCTCCCAAAGCCAGAAAACAATCAAGCAGGGAATACTGTTGGTCAATACTGGTTTTCTATATTCCATATCACAAACTTGTTGTAGAACAACACTTGAAGTTCAAGTTGTATTAACTAATTGACATGCAATACCAGTCATGATAAATTCATGAGATTAATGCTGAGATTTAGGTTTTCAGTTTTATCCAGAAAACCACTTGCTTTCCCCAAGGATTAACACGAGAATTATTGCTTCTACAGCTATTTCTGCAAGTGACTATTTGCAACAATATTTACAAATGTGAACGTAACAGTTTACAAAGAGAGAACAAAGCTGGCATTGTGGTCTAAGTGGTTATTTCACAAACATTTTTGGGAAGTGTTTTCTCCTGCTGTGCCTTTGTAATTCAGACATCTTGGAGTACAACACTCTACTCAGTTTCACAGGCTGGCTTTTGGTCCTTGGGATGATTTGCACAGACGATGCTACATTTCCAATGCTGTAGAGGGGTGTTCTAGTCCCTTGGGAATCTCCTCATTGGCTACATCTGCATTTAAAAATCGCTCCTGAAATCAAGCTTCATTACATCCTCCTCCATTCCAACACACAGAATACCTTTTATTATTAAATTTCTTGGTGCTCTTCTCCTGCCAAACCATTTCTGCTATAAAGCCACTTTTGCAATTGATCGACTCCAGGCAACTGAGTACGGATCATGGATGAATTTAGAGTACCTTCATACGGAGTCCTAATTGTGTCAATTCGAGCAAGGACTAGGATTTTGTCTGTGACCAGCATTATTGATGTGTGGCCAGTCATATTTTCCAGGCCTGTTATGCTCTGGAGGGTGATGGATCAGCTACACTACCTTAACTCATATAAAGATTTATTAGAGCCCTCGGAGACTGATGACACCTTTTTCTCTCAGTTGTCCCAGCCTCAGTGAAGAGACAGCAGGTAGAATTAGGGCCCTGTTTGACCTATTAGCTCCCAGTTCTTCAACTGAAAGACTAAGAACAAAGTGATGACATGTTTAAATAGGTTGTCTTCGTAGTTTAGGGTAATTATTTCAGTACAGAGAAAAGATCTGTCTCTGATTTTAAAAGTCAAAAGGAAGAAATATTCTTGACCTGAGTGCTCCAACTCAGTAATTTCAACCCAGTTCATGTAAGTATTTGTTCTTGTAATAATTGGGCTTTAAAATGATTTATTTTCATATGGAAGAAAGTTTGTGAAAGAACCTGTCTCGCTATTTGGCTTTTAAGGAAAAAATCCAAATTGTGTCACTGCTTTGTTTATTGTATAAACTGGACAAAGAGAAAAGGAGCACATCTAAAGAAGGGCAATAGTTACACATAATAGCTTATTCTGTGTTACTCTCAAAGCATGATTATTCAGACATTCATGTTCTACACAAATAATTCCCTTATTAGGTGATGTATGTGACATCTACATATTCACTACAGTGACCAACTGTACCATTGTTAAAGAAATAAGAAAATTACACATTTTTCTCAGTCATGCATAATAGTTCATCGTACAGATGCAATGAATGGCTTATAATAAAACTGTTCTCTGAAGATGTAACAACCAGTTTTGAGATCCCATTAGATGTAAACCACATGGAGTAATCCCTGACCACAACCGATTTCTTATAAAGACAATAGCTGTATTATGCCTTCACAGAGGTTTTAGGAAAAAAACATAAAAATCTAAAAAGCCACAATCCTATTGGTCAAATGATCAATTATGTTTCAGACTGGTAGTTTAATTTCAAGAACAGAATTGTCACCTATACAAAGTTGGAGGTTTCCTCCCACTGACATTTCCAAATTCCATGAAAATAAAACTTAGGTCAGGGACATGAAAATAACATATATTTAAGGAAACACTGAGACAACACAGTAAAGTTGGTGTTAGTTGTTACTTGCATATTCAACATTTTCTATACATTACAGAATAGGTTCAAGGAAAAGAAAGAGCACTTCTTTTGAAAATGTCTTATTTTCATTTTTTTCATGCATATACACACTGACAACACAAAAAGAATGAGCTTTCTGTATCCCTCACTCCCTATGTCCAGCTAGGTACTTGCACAGAATACAAACCATATTCTATTAATAACTTAAGTAGACCTGCTTTTTGTCTCACTCTTAAGCAGTTTGTCTATCTACAGGATGTTAATCATTGTGATTCAGTGCCACAGGTCACTTTTCAGGTCAAATATTACAAAGAGCTGCTCCTGATCCTGTTCTGAATCTGTCAGTGACTATATAGTTTGAGGATTTTGTTACCTGTTACTGTCACCTGTCTCTAACTTTGGCTGAAAATTCCATTTCCTTTGAAAGTTTCACCTACATCAATATATTGTCATTACATTTTGGTTTACACGACTCGTGAGCTCTTACTTAAACCTTCCAGCTACAGTGGAAAGAAAGCAAGCACATACAGAAAAAAAAATCACAAAAATACTATAATTTCTGGCAAAGGAATAATACTACTGCCCTTCAAAGGGGAGATGCCTGACGTTTCATTCTCTGGTACCCATGAAAGCAAGTCTTTTGAGAAATTTATGTATTTTGACATTGATCGTGACTGGAAATTATCATAGTTACAGCTATTCAGTTGCAAAATTAAAAGCTTCATAATTGATACTGTGTATTTTTGGCCTTTTTTTTTGGAAATGTGAAAAATATATAGACAGGAAAAACTTTGCAAACCAAAAGAGGTGTTTCTTTTATGATCTCTATCACTGCAATAGCAGTGATTATGACAGTATTGACTCCCTTAGTGAGAGCTGCCAATCTGAAAAACCTCTGCAGAGAGGCTCAGATACCATCATTCAACACGGAGGAAATTTCCCAAGGATTCAAAACATACAGGTCATAAAACTTGGTCTCCATAGCTCCTTCTCTTTTATGAAGAATGCTTAAAAATTAAAATGAGAGATCACTTAAACGTAATATTCCATACAGTAGGAATTTTTAATCTTAGAAAGTCATCATACTAATATTTCACCCCAAGAGAAAGAAATAACACTACAGTTTTGGCAAAGCTGCTAGAGGCTGATAAGCATGAGAGCCTGTGGTCTAGAACACAGCAGCTTCCTGACAGAATGTCAGCATTCTCCTGAAGAAAGTGTGTGATAAATCCAGCCCATAACAGGGCAAGCCTTACTCTCCATGGTTATTGCTGTCTCACATGCAGAGAATGACCACCACAAACCTACCAGGGTACTCAATGTTCCATCAAGTAACGAGTGTAAGTGAAAAGATCACTTGATAACAAATTTAAAATAGTACCACAAAAGAGAGATTCTTCATTCTAATATTTATATAGGAAAACCAGAAAATCTAAAATAGGAGATGAAAGACTTCATTATAGCCATCAACCATCAGGCTTGCGACAATCCTGGGAAACTAATGTGAAAAAACTCCTACAAAAAGAATCTACCCTTTTCATGGCACAAGAATCACAAAAAAAGTGGCTCCCTAGGAACACTTGACTCAAAGGATATTCTGAGTGCAGGTGGCTCGATTATACAGAAAGCTTCTGTTCTTTCTTTAAGTACAATATGAAAATGTATGTCTGTTCAATATATACTTCACTAAGGCTAATTCCTGTCTCCCCAAGAAGGGGAGCTTATCGTCAACCAAGGCTTAAAGCAAATAAGGGTGGTTTGCTTGCAACCAAAGACATGAATCTAAATCATTTTCTGACCTCTTTCCAGAACACACATTAAAAGAACCACAGACCAGAATTTGAGCCTGAGGTGAAACAGACACTGACTGCAAGATAATGGATCTTGTCTTGGTTTTAGTTCCTAGAACTGATTGATTTTTCTGCCACCTACTGTCTTCATTAGAGCTTTGGTCCTGAGAGCTGAACAACATTAAGACTTCCATGTTCTGCTAAGAGGTCACTGCCAGCTTCTCTTAAGCTTTGGCTTTCAAACCTTAAAGTTTATTAAAACTGATTGCAAAGAGTATATTGATTTAACGTTACAGCCCATTTTTAATTCTGCTGTCACTACATTTTCACCATCAGAAAATTCTGAAGGGAGCAAAGGCATTGCAGGGCTGTGTGGTGAGAAACACAGATTACCAGGAGTTTCACGTAGTGAAAGGAAATGAACAGAGAGCATTCATGAAGTAAGGCCATGGCATACATCACCTGGCACCAGCTCTGCTAGCTGACACCAACGCCATCCCTTAGCTCCACGCCTCATGGCTTTCCAGTCACCTCAGGTCTGTCTGCTATGCAACCTGTGTATGGGTTTCCTAACCCTCTTTACTCAAAGGGAGTGTTTAAAGCATTTGTAGCTCATTTGGTCCAGGACGAGTAACAGAGCAGCTACATGAGAGAAAGGTAAACCCGCCATCCCTTTGAAATAGAATGAAGCATTAAGGGCTCTCTACAGCATTCCATAACCTAAGAAAATATAGATAGGGGTCTGCATTTGAAACTATGAAGTTTGAATACTAGAAAGAGCTGGTTTTATTTTATTTATTACATTAATACTAAATTTGGTTTCCTCTTTCAGTGGGCTTCAGTGGCATCATCCCTATTGGGATAGTAAATAAGGCTGCAAATTGGCTGTATAACAGCTTTGGTTTCCTATTTTTTGAAAACAAGGTGTTCAAGGCCAGTTGGATGGATTATCGAGCAGTCTGGTATAGTGGGAGGTGACCCTGTCCATGGCAGGTGGGTTGAAACTGGTTGATCTTTAAGGTCTCTTCCAACCCAAACCATTCTATGATTCTATGAAAAGAACAAATTGTTTTTCAGTTCTGGTTGTCTCATTCAAAAGAATGGCAAGAAAATCGTGGGTGCTGATTGAGTGCCAGCAAACCTACCTAGAAAGGCTGGAAGCCCACATCAGCCTTGCTCTAGTTTGAAATGCTTAAACAGCCCAGGAATTTCAAACTCTATCTTTAAATCACTGTTTTGCTCTTTTGCTTTTTGTTAAGCATGTTACAGAGCAAATAATTGAATGCACCTACTGAACTGACCCTGAATGCCTTGAACTATTTGTTCTTTGTTTTTAAAGTTATTTTATTTAAAAAGTAAACCTGCAACATTAACATCCCTCCTAGGCCTGTAGAATATTCTTTGTTATCCCAGAACAGAATGAGTTGTTCTCCACTGATCTGATTTGATGTTTTGTCCTTGCAATATGCCAGTTCAGTAGTTCACATTTTCCAGTGACTTTTCAATGTTTTCTCATGCCCAAATAACATTACCCTTTAAGTACATAAGGCTGTTGTCATCAAGAAAGAGGTAACACAGAAAAGTCACTTTATACAAAGCTACGATATAATTAAGCAACTAAAAAGAAAAAGAAAAAAGAACCACGATCAACCATTTCTGCTCCCATTCACCCCTTCAGTGGAGAGCACTGTTAGAGATATATTGGCTCTGACATTCCTCACAATACAAATGAGGATAGCAGGCAAGTTCAGGTCAAAAAGAGTTCAGTACAGGCTCTATACTGTGGGTTAGTTGTTTTGGGTTTTTTTCCCAGACATAGGAGTCCCATGTATGACCAAATTTCAAAGGCACTTTACCTCTTCTTCTAGATGTTTTGCTTTAAGTAATAACCCTTGAAACACCTTAGGGTTACATAGGGCCAAAAAGACTTCTGAGATATTTCAGCTTCATATTTTAAAGAGACATATTCATTTTTCCCTGGGTTTTGAGTTCTAGTCCATGATAAATGAGTTATCACCACCATTTTCACTATCTATCATCAGCACATTTCTATGAGCAATACAAGCTTGATTTCTAGGAATATCTTCAACCCAGCTACATGTCCTGTAACTACATCAGAACACACTTTTTGGATTTTTGTCCTTTTAGCAACATCAGCTCCCATGAGATTATAATTAGAATTGACAAAATGAACGCCTCAGTCTAACAAAAATGGCTTATGAGGTAAATATTTTGTAAAATATAGACTGTATTTTTAGGCAAGGTGTTAAACCTTTTGGCAAGAAAATTAAGTTAACCTTCCCATAATTTTGTTCCTGAAAATTTTTTTCTTTACAAAGCAGGTAAGAGATTATCTACTGCTTAGTTCTACTTAACATTTTGCTACAATTCCAGCAAAAATAGTTCTTTTATGTATATTGAATAGCTAACTTTTCCTCATGTATTTAATAAGACTGTAATATATTGTACAGGATAAGTCTATATGTTAGAGAAAGTTAAATGACTTTGACTGTATCTGGAGTTCCTTTAATTAACACTTCCCATTTCTGGGCCAAAAATGAAAGGATGGTAATCAGGTTGCACATACAAAAAAGTATTCTATACAGATTTTGATCCTGTACACACAAAATAAGTAGAAATTTATTGCCATTTACTTCACCAATGTTTCATCTACTTGTATTGTGATTGAAAACACTCTCTACTCACAATCTGGATTGGCGTAATCCTTGTTTTAATCTCTACTTGTTGCATTTCCATTTTGAGTCAAAATGACAAATAAGAGTTCCACAGAGATCTCTGGAGGATGTTATGTGACAGGATTTGTATACAAGCAGGACAAGTAGTTATTACTTAGCTAGAACAAATGCATGCGGAGCGTATCAAAGTACTGGAACCCAGTATTTCTTAATTTCCAAGACTTCATTTCCAATGTAGTAATAAAGAAAAACTGATGTGCACTAAACACTAAAAATTAGAAATATATCCCTTAGAATTATCAAGAGGTTTCAAAGATCTGCAGTTTTAATACAATCCATCTTCAATAATGATTACATGCTTGAGAAAACATGGCATTTCAACAGTTCTTTAGCCAGCTGGTTTGTTTCCAAACTCCTGCTGCTATCTGATGTTACAAAACGTCAAACTTACAAAATTCCTTCAAGTTTATTTAAATAATAAAAGTCAGTAAACTGCCCACAAATCACAGCATAATTGCTGTGACTACAACAGTTTAATCCAATTCAAGAGGAAAAAAAAATTTTGGTTAGTTGTCTGGTATCAAACTCATTCAGACAATTTCAAGTCTAATCTAATTCACAAGACATTAATCTGTCTGGTTCCTGATCTAAGAGCTACTTTTCTCAAAAACTTACATCTGATCTTATTTCAAAGTTTTCAAGCTGTACAGAACCCTGTCAAATATCTTCCAACAGGAAAAAATATGTGCAAGCACACTATTTTGACTCTTGTGCTTCCAGAAAAGTCCTTTCCATTATTTATAAATATTAAACATTAAATACTATTCCAAATTTAAGGTAGTTAAGAAATACCCAAGAAAGCAAAGTAATTCCTGAAGCTAAAGTCACTGCAGTGTGTATTTTCTAGATATAATTATCATTGCTATATTTTCTACTTATTAATACATCATACAATATAATATAACAGCCCAGTGTCAAGCAATGCAATGTTCTAATTTATAGAAAGCTTCGTTACCAGAGGACTTCCACAAAACATGAACTTTGTAAAAGAACTCAGCTGCTGTTCCAGCTTTCTCCAAATCTCAGAGAACACTTCATTCCAATCCTGCCTCTATTATGATTCAAGTATGCTGAGCTCTAGATTCCTCCTTATTTCTTCATGTACTTTATGTGCCCAAACAGTGGTAATTAGATTGATTCGTGTTTACTCCAAGAGAAAATTCTTATACTAGACATGATTATAATAAAGTATAAACTCAAAGCCACTGACCGCAGTTAGCATAAACCCTAAAGAGGGGACTCTCATCACTTCCTAATATTCCCACAGCAGCAATACTTGCATAAAATATCAGCCATAAATATATCACAGTATCACAGTATCACAAGGTTGGAAAGGACCTCTAAGATCATCAAGTCCAACCTATAATCCAGATTCATAAATTTTATGTATATATTTATGTATATTTTACATAAATATGTGAAAAATACAACAATGCAAGAGCATACAAAATTAATTTCTGAACATATAAACTGAAAACATAGCTCCTCCTATAATTTCACAGGCAGTGTGGCTGTATATCACATTCTATGCTGTTATAAAATAGACAACTTGTACTGCTAGTTGTCAGTTGAGGTAGTAAAACAACATCTGTAGTTCATTGCATGCTTTTGTCAACAACAGTACAAGCCCAATACAAGACAAATGCAAAAATATTTTCCAAACATTTTTAAGTAATCACATACCCTATCTTGTTTTTTTCTGAAAGAGGTATGACACTGCTCTTTTCTGTGAGAAAACAAATGCACTTTTCTCATGATAGCACTAGAACCAAAGGAAAAGTATACATAAACTCCCAGAAAAATGTCTCCAGGTTTATACGCGCATCAGGTTATCCACACAGAATTGTGCTAACAAACAGCTGAAATTTTTTCATTAGTTCATTAGATTGTATTCTCTTAAAAAAAAAAACGTCTCATCCAGATTAAAATGTTTAAACTGTTTAGAAACACAGAAAGAAACTGTGCTCCTGCTATACATTTCAAGTCTCTGACCTGGCAAGCAAGCCTGAAGGACAAGGAAAACTATAATTTGTAAGACAAAGTGACCACTCCCTTCTGAATAAGGAGAACTTGTATTCAGACATGAAGACAACCAAAGTGTCGAGAGCTGTGTTGAGCTGCAGAATGGTTTTACTGCCCAAAAAAAAGGAGCACTGGCAGTAATTCTCTTCTAAATCAGTCACCATCACAAGCTCTTGTGCGGGGTACAATGACGAGGCTGTACCAGAAGGAAAAGCTTCAGGACTGCTGTAGGAACCAGTCTCATAAGACATACACACTGCTTTATGTTGTCATGCAAGACACACAACCTTTGTGACTTCTGCCTCCTAAGGCATCTCTGGCACTGTGTCTGAGAAACACTCCCACATGGCAAAAAGAACACGAAACACAATTTTACTTTAACTCGGACATCCTTTTTCCCGTGTCTTGCCAGCTATAAGAGAGCCAGGTCACATCATCCTTTGTGCAGCAAACCGTTTAAAAAGTTGCAGTTCCACCACAGAACAGGGTTCCTAAATGAAAAATCATTGCTGGAGAAGTTGGTGTTTATCCTAGGGGTAAGCTGATATGCTCATGGTTTTGGTGCATAACTTGACAATAAACAAAGCTTGCTCTATATATTTTCTGGCTCACAGACAAATACCATGCAATTAAATGTCAAATTAACTTGCATAGCAACTGCTAATAGTTTTCACATATTTGGAAAACAGAGCAATTGTTGTCTGTTACAGATTACTTAAGGCTGATTCATTTTCAGGGTTTCTTAGCACCATAGGGCTCCACAGCCTTTTTGTGACACTGTCTGGCTTTCATAAAAATAACACTAAAGAAGTTTTAGGAGTAATGATAATAAACGAGCCTGACATGACCTACTGGGGTTTTTTAGTATAAAAACTATTTAGACAAAAATATCTAGAGGCAGAGGAGAGCTCTGCAGCAATAATAAATGAGTACTTCTGGTCTTCTGTCTAGCATATCCCACCCATACTAAAAACTGGTGTTAGATAAGACTCTGAAGTACCTAACAGTACAAAGATTATTTTTTTTTTTATTTTACTTTGTAATGTGGAATAAGCAATTTTAAATGCACATCAGCAAGGTCTGTAATGTTACCTGAAGGTACATTAAGACTCCTGGCACAGGTTTCGGTAACCATGCCACCATGCCTTATTCTTCCCCTGTAAAGTGAATGCTGTGGTATTTAATTCCCTCACAGGAAGAAGTTTATTCACAGAAGTTCTATGAACCCTCCAAAGGCAAAACAGTGAATTTAATACAATTTCTCAGCTTTTCTGGTTAATAAACTATATACACAGTTACTATTCTTGATTCATTTGAGTTGCAGTCTTCTACCTGGGTAACACTGCTTTTCCTTTCAAAACAACCAAAGGTGATAAACATTAATATTTTCTATATATTAACAAATAACTTTTATTATAATTTTTATCTTATTTTTTCTCCCAATGCAAGCTCAGTCAACTTATGGAACCTACTTCTACCTTCAGCTCTACCATGGAAAATAGCAGCTAGATTCAGAATTACACAAGTAAAAGCAAAAGAAGTTTTAGGCCTAATGAACTTAGACAAAAATTAGAAGCACTTAGAAACAATGAAATACTTTAAAAAGTAAGTTTAACATAACATAACTATAATTGAATAAAATGCAGATATATAGACAGACATGAAATATGCATTTTGTATTCTGGGAAAAACCTGCAATAATTCAATTCTATACATATATTTTCACATGGAACAAGCTCATAACAGTACACACCTAAACAGCAATGAGAAATAGTAATTGTTATTAATAACTAATACTTTCAGAAAGCCAGTGGGACTGTTCTTTACAAATCCCATCTGTGATTGGTTCAGCTTGAGAATTGCTCCTCAAATTCCAAAGATTAAAAAGGAACAGAGTGTACACAGCTTGAAGTCTCTGAAGTTATAGGTGTTCAGGAAAGGACCAGCATATGTAACCCATCCAAATATAACATTGCTACAGCACATCATAGCTGCCTCTTCAGTGCACAAGTCTCAATCACTTAGCATTTTCACTTAGCGTGCCAGGAATGGGGTAGTTTGATTTATTTAAAAGATATAACTATAAATCTTTATGTTTGCAGTGATTCAGACGTATCTCAAGTCATAAATTAGGTACAGAATGTGTGTGTGTACAAATAAATCATTCTTTTATTGAAAGTTGCCATAGAGACACACTACTTACTATTGACCAGAATGGCAGCTCCTGTTAAAACAAACAGGGCTGAGAAGACAAGAAGATAATGGACCATGAGATTCAAAAACTAAAGTCCCATTAATCTACCTCTTTAATAAAACTAGATAGCTATGTAGAAATTAATTTGGTGCTGAATATTCCTGTGGGCTATTGTAACCCACTGACTTCAATCGAGTTAGCTCAGGCATGAATTTGCCTCTCAGCTTTCTACTCCTGATAAAGCTTATCTGCCAGTGCGGAGCTGAACAGGAGGACTGGGTCAATAACAACGTATCTCCTAAGTTAAATTGTAGTAACAACTCTCCTGGCCTAAATGAGAGGCCTCAGAATACGTCCCCGCAAGCTTCTTTGTCACAGTTGCTGAAAAAAGAAAATATGACTGTCAGAACTCAAACTAATTTTATACTAAACTGATTTTAAATGCCTCTTGCAACTCAGCAGATAATTTTATATACGTACACGCACAGAGTCAGCTACAAGCTTCCACTCCTAACTTCAGTTTTTCACTGTGCCTCCTCTTTGCCATCTCTTCTCATCACCTACATATCAGTTTACATGTAAGATTATATTCGTATCTTATCAGCGTCTTTCTCCTGGTGGATCATGCAGAAACCTTCCTCTGCCCAGCATTTCTGACATCCTTATTAAGCAGGAAAATAAGACTAGATCAAGATCATTCCGTTCAAAGAAAAAACCCAACCCCTCTAATAATGCCAGTGAGAAGCAAAAGTCAAAACCACCATGAAGCCATTTTACCTTCACCTCAGAAGTTTAATTTGGTTTGATTTAAACCAGTTAAGCTCCTCTTATTTAAAATACATGCATTGATATCCAAGCCGAGAGCTCAGGCAAGTAGGAAAACTTCCAGTCCAGTCTATTCATCGACTATTAGAGTAAAAGGTACATTTCAGCCAATGCAGAAATAGTAGAGATTTCTGCACAACTCTTGATTAACTGATCACAGAAAGAACATGTTACTTCAAAATAAAGTCGTATTTACTACCAAACAGGCCTGTCTGCTCAAATAGTAAGGCCCCTTTACATCATGATGGTAGGACACTGGTCTTTCAGGCAGGTGAGGAAACAATAGACACAACAGAGGAAACAGGAGAGTGGGATCTAAGCTAGCAGCTATGAACCACCTCATCCCACTAGGGTTTTTGCCTCCTGTATTAGAAAGACCCACAACAGCTGAGTCTGGAAAGCAAGGGAGAATCAAAGACTGGACTGCTAAGTTATTGTCTGCTCCCTTTCTTTTCTATACACCTGTTCAGTTTCAGTGCAAACAGTGTTACAAGACAAATGTCAGACAACTATCAGCATATTTTGCAGAAGATTGCTGTGACAGGACACCAGCAGGCAAGGAAAGCTTTTCAGATTTCACAGACATTGCTACAGCAATTTACCCCTGCCCCCAACATCTCGAACAATTCATGACTAAGTATATATTTTATATATCAATTTTTCACACATTGTTGCTATCACTATAGGCAGACGCAGCACCAGTCACACAAATACATGATTTAGTTCTGAAAAGAACTTTTAAAGTTGTATCCATAAAGACAGACAAAATCTAATCAAGTGATTTGCAAAGACACATGACATTTAAAAATGGACAACGGTCATTCAAACCTTTTCTAATGGTCTTTTTTGATTTAAGAAAGCCTTATTTGATCTTACATCCTGGTTTTAATGAGGAGATAAGAATTTTTGCACCAAAGGACTATGACAACCATGAAAGCGCACATAAAACTAAGCAGAAACCTTGCTACTTCAGGCTGACTCTGTTCAAACTGGAATCAAAAAAATGAAATATGCAGAAATATGGGTTTAAATAAGACAGAAGTAGGCTATGAAAGGAGAACTATTTTTCAGCATTCCTTCCCCTCTTATTGAACCTTTCCTCAGTTTTATGAGTCTTTATCAGCAGAACCTGCTGCATACTACACAGCAACTAGAGCTGTAACTGGCAGTTTCACCTCCTGGAAAAAAAAAGGTAATTTACAGCATCATCAGTTACACCACAGACTATAAACAGTTCTTCAGGGGAAGCCATTCTAGGGCACTTTTAAATACAGTAAGATTTGTGACTACTACTCCAAACTCCTTCCTTCTCACTGATTCTCTTAAAAAAATGGATTTGAATTCAAGTTCAACAAATAAGGCTCTGAGAAAATGCACCCTTAATTTTTAGAGTCCTTAAGAGGCCTTGAGCACCTCTAAAAACACCTCCTCAAATGAGAACAGAAGGAAGCAGAGAAAACTAAGCAGATGAAAATATTAATGATGTGTCACCTACAGAAGGATTTCATTAGTATACCAAGAGGCCCTTCCAAAGAAAAAGCTGCTTCTCCCTTGCCTTCTAGTCAAAGGTGAACATCCAAAGCTCCACAGATTTGTCCCTGCAGGATTTGGTCTGGGATCAGGCTTTCTAAAAATATGAGTAAGAAGAATCTATTACAGTAGCTGTGTTCAGTTCTTTCTGGCTGGAAGAACAGGCTGACACTCCCTTCTCCATGTTATTAGTAGGTCATGTAGGTGTTAATGTCATAAGGAACCTGGCTTCAAGGGGTTTTGTTCTCCTCCTAGATTTTACAGTCAAAGACAAAAAAAGTAAACTTGCCTGTGTGATCCACTGTTGCAATAACAATCTTCCAACATTAACTCCTACAGAAAACTTATCACATCTAAGAAGTTACCATAAAAGGACATCTTTTTAGCCCCTTTGCATTACTGAGAAGTCACTGCACTATTTGCAGTATCCTGCAGGAATATAATAGCTCATTAAAAATAAGAAAGCTGGAGAACAACCTTATCTACCAATTCCAAAAGTCATCGTGGGGCATATGAGGTCAGCTTATACCCTTATGTCATGTGTCTCACAGCATTAATCTTTCCGTGACACAAAGAGACTAAAGCTGCTGGGAAAACCTGCAGGCACCACAGCGTCTCCAGCAGCATTTCAAGGCCACTGACACAGCACAATTAATCAGCATGTACAAAAGTGTGTTCCATGGAAGCTATTCATCACCATCTAAATACAGTCACATTTACAGTGTAGCACAGCTGTGTTGGTTTCCAAGCAATTTGGAAAGGTGAGAGATCGTAATACCAAGGGAGAAACAGCATAAAGCAGAGATTCACTTACAGCTTTCTCTTGAAGAAACGGGGCCTGAATGACCTTCCTTCCATGACATTCTGCACAGAGAGACTGCCCCTCGCTCACGCATGAGTGTCTCTGCCATCTCCTCTTCTCCCTGAGGTCGGTGCTGAAGGCTTGCCACAAGCTTTTTTTATCCCTTTAAGAAAGAAACAGATTAATTGGGTTTGCCAGAAAGATGCACAAAGTTGCACAGTTTTGACTTCAGGGTTTCTACAGCCAGTTATATCCAATGTCAGACAGAACAAGAGCTATGACATTGCACCAGAGAGTTGGTATCTCTACAGTTTGCAAAGATTATTTTAGAGGCCAAGGCCATAGTGCTTACTGTTGTATGGAAGGGGAGGGAAAGTACAAACCCAGCTTCCCTTCTCTTCCAAAGGAATCAGAGGATGGATGTCAAGATTTGCTTCTGATCCTTTCGACTCATCCTGCTCAGAGAGATGGCTCACCATGTATTTTCCCCTGCACATCCAGAGGGTCAAATCAGTCATCTGCCATTCTCATCTACCACTCATGTAGATCATCCCAATAATCTCTTCTGAACAAGCCAGGATGCTATTGTTTCACTTCAGCTCTTATCTCACTTTCCTCAGCCCATTCAAGATTCGTGCATGAATATCAAATATTCGCATGTTGCTATAGTCATTTGGTTTTCCATTCAGATCTCTCCACTACATTTTTCTTCTTGCCTTACATATTCTACCACACAAAGACCCTTCTGTTTTGCCAATCACTTTAGTACACTTGAATATTCCAGGACTTTGTATCACAGCTTCCACAGATTCATCTTCACTACAGCTCCTCTGCCCTAGAGAACAATTCTGGCAGAGAGGAACCGATGAGACTGTTTATCAGGCCTTATATGACATACCTAGCTTTGATGCCCGTTGCATCAATGGCAAGATTCATATCATTAAACACAGAATTTTGGTCTCCAAAGGAAGGTATTTCATATTGAACTTCATATATCAGGGAATCTCAAATCCTTTTATATAGCTAGAACTGGGAACCAGCTACATGCCCGTTTGTAATAGCACAGCTTCCTGTCCCGTGAAATAGCAAAGAAACTATGCCAAGTCAAAGGATTTTAAACTCTTATCTTGTAACTTAGCAGACAAAACCATGTTATCAAAACATAGCTATCAATCTAGGCATCAAAGTTTGGTAAATGCTACTTTCAAAAAATATCATCACAGCTGAGTCAGAGATAATGGCCTTTCATGTGGTATCTCTTAACCCATAAAAGATTATTTGAAGCACTATGTCCATAAATGTGCATATATATCTTATTAATGCCAGCTGAAATTATAGTTAGGTGTGGAGCACAGAACACATATCTGAATGTTTCATCTTGAATCTAAATTACAAATCATGTATTTAATAAACTCATTTTAAAAAAAAATCTTAACGCACGTACTTTAACATAACAGGAAAGGCGGAAGTGAAACACCAAATGGGGTTTTGGTAAGATCTCCTATTGTAGATAACAGCTCACTATGTCAGGATAAGGCCTCAGTAAAGCAAACCAAATTCTTTCTTGCCCTTCTCACATAAAAGTCTCACAGACATTCTGGGTTACAAGTGCTTCTGTTGAGTCTGAATAGGAAAACAGACAGACAGCTGCTGCTCTTCATTGTTTCCTTCCATTTACTATCGTTAAGGTGGTAAAATGGAAACATCGTGTTTATTTTCATCATTTGCACACCTTTTAATTCAAGCTGCTGGTGTATTATTTAAGATATGCAATAACCTGTTTTGCAAGAGAATATAAATCATTGTAAATCCTTGCTTTCATGGAACTAGAGATGGCTTATTCAGGCCCTTTACTAAATAGTGTTCACTTCAAGAGGATGTTCATTTCATGGGGGATTTCCTTCTGAAGACTGAAATATTGCAAGATCCAGTATAAATCATCTTTGTAGGTACAGAAGTCAGAAAATCACACACACATTCTAACAGTGATGCAGATCTGTTAGTTTGGCAATGTCACAGCCAGAACTCCCAGAGCCTTAGCAAGACTTAAACACTTAAAAATAGCAGTTTAGAAGTTATAAGAGGAATCTAATGCGGTTTTAGATTATTTCTACATCTCCAAACTTTAACCAAATAGATATTTTTAAAAAAGAGTCAGTTGCCATTATCAGCTTTTGTTTGGCTGCAATGCTAAATATCTGGATTAATAAAATTGTCATGCAATCTGTTTACAGTTTAACCCTATGGTACAGGGACACAAAGTGCTTTTATTAATAGCAATAATACTTAGGCTGTTTCTTTTATGAAGAAAGCCAAGAATAGCAACAACTAAAATATACTATGCATCCACAGGAATTCTTCTCTACAGAGAAAGCTGCAACCCAGCAAAGTTTCATGTAGAATAAGTGTACTTTGGCAAGACATTACGTGCAGTTTTCTTCAGCCAAGAGACATTCACTTGAACTTTGCTTCACTTCCCCATATGAAACTGAAGATGGGAATTCCTTTTGCTGCACACACAGTGTAGATATGAAACTTTGAAGAACGGACCCTCACTCCAGATATTTTAATTTGTTGGTCTAAAATAGATATACAGGTACCCATAAGATATAAAGATACTACGTAAACTGTGCTAGAAGTATACATGAAACAAGGATAAGCATTGGAAGTGAGAATGGCACTGAATAATTTGTTCAGCTATGCTGGCTTTCCCAGTATCTTCCTGACAGAAGTGTTAGTTCAGTGTCCTTTACATTCAATATTATAATAAGAAAAGCTGAATATAAGCCCTTCATTAAGGGTCATAAAACACTGAATAACCAAGCATAGATTAACTTCTCAATAGAGGAACCACAATGGTCATCTTCTAAAATAGTTCAAGAAGCCTCTATAGTCTCTTCAAATGTCAAAAATTAAGCTCTTCCTACACTAATTTTAATGTGCTTTTTTTAAAAAAAAAATTATTATCATGTAACATCTTTAACCTTGAGAACTAATGCACAGAGAGGAAAGGAATTTGCAAAAAACGGCCAGCCAGCCAAATTCAAGGAGGAATGAGATTTCCTACACATCGCATTTTCAGGGAAGAAAAAAAAAAAAGGAAAATATTACCTCTCTCTGACTTTTTCTTCCTGCCCAGAGAAAAATGCAAATGCAAGCAGTAAGAAATAAGTGCCTATTTTTGTATGGCTGACCTTATTTCACTGACTCAAAATTTTAAGAGCTCTATTTCCAATAGCTGCTGTCCCAAAAGAGGATGCCACTTTTCAAAGATGACCAGATTGCCACTAATTTGCTAAAAGAATTTAAGTGAGGCATTTAAAACAAATAAAAGCTTCAATTGTCACTATTAAAATGTCAGAACTCTATGGCAAATGCTGAAAGTATTGACATTTTAAATGTCAACAATTTTATATATCCAACACTATAGCAGAAGCCCTTTATAATTTAATTGGCACTGTCTTTTTTTTTAACTTCATATTTGAAAATCTTTCTATTTTTGATCAGTTCATTAAAACCATTAATTACAATTTAATTGAAGCTATGCATGACCCAAAAGTATGTTATTTCATTTCCTCTTTTACAGCAGCCAGACCAAATCAAGGCAAAGCCCTTCTGGTACCTTTTATTACAGGGTCATTGTTTGCCTTCCTTCCGTCTAGAGCGCATCATTTCTAAAGTGCAGAGCTACAACTGTGTATGACTAATGACAAGCTGGTAGCTACCTCAAAATGGCCTTGACACTTCAAGGACTTCCCAAAAGGAACTCAATTCCCATCCTTGAGTTTTGAGGCCCACAGAGGAGAGTCCACATTAATATGTATGACCACTGTGATTGTGTACAAAACAAATTAGTAGGTAATGATGACCATGAATTAAAACCCTCAAGTTTAGAAATCCACTGTACATTTCATACACAATTTCACATATTCTGTTATTTTCTGGGGCACATGCTCATTTCCAGTAAATCACTCTTCATTGTATTCAAACTGTGGGAGGCCATGAACTATGCTTAGAACGTAATACTTCTCAGAGCTGAAGGATATACAGCGGGGATAAGGAAAACCAGCCTCTCTGTGGACACCTGAAATAGACCCATAGGGTTTCAGCAGACAGAATTCAGAAGATCATAGAAACATAGAATGGTTTGGGTTTGAAGGGACCCTTAAAGCAATGAGCAGGGACATTTTTAATTGGATCAGTTTGCTCAGATCCCTATCCAACCTGACCTTGAATGTTTCCAGCTACAAGCTCTCTGGATAATGTGCAAAGACTGCCTTTTGCAAGTCACAAGTCACTTAATATTTCTCCCTTGCAACAAGTAGCAACGGTTAATTCCCAAACAGCTTTCTGTAGGAAGGCAACACAAGTATCGATCTTCTATCTTTTGATAAATCTCTAAAGAAACAGCCTTGAACCTCTTTGAGGTTATCTGGCTCCCATTACAGAGAAATGCACAGCCCGATGCAGGATTCTATGGCTATTGTGCATGCCCCGTTTGACAAAATTTTACTTAACTAGGAAAATCTCAATAACAACTTTTTTTTTTACATCGAGCAAGGGAACAGTGTGCATGCTTTCAGTATTCAGGGAGCTGCATTGCCCGTTTGCAACCAGAATTGGCCATCTCAATTTCTGCCACCTCTGGTTATCATGAAGTGTTGCAGTTTCAAACGAAATAAAACACAAAACAAATCAAACGCAAATCTCAAACGGAGACCAATTATGCAGTCTGTCCACACTTGGTACTGCATATGGCAAGGTTTGAAGTGAGTGAAAGGGTATTTTCTCAAGTTTACAGTGCTGGACCAGCACCAGATCTGGGAAAAACTTTCAGATCTCCTGTGACCATCTCCTCCTGTGACCCCAGAATGACTATAAAAGGCGAGATCTCCAGTAGACTAGACTCCACAGAGAAGATTCCCTTGTAGAAGGGCACATTTTCCGAGATCTTAGACACAATTAGATGCTGGTTGTTGATCTGCATGCATAAAATTAAGATTCCATCTCCCTGACAGATCTGGTCTGACATAAGGCTTCACGCTGTAAACGGCAGAGGCTCTATTATGCATTTGCACATAGAGCAATGGAAGATTGGGCTAAGATTTATTAGGGTTTCTAAGCAAAATTCTAAATAAACTCCCTTTTCCCCCTTCAAGTGGCTTTTTTACTTCACTCACTGACAATACAGCCCCAGGAGAGAGGTAACAAAGGAGAACAAACATGCAGAAATATTTGCCTTACTTTTTCAAAGCAGTAGCAAATGTCCCACTGTTTTCATAATCTTTGCTATGTCAAAGGCCACTTATGTTTAACTAATTAAAAATAAAGCCAAGAGAGAACAAACCAGCAGGGTAAAAGAAAATGAGAGAAATAAAATAGATTTGAGAAGTACAAATAAAATGGAGTAAATGTGAAA
Source organism: Dromococcyx pavoninus (assembly GCA_033558185.1). Classification (NCBI taxonomy): domain Eukaryota; kingdom Metazoa; phylum Chordata; class Aves; order Cuculiformes; family Neomorphidae; genus Dromococcyx; species Dromococcyx pavoninus. Next base: position 1,609,669 of record JAUMJL010000066.1, read on the forward strand.
AAGCAAAGGGTTGATTCAACAGTACAACTCCCAGATGGTCTAAAGAGACATTTTTGGATATAAATGAATGAATGTAATCACATTAAACAAATATTACCCTTGACATTTTTCACTCATCATTTTACACCTTTTCCTGGAATTTTCCATAACAGATACAAGTCAGTCTGCAGCCAAAGTCCTTTTAGTAGCAATATTTGCCCAATGATTGCCCGATCTATTGTTTATAGTAATGTAATTTCTAAGTGACTCTCATTTCCACATGTCCCCATATGAACAAGGACTTAAAAGAAAACCTTAGGAAAGAATTTAAAGTTTGGGTGGTGATTAAAGGACCACCAGCTCCTTAGCTGGATCACAAACAATATTAGATAATCTATTACTGCCAACAAAAACTATTGATTCTACTTAAGGGGAAAGAGAGCAGAGAAAGCCAGAAATACATTAATTCCAGCAGAAAACAAACTGCCTTCTGACTGAAACGCTGGCAGCATGGCCAGAACAGTTAGTGTCCTAGACAAATGTATAATAGCCTGAAATGGTAATGCACAAAAAGAAAGCTAATACTATGTGAAAAACCTCTGTGTAGCAGAACATATCAGCACTTCTGATTCAAGATACCCCAGCAGTATGATCAATGGCAAAAATCTCAGGAGACACCACATGGTCACCTATGGGATTTGTTTCTTCCTGTTAACCTTATCATCTACTAGTTTCTTTTTTCTAAGAGGATTTGTATTTTCTTGTATCCATCTAATTATCATGTTCCTGAGCATGCTGCAATTCAGAGGAACACTTACCTCTAAACCAAACAAACTTCTACATCTCATTGCATAAAGTTTCACAGACTGGGAGTTAAAATGTTTGTTTGTATAGAGAACACAGGTAGTCCCCTTTTGAGGCTTATAGCTATGCCTTCTTACTACAGTTGCAGTCCTAATAAGGATAACCTTGTTCAGTGGGAAAGAACAAATGAAAAACTATACTGTATGCATCTCCATCAGTGCACAGTGGGGAGTCAAAGTCACATTCCAGGATCTGTTATTTCTGTAAAGCAGGCTTGCAGGTCATCACTGTCTCGCACATCCTCCACAGACTGCAGCCCTCCAAAAATTTCATTTTTATTTAACTCTGATGACTTTAGTGTTCTGGCTTCAAGGGTGTTCCCAGAAAAACAGCCACAGTGGAAAACTATGGTGAAATGTAGAGGTGGGAACCTGCAGCCTGCAGGGACGTGGGGCCATGGCAGCATTTCACAAACTAGTTTTCTGAACTATTAAAGATACCACATGACCTCAACAGGAATTTATGAAATATGAATCCAAACCACTACAAGATATGCTTCTGTGATACTTCTGATCACTCCACAAATTACTTTAAAACACCCCAGACAGCACAGGATAATGAAGACTGACTACTTGATATAAGCTTTCCATGGCACACAGCTTGTTTTTGAAGCCTCATAACTTAGTAGTTGATATGAGCTTGTCAGGGATTGTTGTGCCATAACAACTGACACACAAAGGCTGGCTCTGAGCTCAGTTATTCAAATATACTGAAAGTTCCAAACACCAATATTAGTTAAACACAAAGGCCTACTGACGCAAGTCACATGCTTGAGAATTGTCAACAAACAGAACACATGGGGGCACCACATGAAACGAGTTCAATCTGTCCTGAGCTCACACTTTCATCCCTGAGATCATGCTGGTACCATTAACATTAATGCTTTCACTTTTCATTATTTAACTTTTCCTCTATTGAATTCTAGTCAACTTACGCGTAAACCAGCACAAAATATATTCAGCTACAGAACTAAGCCTGATGGAGTCCAAGTTCTCAAGATCCTAGACTAGATTTAACGCTTCTGCATCATGGTTACACCTTGTTCCTTCTAGGGGATTTTATTTCATCAAAAACTAAGTTACCACTGCCTTGCTCTCACAGAGCTGTGAACAGTCTAGGGGCGAGAGAGAGGCTCTAGATTGCCACCAACAGATCAGAAAGGAGTAGAATTTGATTTTTACAAGCACTGGTCTTGCACATCTCCCCAGGCAAGGCTGTCCATAAAGAATTTTAACATCATATTTCAGTAATGATTGATCTCCTAACCACTGTGATAAGACTTCCTCCCTAGAGGACCTAGGATCATATTAGATTGCAGCACTTGACACCCATTCTCCAATTCCACTCTTTTTCTAGAAAGGTAAAATAATAAATTATGGGTAACAAGTTAGTACATCAGAGATTGTTTGTTTTCAAGCTGTGGAATACAAATAATAAAATGTCACCATGGAACCACAGCAAAGTTGCCATTTCGCTTTCTCCCAAACCGATGACCTGAAATAAATATCTGTTTCTCACTGGCAGAAAAAACCTTGTTTCAAACTTATCTAAAAGTGACTGTACTTTAAGAAGCTGAAGAAATTTGCAGCATCTAAAAAGACAGAAGAAGTAACAGATTTTCATGGGGATGATATAACTACTCCAGAAATCCAGTTGCACTTTGGCAACAACTTCCTCTTCAGTCCTCCAAAAGACCAAAGTACTCAGAGCTCAAGATAAGCTAGGAATTGGGAACAGCTTTAGTCATGGGCACCATATGTATTACATAAAATGTCTCTCTTAAATTCATTGAAGAAGAGATGCAGTGTTGCAGAATTTCCACATATGCATTTGTAGTACTGCACCATAAAGAGCTTAAAAAACTTAAAAACAGTCAACTGCAAGAAAGCAGTAGGGGCTTCTGGGTACCAAAGAGTGCTGGTCACAGTGATACCCTGAGCATTTGGCAAGTTCTACCCAAGAGACCTTTTGCTGAAGTGTACCAATTCAAGGGAAAACAAACATCTTCCTGAAAGTAAATGTTCAAATATGAAACTTCATGGAGTCGCCAGTAAACACATAAATAACACATTTTGAAATGTGGGAGAGAGAATGAGCAACATTTAATTGCACAATTCCACTTATGAACAAGAAATTACATTAATTCCCAAGGCGCCTATTCCTATGGCATGTCCTGAGAAACACATCATATATTGACCACATCCTTATTTTGTTTCAGAATTTAGAAGGCTTTTAAAAGTGGCTAAAGAGACTGCTAGAGATACGACATACATAATGTCACTTTCCCAGTGACATCAATGGAAATTGTGCCCATTCATAACATATTTAACCTTTATGAAAAAGAAAAAGCAATAAATGAAAACATGGGAGTTTTCCTTGCTGAGCCTGGCTGAAGAAAGGCTCTTTTACTTGATTCAGTTCACATACTGACAGTGGCCACTACATCACCTGTGTTGGAGTCAGAGGCCATTGTTGCTGAGAGCAGAGGTGAGAAAACTCAGCTTCTCCTGGAGGATGTACATGGTCCATCAAGCAATGACGGAGTTTTATTTCACATTCCTGGTACAGCAACAAAGAAGATATTCAACCTTGGATAGCTTAATAGTTGTTTTGCACACAGGGCCATGGGAGATACTGACTGAAAGAGAAGATGGATCTATATGTTGCTGCTGTCTGTTTGGTTTTCTATGGTCCTGGTGAGGCCACACCTCAAAACCTGGGTTCACTTTTGGGCCCCTCACTATGAGAAAGACATTGAGAGGCTGGAGCGCATCCAGAGAAGGGGAATGGAGCTGGGGAAGGGGCTGGAGCACAAGTGTTACGAGAAGTGGCTGAGAGAACTGGGTTGTTTAGTGTGGAGAAAAGGAGGCTGAGGGGAGATCTCATCGCTCTCTATGACTACCTGAAAGGGAGGCTGTAGTGAGGTGGGTGCCTGTCTCTTCTCCCAAGTAACAAGAGATAAGACAAGAAGAAATGGCCTCAAGTTGCGCCAAGGGAGGATTAGATTGGATATTGGGAAATATTACTTCACCAAAAGGGTCATCAAGCACTGGCAGAGGCTGCCCAGTGAAGTGGTTGAGTCACCATCCCTGGAGGGATTTAAAAGACTTGTAGATGTGGTGCTCAGGGACATGGCTTAGTGGTGGCTTGGCAGTGTGAGATTTACAGATGGACTTGATGATCTTAAAGGTCTTTTCCAACCTAAATGATTCTGTGATTCTGTAAACAAAGCAGTATGAAGAATCATGTATTTTTGCCACTAAACAAGCTTTTCAGATGTAGTTCCGATGAGGGAAGTTCAACACGAGAAATTCTGGCATCTTCCTCTGTCTTAACAGAGGTACAGGGACTCAGTTAAGGTTCCTTTTTTTGTTTTATTTGTGGTACAAGTAACCTGGGGAGATGCCCCCAGCCTGCAAAACTTTCACCCAATTTTCATTTTAATCCAGTAACTCAGACTGACACTATTGCATTTGGAGTAATTGTTGATTTTAAACTTTTACTGTTCATTTTAAACTCAAAAATTTAACTGAAAAATTGACCCAGATTAGCACGATGACACCTGAGCCTTGTTTCCAGAGGAGTTCAACAGCTTCTGTGAGCACTACTATCTCCAAGAAATTTATAGATGTCATATGCAGCAGGTTTGGAGTCTCTGCATGAGTGTTTGACAGGGGTGTCTTTGATGATGGTACTATATAAAATTACTTGGACATGCAGGGTTGAAGCATGTCTAATTCTTTAATTACAAAGGTGAGATCAATTTCTTGGACAATTTTAGTACCTGTGAGATAACACCTTAAAGCAAAAGAAATGTCAGCATCAAGAGGTCAACTTTGCTAAAATATGTAGACACTTTCCACTAAACCTTTTATCTGTAGGACTATCGACTTCTAATTTTTTCCTAAGTTGCCTTCTCTGCTTCTTAGAAAATTTGCCACTGTGTGCCCAATTTAAAGACATTATTGAGTTTCCCTAAAAATACTGACAGGCAAGTTGTAATACCTAGGATTTTATTGTGAACATATGATTAGTAATGAGATTCTAATTAGATTTTGACACTTAAACCTGGTGTGAGAAGGGTCAGTCTCTTAACCGTGTTAGACTTTGAAAAGATTATTGGAGTGGCTTTTGCCTCCTTACAGACCCTGCACTAAGAGCTGCTTCTCTTTAACTAGATTGAGACACTAAATGTACCTTGATAAATGCTGACACGTTATGCTCTATTAGCTATAAAATCACACACATATTTACTCATTTTGTAACCCCACAGCACTGAATTGCAATATGTAAAAGGGCACCCCACACATATCCCTATTAGAATAAACTCTTGGTATAATCACAAATGCCCAATTAAACAAGCACTGTGAATTCTAACAGGATTCTCTCTGCAGATTTTACTATCAAAGGCAAATTAACATAGAAAAAAAGACTACTGCTAACTTCAGTTTCTCAGTAAGTTTTCTCTGATTTGTTACTTCTGTGTAGATCAGAAATAATAGTAACAATAGTAGAGAGCATCATTGACACTTCTACTGTCATTTTTGTTCTAACTTCATGAAAAATGAGGGTTTCAGGAAAATGAACACCAGTTCATTTTCAAGGGAGCTAAAGGGAAAGAACAAGTGCAGGGTTATAAATCCAGGGCATGTGGTCTAAAACTCATGACTTGGTATTCTCATTTTTCATCCTTATCCTTCCTCATCCTGCTCTCCCACAAGTACCAGTCTTTACAGCCATAAGACACATCTCCAGTAACTAGATCTGTCTTACACCGTTTTCAACAGTGATATTTTTTATTTATTTAGATTAAAAACTAACACCTGTTTCAGATCAGAGGTTATGCTTTAATGATTATGGGCTTATGCTCCCTGACTTTGTATACACGTTTACATCCATGGGGGTCAAGGAGCCTTCAGAGTGAAAGATCTCTAACTGTTACAGAAAGAATAACCTACTTTTTCCAAAGCTGCCATTGTAACCAAGGTACAATCCACCCAGGAAGCCAGAAGGAATTCTGTGAAGGAGACAGCAGAAGATGCAAACCTCAGAATCAGATGTAGCCATATTAGGATGTAACCATAATGACTTTCAAAACAATGTTATGTACACTTTGTATGCATTCTGAAGATACATGGCCTGATTGTACAGATGCTGAGGTGAAACTCTTCTATTCATCACTGACATAACAGCTGGCAGAAAGAAAAACGTAGATGAAGGAAATGTTCTGTCCCCAAACACAAGGAGAAAACCATGCCTGTATAAAAGGAGTTGTTTTTAAAATCTGAGAAAAAAATAGATTGTAGAAACCTAGCACCACTCTGGGAACAAGGTACCTGCTGAGCCTTGCTCACAGTAGAATCTTACACAGCTTCAGCTTTAATGTGTGAAAAACAGGGCATGGGAGTTAGACACTGAGTCCACCTAACAGACAGGCTGGAGTAAAGCTCATCTGCTTTTTTAATTTTCCCTGTGTTCATTTTAGTTGACTGGCCTGGCTGACCACCTCAGGAAGCTCCTCTGAGGTGAGAAATATCTCCATAAATGCAAGCAAGTTGTTGTAAATGGTAATGAATCGAGCCCAACCAAACACACTTCTATGAGAAAAAGAAGCTGAAGCCACACTGACAAGACAAGAGTTGTGCTAGTTTGAAGTCCATAAACAATAAACAGGGCCCTGCTTCACCCCTAGCACAGCTGGTCTCCAAGGACACTCATTGTACTTGGCCTTGAAAGAGAAAAGAGCAGATAAGCCACAAAGAGTTATATTTTGGGAACAGCTTGTATGGACTGATCAAGGATATGAAAGGAGCCAACTAAAAATACATTCAGTCCTGATTGTAGCCAGCTTATTTTGACAGGGACTGTATATACATTCCATTTAAATCTTTAATATTTTTGTGGTCAATTTTTTTTTTTTTTTAAAGCCTCTGCAACTGATTCCTCATTCACTTTTTTTTTGTCTACTGGAAAGCAAATCAAGATATTTAATCATAGCTGTAAGCTTAAAAAAACGAAGAAAATTGTTACACTTAGGGATTTTTTTCAGATGTGTAATAAAATCCTATGTATTTGGCTTTATAAAGCAAGCAAGTTTAGCAAAGTACTGCATTCATCCAACTTGCTATCTTACCTGTATGAAGTCTTCAATTTAGAATTTATGCTTGTCAATTTTAAACTGTAATTCTTAAAATCCTTGCTATTTCTTGCAGAATGAGAGTGGGTCTTGTGCAGAATTAATAACTGCCTGACATTGGAAAGACACAACCAGAAATGAACTCCTATGAACAGATTATAAGAAACTGAGGTGCATTAATCAAGATCAGTTCATAAGATTAATGACTTTGGTATCTTCATGTCTTTTTCTATTTCTACAAACTATTTTTAAATTCACATGAACTGCTGGCTCTGCTTTTTGTTGACACACAATGCAATACACTAAGTCACCAGAAAGGAACTACACATCCTGCCTTTGACATCATCATATACAATATCACACACAACTGCTCAGTGTAAGTCATATTCCATACAATAGATACAGATATTCTTGTATGAAATCACAAGGAAAACAGCACTTGTTGTGGGAGGTTCACCTCAGCTCTTACACTTCAGTTTGCTGAAGAGAAGAGATTTTCAAAGGTACCGCTTTTTGAAACTTGAATATGTGGGTCAGGTTTAGAAGGAAGAACTTACCTTCAGATTCACTGCCTTGACCTCCTGCAGAAGTGCCGAGGACAAGCCAACTCCATCTTACAAATACACAAAGCTGTTGTTTCTCTTGAACCATCCAACTAAGCATGTGTGTGACACATTCCCTACACTATGACAGCTACGGCTCAAATCCCTCCAATGCTTTACCACATTTGAACCTTGGAGATTGCCTTATGTCTGGATGTAAACAATATCATGTGCTCCTTGCAGTGATATTTTATTGGAAAGAGAAGAAACTGCATCAAGAGGACATCTCCCAGTTTGGAGCTCTCAGGCGAAATATGTGATGAATTGTCTACTTCAGTTCTTCTTAGAAAACATCATTTTACGAAAACTGAATTTGCTGGACATTTAACTTTTATCTCATATCCAATGCTGCAGTTTGAAGTGGAGTTTAAATGGGCAGAATTTGTGACTGCTGCCAAAGGGCACAGTCCTATCCCATTGCTGTGTGGCTGTGTGATTTCTCGTGCCAGCACAAAATGGGCAGAGGTAGAAGCCACAAGAAGCAGAGGGAGGAGGCAGGCAGGACTACCTCCAGAAGCAGTAGCAAGCTATGGCAATTCAAAACTTATCATGAAATACCCTAGATTTGAACTAAGAGGAATGTTGAGCAAGAATTAAGACAGTTCTATGCATATCTGACTGCAGAAACATAGGCATATCCTGGGCTGGGTGAAAAGTGAATAGTATCCAAGCACTGGAGATTTATGCACCACAATGGTAGCTTGCTGGTTTAATCTTCCAGTTGAAACTGACCCAGAATATCCTGTCATAGATCCTGACTGCCTTCACATAGAAGATTAGTGGCCCAGCTGGTATTTTCCTCTTTTAACAATTCTGTAGAAACATTCTCTTCGGTGAGATACATGATTTTTTGTTTTACTTATTTAATATTGGATGACATTCACACAGCACACAGTACCATCCTCTCTTCCTTTTAACATTATGGAATCACTGGCCTACTCACAAAACACAGACCTCTAAAAAGTTGAGACCTCTGCCTGGGGTCTCTGACTTTGTTACTAACCTGTTAGCAACGCCATCTCTGTGGGCCATGGACACACCCTGCCACTTTTCAGTTGCAGTAGTGGTATCAATATTATTGACATTGCCAGGGAACGGCAGAAATCATTGCAAGCTGGAGAGCCCAAGACCTCATGGTGCCAAGTACTGACAACTTTACTGGAATTCCCATAATGGTGCAGAGAAGAGAGAGAACCTCGGGCAAAGCCCTGTGCGGAGATAAGCTAGGGACACCCCTCGTTACCACTCAGCACTAACCAGGTACCCCTTTCCTTTTGAAGTTGTCCTGTTGCTCAGCCTCTCACCCATTTCTCAGCTCAGATTTAGCTCATCACACACAGTGAGTGCACTGGCTGTCTACCACTTCTTGAAACACTGGGACAGGCTTGCTTCAGGCACCGACAGGAGAAATGAACATCGGGCCTGCCAGGACTAAGCAGAATCTGCCCGTCTGGCAGGCGCCTTCCCAGTGAGGAAGAGACATGCCCTCACGGGACTTTTCCCAACAGCGGGAGGCCTGCCTGCACTAATTTAAGGGCTGGGAGACAGTTTTGTACGGAAGTTGCTAACCACAGACTCCATTATAGCCAACGGTCTACTGGCAGGGCCTGTTCTGTTCAAAGAGCTGCCTGAGCCTGGAGGAGAGACTGTGACTACGATGGGAAATTTTCCTCCAAACCCCCTCAACCTGCTGGACTTATCAGCAGCTCTGGCTGCTGCAGCGCGATGCAGCTGATCCAGAGCCACGGGGAACCTCTCCTGAGGGGAAAACACCGCTTGGCGTTGGCAGCATTCACCCACAGACCCGGGTCGGACACTGTGCAGAGGGACAATCACTCCAGAACGGAATGAGAACCTCTGACCTCCGGAGCACAGCTCATGGCTGTTTTCCCTTCCCAAGGGAACTCCTGAAGAAGCAAACATCATTACGGATGACGCAGATGAGAAAACTAGAAATGGGACAGGGGAGGAGGATGCATTGTCAGGGGGAAAATGGTTAACGCACCGCGTTCCGTGCCGGTCAGCGGCTCTGGAACCCCGGGCGGAAGCCCCGCTGGGATCCCTCCCGGGCCCCGGGGGGAGGCGGCGCTGCGCCCCCTGGCGGCCGCGCTCAGAGGAGCCCAGGCAGCGGGGCGGCCCCGCCGGCAGCGCCCTGCGGTGACAGCAGAGCACAGGGACAGCCTCGTGCTGCACAAGGGCTTCGTGATAACTCATTGATGATTAAAACTGCACCACAGAGCGGTTCAGTCTAAGTCTCTATACCCGTATACAAAGAGATTACATCAGCTTTGCCAGGTTACTCTACTCTTGTGAGACTCCACCCGGAGTCCTGTGTCCAGTTCTGGAATCCTCAACATAAGAAGGATATGGAACTGTTGGAGCGGATCCAGAGGAGGTCACGGAGATGATCCGAGGGCTGGAGCCCCTCTGCTATGAGGACAGGCTGAGAGAGTTGGGTTGTTCAGCCTGGAGAAGAGAAGGCTCTGGGGAGATCCCAGAGCGGCCTCCCAGTGCTGAAAGGGTTCCAGGAAAGATGGGGAGGGGCTTTTTACAAGGGCGTGGAGAGATAGGAGGAGGGGGAATGGCTTTAGAAAATGGAAAGATTAAGATTAGACATTAGGAAGAAATTCTTCACAGTGAGGGTGGGGAGGCCCTGGCACTGGTTGCCCAGGGAAGCCGTGGCTGCCCCATCCCTGGAGGTGTTTGGGGCCTGGTTGGATGGGGCTTTGAGCAGCCTGGTCTGGTGGGGAGTGTCCCTGCCCATGGCAGGGGGGTTGAAACTGGATGATCTTTAAGGTCCCTGCCAACCCAAACCATTCCATAATTCCATGTTGTGTTTTAATTGCAGTTTTGTCACCATTTTCCCTAAAAAAGGTTTCAGGGTAGGGAGAGGAGCGGAAGATAACCATTCAGTTACCCTCACAGAAGCCAACTCAATTAGAAATTACCTTTTCATTGATGTTTTTCTTACGCGACCTCTTCCACACCTCTTCCAGTTTTCAGTGACGCGCAGCCCCAAACTCTACACTTTGACGTAAGCCAAGTCTCAGAGGAATGCCTTTTGAATCTCCTATATATAGAGATGTCTTACATAATTGGAGACTTCTAAATTCTTAGAGCCCCCACAAAGCCAAATTAGGGATTGTTTAAATCCAAATCGCATAGAATCACCTATGAACAACCTAACCTAACACATCTGTAAAGATATTCACTTGATTGGTTTGATGTTAAAAACATAATAAAGCCTCAAACAAGTTACTTGGGTCAGGTAATAGATGGCACTGAAATCCTTTTGCGGAGTTACGTCATTCAGATGCATAAAATTTCATAAGGAAAAATGCAGACATTTCTCAGTGTGTCTGTATTAGAAGTTTACATTTGGTAAAAGAAAGTTAATCCCTCAGAGTCAGACCTACAAAGTCTGAGGAATAAAAAAGTTTATGAAAAGAAAGCTTGCAGGTAAGTGTTAACCACCCTGATTGTTATACACTTGCACACTGCTGCTCTGTCCTCTGAAGATGTAAAACTTGTTGCTCTGCAAATAACATAACATTTACAATTAAGCAAGCTTTATTCTTTCCATTGGTTTTAAAACATGAGTGAAATGAACTTTGGGTTTCAAAACCAGAAGCACAGAGAAAATAACAAATACCCAGCCGAGGGCGCACCCTAGAGTTGTTTCCTGGCTCTTGTCCTGCAGGGATCTCGCTCCCATCAGGTCTGTCCTATTTCACAGGGAGAACAAACTTAGGCTTCAACTATGAAACTCTTACGTTACTCTTATTGCAGTTAAAAGTCTGAATAGTTTCTCACATCTCTCCCTCGTACACATTGGCCATGCTGTTATCAGTAAAACAAGCAGAAATGGTATCACAACAGGGTCAACAGAAATAGCAGACCAAGTATCAAGAGCACATTTCAGTGTCATTCCTCACCTTTCTTCCCATACCACTAATTCATCCCATAGTGTAACTCACCTGTGTCCCTAGTATGGGATTACTGCTTTCCCAGACAGATGGAAATCTTGAGGGGGCAGCAGCTTGTGTGTTCCACAGCCTCCAGGCCCTCGGTCTCACCTGGCTATCGCATATGGCCGGAACCCCAGGCCCAGGAGCCTTTACTCACTCAGTCACACCACTGGGCTGCCTGTGAGACCCCACAGAACTGCACCCGTGCCCTCTGGGGGAGCACGGACACCTCTCCCCCGCCGGCCCCTCACAGCAGATCCAGCAGTGGTGCACTGAGGTCACAGCACAGGTCTGCACAGGGAACAGCAGGCGGGCTTTTCCTGGGTGATTCACCACAGCACGCAGAACAGGTTCAAAGTGTATGCAACATTTTATTGAAAAAATACGAACGTTCTGTACATAAAGTACAACTGAATGGGCTTGATAAAGCCTCCAGAGACTTATTGGTTAATACAGGTCTTCTTTTCTTCTTTTTCTCTAAGGGCATAAAGCATACAATGAAGCAGCAGGTCCCCTGTACTGGTGCAAGTGCCATCCCATTGCTGTGCACGCAGCACAGCACCTGGCTCTACGCACAGGACTTCAACATGTTCAGTGTTCTTTGACGGATGGTCTGCAAGAAATTTAAAGCATGGAAGAACTGCACAGCACTGGTCCCTCAATCCATTGATGGTTCCAAATTTATCGTGAGATCTCTGTTATCCTAAGCCGTATGTAATATTTCTGACAAATAAATACAAAAATAAATAGGGATCTGGCCTCACAGAACCTCAAGTCTCAGAAGCAACACAACTTGTAGCAAGCTACATACATAACTTCAACTATATCAACATAATTTATTTAAATCTCTATCAATAAATGTATTAAAAGTATAAATTCTTATCCAATACTGAGAGTTTAATTCTGGAAATAAACCCAGAAAAACAAAGCTTTTTCAGTCTCCTCTTACAATTTAATGTGCTCTTAAAAAATGCTTTATAGCTGAATTTCAGCAGAAATTAGCTGCTATATAATGTAATTCTATTCCCCAAACCTAATATAAAAAGCTTTTAAAATCTTTTTACAGTAACTGGCTTTCATGTCCTAACTTTACATACAGTTACTAGAAATACTGCACATAGCAGTGCTGACTAAAAATAGGTTTAGTGTTAAAACTACATGCACAAATGCTGGAGTACCAAAGCAGAAACTGAATAATGTGGCAGCTTCACAATGAACTTATGTTGCTAATCAGATGGTGTAACAATACTGCAATCCCAAAAGATATGTATGTTGCAAATGGAAAGACAATGAATAGGACTGGATGAGGAGAAAGTTAGGCAAGAAAACTTTTTTCTTCTCCTTCTAAAACTGGAATGTCCGTTATCACCAAGAAGGTAAATGCAGGTCAGCACTAGAAGTTTGTACTAAATCAGGAGTAAATTGTGATGACTTCTCGGCCGCCGCCTCTAACAAGTAATACTCTCTCCAGACCCTCAGTCAAGACTTCAAGAAACTCCATGTCTGTTTTGGTAAAGTTAAGGACAATAGAAAAATCAAACCCAAAACACAGAGTCATTAGGCTCTGTATGGGGTTTACATGGCAAGGATTTGGTAGCGGGGACGCTGCGAGCTGAGACCAGGGACTGCCCCCAGGTCAGACAGAGCCAGTTGCAGTGGCTCCAAAATGCACCCAACAGTGCCTGAAGCTGAGCCCATCCACCATGCTGTTGGCACCAGCTCACAGTCACACTCCCTCCCAGCCGCTCTCCATGAGTATTAAGTGTCTTTCAGTCACAGTGCCTCAGCCTCTCCAGGTAAGGGTGAAGGAACAAGGATCCTCATCCACAACCTCAGGTTTAAAATCTCTCCTGAGCTGTAGTAGCTGTGGTTGAAACCTCCTTACAGCAAAAGAAATATTTTTATCCTTTCTATGGCCAGCATTCTGTTGTTAAACCACTGTTATTACTGCAACTATCTAGATTTAGGAGAAAACAATCATTTGATCTGTGATTTTTGACTTGTGACATGTATTTTTTGGCACAGGCCAGTGAAAGGCTTGCTAATTTAATGGTAGAAATCAAGTCTGAAGGGCAGCTGTGTAGAGAGAACTGCACTGCCAAGAGGCTCACCAGATCACGGCCCTTGGCTCTGGCAGGCTGCAGGCACCCCTCGAAGTGTCAAAGTACTATAGGCTTGAATTTTAATCTTACCAAAGCATTATACTTAGAGCTAAGCTCCCAGACTCTGATGTGTGAGCTGTGCCCGAGATACACCCTCTCCTTCAGGACTCCTGTTCACTGGAGTTCAGACACTGTCCTGCCCAGAACACTGGCTGCTGCGAACGCCGCCTTGAACATCTGCTACACCCACTACTGAGAATTATATTAGAAAAATTTAATTACATTTCATCTAATAAATAAATTCAATCAAGTAATAATTTAGGCAACACCAATTTCAAATCTCAAGGCTTCCAGAGCAACCAGTAGCAACTTACACTTTACAAAATCACTACCTAACAGTCACGAGCGAGCACCCTCCACTGAGTGGACACTTGTCACATATTACAGCCTGACAGCATTTGTGGCAAAATGAATCAAGAGCACAGATTAAAGAAGATCTATGTGAACCAGGCCTGCCTGAAAGGATACAGTTTTCATCACCATCAGTATTCTTTGGAGGACCAGGCATGTTGAGGAGAACAAGTCTGGCATCATGGGATCTATTTACAATAACTTCATTCAGCTTCACTGCTGTGTGCATTCTTCGGACATTAGACTGGTTCCTGCAGAAGAAGAACATTCAGACCTACTGTTAGAAACATGCCTCTGAAAACCAAATTATTTGAACAGCCCTAAAAGGATACCTTAAATCTCCTAAATACCCTGTTAAATGTCAACTCAACACACAGTAAAATTTTTCAAACTTAATGATGAAGACACAGAAGAGATTTCACAGAGTTCTTCAGTCCATCGGTTTTAAGATCTCTCGAGTTGTCAATTTAAGAAGTCACATTGCTCAGTAAGAAGTGTATTTCATAAAGGTATCTGCAGTCTGCATAAGGAGCTAAAACGCATTTGTACAAGGGGCTGTTGACCACAGACGCTTGTGACTGCAGAGCACTCCCTTCTGGAGGCCCTCTCCAGATCCCCTCACTCCCATGGCAGCACAGGCCATGCATCTCTCTGGAATCAGTACTGGAAAACTCCTTCTCAGAGACCTGTAAGAACCAAGCAGGAGACTGGCACCATTGTGCTCAGTTCACACTTCCCACGAGTGCACTTGTCTTTTGGTGTTGAACAGCAGTTGACATCTCCAGAGAAAGCCTGGTTCATGGGCTGGGACACAGCATACAAATGGCAGGATGTATGCCTGCTTATGGGGCTTTTCTGGTGTATAATAGGGATTTTAACCTTTTCTCCTGTTAGAAACTAACCAACCTTTCTGCCTGGCTATTTGCAAGAAAAACCTATCAGCCAAGTATCTTTAAAATCTCAATCGTGCTTTGAAATTTGAACAGCCACTTGGTTCAAAAGTCATGAGAGAGAATAGATGCAGCATGATCTCCTAAGCCTCTGCTCCTTAAAAATCCAGGCTAAGAGAGACAACAGGATTAATTATTCAGAATATATAATCAAAAAATAACATCAGTTCATGTAGTAGCAGAACTGGAAAGTATCCTTTGGGGAGTCTGAGCCAGGGAATGTTTCTTTCCTACAGGAAATCAACCATTATTTTGGTAGTGTACAAGGAAAAACAATACAGAAATAACACTTATCAAAGGAAGACTATATTTGCAGTTTGAGAATGGTCCACTTGCTTTTTTTCTTCATTGTAATATATTTAAAACAAGTATTAGTAGAAACAAAACAAATATAAATCTGTAGGTTTTTTAATTCAGCTTTACATGTTATGAATGAAAGTCTTTAGTAACCTTGCTGCTACTCCAAATCTTTAGTTTTGCAAAGAAATATTTTATATCTATAGGAAATAGAAGATGGAATGGGAAGAATAATGTTTGTTGTACTAACAACACAATTTACCCACTTTGAATGACCTCTCTGTTGATTCATGTTCTTATTTAATTTAGAGCAAGGACAACCTCTGCCTTCACCATATCTGCTTCCAAAAGCCATGGACAACACAGAGGCCAGATTATGTTTACAGGAAGTGAGGAAGAAACCAGCACCAGAAACAACAAACTTAATTAACTATAGTTTTGTTAAAGTAATTGAAAACTAAAGGTTTGGTTATTCTCTATGGGGACATCTTAAATTGGCACCTCCTCAGTGATCTGAAGGTGCAGGCTGTAAGAAAGGGTTTGTTTAGTGTCCTGAAACTGCCCAGAAATAACATCATAGCAGCATAGTGAAACAAGTGCTTCTCTAAATGAGTAACATTTCCCACTTCTCGTGTCATACTCTGCTTAAGAAAACAGGTTAAGACCTGTAATTGTTTTCTATCCTGACTTAGTTCTTGTTAGGAAAACTCTTGTAGTTTGTTATGTGCTATTTATAATGGCACCTACCTCAAGTAGCTAATCCTGCTCCCTTTAAAAACTTTGCTAAGACTGCTCAACTCTCTCTTCCATCATTACATATGGTTTTCCTGCTTTTAGCTGAGAAACTGAAGTCTTCCCTCTCAACCACCTTAATGTACTTCTAAGTTGAATAACAAACTTACAAGTTTTCCCACTCTCTGAAAGCATGGAAGAGGAAAAAGTACAGGTAGTTAACACCAAATTCAGCAGAATTCCTATAGTATATAGACTGTGTATGATTCATCCCAAACCGGATTTCAATTCTCACTAATTTAATCAGGAAGAAAAATCTGGAACTTTGCCAAGTCTGCAAAGCTGAGTGAATGGTTTGTGTAAGATGTAGTACAGGAGATTCACACATTCCTACACCAAGCTACAAACAGAACTTTAATTCTAGCTGTTCAAGGGACACACACACGGTTACACATCAGTACTTCAACAGCAAGTCTGTCTCAGAGGGGTTTATCACACACATACTCTATTCATGGCTGTTCATCACCATCTCCACAGCTTCTTCCTTGCTGCATTCAACTTGCTCACTACACATTAGACACGTGGAATTAACAATCTCTTTTTTAATTGTGTGTTTTGATGAGGTACTTTGGAGACAGGAGGAAAGTTTTAATAGGATTTAACAGCTCCGACTTAGAATTTGATTATACCAGGTAAAATACTGAGGGATGAGTGCCACATCTATTTGGTTAGAGATTTCTCAGGAGGCTAACTGCTGCCTTTTCAGTGGTCAGGTCTCAGTGTTTATTGTGCAGGTCTAAACAAAGGATTAGGAGACAAAAGATAGTAAAAGCACAGCAAGTGGCTGACTCTGACAAGACTCACGGCTTAATGCTGGCGAGATCTCTGAAGCTTCCCACAGCGCTGCCTCGGTTCCTCTTCTCAGCATCACATTTCTCTTTTGTCCAGGTCATCTGAATGTTCTCAGGAACAGGGTCCCCCTCATCTTCTTCGTCTGAGTAGAGGCTCTCCAATCGTGCTACTGAATGTCTATCCTTCACCAGCTGAGCCTAGAGGGCACAGGAATGACACTGTGAACTCAGACACTTTATATGCTCTGGTTCTGTTTAAGCAACGAAAAGACTTATAGTTCCATTGTATCCTTTATTTTGTACAGTTAATTTAGCATTTAGGACAGTTCTGATACCAAGCACCTGCCTTCACCAATAATCTTGCATACCAAACTGCCTTTAAACAGTTTTGATGCAGAACTTGGAATTGTCATGCAGGATTTGTACTAACAAGAGGTCTGCATCTATACAAGAAACATCATGATGTGGTCTGAAACAATGGACAAGGTTGACAACATTAAAAGGTTGGGCAAACACACGCAGAAACATCAGATCATCTGCATCCTTCATAGCTATGTGTCCAAACACTCCAAATTGGAATTAAGCCTTCAGTAGGAAACCAGGATTTGCTATATATTGGGACAAACATCAGGCATTCCATATAGTGCAAAAGTAAGTCAAGAAAGGGACAAGACATATCACAAAGGGGAACACACAAAGCGTTTCTACGTGTATATGTTGCCATTGTTTCCACCCAAAAGAGGTAATTTCTAGCATGGTTTTGCAAGTACAGCCAGGCTATTCAATGACTACACACAATTTTGGGAAACAAAAAAGCTACACTAAAAGTATTTCCTTACATCTTTATAACACAGGAGTTGAGTTAAATTTAAACAGCAGCTATATAAAACATTACCAGGAAGGCATTTTGTGTCAACTCCTTCAGCAGCCCATAGCAATCAACCACAAATTACATACCTCCCTTTCTCTCTCTGTTTTTGTCAGTCTCATTTGCCTCAGCATCTGAGATCTCTGCTCCATCATAAGAGTTCTCTCATAAGTGTATGCTGAGATATCACTATTGTGCTGCAGAAATAAGAAAAAAAATCTGTGCTTGTAACCAACTTATAAGCAAATACCATTAGCATCACAAAGGGAAAAACGGGCTCAGATCCCTTACCATTTCTACCACTTCTACCTCTGCCTCTATTCGGAGTTGATAGAGGAAAGTAGCCAAGTCCTTCTTCATCTGGATGCTGTTATCATCCATCTGAGCTACAGTAAAAATTCTCATTTTGCATTTTCTCCAAACCTGGTGAGGGAGCATAAACTCAGTTTCTGCACCAATAAAGTTTTGCTCTACAGAACAGAAACTTAACAATCCATTCACTCTCAATTTATCAACACAGGCTCTGCTACTGGACTTTCTTTAAACTGATGCACAGGAGCAGTAACTGGGTGACAAACGCTTCTGCTAGCTCCTTACTTTGTGCTGTTTGAGAAGAAAAGGAAGCAACATCAACATGCCTCCATCATGCACAATCCACCACACGTCAATGTTGCCTTCATTGTAACGCTCATGGTTGCTGGGGTAGAAAGACACATTTTTGGGAACCAGCAGAGCCAAATGGGCTGCAGTTGTACAGCGAACAGTACCTGCCCAAACAAGGAAGAAGAAACAATTACTTCCAATTCTGCAAGAGTGATCTATGGTTTAAAAAAAATTAAAAAGACACACAAAAAAGTTACTCATTGAGGAAATGTTAGCAAACTATGAAAGTCATTGCTTACATAAAGAGAAAAATATGTACAGCAAGGTTTGCATAGACAGGTCAGACCAAACAAAGCTAGGATAAAGCAGACTTACAGGAAAACAAGTCTTATTTCATATTTGAAATAAAAGCAACAATCTTCAAGTACAAGGAGAAAGCATCTGCTGTTTTAACTTGACTGTGTTAAGTAACTGGACTACAGGGGAAGGAGAGGGATATAGAAAAGGAGAGTGCCAGCTCCAGTAGTGAAGAGAGATGGATAGGTTAGGATCAGTGAAAAGGCAGACATTATCTAGGAAACAAATTACAGTTAGCCATAAAAGCAGTATCTCTCACATCCATAACTTTTGAGTATCCATTAGGCAGACAAATTTCAGCTGCCATCTTTGATGATCTTTCATAGGTCTTTTACCTACAAGAAGTGTTATTTTGAACACAGAGCAGTTTTGTGAGAAAATCTACCTCAATCAATCCTAAAAACCAAAAACCATACTAAACACCACAACCAACTGCACAGGAATTCTCAGAAAATCCCGTGTGTACAGCATACGTGCAACAAACACCTCTGTTCACAACATCCAATCACAAAGAACCTTTAAAGCTCACCTATAAATGTCTTCCATGACCTTGGATCTTCACTTTGCCTCCAGCCATATGGCCATCCCAAAACCACAGTATTATGTTTCATGCCACCTAGTCCACAGGACTGGATCAAGTGGGCAATTCCTTCCCGAACTTTATTGGCTACAACTACTTGACAGAATCCTTTCACCTTCTCAATGTCCATCATATTCTTAATAGTCTGCAAGAAAGACAAGGAAAAACTTCACAGCCAAACAGAATTCCAGGTATTTCTCCATTGTGTGAGTACAATATAAATTCCTGGTTCACATATCCAGGTGAAACACATTTCAAAGCAAAGTTCTGCTCATCCGTTTCCTTAATAAAACAGAAAACACCCACTAATTGTGAATAACACTTGTTTAAAATACACAGTTCCCTTCCAAACATAGTTATTTCTAAAAGATTAATATGAGTTTTTTGGTTTGTGCTATAATCTCTTATTCATAATAATAGTTAGTGATACTGAGTTACTATCTCGCCTTCCATTTTCTGATCTTTAAACACCCCCTTTTTCAAACCCAAGGTTGTTCAACTTCATTAAGATTTCCAGCTTCAGATTTCTATGTGACATGCTGTGTTACTACATTCGATTTACAAATATCAACACCAACCTTCCACACCTATCAAGAACACCACACCCTTTATTTGTTTAAAAAAATGAAACAAAGCTGGTCAACACATAGGCCTATGAATTAGCTTTCCCTTTATTACAGTTTTGCTGTATAAAAAGCCTCTGGAGAAGTCCAGGACCATCCTTTATTACAAAAAGTACTGAATCTATTACCACACTGAAAGAGACAGTACACTTGCTAAGTTTGTAATAATTGAGAGTTACTGGATTGTTTCTTAGTATGTTCAGAAAACTAAACAGACCTCTTCCCTCCACAGGGAATACATAAACTTCCATAGTAAGTATTTCTTCTAAATGAAGACTGTTTTATGCAGTAATGCTGTTTACATATGTTGCAAGCATTGATCTTCTCACATTATACCCAAAGTCACAATTGACAGCTGAAACACGTCTGCAAGCCCTTTACAGGACAGCTGCAGTACTGCTCAACTTGTCCTGTATTTCATGAAAGCTTTACTGATAAGCTTTTTTTCATGTATGATTATGAAACTTCGAAGTTATCTGCCCACTCACCCCTTTTTTACTTTAGGAATTTAAGACACTGACCTGTTCAGCAGCCTGAGCTTCTCCAAAAGTTTCCAAGAAATTCCCTTGGATCACTGACCCTATGATAGTCAAACCTTTGCCAGCTTTCAGCTGAGATGCAAATGTTAACAGTCTAGGGTATTTTACATGCAAGTCTTCATCAAGTTTCAGAAGCACCAGCAACTGAGGCCTGGAGAAAATAAAAAATCTCTTACTAAGGCTTTAAGAAAAACACTGTTAAAAAAACTGCCTTGCTCATCAGTTTAATTGTTCTTGAATATTAACTCTGAAACAGTACATTCTTCTGTATCTCACACACTGGCGGAGTTTTAATTAGTACATTATTTCTCTTGATTCAAAGCATATTTGAATCATTGAGGGAATTCTTCTGCTGCATTGTTTTGACTGCCATAAAACCCATTCATGTACTTAGCTTAAGAGGCTTGCAATAGTGCTTTGTTTACGTGGCTGATTTTCAGGGTTCTTTCAAATATTACCAGAGCCCACGCTGTGTTCATACTGTAAGGCTGTCCTTCTGGATCTATCTGGATACTTGTGCCAAACAGCTAGGAAACGTGAATATTTTCACCTGAACACAGATCCCAGCTGTCTTCTGTCCCTTACAGTATTGCTACACATCAATTATTTTCTCTCTTAAGCAATGGCTGAACAAGTACAAAAAGATTTATGAAATCCTCTCTTTTGTAGATTGCTACTCCTCTTGTTCAGAGGCTGAGAACTGTGCGAAGCGTAATTGAGAGGAGGGTTCTTGCCCACTTAATCTGTCTTCAACACACAAAGCCAGAGGAAGAAACACTGGCCACTGTTTGGTTTTTAATCCTAGAACAGTAGCAGTGACTTCTTTCTGTTCCCAGTGTAAATAACCATGAGCCTCTGAACCTCTGTTCTCAGAGATCTTCACCGTTTCCCCAAGTTCTGAATTCACTAATTCAGAGGTCCATTAAAAATCCAAAAGACATGGAAGTTCTGCCCATGTAGGCCTACACAGTGAGACCTGGGCAGTGACAGCACAGGTTACCTCAGACTCACATAAATTCATTCAACACAGACCAAAAGCATCTCATTTAGAGTCCAGTTTAATTCCTTAAGTATAAGTAGATAATCATGACAGTGCATTTTTCCAGTCTAAAATTTACCTCCAGTTCTTTGTGTGTGGAGGGCCCTCCTCCAGCCTGAGTAAAGCATATCTTGCTGCACTGAGTGAAAGACCCCGGATACCATCACCCCATTCCTTCTCTGCACTGTGAAGAACACACAATTTAGCCATCACATGGTTTCACAAGCATTTAACTGCACACTTACATCCCTTCTATACAGAAACCATTACTTTACAATGAGTTTAATAATGGGATACACAGCATGCATCACATGTACAGTGATCATTTGTACATGCATGTCTGTGATCCCACGTACCACAAGAGAAAGGCAAATGTTTCAGTCCAATGTAGACAGCACTGTGGTACCACAACACATTCTGCATTTGATTTGTAATCACAAATTTGTAATTTGTAACTACAGAGAATGCTTTCCAAGCATTATCAGGCATTTCAATAGGTGGTTTGTTAAAATTAAGTTATATAGTTATACAACAGCCTGACTGCATCAGATAATAACAATCTCAGGCAACCTAACCTGCAGATTCAGCTTTTCAAGGGCTGTTCTAGACAGAACTTTGCACCACATAAACTGGGATAAGGTGGCTGCCTTCAGGTGTTTGGGGCTTGAATTAATGATGAGTGATAGACAGCAGAAGAGCAGATCCCAATGAGGGTTTCTGCTTCCTGTAACTCTCAGGTTTCACCAAACACCTTTACAGGCTTAAAAACAAAGCTCTTCAGAAGCATTTGCTTAGTGCAGACACAGTAAAACAGTGAAAAAAATGAAAGAGTAAGGGAAGCCATAGACAAGAAAGAACTGGACACTCCTTCTCCAAAAGGGAAGGCTAAAGATAATTCATAAAAACAGACCAAATCTCCTCCCTACCCTTTTCTATCCAGTTAATACTTACCCTTGGTACTCAATGTACTTGTAAATCATGCCTGCAATAAGCATAGCTACCAAAGCATAGTACCAAGATGAAATGAACATCAGCGCCAGGCAAATACTCATTCCTAAAAATGAGAGAGCCCTAAAACAAAAAGCACAGATATTAGTGAGTTGTGGGGAAGGAAATCTTTATTCTAGAGTCTGTTATTTTCTTGTTCTTTTTTTCTTTTCATTGTCTGTTCTGAACTGGCAGTAAAAGTAAAGCTTCCAATTAATCTCCCCAGTCCCTAGCAGTTGCAGTATTCTGTTGTTGGAATCAAATCTTCATGCCATTAAACATCTGGGTGTGGTCCACTATGAATATTTCATCTATGAACTCTTCTATAGAACTGATATCCAGAGAAATGTTTGCCCATAATCCTCATGGAGACCCACACTGTATTTTACTGACCAGGCACTGAGCATGCTGGCCTTTTGCTTACCAGTGATAGTATTTAAATCGGGGCCGCCAGTTTGGAGTTCTAAGGAGAGTTTGCACTGCACATGCAAGATTCACAAAGAGGTAGCACATCAAGAAAAACCTGCAGAAGCAAAGAGAAGTGCAAAACATTTCAGAACACACATTTACAGATTCTAGCATACATTACATGAACGACTTGCAGTCACAATACGGCTGCCCTGTCACATGTGACTATCCCTCTGATTGTTATCAGTATGGAGTAGTTAGAACAGTTTTTAATTGGATCAAGTTAGACTTATTCACAACACCATCTTAGTTCTGTGATGAAAGTAATATTTTCCCAAAGAAAATAACAATCCAGTTATACTAAAAACATGTTTATTCACAGAATACGTCAGAGCAGAAACAAATAGATTTACATGTGGAGCCTAACGTCAGAGAATTCCCAGAAATAACGAAAGCGGAACTCGAGCTACAGTAATTTGCTTTACTGGTTTAATATATAGTTCTGAAAGACACTCAAATTAGCAAAACTTAAGAGTATCACTCTCCCCTCCCTTTTTTCTTTCTTAAATAGCAACCAACTTGTAGCTTACATTGAGAGAATTGGGGCCACCATGTCAAGCGAAGCAATAAGGATTCCCAGCTCAGCAATTAATGCTGTTAACAGAAGAGCCCATGTCGGTTCACCATTTGCTTTTCCATGACCAAAAATCTGAAGAAACAGAAACATTGAGCCTATCTTCCAAGAATGTCATAGGGTTATAAAGAAAAACAGAACTACATTTTAAAAAACAATAGTAATTTTCCTAAATATTTTTTCTCTAGAGCAAGAAGTCAAATTATTCTAATGATTTCTGTGCTTCACTGACTTATATGTTAGATTTCTTCACAAAATTACCATATATCTCTATTTAAACTGCATTAAAATTATACCTAGTTTTTTAACAAACAAAAGAAAACTAGGGAAACTAGGGAAAATAAATCTGATTTCAAACATCTGGCTAGTTACTATGTACAGAATGCGTTTTGGGGTTTTCTGGGGTGAGGGGGGCTGGAGGGGGGGTTTATTTGGGGGATTTTGTTTGGTTTGGGGTTTGGAGTTTCTTTAGGATGTACGAACCCAGAGGAAAGGAATGATGTTGTCCTTTGCTATCGCTTGAAGCAGCCGAGGGGCTCCTGTAAGGCTCTGCAGACCTGCTCCGCAGGTAGAGAAGAAGGATCCTATCACAATGACCCATGGCGAGGGCCACGAAAGGGTGCCCACCACTAAATTCTTGTTCACTGCATCACCAAACCTGCAGAGAGGAACAGTGAGATACATTCAAAAGACTATTTAAGATGTCATTTATATATTATTACATACTTTCTTGATTACAAAATGTAGAAAGTAGTAAACATTCCAAATTACTTTTGATACACAGACAGGAAGTGTCTGCAGCCTGATGGCAACAACTCAAAAACCTTCTTGTAATTATATATCATAAAACTCTTACATGATTATCACAAAATTATTTTCCACTTTCACCTGGAAAGTTGCAGTTCTTACAAAACTAAGTTTTATGTTCTAAAACACCCAACACAACCCAGCACCAGACGCTGGGGGTTTTTTGGTTGGTTGGTTTGGTTTCTTGGCGAGTTTTTTTCCTCAGTGATATTCACAAGCACTTCATTGCTTTTCCATCAGAAAAAGGCCATCAACATGAGGGAAGCTGTCAGAAAAAGCACTTGTAAACTCCAGTACTGGGAACACAGAAACATTTGTAAACGTTTGTAAACTTTTTGCAACTGGTCACTAATAATCCGAGGACGGAGACAACCACATACCAAACTTTGTCCAGTTACAGATGTCTGGTTGTGTTTCCTGATCTGGTTTCTATGTAAGAAAATCATCAAAACTCTTAAGAAGAAATACCTCTTCCTCTGAATATCATCATGAGCATCGCAACCTATACAGATCTGTAGATGTGTTCCATCTACCTGTCCTTTAAGATTCTTCTTTGGCATAGCTCAGATAATGTACATTATACCAGTGACTGCCTTATAGGGCTGTGGTCAGCAAGCACAAGAAAGATTACAGCAACTTTGCAAACTATTGGCTACCATACTGCAGGCTGAAATCATTTCAACTATTCGACACACACTACTGACACACCAGTACTTGTGCAAAAAAAATAGTAGAATCTCAGATGGCAATGAAGCCAGAAACCAGTTTGCAAAGGCTGATTTTGCCAAACTTGGTAATCAACAAAAAGAGGAAAATGAACAAGGTAGAAAAATCAAGGTTCATCTGGAGAATTAAAAAATATATATTTTTTGTTGGTTTGTATCTTGCTGCTCTAAGGAAGAGCAATTAAAATTAGAAATTTACTGGCAGGGGTCTGGTCTTTGAATGAGTATCTCTGGAAACAGAAAGGGCAAGTCAACACAAGGCAAAATCAATTTGGGCAAGGTGGGAAGGATTTAAAACACAGGCTGTGAAAATCTGTATTAAATCAAATAAAATACAAGAAGATTCCTAAAACGTTGTTTACAAGATGGTTTAAAAGGCATCCAAAAGCAAAAGCCAAAAGGCGGGGTGGGGTGAGGTGGTGGTGCACAAGATGGGAAAGAACACAACAACTTCCCTGTGAAAAAGAACAGAGATCATTAAAGCAGTAAAACTTACTTATCCCTCAGGACTACTCCTTCTATGCAGGCTCCAAATAATAATACACAACTGAAGTCTTGAGTACAGTGCACACTAAGGAAAATGGCATTTATTTAGACATGGCAGATGAAAACAATCATAGAAAGTATTGCACAAAGTTCAACATGTGCCTCTGTCCTAAGGCATTTGCACTGCAGCATCTCCTTAAGTACATGGTAAAGCTGGTGAGTAAATTAATGACTCACTGCTCATATATACCTTCTAATAGTAAAGTGAAAAAATTATTATTCTAAGTTTCAATTTTTAAAAAAGACAGTTTTAAATGTTATGATAAAGAAGATCTCTTCAGACAAAAGGGAAGAGAGAAACATATTTTACTATCAGTTTCTGTTCTATACTAGTAGATCGAATTGACTTTTATATATAAAATTATTTCCTTTGAAGTTATTTTGAGCATACAGCAAACCATGACTGCACACCTCATTTTGTGGTCTCTGATGGCCTTCACATCACCAACAAGTGTTTGAATATTTGCTTTATTATTAAACTGCACTACCATTGCATTGGGGAGTACAAACTGCTTCAGGGTTTTTGGATTTGACATTCCAGTGAAGTTTTTAATCTTGTGACTTAAGTTTATATAAATGGTTAAATCCTAAACTCTACCCTCTACACCTGAAATGCAATTGTAAAATACAAAGAGTAATAACAAAGGAAACACTGATCACTCCTAAAAATTATGGTGTAAGCCTTCCACTGGGTGGCGTATTCACATCTACATTTACAGCTACCCACCACAAAATAAGTTTTGAACACTTTAACATTAGAGCTGGGGGTTACGTCTGTGACCTGTTTTAATATAAGAAACACAGACTTCTTGATATAGGGTCAGTTCCCAAAGTAACATCTGGGAAAGGCTGCATTGCTAAGAAGCTGGGGCAAGTGACCTGGGATCCTGATTTACAGCTTGGCAACATCTGACAAAAAACAGGTTCAAAGCAGCAGAATTTCCAGGAGAGTCATCATCTTGGCCAGCTGCCCTTTGGGTGGGATGTATTCAGAAAGCTCTCACAAAGAAGTTCTGAAGTCCTTGCCAATATTAATTGCCTTTTGCCTTTTTTTTTTTTAAATCCTCTATGTTGATAAACTGTACTTCAGGACACCAAGGGCTAGATGAGGCTGAAACACCTTGGCTTCAACTTCTCAGCAAAGCTCCTGCGGTCCTAAGCCCTGAAGAGTTCAGCCACAAACCTGGCAACTTCAGCTGGGACAAAGGCTGCTCCTCTGAACACACACTCAGCACCTAGAAATTCTGGTATGAGGAACATCCTCATCTTCTGCAAATTAAGTACTCCAGTCTCAGTGGGAATAGGTGGGAAACAACAACTCATCTACAGCTATGTTGTTCTCACTGAGCACAGTGTCTGTAACACTTCCACACGTGTCAGCTGGGGATGTGTCTGAGAATCACAGAACGGGATTAAATCAGATGTCTGTGTTTAAAAAAAGGGGGGAGAGGAGGAAAAGGAATATACAACCCTGTAAGATGATATAAGATGATCTTGTCTTACCACCTTCCAAAAAAATACATCAATTCATTGGTATCAGTGAGGAGCTGACTCTGCACAGGAACCTTCCCCCCCAAACGAATGCCTGAGGAACATCTAATCTAATTTCTAACTCCAGTAATTCAAACTAAAAAGCAATTTTTTTTCCTAAGGAACTGAAATTTATGATCTCTCCTATTTAAAGACTTCCCTCATCTTAATGGTCCATAATATATATAGCTGTATTCCATCAGCCCGAAAAGCCACAGAACACTGCCTAGCAAAGGAAAGCAGCAGAAATGCAAAAGAAAACAAAACACCTGACACAAAAACGGGGATGGGAAACAACAAGTTAATAATTCCTATGCTTTCAGCTCAAGGACTGTTTTTTTATTTTTCCACTGACCAACCATACTCACACTAATGTTTAGTCACCTGAAAGCAGTTCCACTAATCAGATAACACAGCCATTCATATGAGCCACAACGTGCCACAACTCTACTAATTTTAAAAGGATACAGACTAGTGATGTGGTGACAATAGCAAGAATTGTTCCAATAGGAATGGATTTCTGTGCATCTTTGAGGTCCCCTGATCTGTTTGAACCAGCCATGATACCTGAAAATACACTTTGGATGTAAGATCATGGGAGAGAAGAAAGCTCAGAGACCTAAGATGCCTTCTTGTCCCAGTATTCTTACCAGTCACTGAAGGGAAGAAGATGCCAACCAGTACCATGAATGAAGTTGTTATATCTGAAAGCACATACAGATGAAGATTGTTCTTCTGGCCTGCTACGTCAACAGATGGGAGATGTGCTTTCTCCAGTATCTCTCCTTTCTCCAAATAATTGCTCCACAAGTTGTCTTCAATGTTGTTATCACACCACAGAAAAGAAAAGCATGTTTCAGCTCAAACCTGCTCTCATTATAATGAGAATACAACTGAAGATCACAAGTGCAATTCACGCAATTCATTGCTCAACACAAATTTAGATGTACAAGTTATATTGAATGCTTTCAAGGGAACTGGTACTGAAAACAGTAAGAATGTATGAATAGCCTACAGAACTCAAAGCAACTTTTAGCCTTTAGTATTACTAAATGTAGCATTCTTTTAACCTCATACCTATTTTAACACCAAGAAATACACCAAATATTTTCAAACCATCACCATGCCCACAGATGCCCAGAGAATCCAAAGCAGCAATATTGACCAGCTTTCCACATATAAACTTGTTCTTTAGACAGTGGAAGAATTACACGGTCAGCATTTGAAATTTCACTAATAAATGCTGAGTCCTTTCTAGAAACTAGAGACTATTGGTTTCAGTGAAAACAAAAACCATAGGCACCCAGCACCTGCACAGAACAACCAGAGTTCATTTCAATAATGAACAATTTTTAATAATATTATATTCAGGAGCAGGCAAAGAAGGAGGTGAGCTATTTTTATTCAAGTACTCTTTCGGGGCATAATCTTAACGTGTCTAAAATGGAAAGTCAAAGCTACACAGAGTTCTGAAAATTTAAACAAATTACTTGTGTTAGTATAGCTTATAATTATAGATGAGTTCCTGCTGAAATGATCTGAGGTAAAAGGCAAATTTAATCAAATTTACCACAGACAAGTACTGTATCAGGAGAAAAGTGCCATCCACTCTTTTTAAAGATTATAAGACTTGATTTTCTTATTCTACACTGTAGTTATATTTCTTTAGTATCTCCCTCTTAAGCAGTAGGGAGCAGTTCAACCTATTTCAGCTCCTCTTTGAGCAAAAAACAATATTCTATCATACCTTTCAGAATGCCACTAGCAGCTCCTGGAATTCCTGCTATCTCAGAGACATTGTTCATTAGGAAATACTCATCACAGTGTTCAGTGGTTAAGTTTGTAGTGTGGCAGAAGAGCTCCCAAAGCTTAGAGGCCACAGTAATGTTATCCTTAACTATGGTTTTGGCACAAACATCAAACTCATCTCTTGCCAAAGTCCTGTTGCCCAACATGCAAATCCTGGAAGGGAAACATGAAAACCAACGTTATTATACAGTACCAGGAAAAAGAACTCCACCCCTGCACATAGTTCTTCCATATCATGGATACTTCAAGTGGCTCTGTTCTGCTACACCATTTCTCAGCCTCACAAAGATGGTGGTAGCAGGACAAAGGCTCCATTTCCTTTAAGTGTCACAATTATAGAGCTACTTTTCCAACAGTTTAGGGAGAGGTATAAAATCCTCCATCAGTGTGATTTATTGAATTTGGTAAAATTACTTTAAACAAGGAAAGGGAAAGATTAGGCAACATTTTTGTTTTCAATGAAACAGAACTACTGGATTGAAAGAGTGAAGAATACTAGAATTCAAATCACTTGGTATCAGGAATATCTAAACATCTTTGGAATTGCATTATCCCAGTTTCTGTACAACAGCACTCAAATGACCCCTGACATTGTAGCTTTAGAATTAGGAGCATAGATTTCAACCACCATATGCAAAGGTCACTGTTGTCAGAAGACACTATGCACAATTGCTAAAATCCTCCAGTGCCTGTTGTGTTTCACCTAACAGCACTGAAAAATTTTAATCCACTTCTCCAAAGATATTTCCACAAGCCATGGTGATATTAATACCTTGCTGCCACTAAAAGGTTCAACCAGCTCTCTTCCCACAGTGCCAGAAAACACCCACAGAAAAAAACCCCACATTGTTTCTCCCATTTTAATAAGTTTAATTGTTTCACAAATGTTGTCAATCACTAAAAGCAGGAAAATGGAAGAGACAGGGCCTTTTCTGTAGCTCTTGCAGGCCTGTGAACTGCAACTTCGGAGAAGCCTTCCCCTCCAGAATTAAAAATAAATACAATATCTGGTTACTTCAGTAAAAGAAAAAGGAATACAGCACAAGGAAGAAAGATAGGGAGAACATTTAAGAACAATCCAAGAGATAATGAGGGGGAGCCAGAGACACTGTTTTATTTTTACTGGTGTAAACCTGCCACCACCATAAAACATTATAATCATTGGGCCCTAAATATCCAAAGGGAGCACTTGAGGGTTGCAAGTGCTTAGTTATGGTCACAATATTTTAAGATGTGAATAATCACGTAGACTCAACTCCTCTTTTTCCATTCCACTCATCTCATTTCAGCAGAATCAGGAAATACTGTTTGCATTTCTGGCAGAACACGTGTATCCACGTTATTGCTGCACCAGCTCTGAATTTAAGAAACCGTATTACATGTTTAACTGCCAACATGCCAAGGAACACGTGTTGTGTTCAGAGCAGGGCTACTCACAGGGCAGACTTATCTGCTTTCAAATCAAGAGGAAGTTTCTCTGGAGCCTCAGGACGGCCCCACAATCAGACCTCTCACATTCCTCAGAGATGCTCTATTTCTCAGCAAGCAACTACATGACACCACCAGCTTCCAACCACGGAGGCAACACATCATGTCTGACTGGCCTGGGGAAAATGCTTTGTCCTGAGAACTGCCACAAACAACCCAGCAAAATTCTTGCTAAAATTTAACTCAACAGCCATAGGCCATCTTTGCAAGAAGCAGAGAAATGTCAGCCTCAAACAGTTGAAGAATATAATAACGCATTTATTTTAGCCTAAGAAACTTCTGTTCCATGAGCTCTGCATGAGGAAAGCAATCACTGTCACTACACACAGCTAAAACAATCTGAAGTATTTCACAAACAAGGCAGCTTTGACAATGTATTAGGCATAAGTTTTAAATAACTTCCATTGAACCCCACCTTCCAGCCCTGTAGGCAAAGCCCGTATCCCCATCAAGAAATATTACTCACGGAAATTCAGGTGGATCAAAGACGGACTTGATGGCTCCAGCATAAATGGACAGTATGGATATTATTACACAGGCCAAGAAGAGGGAAGCAAATTTGTTAACATATTTCACACCTACAAAGACCACCACTGCCATCAGGATGAGGAATACAGTTCCATACACTCTCATGTTATTCAGCATAGCACTGGATGCATCATGGGCACCAGATGGATGAAAAATTGCTGCTTGTGGCACAATATATGTCTGAAACAAGAAGAAAACAAGCTGAAAGAACACAGGAAATGAACTCTCTATTACTGTAGAGATCTTGTATCTATGCTTGAAATATACAGTAGTTTCCCATTTGCAACACACTCTTCACCAGGAATTATGAGGCTATAGGAACAGTCAAGGGATAACAGTCCATTCTATTCCAGTAGTACAACTGAGCCAACTTCATCAATGATGAACATGTGTCTTTCATTAAGCCTGTCATTTATGTTTTCAGAAGAGCTTCCTTTCAGGACACTCACAGAGTGCAACTTCCAAAGGGAAGCACTAGTGGGACAGAATTGGACACCTTAAAACTAGAGACCTTCTGGTTTCAACCTGTAAATGTGCTTACAAACATGGGGCAAGAATACTGTGAGATTTTCTATATGCCATTTGTCTTACAAGCAGTACTCACCAATAAAATCTCAATGGCACCGAGGATATACATTGCTCCTGCAAACGTTGTTCCCAAATAAAAGCACAGTCCCACAGCTCCACCAAACTCTGGGCCTAATGACCTTGATATCATGAAATACGAGCCACCAGCTATGAAATAAGAAAACAAGTGACAGTTTTATCTTACTTCATTGCTATAAATTGTAAAAAATTCACAATGAGAATACAACAAAATTATACACTGTGTATTTGCTTTTGGGGGGGTCAACTGAAATATCTTTTTGTTAGGACAAGGGAAACTAAAAACCAAATCAATTAATATTTAGCCTAATTGATGCTAAGAAGAAATGCTAGATATGAATTCAGGCTTTGTATCCTGGCTTAAGTAAATTTCTCTGGAATAAAACCTTATTAACAGTTTATTTCAAATTTTTTTTTAATACAAATACATCTGCTCACTACACTTACCTGGAACAACACCATTTGTGGCAATAGCACTCATTGATATGGTTGTCAGCATGGTCTGGGGAAAACAAAGAAAAGGAAGGAATTGTGTCAACAACATTTTTTTAAATCATAACTTATTTCTTTGTAGAGCCAAGCTGCTACTGCACATAGGATACAATATTTCTATTTATTTTGCCTTGACTGGTCATTATCTGAAAGAAAACGAGGGTAGCAGGAATTTAACCATCAAGCTGTTGGGACTTTTGCTTTAGAAATGACCACTGCTTTATCAGGTCAAGCAATGGGTCTCTGCAGACAAAGCAAGATAAAAGAACATGGGTGTCCTTCCAACTGCAGAGCTGAAACTCCCACAAAGGGTTGTGCACAAAGCAGACAGCCACAACTTGGGAGAGGCAAAGAAAGCAGCCCTTTGTTGAAGAAACATAATTTTAAAGACTGTATGTACACTAGATACAGTTTGCAGTTTAGAAATACCAGCAAAAGCAAGAAAAAAAGGAAATCAAATTAAATCACATGGCTACAAAAGTGTTTAGCATAAGTCTGGCTTTTCTTTACACATGCATCAACAATGCAGCCTATCTCCAAGTTTCTCAATAGTCTGGCAGAGGTTACACCCCGTGCATTATTGTACCTATGATGTACTTACACAACAGCAGCAGAGTAATACAATCAGGAAGGACTGAAGAACTCCAGCCATTCCCACCATCCAAGTCAGCCGAAGGAAGAGAATAACCCCGAAGATATTCTGCATGCACGGTAAATACACCCCCATCAGGGTGCCCATGCTGGGTGACTGAAAAAGAAGTTTATTGACATTCATTAGCTGGAATTATTTAAAACATAGATAATTTTAAACCTCCACAACTTCATTTTTTTCAAACAGTAGAAATCCGGAAAACATAGAAGTAGACACACACAAGGACCAGTGCACTGGTCTTCCACAAAACATAAAGCAAACTCCTAACACCAAGCCTATACATTTCTGAACAAAATGCTGGCCCTATCACATCTTCACATTTGAAGTAATTACAATCAGCATTTAACACCAATTACTAATAACAGAACAGGCACATATTTGTTTTATTGTAGAACCACAGAGTTTCTACTAATAGCATGAAACCCTCAGAGTGCTACAGACCCCAAGTAATAGAGATCCTACCCTGCTCCCCAGGGTTAACAAATCAGTTTCATAGAAAACATCCTTTTGTGACGTTACAACCAGGAGAGATCCGGAAGCAATCTGAAGACATGAATAATGTATTCCCTTCCATTTTATATTATTTCATGTAAAACTAATGATTCTGCCTCTCTTAGGTTTAAATAATGTTAGCATCAGACTTGAATTACTTTTGACAGTGACTGAGAAAATACAAGTTAGTTATGCGACTTCACAGGAACCGCATGACTGCCATTCAATACAGTACCTGGTAGAATTCTCCTTTGCCCATACAGTTGTTGTCAGAGGATAGGCAGACCCAAAACAATGACATGACAATGCCACTGATAGTGATAAGGGGTTTATGTCAAGGAATGCAAAAGTGTTCCCTGCACTGGAACATCTGGCACTAGCGGTGATCCAGAGTCCCAAATCTCTGTGGTTTCCTACCAAGACATTTCATTCCTTCTGCTTTCTGAAGTTTACTTTTGCATTTAAAATTATACAGAATGTTGAACCATAGGGAGAATAGAGAGCATAACTTCTCAAAGGCTCAACCCTTTTCATACTTCTTCCTATAAATAAACTTGAATTCTGAAACATATTACATATAGACAGCATTTAAAGAAAGCCACAATTATCTAAATGAGAAGGACATTAAATTAGGTGACAACCCTTGTTCAAATTTTACTTCACATACCATTGACTAAATGCAAAAATAAACAGGTAACACGCGGCCTTACAGACAAATAAATCATGACTTGGAAGCACGGGTACTTAAAACAAGTGTAATACTCTTAAAATGATAAAATGGCTGTCAAAGCTTTGTTCTTGCCTTGTCTTCTCTAAGGAAAAATCTAGTTACCTATGGTAAACCGAGTGTATTTTACTAAACAAAGCAAAATCCTAGAAAAGTCAAGGTTATACCATCACCAGGTCAAAATAAGCAACCTAGGAATTTAGAGCTTTAATTTGCAATTGCACAATTACAATTCAAAATTTCCTCATCTGCATCAGGAATTTACCCTGCCAGAAGATGAAAGAAAATTGTGTTTAAGAAGATGACTGGAGCAGTTCTTGGTTAAAAATGCCAAAACAGAACCACGTGCCGACGGTTTGCTGTGGATGTTCCCTGTAAGACCTATCAGCACGGGGCCAGAGAGCTGTTACTCAGCCTTTCCAGTGCCAGTGAACAAAGAAATCCCAGCATTGCCCCAAAATTACCATCATATAGAACAAACCCGATCAGCTTTGTCAAGATTAAGTGTGAGGACAAAAGCAAACAGAGGATAGAAATGACACTTAAACATCAGTATCCTGAGTGGGGTAAGGTAAGGATTTTTAAACAAGCTGTTCCCATGCTACAGTGGAGGAAGGCCCTCTCAGGCTATTCCTTACAGTGTACCTGTTTCCTCAAGAAGGGGAAGTTTAGGTACTTTTGATTCAAACATCTTCATCTGATTCATGCTGTGTCTTAATCTGCATAAATATTAACTGAGAAAGGACTAAGTAACGTTGCCAGGCACTAGGCAGATTTTGCCCTGCATAAGGGCTTCCTACTGTCACATTAATGCACTCTTTGCCTCTCTTAAATAGATATTTCACATAACTTTACCATCTACATTCATTATTCAGTCACCCCTACGACATCTCTGACACCAGCAGCCAGCATCAAGTGAATTTATCAGATATATGGCTATCTCAGAGATAAGGGAGATTCTAAGTGTTTGTCAAAACTGGCATCTGGGGAAAAAAGAAGGAAAAGCAAGTAGAGCACAGTTATATAACCTATATGACAGTTGTCTAAGCACTAGCAAAGCAGGTGAGATTTCAGTCTGCCCTTTAAACATTCTGCCCTAAGTGGTCCCCCTTGCTTTACTCTACTGTTCATCCCCATCTCTGCCTCCTCTTCCATGCATCAAGTTACAAGCTGACTTCAGCCACAGAGGAAGAGAGATTGTGCATGAGTTGTACAGTAATGAGACTACGGCAGAGCAGAGCAGCCTAGGAAGGGTGTAAGTGTCTGCCCACAGACAAAACCCAAGCTGCAGTATCACTAAGTATACCTCAGGCATAAGAGTTTACTCCAGATTTTCTTACCCTGTGGAATAAAACACACTGGTATCACTTGAACCAGCTTGTTCTCAGAAATATTTAACACCAGCAACATGCAGTGACATGACCCTTTTTGTAGCATCTTATAATCAGTAAGTGATACTAAAGCAGTGCTGAAGTCGCAACAGAATGCAACCTGAAATAAGGGCATTATGCTCAGTCTCAACAGCTACCAAATTAAAAAAAGTAAACATCCCATGCTGCATAAAGGAATAGAATCACAGAATCATCTGGTTGGAAAAGACCTCTGAGATCATCAAGTCCAACCATACCTGTCCACTTACTAAAACGTATCCCTGAGAAACTCCTCTACTTGCCTTTTAAACACCTCCAGCTAAACAACCCCAGTTCCCTCAGCCGTTCCTCGTAGGACTTGTTCTCCAGCCCCTTCCCCAGCCTCATTGCCCATCTATGGATGCTCTCCAGCCCCTCAATGTCTCTCTTGTACTGAGGGGCCCAAAACTGAACACAGCACTCAAGGTGTGGTCTCACCAGTGCTGAGCACAGGGGCACAATCACTGCCCTGGTCCTGCTGGCCACGCTGTTTCTGATACAGGCCAAGATGCCATTGGCCCTCTTGGCCACCTGGGCCACTGCTTGCTCATGTTCAGTCACTGTTAACCAACACCCCCAGGTCCTTCCCCTCCACGCAGCTCTCCAGCCACTCTTCCCCAAGCCTGTAATGGGGTTGTTGTGACTCAGGTGCAGGACTCGGCATTTGGCCTTGTTGAACCTCATCCCGTTGGTCTCAGCCCATCGATCCAGCGTGCCCAGATCTCTGTGCGGAGCCTCCCTTCCTTCAAGCAGATCCACACTTGCACCCAGCTTGGTGTCATCTGCAAACTTGCTAAGAGTACACTCAATGCCTTCATCAAGATCATTGATAAAGATGCTAAACACGACTGGACCCAGCACTGAACCCTGGGGAACACCACTCATGACCGGTTTCCAGCTGGATTTAATTCCATTTGCCACAACCCTCTGGGCCTGACTGTCCAGCCAGTTTTTCACCCAGCAGAGGGTGTGCCCATCCACGCTGATGACAGCCAGTTTCTCCAGCAGAATGCTGTGAGAAACGGTGTCAAAGGCTTTACAAAAGTCCAAGTACACCACAGCCACGGCCTTTCCCTCATCCGTTAACTGGGTAACCTTGTCATAGAAGGAGATCAGATTGGTCTGGCAGCATCTGTCTTTCATAAACCCATGTTAACTGGGTCTGATAACCTGGTTGTCCGACATATGCTGCATGATAGCACTCAAGATGATCTGCTCTATGACCTTCCCTGGTACCGAGGCCAAGCTGACAGGCCTAAAGTTCCCCAGATCCTCCCTCCGACCCTTCTTGTAAATGGGTGTAACATCTGCAAACCTCCAGTCAAGTGGCACTTCTGCAGTCAGCCAGGGGTTTGGAGAGGACCTCTGCCAGCTCCCTTAATACCCTTGGGTGGATCCCATCCGGCCCCATAGACTTGTGTATGTCTAATTGGACAAGCAGGTCTCTAACCAAATCCTCCTGGATCATTGGAGCTTCACCCTCACAGTCCTCTGGCTCAGGAGGTTGAGTACCAAGAGACCATCTTACAGGAAATAAAACACAAAGATGTTTTTAAAAACTGCTTTAGATCACCATGAAAGGACAGAAAAATCTCGAAAACAGTCTCAATTTCAGTGATGCAGATCATGTTTCTGTTCACTCTAATCAGCTGCAGATGCATAATTGATACAAATATTGATCCGAGTCTGAAGGACACTATTTCCATTGTGCCAGTGTGATGGGTTATCAAAGCACTTGGCTGCAGGGCTCAGGGACATTGATCAGTAATGACAGCTCTTGTGGTTGCTCTGCAGCGTGAGGATAGGCAGCAGCACAGAAGCAAACTGCTTCATTAAAAATACACAAACTAGAATAATCTAATTTTTTTTCCATCACGAGAACAGGATACTCTTATAGCACTGCAACTCTGAAGTGTTTTAATACAAGAGTGTATGTAACATAAAAAGAACCATAATTTCTACCCTATTTTATAAAGGAGTGTTAATTTTATCTGATGTGTATCTAACACACAACGCTACTATTAAAAAATACTTAATGGGAATGCAACAGGGAATGCAATAAGTTTACATTAAGCTCGTTTGCACTGAAATTGTCCTGATCTTCGTTAGTATCTTTCACAAACTGCAGCAATTATTCCAAGAGATTAGAAGGGGGAGAGGCATGTAATGTATTTTCCAGAGCTCATGGAAACATTCAGGTCTCTTTTGGCCTTGCCATTGTAGAAAGCAGGTACTGACAACAAAAACCTTCACAAGCTAAAGCACATCACTCTCTAGTCCTTTAAAGCTTAAACTTTGGAAGAGAGATCTCATGTTTTTGATATCTGTCCCCTGGAGATCTGGTCACTTCATGGGCACACAATGCCTTGTCTCTTTATTTTGCATCCATGGTTTTTTGTTCATTTGGATTTTTCCTGGTTTGTTTTTGGGTTGGGTTTTTTGCCACTCGAACGGATATGACTTGGTGGGCAGGGATGTGCTCGATAACAAAAAAGGATTCACTGAGAGACCTGCCTTACCTGCTCAGACAGAGAACTCTATGTTCACTTATTGAAAGGACTGCTTGCTTCATTCCATTTCTGAACACCAGGCCTAGAGTGTGCTCACTCTTGTCTGTGGGATGCCAGTTCTACTAAGTGACACATCAGGACAGACAGCTTATCTTTTGTCACACGGGCTGGGTGAGTATTTGCTGAGCGTAACCACTATAGCAGTCAGCAAGGAGTCAGTTAACAATGCTGGTACTTAAAAACAGAACCTGCTATTGTGCTGGGGTGGATATTCATGCTTCTGTAACAACAGTACACTGATTTATACTTCAAAGGATTAAAACAAATGTGTAGAAGAATGCCATTTGTACAGTTTCTGGGCACCTTCAATTCACAGCACTTTACAGTTACTGATTTTGAACTTCCGGGGTTTAACACTGGCCAAGTTAATATTCAACCTCCTTATATTCTACAAGATGTTTAAGATTTCATATTGCTTATGGCAAGAGAAGGACAAGAAATTCAAACTACAGTTATGACATTGCAGCTGATGTAATTTATCCTAGAGACAGACACGGCAGGCAAAATCCCCTTAAGGAAACTGCAGTGTTTACACAGAAAATACTGAGTTATTAACACAGGATGATATTGTCACTTTTGGAATGGTTACCCAATCCATTCTACAAAAAACATCTGAGAAGTCAAACACATTTTTGGGATACAAAAAAGCATAATTCAGGACAAGCCAGGTATTAAGTCCAAATTCTATTTTATCCTAGAACTATGTATTTAACAAGGACAACAGTCCTTTGTTATGGAGGTAAATAGTTTGAAAATATGCAAGTGTTTACATAAATCATACCTAGATGTAGAAATATTAACATGAAATCTTACCTATTACTCTACCAGGGATTTAAAGCAACTTCTCAGGTTCCTGTTATTTGCCCCATTTTTACCTTAAGAAGCTATACTGCACCAGCTTTACACTACAGACCCACCACCAAATTCTCCCAAAATCCTTTTCCAACAGGGAAGTAAATGACTATCTTTTTCTTTTGAGACTGCATCTTACCCTGCTATTCTGGTCAGACAATTATTATAATAAAAGCAGCAAAAGCGATTAGAACTTTCTAAGAATAGCAAGGACTGTGCCTATTCTATCCCACTCCATTCTATCTTTTTTAGGGCAATAAACAATCTGCCTTTGATAGCAAGAGGCTGAAAATTATTTTAGATTATGCAATAACACCATATTAACAGCTGATGCCTGACATCTTTCCCACCAAAAACATACTAAAACAGGGAGGCAGCAGACAGTTCATGTTAGTAATGCAAAGGTAAAAACTCTTTACATGCTCAGCAATCAGTGTAACACCAAGTACCACACAAAAGAAATTCACAGCTAAAATGTTTAAATTATTTTTTTAATGTAAGTTTATAGAACCAGAATGCAGTCACTACACCCAGACTTCACTGAACCTTGTAATGATGTCATATTAACCACAATATTACAGCACTTCAATGCATGTGGTCCAAGGCAAAATTAAATTCTAAGCTTCATGTTGAGTAAACAACTTTGTTAAACCAAGTGTAAAACCATGCAGAGTAATGAACTGGAGTGTAAGAGAGCTGGAATCCGGCATTCCACATGGGGTAACACGCATTCCCTTTGAGAACAATGTGATGTTTTTCAACATTATCACTGCCATCTCTTTCAGAAATGGCTCAAACTGTGACAGCGCAGTATAAAAAAATCTGTAGAATTCAAGTGCTATTACCTTTTTGGAAAACTTTCTTTTGACAAAATTCACAAGCAAACTGACAGGCCTGCAAGTGCCATAAAATGCAACCACTTGAGGGTTAGCACTAACTGAAACAACTTGTCAGATTGCCAGAACACTAGGAAGAGCAGTTAGAACACAGCCCTTCTGATAGAAATCTAACTACTACCAATTTAACTCCACCTTCTACCTAGTAATTACAGGCCTGCCCAGTTGGGCTAAACATCTAAATGCAGATCCTTTGGGGCAGAATTCAGTTGCCTAAGTACCTTAACAGCAGAATGACACCTGAGCTGCCCTAGGGCGTCCAATCTGACCTCCACCCACCACTCTAGAAGGGTGTTGTCTCCAGCAAGTCTTGTGTCTTACCTACCAGGCTTGTGGAGCTGTGTCAGATACTGCTGGGCAGCTAAAACAGCACTAGGAAACAGCCGGGGGGTGTGTGTTTTCTTCTTTACTCGATTCACCACTAAAAGCCTATCCCACTTATTTAAATCCACACCAAGTGCATGTAATCACACTGTCCTGCACAGTGCTAACCACTACGACCAGCCCCAGCCCTTTGGTAACTTCTAGCTACCTACACAGTTCTATGTTATTTCTTTGCAACACTGTCATGAATCCTAACAGAGGTTAAGAAAGCACGAAGGAGCCCCATAAATCATGTATGAATCATGCCATTCATCAGCTGGCCATGGAGAGAATCTCTACTGAATGTGCTGCTTTTGGCTGGGATAGAGTTAATTTTGTTCATAGTAGCTCCTGTGGGACTATGTTACGGATTTGTGCCGAAACCAGTGTCGATAACACAGGGATGTTTTAGCCATTGCTGAGCAATGGTTACAGAGTCAAGGACTTCTCTGCTTTTCATCCCATTCCACTGGAAAGGAGGCCAGGGTGCACAAGAACCTGAGAAGTGACTCAGCCAGGAGAGCTGACCCCAACTCACCAAAGGGATATTCCAGACCATATGACATCATGTTCAGTACATGCTGGGGGAAGAAGGAGGAAGTGAGGGGCATTTGAGTTCTGGTGTTGATCTTCCTAAGTACCTGTCATGTGTGATGGAGCTCTGTTTTCTGGTTGAACACCTGCCTGCCAATAGGAAGCAGTGAATGAATTTCTTGTTTAGCTTTGTTGGTATGCACAGCTTTTGGCTTTACCTATTAAACTGTTTTTCTCTCAAGCCACTTGTTTTCTCACTTTCACCTTTCCAATTCTCTCCCCAGTCCCACCAAGGAGGGATGAGCAAGCAGTTGTGTGGTGCTTAATTGCCAGCTGGCGTTAAACCCTGACACTTACTTTTGATACTCTCTTCTTTGAGCCATCAGTATTTTCTGCTTCTTCATGTTCCTTAACACCTTGGGTAATATTTGTGTAGTTGACCAACTTGCCAAGCAGAGATGATACTTTTGGTCGTATATCAAGTTCCTCCTGTGAAAGAAGACAAGCAGTCAGCTTTTGCAATTCGGGTTCATACTTCTGGGTTCATACTTCCCTTAGCACGCCGAAAAAATCATCCAGGGAATGAAAGAATATTTTATGGTGCCTGAACCACTCATGACAGGATTTAATTTTCTGAAAGGAGGACAAATCTGACATGAAAAGGCTATGCCAGCAGGTCTGCACCTTGTTCCTTAGGTGCTGAAAAGCAATAAAGAAGTAGTCTGAGCCTTGGGACTGTAAGAAAATGGACGTGTATTTCACATGAATCTCTAAATGTCAACTTACATCAACAGACATACATTTATATAGGTCAAGTTGCCAAATAAATTACAGATTCAGCGATTAAACTCCGATCATCGTAGGCATACATACATTCTGATGATTTTATTACATTTTTCAAAGTAGGCAATGGAGTCTGGGTAAAAATCCCCAATGCCACGTGTAAGGAGGCCTCACACCTTTACACTCATCCCATCCAACTTCTGGTTTTGTAAGTTCAAGAGGGAAAAAGGAAATCAGAACAAAATCATTCCCTTCCCTTCTCTCGTTGAAATTAGACAGT
Organism: Dromococcyx pavoninus; assembly: GCA_033558185.1. Lineage (NCBI taxonomy): Eukaryota > Metazoa > Chordata > Aves > Cuculiformes > Neomorphidae > Dromococcyx > Dromococcyx pavoninus. The sequence goes on from JAUMJL010000066.1 coordinate 1,651,288, forward strand.
CTTGCACGTCTAATTGCACTATAAGTAATGCATGATAAACAACTTTCTACACAGGAAATAAAAACTGCCTAAGAAAGATTTCACTGTCTGGAGTTTTACTATACCTTCATGTACCATCACAAACAGTTTCTGGGAGGATGAGTAGCATTATGTGCTTTGTACCCGATGGCAGAAACTGATTCCACATGTCCCTTTTCTTATTCCTTCCTCTGATCTCACCTGCAGCCTGCATCTTAAAAATGTGGTAACTATTCTTCCCAGACAGAGATGGAGGCAACACACACTTCCTGTTCAGTTGAGCAGCACAGCCTTTAGGATGTTATGTATTCCTCCTGCTCTTCAGTATCACAGAAAGAGCCTGCAGCCCTGTACTGTGTTACCTGTTATGAAAAAGGCAGGTGTGTGACTAGCAGCAGCCATGCCATAAGTGGCCAGCTCTTCATGACCTGCAAGTCGTTTACACCGATCACAGGTTTACTGTGCCTTGGAGGGAGCAGATTCCACAGCTGGGCACGAGCTTCCAAGCCTTTTAGCTCAAGCAGCCTGCCTGCAAACGTGGCTGTAGCATTTCCTCCGTGCAGCAGGTTAGTTCTACTTGTCCAGGCTCGAGGCCGTGCAGCTGCACTCTCTGCAGGTGCCCACCTGGCGGGGTGTAGAACCAGCTCAGGCTGCCCCACACCGAGTTCCCAGAATGGGAAACACAGGGTACGTGTTGCCAGTATTGCTGTGAAGCTGTAATTCAGAAGTCCAGCTGGAAAGCACCTGCAGAGTCCTACAAAGACTCTCTGCACCACTCTCCAGCACCTGAGCTTCTGAAAACATTTTTTAGGAACTTGGTTTTAGCACACCATGATGTATTTGCACTTAATGAAGTGTCAGGAGGGCGAGGAAGATTCTGCTGGACTTGGTGGGGCTCCAACAGGCCTCCCACATGAGTCTCATCCTCCTTGCTTCCACATGGCAACAGTCATAATTTTCTGCCCCACAGTCCCAAGGGGTCATAATACCTGAACTTTTTCATCACACAGGATATCTCTGCCTGCTGGCACCTCAGACAACAGACACACCCCCACAAAAAAAGCATGTGAGGGAGAAATCAGCATTACTGATGTACTGCAGTTGTAACACAGGATACCCAGGGTAACTTCAGTACCTGAACTTAAGCATTCTCCTACAGAAAAATATTGCTCTTCTCAACACAGTAAACCAGCCCATGTCCATTTTCCACACTGATTAGTCCACAGTGCCACAGCTTCACTATTTAAACCGTTCAGGTCACCTACTTTGTACGCATACCCCTAAACCACCAGGGCTCTCAGATACTTCACGCAGTGAGAACTGGGTACCAACCCACTGCCTGGAACTCTGCAATGCTCCGTCCCCCACTTCATACACTGTGCTCCATCCCTCCCATCTTACAAGATCACAAATCACATTAGAAGTATGAAAAACAGTTAGAAATTACCTCAAACAAAGCCAGATTTCTGTCATAGTAATCACCTCCCTTGCCAGCTTCTACACTATTCAGGAAAGGACTGTTTTCTTTATGGTTGCCATGACCTGCAAAGAGGAAAAAAAGAAGCAGGTTTTGATAAGAGCAGAAAGACAGTTCTCCCAAGGAAACTGTACCCTTGACAAAAACCAAAATTTCTTTGGTCAAATGAATCCATTTCTTTTTAGTCATGCAATGTTATCAATACTAGCGGTGTTATTTTGAGGTATAGTTATTTCTATTTGTACTCCTTCATTTGCATTAAACTAGAACAAAAAGTCACCTCAATGTAAACTTTACAACTAAGGTAACAGCTACAACACTAACTATGCCTTTACTCTCTAATGTTCCTTCTTATAACTATTTCTTACACAGAACGATGACAAGTGACAAAACAGTTCTCACACACTTAGAAATTATTAGCAATGCCAAGAGCAATCTCGGAGCACCACATCTGAATAGATTAGGTAGATTCAGGAAGACTAAACAATTTAAAGACTAGATTCTGTTATTAAAATACCAACCAAAGCCTCTCCCTTGTTTGGGTTCTGGTGTTTTGTTGTCGTTGTTTGGTTTTTCACTATGCCCACTAATCCCAGACAAACGCGCTGACTTCGTGATGCCCTTACCCTGACTGTATTTTGAACATTTAGTCCATGCATCCTTCAGACTCTTCTTAAGCTTTTAAGCTAAAACCTAGTAGCGTGTATAGTAAAAGCAAACATTCACAGATGAAATGAATAATGTTAAAAAAAAAGAAATCACACTGAAGATCAGAAGAGAAATTTTTAACAAGTAGTAACTTGAAAAAAAAAGTTAAGGGCACTGAAGTACAAAATGAGCTGTGGAAAAAAAAAATCAAACTGATTCCAGTATTCAGAAATTCAGACCCGTGACTTCCATTACACTTTGCTTGGCAAATGAGAATTCCTTTCTTTTGCCTATAACTCTTCATTCTCCATTCTTTCAGCCAATACAAACTGAAGAGATTTCCAAGAGTATCTCCTTAAGAAAGGGTCAATCCAAGGAATACTTGTTTTTTTAGTTTACAAAAAAAGTAACCAGTAAAGAAATTGAAAACGAAAGAAAAAACATTATCTTTAATGAAAACACTGCAAGCTAAAGAACTATTGTAAACCACATACATAAAAAGCAAGAGATTAAACAGTTGGATTTTTTGGTGTATATTTTCATAGAATCACAGTATGGTTTGGGTTGGAAGGGACCTTAAAGATCATCCAGTTCCAACGCCCCTGCCATGGGCAGGGACACCTCCCACCGGATCAGGGTGCTCAAAGCCCCATCCAACCTGGCCTTGAACACCTCCAGGGATCGGGCAGCCACAGCTTCCCTGGGCAACCTGTGCCAGGGCCTCACCACCTCCAAGACAAAAATCTTCTTATTAATAACTAATCTCAATCTCCCCTCTTTCAGCTTAAACCCATTCTCCCTCATCCTATCCCTGCACTCCCTGATCAAGAGCCCCTCCCCAGCCTTCCTGGAGCCCCTTTCAGTACTGGAAGTCTCCTGTATGTTCTCCCAGGAGCCTTCTCTTCTCCAGGCTGAATAATCCAACTCTCTCAGCCTGTCCTAGGATGGGAGATGCTCCATCATCTTCGTGGCCTCCTCTGGACCTGCTCCAACAGATCCATCATTTTCAATGACTAAGATAATCAATTCAACAAGGCTGCACTAAATTATTTTAGTATTATTGAAGTGAAACTGTCTCCGCATTTTGAAATCTAAATCAACTTACAAAATGAACCCAACAGGCAAACAGAGGACTCCTCCCCTGCACAATGATCAGCACAACCTGCACTGTTACAAAAGTAATTGCTATAAGCAAAGAAACTATGAGAAAGTTCAGTGCTATTCTTACTGAGAGGAATGAAGCACAATTTGCTGGAAATTGCTCACAGGTGCTTGAACAAAACTGTTGAAAAAAAAATATTCACACAGAGGTCTTTTTAAGCTTCTAGTAGCAAACATTTAGCTGACCAAAAATTTTTGTAGATCATGGTTTGCTGTGTTTACTTGCCTATTGCTTTTCTCCCAGCTCTGACAACTAACACCAAAATGTTAGCTAGCAGTTGCCTTGCACAACTGGGTTCAGTGCATTTGCTGGCCCCACCTACACAAAGGAGATGTTCATGTTGCTGTACATTGTAATTTCTTTGCACAACTGAAAAAATATCAGTAAGCTTCGCAAGCATCAAAATAAAACGTTTACCAACCTAAGCGAAGGTAAATTAGTAGTTAAGAAGTGCAAACAACTTGCTTGCTGTATTTGTTATGTCTATATTGGCAGGAAGGAGCACACAAGATCAATTATGTTGCAGTATGTATTGTAAATTATGCCGCAGTCCATTTACCCTATTGCGATCAAAGTACATTTGAGATTTTGTGAGGAAATGGAGTTATCTGCTTTAGAGGTTTTATTCATGAAATTGGACAGAGATGCAAATGATAACACAACAACCAACAGAAATACTGGCTACTTGATTCTTCATTACTTCGGTCTGCGTCGATCTTATCCTCACAACTACCAGACACAGCAAGGTCAAGAGTAACTTTGTTTTATTTTGTAATTTCCTATATACCAGCTGGGGTAACTGGATGTTTGGAAAACCGAAGTGATTTTCAAAAACCAAACAAACAAGTCACTGAGTGACTTTTAAATCAGTTCTTTGCTGTCTTAGTTTTCCTTGTTCTTCCAACAGGAACCTTACCCTACAGATGCAGCTTACCACTGTCTCAAAAAAGTAGAATGGTCATTCCCTTACTTGTAATGCTTACAGAAACCCTCAACCTTTTTATGTATAAAATCACATTGTTGTCAACTCATACAGTCAATCTCAGATTTCCAAATAAAATGGCAATTGTTTTGTTCTTTACAAATGCTAAGCCTATCATGACCATCATCAGTATAACCCATCCTTACATAAGAAAGATTACTTCATAGCACCTCCCTGAGACTGACGAAGACCAGTGACTTAAGATGAATCTTAAAGTTAATTGGCATTATTTTTATATGCATCTTCATTTTACCCCCAGTAAGTTTTCCACAACTGGTCTCTTCAGAAGCTCTCTCTCAAAAGGGCTTCCGACTTCTCTCTCATTCTCCATTTGCACTTCCAAGCATCACTCAATTTCTTCCCATAAGACTTTCCCTCTGAATTTGACTCCTTTATACATCTTCCTGCACACAGGAAGCCCAAATAAAGCAAACTACAACTGAAAAATGAGTAGAACAAGTGATTGGAAACAGAACATTGGTTTTGCAATTGCTAGGGCACATTTTCTCTCAATGAAAAAGTTCAGATGATGGAGAAATATAGCTGTCTTTTTATCACATTCGCAGCACTAACTCCATTCTCCTGGAAGTATATACAGACTATTCATTACTGCACACAATTCAAAAATAAAAGTAAACTCACAAACTATGCTGTTCTACTGATTCTGTGAAGTGTCACATTAAACTCCCTCTCAAACTCTATATATTCTCACCAGGAAACAAAGTTTATATTCAAGCTCTTTACAAGGACATCCTATTTTAACTCCACCAGCAGGTAGAACTGGGTGCTGCAGAGATGTGTGACAATTCAAGAGGGTACCACACTGCTAAGTTAAACACAGCTAATTAAATCATGATAGCCAAAATCATCATCACCACAGCTGCACATTCAGAGCAATCTCTACTTTTCAGACATGTCCTAAATCACAACGTCAAAAAATGTTCATCCCATTTTTTCTCTTTCCATATTCCACTTCTGATTTCATGAGTAAAACCTATGGCAGACAACCATTTCCTCAACAAGAACCATAAATGTACTTTGATAAACCAGAACAGAATGGACTGCACGTACTGCAATAAAGAATTTGTCTAGTACACTCTCTCTGCCTATGAGCAACACCAGCAACTTCAAAGAGACTTACTTGTATGGGAAGAGCTTGTTATCTCCATCAGTTTTGGAAGAGAGCTGAGGTGACCTCGGAAAGCTACTCCGGGGAATTCCTCCCCCAGCTTCACGCAAGGACGGTTTACATTCTGAAGCATGAAGTCTCCTGGGCAAGCACCATCTTGTGACATGCGCACAGTTTTCCTCATTCTTAGTTATCAAGCCTTTGGTCTTGGACAGGAGCTATGTGGTGTAAGTTTTCATCATGCAAGACTGTTTTGCAAGGAACATGTTTTTAGAGAGCGAGCAATATACTTTGCAACAGAGAATAATTTATTTACCTAACTCCATAATTAATCTCATTTTCTGAGCCAGGCATTCTATTTTCCCAGTAGGTAAATGTTTCCTTTTCAATTGTTTCGTTGCTCCTCACTCTGTTATCTTTCAATAATTAAGGCATCTTATTTTTGAATGCTACCAGTTCTCTTCCAAACCAAATAATTCAATTGGCAGCCACCACTACAATTATACAGTTTAGATAAACATCTCCACCATAGTTCCCTGAATTTTTAGAGCTCCCCTACACCCAGTTACAGACACAGGTCTGTAGAACAAGGTTCATCATCGTGTGGATCACCCGAGTTCTATAAAATGTCAAAGACAGTCCAAGGAACAAAACCTAAAACGTCCTAAGTGTGCACACTCCCATAGGTGCAAACACACAATCCCAGGGGACAGAAGAGCAGCAGTAAATGGATGACCGAATCGTTGCCTAACTTTTATCTCATTGCCATGAAAAAACACTGTGGCCAAACTATACCAGACAGTCCGCTGATTGCTTTTACTGTGTTCTTCTCCAAAATGTTCAAGTTGTCCTTATTTTTAAATAAAGATTAAGAACACAGATAACAGTGTTCACACCACTGCCTTCCTTCTGGCAGGGGATTAGGCCACAGACACAGTTTCACTGCTTAAGCATGCTGAGTGCAAGCCTTCTGTAAAAGCCAATGTGTTTTCTTTAGCAACTGAGGGATGAAAAACAGAATTTAGAAAGAACTACAGACAAAACATGTGAAAGCAACTCTAAGACAGACAGATTAGCGGGGATATGTAAAAACTGAACAACTAGGCACAGTGAGACTTTCGTAAAGAAAGACTGGGGCGCTTCACAGCGATGAAGTCTACTCAGCCTGACTAGTACAAGAATAATCATCCTTGTGACAAGGTGGCAGAAGCAGCTGCATGACTCGACCTGTCAAAGCTTTATTCTCTATTGTCAGTGTCTGAACTCCCGAAAAGAAAACTACCACTCCCCTACTTCATCACATTCAGTTAAATAAGTGGAAACTAATACATCTTAAAACAACTTCAGATCCTTCCATCTGGACATGACTAACTCAGAGAAATGTTCAGGTAGTTCTTAGGGAGGCTCTATCTACCCGACAACCCAAGGCCAGCTGAAGGCAAAGATGGACATAGTCTGAGCAGCTTCAGTCTAGCGAGCACAGATAAGGGGAGCAGTGAAAATACAGCAATGCTAATTACACTGCAGTAAGGCTTAAGACATAAAAAACCTATTCCCAAGAGGGCTGTACACCGATTAAACTTTTGCCAGTTTGCTTTTACAGGCACATATCTGGGCTAATTGAATGAAAACAGAGGTAGATACACCATACTCCCATCACACTTCTGCTCACAGTGTCTCCAGAGGAACACATGAACTCTCAGCCGTGCCTCACTCTGAAGGCAAGCGGAACCAAGCTTCAAGTACAGCTATGGCACGCGGTGTTGCTCTAAACCTCCCTGCCTGAAACAGTAACAGCTAAATTTTAACTGAAGGCTTAAATCTCTTCAGAGAATTTTAGTCTGAACCAGAGTACAAATCAGAGTTAGAAACTAAATGCTAGGCTTGACAAAGAAACAAACCTGTTTGTTCATTTACCTTCTCCTAACTGACAAACAGCAGGTATAGAAAACCACCTCAAAGGAAAGCCCAACACTCCTGCCCTCAGGGTAACTTAAGTTCTGGAGCAGCGTAAGAGCTAATATCTCATTTGTAATTATTCTATGCATGTACAGGCTCCTTGGTTACAGCACAGTAAAAAGAAATTGTAATGAGACAGACTGTATAGCAGCTAACACCACTTTTTTCTGTCATTCAGACACTACTTAGCAGCACTGAGCACAAAGCCTGTTATAGCTAGGGACAAAACAAAGCCATTTGCATGCACACAGAACATTAATTAATACTACCTTTTTTAAGTAAAAAAAACCCATTCTTATTGTTCATATTCCATTTACAAATACCAGAATCTAAAGATTAGAGTTGATATCCAAGCAGCCAGTGTTGGATTATTTTAACCTAACTTCAGCTATCTAAAGAGCAGGCAGTTATATTTAACTAATCATGCAGGCTCAATTCTACTCAGAAAGAGATGGCTCAACTAGCTGATCCCCGAGTGCCTCTCCTGTACATGCACTCTAACATGCTGCAAATTACCTCTAAAGCAACCCTAACTTAAGCAAAACCTTAATTTACAGATGGTTTAAAGGTATGCAAAATGTATCCCACTCTGGAAAGCAAATTAGTTCTGTTCTGATTTATCTACCTTTTTCCAGATTTTCATCCATCAAGATCTTCTGCAAATTTCTACACAACTGGTAATTCAGCCAGAATTCAGTTTGATTTTTTGACCACAGAAACAAAATAGGTTTGCTACACTTCTTGTTCTCCCAAGACCTAGAAGCAAACGAATACACCCAAGATAGACATTCTACAAGAAACAAGTTAGAGGAACGATGGTATTGCTGCAAACAAAACACATTCAGATAGACTATTTCTTCCTTGCATAATCAGGTAATTTTAATAGTCACAACATTATTTTTTAAGACATTTGTTCACAGCCTTAAGGATAAAGTTTTCATATAAAAAGCTGTCCGTGCCCATTTCTATTACCCTTTGGGGTTTTGGTTTGTTTGTTTCTACAAACCGAATCTATTTAAACACAGTTCTTGAGAAAGCACTTTCCAGATGTTAACAGTGACACTACTTTCCCAAGCACTTGTACTGCAAGACAAAACCTGGTTCCCCACAGAAGGCTGTGCCGTGTGCAGCCTGTACTCTCTCATTGCCCACCAGCAGGGACGTTTTGCAGAACAGAGCATTGCTAAAGAATAGAAACCCCTAAACAAGTTTCCTGGCCTTTGTTAGTAGTCCAAGAATCCCTGTATCTCCAACGTTTCAGCAGCAAAGCATTAAAGAGTATTGCTGAAGAATATCAAGAGACTGTCATATTAAGACAGCCTAAGAAACACATAGATGACAATTTGATTTCACATACATTCTAAATCTGCCTGTATACTTCAGTTATGTGGTTCTTCATGTGGCTGGGCTAAACAAAATGCTTATTCACTCTCAGTGCTGTCACAAAGCCTCTTTCTTGGTCTATTTGGGAGTCTATAACAAATTATCCAATTTACAACTATAGTTTTGCAAAGATTATCATCTATAAGTTTCATTAGAAAAGCGGCTATATCTGATTTCTGCTCCAACTACTCATTTTCAACTCCTCAACAAAAATCCTAATGCAACATCAGTAGCAGCCCAAAGGAGAGATGTGACTTAAATAATAATAATAAAGAAAAGTCTGTTGGAAATGTTTGTTTCTCCATGGACAACACAAAGCTAGCCAGAAACATGAAGCATTTCTAAAATTTCTATTCCGATGACAAACTCATTTATGGCAGCAGAACAGGCAGCTGACATCACAAACCTGATAATGAAAAATACTTATTTTCACTTTAGCTACAAATAAGTCAATATTATCCAAAGCACTTTTTTCATGCAAAAGCAGAAAGTCAAGATTTAACGTGCAGGTTTTTCAAAATTGAAAAGGAGAATGTTGTTATTTTTGTAGTAACAAACACTGACAGTAACATTACAAGCGCAGAAAAATACAGTTCTCAAAATATTTTGAAAACTTCACCAAGTTCTTGGAGTTGGGGCTGGAGAGTTTTAGGTGTTGGGGTTCTTTTATTAGGAGTATTAAATTTCAATCAGAAACAGGAAATAAAGAGCATTGCACCTAGTCAGCTAAAACTCATCCACACTACAAACTAGGCACTGGTAACGCAATAATTGGAATCTGTTCCTGACAAGTTCGCTTAAGACCTTGGGCTACTGGGTCTTCTCCACTGAAGGTGGCAGAAAGCATGAGCTGTAAATTTCAGACTGACCCAGTATTTTATGAAAATAAAGGCTGAAGTTGCACTAGACAATAAGGCCGTGCAACAATAAGGCTGTATGAGAGGAAAGAGTAACAAAATGAAAGGCCAGATCTTTACCCAGATAGCTTCTAGGCAGCAGAGACTCACTGCCCTTTAAACACAGGCTCAAACTGTTAAACTGACCACACAGAACTCTCACATGCCAGACCCAGACACACACTTCCACCAGAAACTGCAGCTTAAAGGCCAAACTATTGATGTTCATGGGGTTTTAATAATATACAGTGTTCATTCACTATTTTAAGACTAATATACACCATTATTCACGTCACTGTTAAATTGATGGTCTTTAAAGTTTCAAGTTTACTGAATTTTACCCAACAAGTAAAGCTGAGCTTCTTAAAATCCATTACACTCTACACTGGAGACACCATGTGCTTACTTTAATCAGCAACAGCTTCATCATCTACAAAAGTGACACAAAGCAAGCATAGTTTTACCAAAAAGTCAATTAAAAAGCTTTATTGTTGGTAACATATCAGCTGAAAGAGCTGAGAGTTCTAAAGACTGCAATTGTTTGTGCTCTGCTTGAAACAAACAGCCAAAGCTTTCCCAGACAACGACCCATGCAACGTTCAGGCTGCAGAGTACAGAACTAAGTGTACAGTTAAGTACCAATCTTTGACTTATCCTTCAACAGACACGTCTGAAGTTACTATCAGACTTCTACTGTACTTTGCAAAACTAGATTAGAGAACAGCTTTACCAGCCAAGTTGACTGATACTACACAGCTCAAAGGATTTAGGAATTTAATAATCCCATGTTTCAGGAAGCGTAATGATTTCATTCAGTTAAGATACACTGATTGCTTCAGAACACTAAAACCCTTTGCAGGTATTAATATCAACATGATGTACTTACCCTTTATCAATAGCTCTTTGCCATTTTCAGTAATTTGGTTAACCATTATTCTTCTTTCTGCTTTTAGAAAAAGCTTTAGTAAATGCCTTCTCTGTGAAGTCCTGAGGATCAGACAAGTTTAATAATATCGTAGTCACGAAAGAACTTTTTTCTACCTCCTCTGACAAACTGACTGCTGGCTGCAATGCTGAATGGGACTGATTTCTTTCAGGAAGCAAAAGGGTTTCCTACAAAAAGCTAAGCTGACACCGATATAATCCTGGCATTACAATCCTTTCAACACTAAGAAAATATATGAATGTCAGGATCTTACTGAAAATGCTATTTGTGAAATCCAAACCCCATCACATTTAAAAGGTACATTGCCAGCTGTTTTCACACTTACTCAGGGAAGTGTGTGCCACAAATCTGCTGCTTGCTGAGTGTGGAATCAGACAGCGTTTTAAACCTGCTAATGCCACGAAAAGTATAGCTCTATGACGTTAGCCCTCCAGGCATTTCAGCTTTCAAGTGAAAACAATGATGTATTTCTTTCCATCTTCAATACTTTTTAATATGATTACCCATTAACAGGCAAATCATATGCAAGATCACAAAAAAAAGCATCAGTGTGATGAAATGGAGGTTTATATAAGATACATAAGTAAATACTAACTTAATTAGCAGTTTATAATTACCAGAACTCCCTCTATTCTGCTTGCTCATAAGGAGGTCCTCTGGATACCAGCACACACACACACTGAGACTTATCTACATCATACAGTAGGAGTAATCACCAAGACTGCCTAAGTAATTAAAGATGCCAAGTCACTTCTGAGAAACTGGATTTAGGAACTCGCATCACTTAGGAGCTTTCATAATATAACTTGTCATTGTCAGCTGAAAAAAACACTAGAAAAACAACCTTTGTACTTCACTGTAATCCACTTCAGAGGCTCTTTCATGTGGAACAACTCCAAATCATTTCTCACGACTGTCCTCCCTGAAACTCCCTCCCTTCACACGCATGAAGGCACCTCAGATACAGCACACCCTGTATCAAAATATAGGGAGAAGTCTCTTAATGTTTTCCTTGCCTCACGAAAAGCCTCTTACTTTGCTGTAAAATGTTCTCACTTTCTCTGAGACAGCAACATACATCTATGGGATCAGTAGGCTGATTCCATGCAATATTCAGTTCAACTTTCTGTCCAACTGACCATGGAAAACTGTTTTCAGCCTCAGACCTGTCCAGCTGACCACAGCTGTGCAGCAAGAAAGATGAGAGAACAACAAAAAAATCCAAATCCCATACTCCCCCCATAACTCACACCATGATTTCAGACATATCTGCTCCCTCCTCCATCTCAACATGTGCCAAAGAAACACATGTACAGGCATAAACCATGGAGTGAGAACAAGTGACCACTGAGTCAATATTGCCACCAGCTCAGAAAATTTCCTACGGAGTACAAGTGGAATGAGAGGAGAAATGAGCCAGGGTGCTGATTATCTCCATACACAGAGAAAATAAGAGAAAAGGAGGCTTAATTACTTTGAAAATCTCAATGTATGTACATTCTATGCATTATGTACTATACCACGTGCATTAAGAGACATCAACTATCCATTCCTGGAAGACAGTAGAAGGACATTTGTAATAGATTACAGCTTATTGTGGAGCTCTGAATGTTTTACTAAACTTTCAGTTAACTCATACAGAAAGTGCTGAATATCAGATTTTTCTTACATTTGAGAAGTACCTTGTTCCATGTGAAAACAAAGCGTGTGAGAGATTTTATTTAACCAAGGGGGAAAAAAAAGGAGAAATTCAAAAGAGAGCTAAGCTTGTACATGCTCCAAGGATGACCTTTCAATGTGAAGTGCTACAACCAGCCAAAACTCACGGTAACTCCGGTCATAACACTTAAAGAAAGTACAAGTCAGCATGAGACTTCTCCAAGCAGAGGAAGTCACTCCAGCCCACTGAACACTTTAGAGGGTGGAGAGCACTCTGACATTGCACATGATAGGCCACAAACCACTGTCCTTGTAAAATGCATATATTCAAACACAAATTTATAAAGAGCTCACAGGTCTTTCAAAGTAAAAATATTTCACACTGTGCAACACATAGCAGAGACCAAGACACAGTAAGGTATCTGCAAAAGCCAGAATCAGTGGCTTTTATGTACATTCTACAAAGAGATCACTAATTAGCAAGAGCATCAGAGCTTACAGAAACTCTTCAAGGAGCAATGGGCAACATCAGATTGCTTGTCTTCTGCTTCACCAGTCAGGAATTAAATCAACCACGTGCAACAGAACGCAAGCCAGAAGAAACTTAGGAATGCAGAGAGCTAAACGTATGTGTCTACCACAAACTCCAAACTACAGCATCTTAAAAGAGTAAATGCAAAATATTGCAATTAAATTATTCTCTGTGCATTGCCTTCAGACACAGCTTTAAAGTGCCCTGCATGTATGCTAAAAGACATCTTAACACAAGGCAGATAATCATCCCACTATCTGGTTACACAGTACTGGGATGTACCAAACAGCCCAACTATACCTCCCTTCACGTTTGGCTGCAATGTCCCTGAAATTAAATCCTCACATTGCCACCACATTTTCTGGAACAGACAGCCACATCAAAAGTGAATAGCTTGGGTCTGCTTAGGCAAAGTAACCAAGATATAACTTATATCTATGTGGGAACTGAACTTGGATCCATTTGGCAAGAGTTGGCTTGTGATGCTCCAGAAACAGCTGTGCCCTGGAGATCAACTCCCAGTACAGGACACAGAACACAAACAGGAATCAAGGGAAAAGAAATAATCCTGTTGCGGGGAGACAGAGAAGTGGTATTGCTGCTGAACACTTAGTATTGTAAAATCACAGACTGGACAGTGAAAACCTCAGCAGAATAATGCTGAAAACATTTGGGAGCAGTAGGTTCTTAAATCACACCTGCAAAACCATTAAAGAATCTACACCTTTGTCCTTTACATCAGATCTGAAAGCAAATATATACTACAGCAAGTAGTAGTAAAACTGATCTCAGTTATTTATTTTATTAATGTTTTGTTATTACTTAGAAGTAGATCAGGAGGAAAAAGCTCCTGAATGCAAAGGCAGAAGACAGAGCAGAAACAGTAGTGTGCTGTCCTCCACGAGTGACAGCAGCAGCTATACCATCTTCCTGAATTGCTCCAAGTCCTGACTCTGATCTGACCTCCTACACAGAAACTCAGAGGTGGACTTTGCACGCAGTACCTAAGCCCAGGCTGCTCAGCTTCAAGGCACAGCCAGGGCCATAACAAAGCAGAAGTGCCATAGATAATTTCGTGAAAAACAATTATACTTCAGGGCATAACAATTGTGTTTCAGTGCAGCAACCAGCAATCTAAAGTATGCAAGAGCAAGTCTCAATAAGTTTGCCCTTCTTAAAAATTACCCTAACTCAGTAGATGGAAGGCTTCTAATGGCACACCATAAAACCCCTTCTGTCCCTTTGACATGGAAGTGAAAGGCAAAAGTCTGGATGGTCTAACTCACTTAACGATAAGGAGTTATCTGTAATGACTGAATGATATTCTTAATCCCTCAGATAAACACAAGAAATCGCTGGCTACTGGTAGGAGATGAAAATGAAGGTTGGCAACCAAGACTGTAAAAAAACACATACGGTTTTGTTCTGACATAATTAGCTTGAACCTATGCACAGTGCAGCATGCCTCTGCCCTGAACACCGAGCTCTGCGTCATCTCTCCTCTCCCAGGATCTTGTTATACAACCTCTGCTACAGTTCCCAGCAAGCAGCTTCCAACACCAGCTTACAGCCTTGATTCTGATGGTCAAAGTAATCAATGGATTGCATCCTAATTATATTACAGACCACGTGTCAATCAATGAACCAGTTGGGCTTCTAGGACAATGCAGGTCACTCGGGTGGAGCAGGGAGAAGGGGACAAGTTCAGCATTCTGGATTCAAGGGGATGGACCTATGGGACAAACGTCCAGGGTCAAGGCAAACCCCAACTCTGAATACGTTTGGAAATGCTGCTAAGCCATGCCCTACACAAATGAGCTTCCAGGTTTCCCATCAGAGCACCAACACAAAGGTGGGATAATGACCATCCCCTCAGCAGTACCACCAATCTCCTCCTTCGTCCCAGCTGCCCAGCCCAGCCTGGCACTCGCCTCTCTCATCTTCTGCTCAGTGAAATGCCACATCATTTACATTTCCAACAAGTCTTAGGCTGCCTCCAGTCAGCAAAGCATAGCTAACTTGGCAAAACTGTCAAGCTATCAACCTTCCCCATTCATCCATAAAACGATTGAGTCAAAGCTCTTTTGGGGCAATTAGCACGTTATTCTGCATGTCAAACACCACCTCTCTGTCCTACATCAAAAGATGATTAAGAAAAAATTCCACCAAGCATCTTTAATAGCAATAAAAATTTTGAAAAACATATATGTCCAGAACTGTTCCAACCTACACCTCTGTCGCTTAGACATGAATTAAGACTTCTGGAAAGTAAACAGTCTTCCAGGCCAAACCTAACACCTATCACAAAAATCTAAAGCCCTATTGTAGAAAAGAAAGACACCAAAGGTCAAAAGCTGCAGCTGGGAAAGAACTGAAGGAGTATGTGAAACAATCCTGAGCTGAAGACATGAAATAGAAACTCGATGAACTAATGAGGAACTCGTAAGCATCAACAACCCTGCTGAGGTAACAGTCTGAAACCTACTGAACCTGGAAGGGTTGAGTCTCATTTAAATATAATCAGCATAGTAAAATGTCTGTCCTGCAGAAAAACAGACCTTGATCCTCTTACCCTCTGAGCATGTGTCGAACAATTTTAGAACCGTTTACCTTTAAATGCAGACAACCAAAGAAACTCTACTGAGATAAGAAAATTAACTAATTGAGTTTGTTTCTTTTTACTTCAACTCTACCTAAGAAAAGAGAACTCGGGAGATGTGTACTAGGTTTGCAGAATTATCAACCAGCACCCATCTGCCCAGACATGAAATAAATAAGAGCTGTATTCTTCCCATTCATGCAGACTTTTATATTTAAAGACGGAACATATTAAATGTACATCAAATACCCAGTTTTGCTAAAAGACTAACACACTTTGTGTACAATATTTCATTATTTTGCTTGCTTAAAAAGATCTTTTTTGCTTGGCATTTCCTGTAGCAGCCACTGTGAGAGATGCACAGTTCTCCATGCATGACAAAACCCAAGTAAACTGAAATAAATCATCCAGAGCAGCTCAACTGAAAGAACAAGAACAGTACTTCTTATTGCTAAGGGATCATTTGGCATCATTGAAGCAGATGCCTATTGAAAACCAATAATTAAAGAGATTTTACCAGCTCAAACAACAAAAGACACTGAAACTTTCTTATCCGTGAGAATAAAAGTAAGCTTAGTACAATTAAGAGATGCAAAATTTCAAATTCTAAGGCTACTAAAGGCTAAGAAGTAATTCCAATGGACTTTATATCATGTTTTAAAATGGTACATTTTTTCTCCAAAGTTCAGGACACTTTTAAAGAAAAACCTTGAACTAACAGGTTGAAGCCACAAACCCTTCAATCAAATCTTGTTCTCACATATTGGTGATAATAGTAGTTTTTTTCTCTAATACAATCATTCTACACATTAAAGTATTTCCTACATCACAGTCAAGAAGAGGAGTAAATCCTCAGCTTGGTCTTGTAAGGGGGAAACTCACCCAATGCAGCTTTTCTCTCCCTGTGGCACTGGGTGTCCCCCATGATTACGTGCACTTAAAAAGAAAGCAGTGATCAGTAAGTTTGATCTTCCCCAAGGTTGCTGTTGCTCTTTAACTTCAGCAGACTGCATTCATTATATTTGGCTACATTTCCCAGTCAATGAGGCTGCAAAGTACCTTAATCTCCATTCCATACAGAACTTCAGTGGAAAAGCCAAATTTAAACTTTATATTAAAAAACATGCAAAATGTATTCTTTAATTTTGCTCCAGTGGGGTAAAGAAAGGAAATGTCCCTGTTTTCTTGGAGGAAGTGAAACACCAAACAAATTTGCAAAGGGAAAATCAAGGTTTTTTTTTTACACAAGAGAGATATGTGCTACAAACACAAGATAAGAAAACCTTTTCTTTCTAATTTCTTTAGAAAAGTGCAGAGATTGAATAAAAACATATAGCTTCAGCACATGAAAAAAATCCCCGAACTTAGTCTCAAGTCTGGAATGGGTACTCAGCAAGTCAAAAGGAATGAGCATTTGCAAGCAGGTAATCCATATCTCTTCACGTGCAACAGCTTAGCCTCCTAATGTAGGTGTTCTCTGAAATACAAAAAATAAGCAGCTACAAAAGACCAGCTGAGTTTTGCTTGGTTTTTTTATCTTCTCTTATTTTATTTTTTTTGCAACATACAGAACCACACAATTACAGGAATTGCTTTCAAATCATTCAGACATATCACAAAGATCCTTCCCAGAGCTTTCTCAAATAACTGAAATACCAGAGAACCCACAAAAGGGCCCATGTTTTACTATTTTTAGCTAAGCCTCCTGGCCACCAGCAGCTGGCACCAAGATCCTCTCAGTACTGGACAGTCACAGCCTCTCCGGCTCTGGCTTCATCACCCAAGAGGTAGGAAAGGCACACTGAGCAAAAATAACAGCTCATGTAGTAACATGAACTTCTTTCTCTTCCTAGAAAAGCATTTTTATAGATTAATTAAACCTTACAAAACTGCATGCTGCTAAAAAAACCTGAGGTATCCACCATTGACTCCACTTAAATGAGCTTTTTGGAGAAATTCCTTTACTCAAAAAGACAGCATACACCATCTCCTTCACTCACTCAAGGGTTATAAACCGCTGATCACACCACAAAGCACTTCTCCACACTTGCTTTCCACATACCACACTCTTATCTTTCCTTATCAGAAGCAAGAGCCCACTTCCCTACGCACCTGTATTGTTGAAAAATGTATGCTGGAGTTTGGCACTGCTATGGGTGTGTGTCAATTGCTGATTACACAAACAGAAAAGAAATGCAGGACTTCACAAACCTGACTCTGCTGCTCAGACCCCTTTTGGCATCTACATTTCAAATTAGATCCATTGCTGCATATGCTACAAGTACCCTTTATAGAACAGGAACAAATATTGACATATTTAGCACTAACAGCATGTTTAGTATCTCCAAATGTACACACTAAACTTTCCAGAAAGGGAAAACTGACATCACACTCAGTAGAACAGAAAAAAACTACCCTCATCAAAATGCAACTAAATGGAAGAACAAGCAGTCTCTGTACCATTTACAAATCACCAGAAGAGACAGTTTACTGATATCAGTGTATTCCTATTTGGAAGTTACTTTCTTTCCTCCTAAACCATTCAAAGTTTCTACCCCAACTGCTCCCAGGCTCCCTCCTACACAATTTCTTTCTCCAGTTTTGAGGCAAATGAAGATTGTTGAAGATGCACACGCTAGAGAGGTTATACAAAAATGCCCTGCTACGACTGCTGTAACAGCATCGTTCACCCATACTGCTGCTAGGAAAAGTTCTTGAATTTAAGATAACCTAAAATACATTTGGACACATGTTTGTTTCTGTCACTCCTATTTAGCTGCAGTATCTATGATTAATTTTATCTCATCTCTGGACTTTGCCAAAACACCTACATATAAGAACTAAGCACTTTGAAAAGGAATTTTTGAATGACTTATGTATCCCCATTGAAAGCATCTTCAGACATAATTTACATGAGTTTTATTTCAAGTCTTGCAAAAAGACATTAAACATTTACTAGTAAGTTACCATATATTAAAAAGCAGTGAAGCCTAAAGTAAAAGCCACTGCTATCACACCAGAACTTTCTTTATCTATATTCTTGAAAATAGCTTACTGCAAATGAGCAGCAGCATCCGTTGCTGCCCAAGGGCCCTGCACACACCAGTGCAGACAGTAAGGAAAAGGTCTCATACTTAGTTAGGAAACCCAGGGCTGAAAGGAAGCCATGGGATAACTGGAACATAAGCAAAGCAATTCATTGCCAAAACCAAGGGTGGCAGCTGACCAAAGGTGGTTAGTGACACCAAGCTGATTAGTGTCTCATTTCCACAAACAAAAGTCACAAGAAGACAAATAACTTCCCACAGGACACATGACTTTGCTGCACTTGGTTTAACAGGGTGTGCAATCACTGTGGAACTCAGATTCCTGTTAAAGCAAAGCTTATTTGTTTCTTTCAAACACCATTCAGACCCCACTGTCCCTCATCTTCCCCTGTGTACCCAGACTAACATGCTGGCGTTATTTCAAAGACTGAAGAGATGCCAAAATCACATTTCTCATCCCTGCTGATGCAGAAAGTAGGGCTCACATGTTTATCATAGGATCACAGGATAATTCTTTGTACTTCTTTTTCTAAATGGAAGATGTCAAAATCTATTACAAGCAGTGGCAGTCGGTTGAACCTGCTTATGGAAAAAAAGGATGATTTTATTCACAAGCAAGCAGTGGAGTTATTTGGAAAAGCTAAATTATTGCACACTGACTAACATCCTCATGGAAATGACTACAAGACATTCTGTTGCAGAATGGCTTCACGTCCATAGGGTTTAGGTGACACCACATCACTTGATGTCACAAACAAAGCAAAATTCAGAAAAAAATTCAAAAACAAGGCTATGACAAATAAAGGTTGGAGTGAAAAGGTCAGAGTGAAGGAAGAATTTGTCAGAATCATAAGCAGCAGCCTAAGATATTGTGCAAGGAGTACTAGGCAACACAGCCAGTACTCTGCACACTGTTACAGACCAGCTATAAACAGCTACATGACCATGACAGACCACATGCTTGAAGGGCCCTATCATTACTGAGTCACTTTAACCCACCTCCGATCAAACCAAGCAATCCAATTAAGTCTCTACGGTTCTGAACAGCAACCTGATAAAATAAAATCTTCCCTGAAGAAGATTCACCAGAACTGCAACCAGTTCCTCGTACTAACTATGGTGGCAGTACTAGATCACACAGAGACCAGACAACTGGCATTGCTCAGACAGTTCTGTGTGCGTTCATGCGGTGTCAGTGTGAACCGTATGGGCTTTGATAGGGCCACGACCTAACACTCTGAGAGCACACATTCCAGTCAAGTGAAGTTTACCTTATCTGGAATCCAGGTGTCCCCAACACCAACAAACTCCTCCATGAGCCCCATAATCAGCTACCACAGAAGGCTCTGGAGGGTCACTCTCCTTCCTCCCATCTGCAGGCTCCAGCCTAAACAGCTGGGAGATATTTTGTCTTCAAGAGGAGCTTCCCATCTCCACCATGTCATATTGCCAACGTTCCCCAAGCACAAGAGGCTACTGTACTCTGCACAGAATATGGAAGGAACCACCAAGAACCAAAGGCTGATTCCCCTCTACAGAGCCATAAACCCAAAAAACTTACAAAGAGACAGAAAAGGCTCATGGGGAAGAGCGTGCTTGTCAGTACAGGTAGGTAAGACAGCATTATCATTATACATACACCCTGAGGATATGAAACAACACTTAATTACTGTGAAAGTAAATTAAAAAATAACAGGCAGTTACAGTTCAAATAGAAACAGAACTAACTACCATGTATTAACAGAAATTTACTAGATATTTATCAGTTTCAAAATAAAGGGGCCCAGTTAAACTCCAGCAGCATGGTTCTGCGTTGCAGTTGGAACAGCAGTTTTTAAAAGATCACAGCTTTCCAGCTACTGATGGACTGTGACAGTGAGCTGAATATCTTCAAGCATTGTCCACAGACATCCTACAGGCTAGTCTCATATCCAAATGACAAGCAACAAGAGCTGCCCTTCCTTTACCCACCACGGCAGCAGCTTCCCCAAGTCACACTTACCAACCCATGGCCAAAGCCAGCTAGTGCAAAAAGCACTCCATGAGGTCTCCACCCCGACCTGTTGCGATGGTTGAAGAACACCTGCTACTTTCAAACTGTATTTTAAGTAACCTGAGTGTAAAACAGACCTCTTTTACAAAATGAAATCAAGGTCCTGCACAGCCTTTAAGCCTCAAATTGTGTGTGACAACAGGCAAGCTGAGAAAAGCACCTACCTTTCATCATTGTAAAAGGCTCGCACTAGAACTGGAAAGAACTGACATAATGGACATGAGGCCTATGTAATCTACTTGGTATATGAAATCTAAAACTCCTTTGCAAATAAGAGAAAAGAAAGCACAGTACATATTGGAGATTGAAGCACAGATTCACAGAGAACTGAACAAGGTGACAAGCCAAGAACTGGACCTTGATCTCATAACAACTGAGTATCACACAACAAAATAAGCCTTTTCTCTTTGAACACATGCCTGAGCAGTGCAGGCTCTCCTCAGGGATTACTAAGAATCCAATAACATTTGCATTCTGAAAAGTCTGACTGCACGGGCAAGGAAGAACAGGCCAGGTGTTTACTGGTTTTTCTTTTGTTGCCTGGAGTCAGGTGTGATTCAGAGGGCAAGTCAGGCTCACGAGTAGAGCCCATGGGAACATCCTCTTCCTAAGGGTTACAGAACTAAACATAATCACGGCAGAAGGAAGAGGCAGATTCCACAGAGAGCTAAAACAATTTCTTACCAGAACTACTCTACCTCCCAATCCAAACCATTCACCTTCTCACTAAAAGCACAGTATTTAAACTGAAACACACTATTTAAATTGTTTTATGCCTAAAAGTCAGAGCAAAACACCAAGACTAGCACTGACGTGAGCTGTCTGATTAAACAAGGTGCTCTCACCACCCCAAAATCCCCTCCTACTTACGGATCCTCCTCTGGTAGCTGTAACACGAGGCAGCTCCGCCGGCAGGAGCACCGGGAGAGCCGCACAGTGGCGATGCTCACAGGGCCCGCTCCGGGTTCAAGGACCTACCTGGCCGGGCGCATTTTTTAGGGTGCCACAAGCAAGAGAAGCGCTCCCGACACGCGGCTGCTTTACCTCAACTCCCTGCCACCCGTTTATTTCGGCAGCAGAGCAGGAAAACACCAAGCGCCTCTCCGCGAACCCTTATCGCCTCTGGCGGCTGCAGCGCGAGGGCGCAGCGATAACGCCGGTCCCTGCCCGGCCCCGCAACCGGCTGCGGGGCTGCAGCAACCGGCTGCGGCGGCGGAGCCCGGGGCGGGGCCGAGTGCCCGGCAATGCCCGGCCCCGCATCCCAGGGCTGCCAGAAACGGCCGCGGCGCAGGGAATCCCCAGGGCGGATCCCGAGCGTCCGGCTCCCACCGGCTCCGCATCCCGGGGCGGATCCCGAGCTCCCGGCAATGCCCAGTCCCACATCCCGAGCGCTCGGCAATACCCGGTCCCGCATCCCAATTCTGCCCCGCTCCCGCCGGCACCGCATCCCGGGGAGCCCAGGGCGGATCCCGAGCGCCCGGCCGTGCCCTGCTCTGCCCGGTCCCGCAACCCGAGCGGCCGCCGGGGCTGGCGGCACCGTTTGCTCGCACCGGCGCAGCCCCGGAGCAGCGGGGCGGCGAGATCCGGCGGATGCCGGGAGCCGCTGCTGGTGTCGCCTTTGTCTGGCGGTGCCGGGGAGCGCGGTGCCCGCCCGCCATCCCCGCTCACCGTCGGAGCTGACAGTGTCGTAGGAGTCGGTGGCGGCGGGCGGCGCGGGCGGCTCTCGGTAATCCACCCAGCTGAGCCCCTCCACGCTGTCGTACTCGGCGCGGGGCTTGTCCTCCACGGGCACCACGGTGAAGTGCGGCATGGCCGGCGCTGCCCGCGGCTCCGCGGCCGGGCAAGCGGGATGCGGCGCGGGGCCGGCGGCGCATTCCTGCCCCGTGCGGTCACTTCCTCTCAGGAAGCCGCGCTCCTCAACTCCACCCATTCCCCTCCGAGCGCTGCGACCGCCGCCGCCCCCAGGGCCGCCCCGCAGCGAGCGCCGGGCGCGGGGAGGGGCAGGGGGTGGTGCGGGGCGGGGAGCAGGGGGGTGGCCACCTCCCCCAGGCACCGCGACCGGAGCCGCGGGGCGGGACCCTCCGGCCGGGCCCCCCGCCGCCATTTGCCGGGCGGGAGCGGGCGGGGGCTGGAACCGAGCCCCGGTGTCTTAGCAGAGCCCCAATACTGGGACAGAGCGCCGGAGCTGCTGCCGCACCCCCGGAGCGGGGATCGAGCCCAGGTGCTGGTGCCCGAGCCCCGCTGGGGCCCCCGGACCTGAGACGGAGCCCAGGGTGCTGTTGCCGAGCCCCGGGACTGGGACCGAACCCTTGGAGCCGGGATCATGCCTTGTAGCTGGGACCGAGCCCCTGAGCTGGGACTGTGCCCCTGAGCTGGGACTGAGCCCCTGAGCTGGGACCGAGCTCTAGAGCTGGGACCGAGGCCCAGAGCTGCTGCCAGGCCCTGAGGCTGAGACCGAGCCCCGGTGCCGGGACCGAGCCCCGGACCCGTTGCTGAGCCCCTGGAGCTGGGATCAATCCCTCGTGCTGAGACCAAGACCCGGAGCTGGGACTGAGCCCTGGTGGAGCCCCAAGCACTGTTGCCGAGCTCCCGGGTGCTGGGATCGAACCCCGGAGACAGAATCGAGCCCCAGAGCCGTTGCTCGAGTCCCAGTGCTGTTGACGAACCCCGGGGTGGGAGCCATGACCCAAGCCAGGCCGGTGGCCCCAAAGAGGCCTTTTCCCTCCGCACTGACATTACATGTGCTCCTGCTGTAGCTCGTGGGCTTTTTATAGAGCTTAAAACAGTGCATATTATCATTACTGTTACTATAATTAAAGTTTGCAGTAAAATTACCAGCCATCCAGTAAGGGAGAGTCCCAGTCCATGTAGTATTTTGTTTAACCTGTTAATTGCCCTTGATTCCCTAAGGTCCCGACTTGATTTCTCTGCCTGCTGGACTCTAATTGTTCTTGTAAGTCTGTAGTGATGTTGGGAATGTGTGCACAGCAATCTTAGGTATCCACAAAACCTCATGTTCATACAACAGCATTAAATCTAACTGAAGGCTCAAATCTCATAGTCCTACTTTTGTTGCATTGGCCAATATCTCTATTTATCTGAAAAAATTGCTTCCAAAATCCATCCCACCATTGTTGCGGTGGAAGGATGTCTCCATTAGTCTGTGTGACCTTGCTTCAGCCATCTCCAAAGCTGAGAATTCAGTGGTCTCTTTCTCCACAAAGGGCATGAAGACAACAATCCTAATGTGTAAACATGATCCGTTCCCTTCAAAGGTAATCAAGCAGTCCAAGTTCCATCTCCCCATACCCAAACTGTATGACTCATAGGTGGGAGACTATCACCATCACAGTTGACTGCTAACATTTATCCAGGTATCCTTAAGGCAACACAGTGAACCTCTGCATTTACACCCATATTTCAGAGCTCCTGCTACCAGGCCAGTTCTCTGAACTGTCTTTCCCCATGGATACACCTGTAATTTGAATCATTTTTCCTTGTGAGTTTGCAGGCTAAGGAGTTATTTGATAAACTAGCAGTTATGCTACTACTGGTTTGGATTCTTCCAAATGACAGGATAAGCTATAAGGCTAAATTACCTTCACATAGTGCAATCACACAGACTATAAAAAATAAAACACAGATTATAAAAAAATGGTTAACCATTTCATTTCGTCCATTAGAACATTAACAGTTTTTAGCAAATCAGAGTTTCAATTTTCCTGTTGGCGTAAAGGTCCACTTTTCTTATTCAGGCTCTGGGGTTTTCTTAACTCGTGTATAATGTATCCAGGAACTGACTCCATCCGCTTTCACAGGTGTGTAAGTCTTCAATATGACAACATATGGTCCTTTCCACTTTTCTAAATGTAAAGGAACTCATTGGTTAAGATACCTGTGTAGTGAGGATAAAGTCTGTGACAAACATAACAGGTGATTTGTCAACACTTCTTCCCCTTTTACTTGCATCTGGTTTCCTCTCCGTTTGACTGAAGTGACAGGATATGGTTTTCCATAAAGAATCTCGAAAAGACTTATTCATTTTCTCACCCTAGGGGCAATCTGAACTCTCATCAATTCTATTAGGCAGTATAGCTGTCCACTTCATTTGCATCTCCTGACATGACTTTGAAATTTGCTTTTTCAGTGTGTGGTTCATTCTCTCTACCTTTCCTCTTGATTTGGGCCTCCAAGGTGGATGCAAGTCCTACCATATCTGCAAAAATTTAGCAGTTCCCTGAGCTTTCTCTGCTCAGGAGAGGTCCATTATCTGATAACATTCATTCAGGAATACCAGTCTCAGAATTATTTCTTTAAGAAGGTCACTCTAACCACTTTTCTAGCTTTATTGCTCCAGGCCATCCAGAGAAGTTATCCACTCAAACTAGAATAAACTTAAACTGGTGGCATTTTGGTAATTCTGAGAAATCTGTTTGCCAGTATTCCCCAGGAATTTGACCTCTTTTTACTTCTCCAGCAGGAGGTTTCCTCTTTATCATCCGATTGTTCTTTCAACACTGCTGACACCGTCGCACCCACTCACACACACACACATTGCTGCTGCCTGCATTAAGCATGTTGCCCCCTCCAATTTGAGTTACAAGATAACGGTTTCTGGTAACTGGTGCTTTCCTTCCACATTCTCTCAGTAAGAACCAACAGACTGTTTCCAATTTCTAAAATTCTCTCTCTCAACCTGTGTTCCTTCTGTACCTTCCAAAGCCTCCTCATAATCTTTAGCACACCTCCTTCCCTTATCACATTCCAAACCACAACCCTCTGCCTTCTTTCCTTTTTCATTGACAGTTTCTGCTCACATGTATATTCCTTTAACATCATCCATCAACAACTTTCTTATATTTCTTGAGTCTCATAGTCATTTCTTACAGTAAAGAACAAATCAACATACATTATGTTATCCCATTTATCCACCCTTCTACAAAACATCATCAACTGTAAAATAGCATGATACTACAGTGATCCTTTTTCAGGCCATTTTCCACCATCATCTGAGTCGTATTGTGGCCACCACTGTTTACAATAATGCTTTAGTTTATTTTTGGTCAGAGGGTCCCCTCCAAACTTATTCCAGTTTTTCGGGATCCTAAGGGAGAACAGCGAGGCATCTCCTGGGAAGTAGCATTGCCAATTTAGGTAACAAAACAGAATTTCCTAACCCAGTGTTTCATACACAAATCCAACAAACAAAATAAAACAAAACATAAGGAGGGACAATTCCCCTCATCGCAAAACAACATGGAGAAACTACTGTGTTCCTACTGCCTGTCTCTCTGGAAATGACTTAAGTAAAGCCTAAACAAAACAAATGTCTAAACAGACACAGCACAACTTCTTTCCCAATTGTCACTCCATCCTTTTATTCCTGCTGTTCTTAAAGAATACCTCTTTTCCTGTAGCGTTGCACCGTTGTGTTGCCTACTGGCTGGCTGCAGGAGAGGAGCCAGTGAAGTCCTTGCATGAATTAGGTCAGCACGTGCAGGAGGCCCTTCAATTCTCTTCACCCTTGTTGGACACGGCAAGACAAACCAAGTACGGCTGTTATTGCTGTCTTATCTGGGTTGCCAAAACTGTTGTCCCAAAATTGGGTTGATTTATCCAGTGTGCGAAACACCAATCAAAGCACACAGAGCAGAGGTATTTGTTTAATTCATGTCTGCGGAAAGGTGGGTGTTAGGTGGTAATTCCACAAAGCAAGCACACCACGTGAAGGCCTTACAACGTATTTATCTTGTTACATGACTAGCGTAAACTTACCCAAAATTACACTTATTGGTTATACTGAGCATATCACCTGTTATTGCTCAAACATGTTTAAATTAGCCTCACTTGCTATGTAAATTAGCACACTTCCTCCTTACAGGTGGGGGGGCAAGTCTTTTTGGTCTTGAATCGAGTCAGTGGTCTGGATCTCCCATTGCCATCTTTACCTTTCCCTTAGTTTCTACAGTTTTTTCTGACTTCATGCCTCTTTGGCAATTATCTGGCTTTCAGTGCTGGGGTAGGATGTTCCCTTTTTATCAGTCTTTCAGCTCCTCTTCAAGGGCACAGTCCATAGCAAGGCATGCAAAACAATCTGGCTTACACAATAAATCTATCGTTCAATGGCGCTCCTTATTTACGCAGTTTCTTTTTTGACCTGCTCCATTGTTCTCCTGGGAATATTCACTGCACCAGTATCACCCTGAAGGGGCAGAGTGTGCCAATTAGAAATTCTCGGGACTCCCAGCAGACTCTTAAACCCTGCCCTTTGGCTGAACAGCAAAGGGATAAAGCACGCTGTCACCCTGAGAACGGGTTAGGTTTTAAGCAAATTATCGTTAAGTTCAGCTGTGGCAGCTGTCCCCGCTTCCTGTGCTTGTGGTGGCAGTAGGGTGGTTTCTCTTCACTCGCTCTCTTCTCTGGCTGCATGAAAACCTCAGAAACAATGTGAAGAACGGAGAAAGCCCAAAGGAAACAGGAAATATGGTGCCACACGGGGTGTGGGGCAGCACAGGGTGAAATCCTGAGCTGAGGACATTTGAATGCAGACTGGAGTTGAGGGTATTTCTAGCTATATGCAAAGCAGACAGTTGCTAAGGCAGCAGACTGCCAGGGCAGATGAACTGCAGCCCTGCTGCTCAGACAGGGGCCTGGGAGCTGGGGTTACCCCATTGTTCTGTCCCACTAATGGAGGCAGTGCCACCCCTCCCACAGCCGGGACAGATGCCTCGCTGGCGGCACAGTCCATAATGCCTGGGGTGCGCCTGACTTCCAGCTTCGTGTCCCCAGGGGAGCAACATTCAATATTGCCTTCACATTTGAAAAAGCTTGCACCTGTATCTTGACCTTCATACACAGTAGCCTTCACATGGAGTTTAAATGTGATTTAATAGTTGCTAAAGCTATTTATTAACTGTGTTTGAAAGCTAGACTTGAAAGTTGAAGGATTTTCTTTTTAATGCACTATGTAAACATCAGGAAAAAAGTCTAGAGAACAGTTTGTGGTTTTGCTGTGGAATATCAACTCAACCTGGTTCTGTAGATTTTTGAGTAAAATTCTCTGTCAAGAAATCTCAGCCCAGTACTGATGTAAGTTTTGGTTTTGGATCACATAGGAGTCTATTGAAAGATGCAAACCTTAGAGCAGAGGAGCAGGATATTTAGACATGTCCTGTACTTAGAAGAACCTTATCCCTAGCTTTCTGAATTGGTCCTGCCTTTTTTGACAAAGCAACCCCAGGTCACTGGGAGAAGGAAAAATGTGTAATGAGCAGGAGAGAGACAAGCAAGAGGGAGAATGCTTTATTCACAAGAACTGAGTAATAAATCTACTTTTAATTCATTGGGGGTTAAAATAAACAAGAAGAATCCGTGCTGGGGCGTGACTGCTGCCAAGGGGCTACAAGTCTCTCAGTTCACTTAACACAGACTTTCTGGTAGACCTCCTCTGGGGAAAGCCAGAGCAATTACACCTCTTAGTATTGATCAGACAGGTGAGAAGACTTCTAAGACTCCTGTGCTTTCAGTTAACCTGCATTTTACATTTGTCTCTTTGCTCTGTTAAGGAAAACAACAATGATCTTGGCCATATGTATCTCAATAACAGCCTCATCAGTTTTGGAGGAGATAAAAAACCCCAGATTTTCCTCTATTCAAAACTCATGCTATCTTGAGGACCTAGGGTCAGTTGTTTGGGGTTTTTTTCCCCAGGAACAGTATAATGAGCACATTTGTAAATAAGATCCTGCTGAGGTCTGCAAAGATTTACTAGAAGTTTCTTGGGCAAGTTGGGCCTATTTTTATAATCTAGTAAGCATTTCTTCATTTTAGAAGCATTAGTTCTGACAAACTGTACACACCCTTCTGCACCACTTAGTCCACTGTCTTACCTCCAGCAATATTTTTTCCCCCAGAGGAAAGTGGAGCAATTGGCCAAAAAGTAGCATTTTCTGTTTAACTTGCTCTGGTCAAATTCTGTTTCATTAGTGTTCACAACATGTATGACCTGATAAGCTAAAGTCCATAAAGAAAACAGGAAAATTAAGTATAAATTGATAGGGGGCAAAGAATTTTGTGTAGAAAAAGAGTAAGATGATAACTCATCATTAAGCCAGTTAGTTCATGCTTAGTCTTCTGTCTTCTCCTTTCCTGTTTTCCACTTTATAAAGCTTTTAAGTGGAAGTATCTGGTCTAAGTAAGATGTCCTAGAAAAAGGAACTGGGTTTACAAGAAATAAGTCTCATTAGTCAATGTTTTTGGAGGCATGTTTGTTCAGGAAGAAGAATTAAACTGGACGCTTCCTTCTCATCTTCCTTTTGAAAGCAAGTCTGGCAAGGAGTTGTCTTTCTTTAGGCACCAAAAAATGCCTCTATGCCATCACAAAATGTTTTACTATCATTAAATCAATGGCACTGAAATGGTACCCCATGAGGGGAAAAAATAAATAACTTCAAGCTCATGCGCATATACAGCAATTCCCATCTCTGGAATGGAAACTATATACAAATGTCTTAGGAGAGAATTTAGCCCTAGGAAACTATTCAAGTTTATTGAAGCAAAAATATTTCTTTTCTCTAAAGACAATGGTTCTTTAAATATGGGCTTTCTGCAAGTCAGTAAAGATAAGAAGTTATTTACCCATCTCAATTCTGTTCATTAGCATCTGGCTTGTAAGAGAATAGAAATTTCAACCTGAGTAATAGGTTTGGGGTTTTTTTAGGATTAATACTGATTGTTACTTCTGAATGGTATGAGTGGCCATCACAAGCTCAAAAGTTGTCTGATATGAATATGAGGCTGAAATGAAACTGGATGATCTACAATACTACAGCATTGCTCTGTCTCATAAAATAATGGGGGTGAAAATTAGTGCTTTCTACAAAGCTAAAGGGAATTTGGGATTATGGTTTCATATAGGTACAGACTGGTCAGTGAAAACAAAAGGGAGAGTGGAGAGAGTAATATGTTTCTAAATTTTTTCTCTTCTCTACGCACCACACATCCCACCCCACTCCCCAACAGAGAAAATCTGTGCTTCCAAGAAGAAGTCTGGTGGTTTGACCGCGAAGAAACATTGAGACCAGCTTAGCAGAATCAAGGCTTACTAGATGAGAAAAGGCCTGAATTTTCAGTACTCCAGTGTATATTAACAACATCAGTGAAATCAGCAGCCTAAAGATGAGCAAATCCATAATCTCCTCTGGATACATGATAAGGAACTGCTTTTTAAATTGTTTGTTTACCACCTACAAATCATATAAGCAAAGACACAATTCAATTCTTAATTAGCAAGCCACTGGGTTTTTGTGAACTACTTTAAGTAGGTATGAGCTTCCAACTCAGAAGTCAGCACAATTGCACAGTACACAACTATGCCTGTCAATTCAAGGGAAAAGGTTGTATGAGAAACTCTGGGTCTTCTGAAAGGGTACTTTGGTAAATTGCTGAAGAGCCCAATATAAAGCCTCAGGGTAGTCAAACAAGGTCAAGCTTGCCTCGAGCACTTCTAATTACAGGTGACACCATAAAAAACAAGCAGCTTGGCTTTTACAGCCCAGCATGAGATGATGACTGCACACCGCATAAGCTGTTAGAAAAACAGACTTGACTTGTGCCTGCAAGGTGTTTCTTCCCTTCCCTGACAGACACCAATTCCCAGGTTCTCATGTGGTGTTCACGCAGTCATCCTAGGAGAAAGTGAATGTAGGATTAATATCAGCATCATTGATTAAGGATGCAGTAGAGGGAAGAGCCTGCCACAGCCCTCACAGTGGGTGGAGTACACACACACTGGAAGGCTCTTGTAAACGAGCTTTGGAGTGTTGTTAGCTCATGGAAAACAATGAAACAACAAAAAGTAACAGCGTTTCAACTCCTTCGCAATGAAAGTGATTTGCTGTTTGTTTAAGGATAGGAAGACCCAGGATCTTAAACTGTGTTTGAGAACAGCTTTTCTTATCTCCCCTTTCTTCTGGAATTTCATTTTAAATAAACTAGTTTATTTTTTTCTAACTAAAAAAAACCAAGGCTGAGCAAAAAGTATCATCCTTATAAATAAATATGTCATAAAATTACAATTTGAATGATTCTTTTTTTTCAACTCATCTGTGAAATTGTGTTGCCCTTAAAATTGTTTGGAGTGTTTTATGATAACATGACACCTCAAAAAGCTTTGTAGAAAGTTTAAAGTAACTTTCAGTAAGTGAACCTTTGAAATGCCTCATTGGTGAGGAGTGATCTGCCCAAGTATTGCTGTCTTTGCTGACTGTAATCTTTATGTCCCCAGGCAGAATACGTGTCCTGCTTAGAGGTATAAACACAGGATGCACTGTTTTAGAAGTAACTGTGTTTATCCAAAATACATAATGCTTCTTGAGTGGAATACTTGCATTCAGATGTTTTAGATAATACTCTATTGCATCTGCATTAATACAGACCAGTATAAAGCTTCTCTCCTCTTTGTCAATGGGACAATCTATGAACCTATGCTTTGAAACCATCAAAATTTCTAAACAATATGGGATGAAAAGTATTTCTGAGATCTCCTAGACCATCAAACTAGTAGCAGAGAGTAGTGGCCCTGAAAAAATACATTCCAGTTAGGGCAGAGATAGCATTGTTGTTAGGAAAGGTTTGTGGATTTATAGACAGCATAGACCTAACAGTAAAAATCTCTGGGAAACTGAAACCCTTATCAGTTATCTCCCATAGAGTTATGCACAAACCCCTAGAAAAATTAAATACTTGCAAGTTTTGAAGCCAATATATTTTTGAAAAGCATAAATACATAACTGTGCAAGAGAAAATCTGGGATATGCACAGCAGTGTATCCATAACTAGAATTTATTGTTTTGAAAGATCTTTTCCTCTAGAGCAGAACCTGGCTGACAAATAGCCCAGAGCTGACCATAATTGAAAACAGCAAAACAAAAATTGCCACTGCCAAGGTATAGCTTCCCTGGGCATGCAGCATGTCAGGAATTTTGCAAGTTCATGGCCAACATTTCACCACAGTGAACTTCTGTTTTCAGCACATTCCTGCTTCTCCACATCCGAGGATCACACCAGCCTTGTGGACAAAGCTGGCCGGAAATTGGCAACTTGGCTGCCAAGGTTTCTCACTAACAAAGATCTGTTTCATCCATGACAAAGATAAGCAGTGGCTGAAAGAGGTGCTTTGGAGAGGACCACAATGTGTACATCCACATGGAAAGAACTGGGGATAGAGTAGTAAATGCTTATGGGAGGTGGGATGTGCAAACCTCCATATGCCATTACCAGGAGAAAGTTAAGGTAAGGTCAGATTATATTTATACAGGAGCTCCTTCACTGACTGCAACTAAAAATGTTGCTGCCCTTCTATAAAACGTCACAGTTTAGACATTGAAAGACCACAAGAGGACACTATGATGCCACCTATCTTCAAAATTTATTCACTTCAAGGATCTTCTGCCTCACTTGAAAAATCACTCAGAACTACACTTGATACATGGAATAGCCATTTCTACAGAGACACCTTAATCTCATCTTTAGAGGCAGAAAAGTTATCAAGTCTTTGAAATTTTTCCCCCACCTCAATTAGATGCTGTAAATTCAAATAAAAACTGGATCAGTATTCTCCACGAAACGTGTTAAACATTTCAGTAGTTCTCAGGATGGGATTAAGATGCTGTAAAAATACCACACAGTGGTTTGTTGTGGGTTTTTTCTTTTTTTCCTTTTTTAAAGATATCAATTGTCAGTTCAGTTACATTTTTAGCATGGACAGATTTGTTGTGGTCCGTTTAATTTTTAATAAAGGGCTCAGAGAAGAAACTGAGCACAGGTCTAGACAAGTTTCTTTAGATGTTGAGTCTAACTACAGGACAATACTCAGGAAAGTTAATCCAAATGGACTTTTCAAAGATGTATTAAACTTCTTTTCAAATGCTTGTATTCTAGACTAAGAGGACCTTCTTTTGATTTGTCTGACAAAACCTGTATTAGCGTCAGTTTTAATCTTAGCTATTTGAATCTTTATTTTGTTTCTCAGCAGCACCCCACAGGGGAATTCAAATTCTCGCTTTCTGGGCTCTGTGCTTTTCTTTCATTGCAGAACTGGCAAAAGAAATGCTTTATGAACACAGTGAGACCAGGTGCTTCAGGAAGGAGAGAGAAAAGTACTTACCCATTATATAGGGGAAGAATCATCCGAGTGACGTTTACATAGTAATTTGGGCAGAAGCAACATAAACAGAGCAAAATTAAGTTCCTTCACATTTGAGTTGTAATTGTTAAGGCTAGAGCCTTGGGTAGAAGCAGCAGCATTTCTGTCATGTAAGCAAAATGCTGAACTTTGTTTACTTAGCTGTTTGGTTTTTTACCATTTTGTTGACTCATGACAGAGGCAGCTGAACCAAGTCTAATATCTCAGCTTCAGGGAAGAAGAGTGGGTTGTTGCTTTTGCTTTGCAAGAAAAAAAACTTCACAAATTGTAATAATTGTATAGACATTGGGGAAAGAATTGCCATCTTTTAGCAATTTGACTGCCAGGAAATGAAACAGGTCAAGAACAGCCTACCTGGAAATACTGGACCAAGTGACCAAGAGGCTCTGGCATAATCACCCAAGAAAATGGACACCTTTGAAATATAGATATAGGACAAAAATTATACCCATTTTCACAAATTCTGTATTTCCTCCAAAATAAATTACATAATGAAGCTATAAATAGACATGAAGGTTAGTAAAAGCTTTTCCATTTCTCTGGTTTCAAAATATGAGAAATGAAAAATTACAGGAGCACCAAACACCCACCACTATCTCAAGTTGTTCTGTGTAGATGTAAGGTTTGTAGGCAAGACATCAAGACAATAATCAAGACCAGATTAAAACCAAAAAAGTTCTTGGAACACTGATTCAAGCCTTCCTACATGCTCCAAGAGGGATTATCCAGCATCAGTCTGTCCTGAAAACAGTTCAGCAGACCCACTAACATTCTGCCCTGGGCCTGAGAGTTAAATCCAACAAATCTTAAGAGCAAATTAAAGCCACTGTTAGTGGGAAGAATATTCTACGGGGTCAGTTTTGTTTGGTTTTGCTTTTATTTTTTTGTAGTTTAGAGATGTTTCGTTTTCAGGATTTGAACCAATTTGATCATTTCCATATGAATAAATCCACAGAAGAGTGGACAGAGGAGCTGCTGCTTTCAATAGCAAATGGAAGAAATCCAAGTTGCTGTATTCTGCTTTTCTACTCCTCCCATCCACTAACACTGAACACAGTTAACCCAATCACTGACACCACCAACAGCAAACTTATCACTTGAGAGAGCAAAACAGTTTTCAGCTGCATCAGCTACCAGCTTACCATGTAGTTACACAAACCCCAGCTCTGTCACAAGGGACAGAGGAGACAACCTGCAGCAAGAAAGAGGGTAGGACAGCAGCAGCTGCAGGTGACTGGCATGAACTGCTGTGGCACTGCACCTTGCTCCAGCAGCTGATGGAGATGGAGTGATATCCGGCTTTTCAAAGTTCATTTTGTGGTGCACTTTCCCACCGAGCCTTATGTTTCAGGTCAAATAGAAGTTAATAAACTTTAATTTATAGAGGTGGTTAGATTTAATGCATGATATTTACTGATCTTGAAACACAGAAATATGCTGGCATGTTGCTTGAACAGCTCAATGATATGAAAGAATGAATGCAGATGTTAAGCACTGGCACAGTTCAGTAGCCCATACCCAATGTAAAACACTCAAAAGTCCTTCCATGGCCCAAACAAGTCACCGACCAAGTAGAAGTTAAATATAGGAATGGCTTTTACATAACAGAACAGCTGCATATGTCAGACCAGCAACAGACTTTAGGCTTGGCTTCTAGCATCACCACTTACCCAGATGAGACAACTGAGAATTGAACTTGTTTATTTCTGTGGATGCTATAGCCCATGACTCTGGAAAAGGACAGTGCTGGAGGAAGGTGCTGTCATCAGCCTTTCAAAATCAATAATCTGCAACAATATTATGCCTGTAGTTTTTGGCTGTTCATATCACATGTGAAAACCTGAGCCTCAGATTGCTAAAGATGCCTTGCAGTTTCAGTCTTATTTAGAAAATCAACCTAAAGTACTTCATAGCACATCAATTTTGAGCTTCACAGAAACAGCAATAACTATTTTCAGAACTCATGTTAGCACAACTCATTATTTAGAAAACGTAAATAATGACTTGCATTCTTCCATTTGGCAGCCAACAAAGCTTACTAAAAAGTTCTATGTCAATTACATCTGGTACTTCCCTGGTACCACCAGTTATAATGGATTTTGTCAGCATGAGCCAGCATGAATTTCAAACCACCAATGCGAATTGCTCTTATTAATTGGTGCAGGGTAAAAGCATTCAATTTCAGGATGAGTCACCCTTTCCAATGGGAGGCAGAAATCAGAGTGCAATTATTTTGTGTTTGAGCTGTTAGAAATGCATGCTGCTGTCAGTTGACACTAGCACTCAGACTGAAGGGTCACTATAGTTTTTCTGACAGAAGTCACAGCCCTATCTTACATGATTTTACTTTTGAAATGGAATTCTAATGACATGCCTTTCCACCATGTTTCAGGCTGTGTGATTTTGATCATTTAAGAAAAACAAATTAACTGCATCTATTAGATAAGCTAGATACTATGTGCATAATCATTGTGTGAAGCACAAAATTCCATTCCTCCTTTGATGATTTTGCACTGTGATGTTGGTTTCACACAAGCTGGTTCTTTGAAGCGTTCTGAATTAACCTTGTAACTACCAATGGAAAAAGAGACTCGTAGGCCATCACGCATCTGCCAGAAATGCTGTGAAGCAGAGGTTATCTTAACTTTGGTGCAGGCAACCTGTCTAGTTACCCATAAGCCTTGTTCTCTATGACTTGACTAGCTTGACCAAGCAATTTGCTGCAGGCAACACTGTCATCATGGACTCCCTGCAATGACCAAGTCATCCGTGTTCCATTTCCATAGGCTCTTGCTCAGACTTCTCTGTATCTGCAGTATCTGAGAGAAGATAAGGCTGACTGCCTACATCCAGGATGCTCTAGGGTTAAGCCTACCTGACTTTCTCCTGCTTGCCATGGAGGAAGTTACCTTCCCTTTGAAGACTGACCCAGAGCCCTGGGTGATTCCCTGGCCTTCCTTTTACAGCAGAACTGCATGGTTCTTTCAGAGTTTCCTGGAGTTCTGAACACCTATGTTGTTTTGTGAGATTACACCAGCATCTATACACAACTTTATACAATATTTTATTTACCTTTCATGTATAGGCTTTGCCACAAGGTTACAAATTATTCATTACACAAAGCAATCAAACAAATAAGCACAATACACTATAGATGAAACAAGGGAATAAACTATAAATATCTATACTATGATGGAATCAGTTGTATAAAAGTATTATCCATGTCTTTAAGAAAAGGAATATATTTTTAATCCATGCTGGAAAGAAAAGTAGACATTAGCAGGTAGGAAAGTTACAACACAGTAGAAAGAAAAAGGCTGGAAGGAATAAGGGAGCATCTTACATTTCAAATACGTAATGAAGTTACGATCACAGTATTAATTCTGTGAAAAGACATCATGGATGGCAGTTTTCCAATGGCTTATGAAATTGCTAGTAGGAGTACTGCTGGGAAGTAAATATTTCCTCTACTGAATTCATCACTTTACAAGTAAAACAAGTTCTGGTGCCAATCAAGTACTATCGGGAAGGCCAGGCTTCTGAGTCAGTGCAGTAACCAGGATCAGTTTGTGTTAAGAAACTGTTTAAAAAGCTTGCACGCACCTAGATTATCCAACATGATTTGTAAAGAATTCAGAAAGTGGCAGTAGTATATTGAACATACTTATCAAAGAGACCACCGTATCAGAAGAATTAATGAAGCTTCATTTTGAAGCAATAAAAGAGCAGTCTTCTTCCAGAAACCCTGCTTGTACATGGAATGCAGATATGGATGTCAGGGACGGTCTCAAGTGACTCTAGAAAACAACTGACCTGCTGTTCCATTCTGTTCATGCTTAGCCTTGTCTTTCAGCTGTTAAATACTTGGAGTGTTAACAAACACTGTCCTTAGATCAGTCATAGGACTTTTATTTTATACTAATGCTAAATTCTGTAGTTGCCATGTCAGTCAATAAAAGCACATATCATGGGATAAAAATCACAATTAACAGCAAGTATCATGAGAAGGCATTTACCAGCAAGCACTGGAAAATGACCCTGCAAAGATGTAGGGCTCCCATCCTACAGTTTCATCATGAATCTCAGGATATTTGACTAAAATTCCAGGTTTGATCCTGGAATTAGCCTAAATAGAACAGGCCTATGGCAATATACGCTCTTCTGTATAATGTAGCTTCTAACCTCACACACCTTGTGTGTTTGAAAACATATTCCAAAGGCTGAAAAAGCATAAGATTTATAATAAAAAGATTTCTTTCTAAGCTCATGCCTATGAATCCTTTGACAATAGTCTGGTTTTAGCCAGCTAAAATAAAAATAAAGTAATAAAACATGTTATTGATACAGATCATTGTTTAAATGTGAAAAAGATTTCCAGAAAACTGTGGAACATTCTAACAAAATTTTTATTTAAACAATCATTTTATACTATTCAGATTGCAATAAAAATACCAGAACAAGATCTCGCCTCCTGAGTAGCCAGAATTCCTGCTTTGTCCTGGCTTACACTTCCTCCCAGCTTCCTGAACGTGCAGCAAACAGCAGCCTCCAGATCATAGAGAAGTCTCTACAGCATTGTGTGGTCACCGGTGCCTGAATGCAAAAACATCTACCTCCACCCCTCAGTAACTTTCCAATTTCCCACTGACCTGGTCAGGGTTCAAAAATAGGAGTTTAATATGCAGGATGGATCCCTAAAGCTACTGGTAGGCATGAAATCCAAACTGAAATAGCCATGTCATCCACCTTGTAGGTTAAAAAAAAACCCCACAACATCAGCCTCCAACAAAACAAAACAAAAACCCACTCTTCTACATGCACTGGAGGGGTGGTCTTCTCTGACTAAGCCATCAACAGATAATGAAAGTTGTATTATTTAACAAGAA
This sequence comes from Dromococcyx pavoninus, assembly GCA_033558185.1. Classification (NCBI taxonomy): domain Eukaryota; kingdom Metazoa; phylum Chordata; class Aves; order Cuculiformes; family Neomorphidae; genus Dromococcyx; species Dromococcyx pavoninus. The sequence goes on from JAUMJL010000066.1 coordinate 1,688,869, forward strand.
GTAATATCTGAAAGCTGTCTGAATCATATTCTCTAGTTCCTGTGTGGAACTGCTGATTCTGGACTCCAGTATTTATATCAAGGGCTACCATATGGGTACCAAAACCATGTGTCATGTATTAAAGAATTCACTCATTAGATGTGAATACTTTCCATGAACAATGTTGGTCCTGGTTTAGCCAAAATGACACAGAATTCATCACTTCAAATTATAAATGCTTTTGTTACAACATTTAAAATCTACTCTACCTTTCCAGTATGCAGGTGAATTTATAGAAATTACATGTTAAAAAAAAGCATAGCTTTACATTAATGACCTCCCACTAAAAGTTGCATTTTAGATTTCTCCACATAGTCTCCCTGGACTCCACGGATCTTACGATTCCTGATAAAATATTAAACACAATACAAGTGTCAGACTAAAAGGTTGTGCCACAGAAGGCAATCCAAAGGACCTGGCTGGTTGATAATTATGCAGGTCTAGGCGACAGGAATTTTGTACTTGGTCCTGTGGAATTTCACTCTCACTTATATCCTTCAGTCCACTAATGTTCCGCACCTGGAAAAATTCAAAAGGTTGCCATTGGAAGCCAGACTGGTGCAACAGCAAAAAGCTTTATGCAGCTAGAAAACTCAATGCTATTTCAAACGAACAAACCCAAACTGTGCTGCAAAAACACATCTGAATGTGAGGAAATCAACATCATTTTCCTGATGTTGGCATTCCCATGTAACACATCCCAGACTTCAGTGCAGTTTTATTAGAGGGAACAGTCACATGTCTGGCTGTTCTTTGCCTTGGCGTATACAGATGCGTTAGCGGGAAAACCTTATGCAACAAACTCGAGAGCTTTCTTCTCTGAAGTCGGCCTCCAGTCTGCAAGGCAGAGCTTCAAACATCTCTAATGTACAAGGAATAAATGGCTAAATCTCACAGATCAGTTAGGTGTGATGAATTTTGACCTCTTCATAATGTCAGTCTGCCACACCTGTAACTCAGCATTCAGTAGAGATTTTGGCAGATTAACTGGAACAGTACAGAATTCTGTTCATCTAACATACCCCAAAAAGGCAACTGGAAAAAAGATGAGTGTGAAATAGGTGTTGTCTATGTGTATAATACCTACTCGCTCATCCCCATAAATAAAAACAGTAGGAGGCAAACATTTTTCAAGTCTCAGCAGAGGCTTTTGAAAAAGTCACCGTTTCGGGGGTCCTCACTCTCACACAGGCTCTCTCCTTCCTTCCTCTGCTCCCTCATCCTTATGGGTTTGCTTCTGCTATTTATACCTAAAGCTCATTGTGATCTAGTTGTTATGTTTATGGCTTGTTAGTGATCTGGTCATGGCAGAAGCCTTTTGGACAGCAGCCCAATCCCATGACAAGAATTAAACTGATTTGCAGGAGTCAGCATTCCTTACTGCACCAGCGAACACGGCCGGGCTGTGACACCGGTACAGCCGCAGTTTCTCCAGACCATGAAGTGAATCCATTCAGAAGTCAGCAATGTGTACTTACCAGATTACCACAGACAGAAACAGTTCCAAAGGCCTTTGTCTGCTCTCTCTCACTTTATTCTGCTAACACTCTCTTGTCATTTTGGTTTCCTTCCCAGCATTTGGAATTACTGCATTAAGTACTTGCATTCCCTCATTGCTTTCTTAATGAGGGGAAAAAAAAAGGGGCAGCAAGGCACCAACAATTCCTCTCTCCCTCTCAGCAAGTATCAAGCTTCAGTTTAGTTTTTAATCTTACCTTTTCCACTTCCCTAAAGACACGAAGAAAGTTCTCCCTTAAGACCCCTTTCAGTTCAGTTTCATTCCATCCTCTTCTTAGAAGTTCCTCAATCAAAGAAGGGTATTTAGAAACATCTTCCAGTCCCTCAGGGAAACTGTTGGCAAGAGTCACACAAGAACATTCAACACACATCACCAAAAAAATGTAGGAAAAGATTTTTAATTCATTTTTAATTTGCACATATTCACTTTTGGAGTGAGCTGATCTTGGACCCAGTTCTTCTGAGAAGTTAAAAAAATAAGAATTTGACTGACATAAACAGAAGGAGGACTGGGACACAATAAAAGGCATTTTCTGCACAGAGGATCCCATTAGCAGAACAACTGTGGATCCTGGGATGAAGATGCACTTCTGTTTAGGCAGAACAACAACATGGAGGATATCAAAACAAAACAAAAGAAAAACAAAGATGCAAACTCAGGTATGCATTAATCCACTCTTTATATCTGGCCTTTAGAGTAAGACAAACCAGCTGTGTTGCAGATGGAGTTCATGCAATCCACTTATGCAACTGAGAACAAAAAGGAACCTGGAAATATATGATGAGGTAAGGAGTGGCAGGCAATGTCATGTACTCTGCTGTTCATAAAGTAATTTTTCCAAAGGATATAAACCCAATATTATTATTCTAATTGTAATTCAGCACGCTCTACTGAATAACAAAACTGACCTATGTCTTGTGCTAATTCTTATCAGTATAAAAAGGAATTAGAAGTAAGAAGCTGCGAAATCTGCATTAAGCAGCTGTTTTAATTTTTATTTCCATGAGCCTCTGACTATGTTTGGAGGTAACTAGGATTTTCTGTTATTCTTCTGTTCTGTGGAGGTGTGGTAACAAGCATATCTCAAGAAACCTGTGCCATTACTTTCTACTAGGACTTGGGACCTCAACAACTCCACCACCAATTAAACTGATGGTCTTAATGAAAATGTATACAATAAGATGTATCATTTTTCTTGCAGATTGTGTTAGATAACTTCCATGGGAGCTGACACATTGGTCTTTGGTTCTACTGTACAGCTATGAGTCTGACGTCAACAGAAAGATAAAATGCAAAGGGAAAAGGTTTATGATTACGTCAGCAAATGCCACCCCATTTGCGTTTATCTCCTGTGCTGTAACAGCACCAGACCAGGAGTGGACAGAAGCCATGCTGAGGGCTTTTCACCACACTCTGCTTGCCTCAAACACTTCCCAAGCCCCAAAAGCAGGAGAAGTTTCACAGCCCCAGCACTCTTCTGACTTTCCCCTCTAGAAAGTAAACATGAAGGGAAGAGTCCTGCAGCACCTCCCTGGGCTAAAGGCTCCTGTCTAAAGGCTGAGGCAGCTTTTCTTTCATTCATCTTTGGTTTCTGGAGGAAAGCCCCTTATATCATTATTTTTGTACTTGCAAACCACTGCCTAGAAGACACAATTGAGGAGTTTACAGGGCATTAGGATCCATATCCACACTCGCAGCACTGCTTCATACAGTTCTAAAAAGGAATCACTGTGCCCCTCTTCTATAAAACTTGTTTTAATACTCACCACAAAACAACCTGCAATAACTCTTTTAAGTCTGCCTTCTTTTTTTTTATTCCCAAAGGAATCAAAACCTTCAGAATTTAAGGAGCAAATGTCAATGTTTGTACAATTTTACCAACCGTTCCACTCCATCGTAGTCACCACCAATTCCTATCGATTCTGAACCTGCAATTTTCTTTATGTGGTCAAAATGATCTGAAAGGAAATATCAAAAAAGTCAGCATTTGAGCATCCAGCAAGAAGAAATAATACAGTTCAGCCATATTGGCATTGGGCAACTGTTCTCCTTTATAATGGATTTTTGATCAAATCCTTTTAAAAAAAGAGATCAAAAGACGTCCTGATAATATAGCTTAAAATTTAATAAAGCAGCTGACATATTCTGGATATTTACTGATGCTTAACTAGATGTTATCTGTTATTAAGCACATCAGGCAGCAATCTTCAAAATAACAGCTACACTGATGAAATGCAAATGAGGGAAAAGACATGATCATCACAGTACATTAATTCCCAACAAGTAGCCCACGCACACCAACAGATTTTTCATTCCTCACTACATACCTACGTTTTCTACTCATAATTAGTAACAGCTACTTTGGGATTAACGGTTCTCAGCTCCATTTGGGAGCATCATGTCCTACAACCACACACCTTGTACCCCTTGTAATTGTTTAATGAATAGTAGTTCCAAAAATACCTAGCCCTGGGATAAAGTGTGGAAGGGAATAAACAAGCAGTAGAATTTAGACAGTCTCAAAAATTACACAGACACCAGCAAATTCATAGAAGCCACCCACAAAAATTACAGTATATTAACTTCAAACCTGCAAGGGTAGAAATATTAACAACATTTCTGCCACAGGCCAGTACATCTGCACTGAAAGTCACCATAATAATTCCCTTGTTCTTTTTCTGAAAAATATAAAGAGACAGGTGATGAGTAGACACTCATGTGTCCTTCAGACCTCATGGGCATCACACATGGATCCTTCTGCATCCATCAGTTGGTCAGTATAACAACACTCTAAGTCAAAGCTCAGATGGCAACACAAGGCTTTGCCTGTCTGTCCTTTACCCTGGGTTCATTATATTCTCATGTAGCCTGAATCAGCAGAAGTCCAGTGACTGTATCAAAAAAACTGAACCAGAATTTCAAAACATTTGCAAACACTTCATTTTTGTACCCAAAGACAAAACAGAACCCAAAGAAAATGTCTCAGGAGCGAATGAGTAACTTGCTGCTCAAAGATCTACTTATAAATCCAATTTAAAGATGAGAAGGTGAAAAGTAAACACTACCACTTAAATGCACAGGGTTGCCTCAGACTAACCAAGCATTGTCATTTAAAAAAAAAAACAAAACCAAAATAACCTCCAAAAGCAACAAGCAAAACTTCAAAGAAACAAAAAGAAAACCCACACCAAAACCCCTATTGCTCACCAGTTGCTGGAGGATGTCATCAGGAACATTTCTTGAGTGATTACAAACAGAAAAAGCCGAGGAATGGCTGAAAATTACTGGTGCTTTTGAGATTTTCAGTGCAGCTTTTGCAGTGGAATTTGAAGTATGAGATAAATCTATCAGCATACCCAGGCGATTCATCTCCTTTACCACTTCCTAAAACAGATTTTCAGACAACCGACTCAATATGAAATTTCCTTAAAAGAAACTGTTTAGCTGATATATGTAAACAGATAAATAAATTCTGCAGCTGTCAGCTAGTCACAAACATGCCTGTATGGTTTTCTACTTATCTATTAATGTGAAACTAATTTTTCCACTCACAATTAAGTAGCACACCACCACATACTCAAAACTTGTAAAGTTTAGTCAGTCTGAAATAAGACACTTGAACTGTTATTCACATCCCACTACTTCTGCCTATTATTTTATACATCTGATCTATATTAAAACAATTGTTATAATGAAATGCAGCACTTCTTTTATGGTAAGGAACACCCCAGGGAGTTTGGCCTGACTGAACCCTGATCATCTCCTAACTGTCAAGAACATCTAGTGATGAGTTTTTAATGATAAATTCCTTTTGCAAAGATAAGGCCAGAAGTTGTTAGTTGCACGAGAGGTTGCGTAGATTACCATTCCAAAGAGATCCTTACTTGGCCAAATGCAGTCAGACCAATAACATCAGGGTAAAAGTTGTGTATTCCTTTAGATGATGATTCAGACCTTAAAAAGGGGAGTGAGGGAGGAAAAACATTGTGTTACTCTGGAGACAACAATATCAGCAGCTGAAACTTCTTCTGCTACACATAGTAAAAATTGTCAGATAGTCAGACATAGGAAGACTGAGCTGCGTAATCAGTATCTTGGCTCATACAGTGCTTTTTGTGTTCACAACTGCTCTCTGGACATCATACCTTCAGGTTCAGGATTGTCTTACAATGCAAGATAAGCAAAGAGAAGCTCGTCAGGAATTTTCTGATTAAAGATCCTTCATCAGAGGACAAAGATATGCTGAAATGTCAGTTTCCTATTAGCCAGAAAGCCTGTCTCTGCACACAATTCCCCTTTCCCTGAGTCAGTACAAGAAGGAATTCCGTCAATCCAGCAAAGAGTAGCTGCTAATATTCTGATACACCTCAGTAACTGTGTATGAAACCTGCACTTCTAAACCATCTAGAGAGGACAGTGTTGAAGGCTGCTGACTGCTGAGTTCTTACATAGCACTTCCCTCTTATCCACATCTTATGCATTTTAAGTGTTTTTTTTTCTGGCCTGTTTTGCCCTATGTAACTTTTCTAATAAAGCAAAAGGGATAGCATTTTTTTACCCATTCTTGTGTTGTTAGCCAAGTCTGAAATTTCCTAAATTGGCAGCATAACAAGCACTACATAACAGACCCTTCAGTCTCCCACTTGACACATGGCAAGTGATTTACCCCCAAACCCTATCATCTTCGACTCGGTTCAGAGTCTTTCACAGGCCAACTGTGTCTGAATCCATACTGGAGCTGCCACTACTTTATGTCAGATGATCCCACAAACACTTGCACCTCAGTTACCAAGGTGTGTTGCAGGAATGTGTTAAAGTCATGTAACGGACGCCCAGGTCGTAGTACATCCTCAGTGTCGCCAAACTGCTGTCGATGGAGTGACCACCTTCTACTCCAATCAAACAGGCAATCCTCTTACTATCAGAGATCCCTGGAGACAACAAAGCTAGATTATTCCAAAGTAATTTCGTGATAGATAAGAAGTCAGCACTACAGAGCAACAATTGATATGGATAAAAACAAGAGATAATACTGACATTTTTGTAGAGCAGGAGCTTACCCTCAGGCATGTTTAAATGGCAAATTTGCTCATGACTGCATCAGGCCAGGACTGTGCACAGGGTCAGTGCGGTGGAAAAGCTGAAGTTAAATTACTCTTTAAACCAAGATAACTTGCCTCTGTGCAGCTCTCTGCCTTTAGCACATATCTCCTGCAATCCCATTCAAAAATCCCATTTTACAAGAACGAGCATCACCTTGGGAAGTTGTCACAAGTTCAAGCTCTTCGTAGCTGTTACACATCCTCTTGACAACATCGATTTGCTCTAAGGTCAGACGCACAGCATCCTTGTTCTGAGCGCTGCAAAGAACATACACTGACCAAAACTGAAAGAGACATTGACAAGTAAACTAGATAACTTGTGTTTCAACTTGGAAACTTTCATTTACTAATAGTGAAGTTCATGAGTATTGACCAAAGTCATTTCCTACAGTTTACAAGGGAGTTGCCACTATAGTTTTTCCTCCCAAAGGAAGGGTTACAATGCAAGGCAAGAGCATCCACTCCAGACATGATTCAAGCTTTCTGACACAGTTCACTACTGCACAGTACGTGCAGGAAAGTGGATGTTTACTTTATTTATCCCAAATAAAAGCTGTCGTTTTGGTTAAGGGTAGTTGGATTATAAAATGCAAACTTTTGAAACACAAATGTTAAGGAAAAGTGTCGGAGGCTTCATTGTTTCGTATTTTTTCAACAGAAAGAGCCAAAATCAAGTCCAGGAGTACTTTTGTAATGGGGAAGGGAAGGAGGCAAATGTAAAAATATGTTCTCAGACTCACAACCACAGCAGTACATACCTGAGCTCCCACATAACCAGCCTGAAGTTTCACAAGGTTTGTGTGGGTCTTGTTGAGTTCTCTCAAGTTGATTCTACTGAGTCTATTTTGGTAAAATATTCTTAGCCGCAGCACAAAGTCATTGTGACTAGAATTGAAAACAAAAGGGCTTGTGACAGAAATAAGTTGTTCCCCTTCTAACCCAAACATCATTTCTTCCACTGTTCATAGTCCCTTAGACCATTAACTGCCAATAATCCTTGCAGTAACATGTGCTTAAAAGTCTCCCTTCTTGTGCAAACAAGCTTTATTTCTTAATTAGGACAGCAAGAAACTTTTGGCTTCTCCCATTTTTACAGCTGTTGCGTTTCTTTATCTATTTTTCTCCCTATCATTTCTGAACTAATGGAAGAACCACACCCCTTTAGAACCAAGTTCTTGCAGGAGAATAATCAGTGCTGCCTGTACCAGAATACTCACTCTTCGTAATCCCAGGTCAAAGTATACTCACCACACACCTAATTCCTTCATGCTGGAAGGGTACCTTTTAAAGGGATGATGCCTGCTTTCTACCTCACAGAAGTCATTGCTAATGAAAGATGTCATTAAATTACAGGAAGGAGATGAGGACATTATGTAAAGGGAACCAACAATTAGGCAAAACCTGACCACAAAAGTCACAGATGCATTTAGAGTAAAGTACCCTCTGAACCAAAATTCCTTCCAGATAAATCACTGCAACAGTAACTAACTGCTAGGTGTTAGTAACAGCCTATGTCTCTACTCATCTAAACACACTTCAGCATTTCCTACTCACTTGTCAAGATTCACAAAGAGGGTTTAGTTGAACATATTTTATATACCCATCGATTAAACGTGTATCTTGCATCAGCTTGATAGCCCGCTCTCTCATTGATTTCTCACAGCTGAAGGGTGCAGGATTAGAGAAGAACAGCAACAGCCACAGTGACAGCTTTGCCATATTGCTCTTCATTTCCACTTCCCAGTTTGCTTAAGCAAAGAGATACCACAATTATTTGCTGATGACAATGAAACAGCAAAATTTCCAGTTTGCAGAGGTTGTAGGTTTGATAGTATAGACAGACGAATGTGTCTCCTTCTGGTAAAGGCTGGGGTGAATTCTGCTGGAGGAAAGACAAAGAATAATGAACAAAAGGGAAGGTAGCAGCAGAAACTGTACACCAGTTACAGTCTCTCAAAGATTTTAAGGTCCCTGACTATTTATTTTCACACATATAACCACTCCTCAAACTCTGCTGCTGCCACCAGCTGACTGCTGAAGGGAACAAACTCCTCAGTCACAGCTGGCAGGGTGAGTCTGGTGGACCCAAACCAATGCAACAAGATTGTTTTCTCATTACATTTTTTCTCATTTTTGGGAATCCTGACACTGAAATTAACAAAGGAACTATTTTTTGAGAAATTAAAAAAAAAAAGCTCCTCCTTGTGAGCAAACTGTTCTGTTAACACACTTATCACATGAGAGTATTTTCAGAGGAAAGCCACTGAAATCCAGCACTTTTCCATACCTTAGCAAGGACAACATGTGCCCAACTTGAAAGGGTCACTTTATTTCCATGAGAAAGTGGGTACAACAACATCCTCAAGAGTAATCCAAGCATTCCTTGCTCTTTTTTTAAAACACAGTACTCAAACACTTGGACAACAGCCCTTCAGGTATGAATCAGTAAGTATTTTTACAAACAGGTTAAAAATACCTCTTGTTCTATGTAGAGTAAATATAAGACCTGCTAGGAGGTGAAAATACCTTTGCATTGAAGAGGGTCAGTTTTTCCCCCCATGTTCAGAGTTACTGGCAGCATTACCTATAACACTGAGGAGCAGTCACCTCCTTCATCCATTGGAGTAACATCCTAATTACATCCAAGTGAATTCTTTCAAATCAAATAAGTTTGGCTAGAATTCTAATATTGCAGAGCCAATCCTCAAATTTTTCCAAAAGAAAACAACAAAAAGAGAAAAATCATGTTGACTTTTAATTCATTTTCCACTATGAGTCAGTAAAGCTCACATTTATAAACTTTATTCTGGCAGCACAAGAGTTTGTCTTTACTAATAAAGCAGGCAGGGTTTATGTATTCCTTGTCTGCAGAGCTAAAAACAAATAGCAAATATCTAAGATATGATAAAAATACAAGGCAATTTGCCTTGTTTGCATGCTTTGCTTCTCTTATCTTTAAGCAAATTTTCTAGAACAACAGGAGATGCACATAAACCAGGAAGTGGTTTTCTGATATAAAGCCACACAGTCATCAGTAAAGTCACAGGTATCTCCAGAGATCCGTAGGCAACAGTGGCATCACAAGTAAATTCAGGTCACGCTAAGCACATTTCCTTTTGATGGCATCCTGTTCTACACACATTTCTTTCTTCCCCTTACTGCAACATTTTGATTCTAAAAACCAAAGCCAAAATAAGATTAGGCCTGTAACCAGGGTACTGAAAAGCAGCACAATGAAAATCATATTATTAAGATTCTTATATTTCCAGTCTATATATTAATCCATTTTCCTGTCACCTGCAATATGCATGATGTAAATCAAAGGAAAGGTTAATTGGCTTATTTGCCCTGCCTGTGCCTGGTGAAATGTAAATACATTTGGAAAGAAATTATATTTAATAAGCCAGTATAAGTTTAATTAACCTGTGAAATTAAGATGTTTTAAAATAAAAATTAATCCATTTTGCATGTATTTTATCTCTAAATTAAAATAATGTAAAACTTTAAAAAAAAAGATACTAAGAAATGACCTCACAACTTGGGTTTACAAAGCTGCAAACTGCTATTCTAAAAAATCCTTTAACTTTGACAAAAGTTCCTAAGTTTCCTCTTTCGAGAAACTGGCTCAGGCCCTTTCATTTTCACAACATTTGGGAATATATTAAATTGTGGGACCATCTGGCAGGAAGTACTTTTGAACAGTGGGAACACAGAAGCTTACGCAAAAGGGAGTGTATATGGAGGAGCTGGTTTAAAATCAGCCTTGAAGTTTTCTCAGAAAGAAGTGCTAGGACAGCTGAATAAACACAGCAGTATGCAGGCACAACAAAGATCCAAAATAAATAAAATATCAGGTGAGCTGCAGCACTAGCTAAAGAAAATTAATGACCTTTACTTCTTAATGTTCCTTACAAGAAAAATATAATGTAAGGAATAGCACAGAGTATTTGTGAGGTACAGTAGTCGAAGGCTGCAGAGAAGAAAGCACTCTAGAAATAGATTCGTCCTTTCAAGGATGCTTAACAGTCTGTGTTCTCCTTCAGTCTGTCCCAAAGAAATACATGTAACGCTGCAAGAGACAACGAGCACAGAAAACCTTTCTTCTGACTTTCAGCTCCACTCCCTCCATATAAACCATCACAGGCTTGCAACATAGAGATAGAGAGAGCAGTGAAGAGATAAGGAGGGAGGGACAAAAGGCAGCTCTATCTCTTCTTCCACATCACGCTTCAGAGCCAGAACATCTCTTTCCATAACTACCTCTGTATCTCCCATGGAGAGCAGAGCTGCTCTCATTCCCCTCACACCCCTGCACAAGGATGGGCACAGCAACTGCAGGGTATTGAGCTTAAAAAGCTGTCAGCCCACAGCCCAAAATAAATGCCAACCGTCTCTGGAGAGCTGCAACGGGCACAGAGAGAGTCTTTGCAGCCACACGCTGCAGAAATAAAGTTTACTACTTGACACTAGTTTGCTTCTCCCACCAGTTTATATTCTCCCACCAGTTTATATTCTCCCACCAGTTTATATTCTCCAAGCTCTTCACGAACAGCGAGGAAGCACTGTCAACACCACAGAAATGCTGAGGAAGGACACCTTGCACCCAGTGTTCCCACATCGAGGAGGACAGAGCTACTATGGAGCAGGATGGCCATATCTGCCATACAAGGATGCAACAAGGCAGGGCTGCCTTTTAAAATAGATATGTTTCAATGGAAAGTTTCACAGTAAAAAAAGGAAAGTTTTCCTTCATGCTTGTCATTTACCATCTTCGGAAGTATGAGCAAGCTGCCCGGCCACAGACAGGCCAGGCCTCAGAGGAGGAAATTCAGTAAACAGCTGCTATTTAAGTGCAGCAAATCTCAGAGAGGAGTGGCATTCCTTTCATCCCATTTGAAGTCCTTGTTTTCCATCTCATCATTAAAACACTTTCTGACAGCCGCTGCATGAATACGCAAATGTGTTGAACTATTTTGCCAAATCAAATAAAGTGCAAAACATAGAACTCACAGCTCAAGATAGTAACATATCCCGAAAAATGAAGATTCATACCCCCCTCCATCCAGTTATGCTGAGATCTCATGTAGATCATCCTAGTGTAGCTCCAAATTTACTGCATCAGATCGTGGCAGCAGCTTAGTTGCAACAGTACAGAGAACACAAGGTGAAGACCCTAAGTAAAAACTTCCTTGCTGATCACTGGCAAAATACAGATTCTTCTCATTCCTTAAATAGTAATTAAACATAATTAGTAATACATATATATTAAACACTCTTTTAGGAGCAAAATACATGCATCATTCTCCAAAGTATGTTTTAAGAAAAGATACTGGTCCCTTTGAAATTCACCTTCTCATCAAGGTAGACTTTCAAATCTTTCTGAATTTTTGCTTGGAATTCCTTCTGCCATCACCAGTCCTGAACCTTGTCAGGTTTGTCTGTTCCTGTGCTTAGAAACCTCCTTACTGCTGTATTACAACTTATGTTTTCCAGCCTACTATTCCTTCCCTGCCAGTGCAAAAGTGCAATGAAGTGCCAATGAGAAAACACAGTACTGTTAAATTTCTTGCTTAAAAGAGGGATAAAAGAGAACATGGTTGGAAGGCATTTCAGGATCTCTAGGAAAGAGAAAAAAACAAGCAGAGTAGTTCATCCCAAAGTTCCTGGGAAAGAAGAACCCACTAGGGGCAATTACAGTACTTCCATATATACAGGAAGTCAGCTTTCAGCCCTGAATTTAAGTGCATCCTTGGATATTTCACATGCTATCCACTCCATACGCAGACTGCAATTTTTTCAGATGCAATATAACCTCAGTTGGCAAGACTACTTTGCAGTTCAAGTGTAGGAGATTCATTGATAAAACAATTCCATAACAAATTGTATTATTATAGACAACAAATAAGTTTTAACTCCAGAAAGATTTCTTGTAAGAAAAAGACAGCTATTGAATTTCTTTTCTATTACGTTGTCATCCTTTACTTCACCATGTTTTTCCCTTTCCACAGTTTTTAAGACTTTATGATAAATTCAAATTGCTAAATCCAGTACTATTGAAGTAAACAAGAACTCTGCTAATGCTATGCATCTTTTTATCTAATTACTGATGAGGAGGATGATTTTCTCAGAAATCCTAAGTTACTCAAATTCTTTTAAACTTAAGACAGATAAACTTTATGGCATAATTTCCTACAGGCAGAACAAAACAGAACAGCCTGACAACTGCTTCTATAGCACTTCAACGGGCCACATATTATCAAGCCAAACTGTGCCCAGCCTAGGAGTGCTGACTTCAGAGGAAGGGCTGGCCAGGAGTGTTTGAAGCAAGGAGTCAGCTGGCTTCTTTGTTAATGTGCTGTCTTGTCTTTCTCAGATCTGGCAACAGTGCTTTCCTGGGACACAAACCAGAACCCACTGAACAGAATGTACAGACCTGAGTAAACAATTACTCTAGGGTTCCCCTCAGCAAATGTGCTCTCTGCTGTACAGATCACAACAAGTTTCAAAGCTATAGACAGCAAATTGTATGAAAGGAATGCTCTTTCTCCCAGTCACCCCATTTGGACCCCACACCCCTTCTCTTGCTTAAGATGTTTGCTTCTCCGTGCCAAGGTCAGTGCAAGCCATGTCCCCTCCGGCTCCTACTCCTGATAGGGTTTTGCCCAGTTCCAAAATATTTCTAATATTCTGAAAATGTTTGGATACTGCTTTCAAAATCAATGCTACAAAATAGTGAGAGAGACAGACAAAAGGCCACAAGGATGAGCATTACTGAGCATTAACAAGTGAGTTTGACCATAATGGAAGTGGTCTGTGGAAAAATTCCTCTGGTAACAAACACGGCTTCGGGACAAGAAAGCCTGTTTGAGTACTTGTGCCACAGGGGAGTTCACCTGCCTCTGCTCATAGCTGTGTTGAGCAGCTGACTCAAGTAAGAATTCTCAGTAGAGATGACCATGAAAAGCTGTGAAAAGAGAGCATTTTGCATTTTCAAACACATCATAAACTTTTTCTGGGGTTTTTTGTGGCTTTTGGGTTTTGTCTGGGTTTGTTTGTTTGTTTGTTTTTGTTCTGCCCACGTTTTTCCAATCTTAAAGAGAGCACTTTGCTTTCTTCTGGTCATGCAAATGAAAAATTGAGGAGCAGCAATTACTGAAGACACACTCATCCTCCAAATCCTTCCTCAGGTGGAAGTGCAGTCTTAGAGACAAAGTTTTTCTTCCATAAACACACATCATAAATATACACGTATTGTGAGATCTGAAAACCTTGGTGAAACAGCACCTCTACAGAACTGTAAAGGACAGAGAGCAATCAGTTATTGCTTGTTTTCTGGTTTGTGGCAGCCGTAGGGAGTTCCCTCAAATAGCAAAACACAAATACAGACTTATCTTTTCAGCACAAATGCTGACTTCGATACCACAGTGGAAAAACTCCTTGTATCTCTAAGTCATAAAACGTTCCATTTGTTTTCAGCAGCTCAGCATGCAAAATATTAAAATTGAAAGGTCAAAAAATTCCACGAGCATTGGAATTCTGGCAAGCTGGCATCACAAAGGCAAATTAGTTTTTGCACACAGTTTTGGGGTTTTGAATTCCTCAGCCCAAAATACAGGTGAGATCTGCAACTGTGTCTCCAGAGATCTGCCAGATCCTGAAAAAATTACTCCAAAAGTAACAGTAAGATTTTGTAGTTTATTGTGCAATCTGTGGCATAGCACAGTTTAACTGCAGTTCCAGAAATGCACATCATTTGTCAGTTCAAAATGCGAATGTAGCAAGCCTTGCTCACACTGTAACACTGTTCTAAAACCATAAAAACTGTTATACCTTATAAATTTTGGCCCAAATATTTCCTATTTTTCCTTCAATATGAAGACCACAGTGATTTTCAGAAGGATTTTTAAGCACGAAACATACCTACATGTTCTTCAAGTGGTTTGACAGCTAACAGAAATTCTATTTATCTCTACCTTACCAAATCTCCATTCTGTGTATTTGTACAAAAATGCTATTCTTGGTAGCTGTAAGAATTTCCTATATAAAAGCACCTTGTAGGTTTCTTGCAAAATATTCTTTATATTTTGACAGTAAGACTCATTTGTCTTTGAAATTGTTTAGGTAAAAAAAGACATGTAAGTATATCATCATTCAGAAATCTGTTCTTCAAGCATTTCAAACACCACACAAACTTAAGAACAAGGTATATTAGGCATCCCTATTTAAACAGCATTTATAATACAAAACCCACAGAGCTTTTTTCCCTGCTGACTGAGCAGAGTTGAGAAGTGGAAGCAGACATGAGATTTGCAGCTATTTCTCATTTACCTGAAGGCTCCTTGGAGCAGGTTACCTTCTTAGGAAAACGCGGCGGTGTCAAAATCCACACTCCGTGTTGGATGCCACAGTTACAGCTTGGCACCAGGACCCCCTGCCATGGGAGCAGCAAACAAGAATCACCCTCTGTTCCTTCAGCTCACAGGCTTTTGGAGCCTGCCCCTTTCAGAGATATAATATTTGTGGGAGAGCTCTCAGCTCAGCTCCCGCCCACCCACAGCCCCAAGCGTTGCGCTGCGTTCAAAACCCAGCATTTCCTCCCTCTTGCGGCAGGCGGTTTGGGCAATCGATGCATCTGCTCGCTGACATAGGATGTGTTTAACACTGCCTTCTCTGTATTGTTTAGAAATAAGTGCCCCTCATCACAGAACGATTAGGTTGGAAGGGATTTCTGGTGGGATGCCTTTTACTCCAGCCACCTGACCCCAGCTCACACAGCTTCAGAGTTAGATCAGGTCACTCAGGCCCTCGTCCAGGGGATGTTTTCATGTCTTCAAGGGAAATGATTATACAGACTTTCCAGGACCCTCTTCCAATGCTTCCTATTCACATTATTCAACTGGAATATAAGGAAATATTAGTAACTGCAGGAACCTTTTCCTGCAATTCGTGACAGTTGCCTCTCATCCCCTTGCTCTGAGAAGATTTGAACTTAAACACAGGTACAGGTATGCACGTTACTGCTGACCTGACTTTGCCACATTGATTAAACCTAAGCCAATAAATACCTACCCTGTGGTATTACACCTGCTGCATTTTAATGGGGATTTACAGTGCTACTGTTCAATATTTGTAAGGGTCAAAATGCTCGCAAGTTACAGGTGGCCTTCCCATAGATACGGCTCTGAGCCTACGGGGACTTTCACTCCCTTTACAGGAGCTGACAGTTTGGAAATGAAGAAATACGTGCAAAGCGTGATCCTGCAGTTTCACAAGAAACAGGATCTGTTTATGATTTTTATTTTACTTCATACCTTGTACAGAAAACTGAGAAGGCATCGTGGTTTTGTTTATGAATCCATTGCAGAGAAATAACCAAGTCTCCTAATAAAAAAATCCCACAGAGCTGTTGTGGAAGTCATGTCTTAACTGGAATACACATCTGTCTAGCTCCCAGTAACTAGAAAACTTAAACATGAACTTCCACATTGCTCAGAATTGCACTGTACATGGCCAGTTTCCTAAACTTCACTTATAAACATTTACTCTCAACTCAAGTGGACAAAAGAACCCTAAGGAATACAAATTTAGTACTAAGAGAAAAGACAAACATTTTCTTTACTGAGTATTTACTGCCTTATCTGAAGCTTGTTCCAGGACAGGTCTATTTTTATGCTGATGACAGGAAACCATATCCCAAATCTAAATTAATTTAAAGCAGGAAATAACAAGCTCAGATTCATTTTCCCACTTGTGGTCTAGTTCTAGCTCATCACTCCTTGTTAGTTTTCCATTTTTCAAATTCTCATCCCCTTCTTCCAAAGTAAGTAACATCACGTAACCACAATCGCTTACAATTTATTTTTCCTATTCTCTCCATGTTCTCTCCTTGCAAAGTCAAGTTTAACCTCTGATCTCATTTCTACGTAGAACTCTATGGGTCCACATACCTCCAGGAAAACTAAGCTCACCAACTCCTTGTGCAAGAGCAATTCTTTCTCAGCTCCTGCTTGCACTTGGAACACATCACCTCTTTATAGATTCAGAACGTAACTGATTTTCTAAGATGCTAAAAGCCAAATTCTTCCTTCGGCTCACAGTCAGGTTTCTTCTGTCTTCTCATTCCGATAGCCCTAGTGTGGTATTTATGGTGTAGGTCCTTCCTGCACAGTCCCTCGATTTTTCTCTTAATAAATATTCTGAGAGTTACCTTTATTGTTCAGAACATTGTTACACAGCTGTCTCTCCCTGATAATTACTATCTCTCTGTTTGTATCATGTTATATTCACCTCAGACATATTTTGGAGCAAGCTGAGAAGCTATAACTGCAGCACTTACACCCATACCAGCTGCTGTCAGACCACAGAGGGATACCAGCATGTGTTGGAACTATTTTTCATGGTAGGAAGGCTTGTACCAGCCACAGAGCAGCTTCTCTTAATTTCAATACATACAAATCCAAAGCACTAGTGCTTTTACAAGCAGCACAGATTAAACTGTAGATGACTACAGCTGGGAAAGTAGGGCACTGCAAATGCAGATGCAGCAGTCATTTTTAACTGGTTTAGTTTAGTTTCTTCATATAAACCTTATACTCTACCAGCCAGTGGCATCATCTATCTTATAGAATGGCACTGCAGCACTTGGCATGGATATAGTTTTGTATGGGAATCAGCTTTAAAACCACACAGTGAAATGGCTTAGGAACAAGCTACATTAACATGGTATTATAAATACTGCTTATCAAGTATCTGAACTTGGTATCTCACATCCATGTAAAGACTGTAATCTTCAAAACCCTCAGTTTGGCAGTTCTTGAGCACAGACACCAGTGTTCATGAGAAACGAGACCTGCCAGGAAAAGGAAATCCCATGTATCAAGATTTCTGTTTGCAGTTCTTAAAACTGCCTGTATTGTTGGTTTTACGTGAATTGGACTCCCTCCTTCTGCTGATCTCAGAATCAGCTTCAGGTTCTAAATTGGGGGTGATGATGGGAGGTTTGTTGGTTGCTTTAATCTCTTTAATAAAATCAGTATTGTTGCAACATACTTCTCAGGTAAAACCACACAAAATATATTCATCTAAGTTTGAAAAATCAAAGAAGTTATGAACCAAGTCAGTAAAAGACTTTATTTCCCATGTTCCTTTGTCTTGTGGCTGAAGCTGCCACGTTTGCATGACCCTAGTTGACCAGCAACCATGAACACAGCTCAGATGATGCCACATACTCTCAGGATACACACACACAGAACCACATTGGTTGACACCAATTACCAAATGCAGAAGAAACAGGAGTACAAAAATGAATGTTTCTCTTTACAGGTGATGGTTTTATTTTCCCATGTTCAGAACAGAAAAAAAAATGCTTCATGAAACACATCAAGATGCCACAAAAGGTTTGGAGCCATCAGGAAGGAAGCTATAGCTGAATGTTTGCTACAGTCAAAAGTAAATAGTGCCAGAATGAAAGCAGATTCTTTGCAGGATGAACACAAATGACTACTCCACTGACACCCATCAACAACTCTTATCAAGAACTTTTTATACAAATATCAACACTGTTGTGGATTCTCCTGGCTCAATACTCCCACAGAATTCATTTCTGCAGTGTGTTGGGCGGAAAGATGGAGGAAGCAGCTGTAGGGGGAAAAAAAAAGTTGCAATAGGCTTATCTATTAATTTATGACTGCTTTAAATTACTATTAATATTTCCAAGTGCTAATGCCCAAATAGCGAAGCAAACCAAACAAAGCAACTGGTCTCCCTGCTGTTTGTTCAGCTATACATTTGTTCTACAAAGCCATCAGGTATCCAGTCTCTTTTGATTCAAGAAAGGTGGAAGTTCTTGCCACAAGGTGGCAGGAGTTTCCCAATTAAAGTCATACGTAATCTGTGTTCTAATTACAGATTGCTAATTGTCAGGACTATAGACCATGTCTGAAAACCAGGATGCAAATGAACTTGCTTCAGATGGGTCGGGTTTTTTGATTTGGGTTTCCTCTCTCTCCCCTTTCCTCACTTTTCTCTTTCTTTCTTTTCTTTTAACAGAGATTTAGCAGCCAGTGCCAATCTTACTCCTAAAACTGCCTGTAGGAATGCTTGCCAATGGTTGCCCAGGCAGCACCCACTGGGAAGCATTTGGAGTCCAAACTATTTCAGCCATTGTTTCTCTGAGAAAAGGCAGATCATCTGGAGTCATCCAGCCTGACACACAAGCTGTCTATCTCACAAACCCTGGATCTGCTGTGTGTCCCATCGTGCTCGAGGGACAAGTGGGGAGAGCTCTTTAGAACCACATGTACAGCGCCCAAGAGCAACGCGGACCACTCGGGAAGGGAGCGTGAACAGTATTTTACTGAAGAGAACATGCCTCAAACACTGGATACAAAAACAATCAACAACCTGTATGTGATACAACACTGACAAGCAACCATAAACCCAGTGTTTCCATGAACAATCCACGACTTAGAAATACTGACAATACAGACAACCTGCTGGCAAAACAAAAACCTTAGCAGAAGCCAAAACTACAGCCCACTGTAGTTTTATTCAAAAGGAAAAAAAAGAGAAAAAAGAGGAGGGAGAGAGAGAAATAGCTGATAGAGATTGAAAAGATGGAAGATAGAATCACCACCTTCTGGATCCCATGCTAGTTGGTCTCCTTTGTTACTTGTCTGGAACATGGCAGGTGCACCACATGCCTACAGGTGTGTGCTTGCTTTATAAACCCTCTGTGCCCACCCCTGGTCCACCTGTATCAGGTACCAATTATCTCAAGATTGGACATGTCCTCCAACACACCCCCTCCCAGATCCCATGCTTTGTAGCTGGTGTCCTTTGTCACCTGTCCAGAACATAGCAGACACACCACATGGTTGCAGGTATGTGCTTGCCGTGTAAAACCTCTGTGCCCACCTATCAGTTATCAGAGGTCTCGAGAGTGGACGTATCCTCCAACATACCCCTTCCTCAAGTCAGAGGAGCAAAGCAGGATCAAATTGCAGTACAGCTGATTTAAGCTATTCTAACCAACACCATGCTGGACAGTACCAGGATTCTACACTGTGTCAGCCCATCCTGTAAATATGCAGTAGATTTATTCCAGAAGTGACATAAAGGCTGTGGTCTACTAAGGTTGGAGTTGCCCCTGCCTGGTAAGTGAAAATATCTGATAGTTGTCCAGGTCATGTTGGACGCACAGCAAAAATCATACAGATGTGCCTAGAGTTGCCACACGTTCTAAGCTGCAAAGCAGTATTCCTTTGTAGCACATCAGAATCAATCTATAATTTAGTCAAGTACCACGGATAAACCAAGAAGAAGTGGGGTTTCTTTGTGATTTCTTGTCTACTGCTTGCCAATTTTGTTGCTTTTAAACAACTTCAAGGGACAGCTCTCATAGCCTTCTACCACAGTGAGGAGGCCTCAACAGCTACATCCGGCTCTGGGCTTTGCCTGTTCCACCACTCCACGCATATGTTAGCGTTCCACCTACTGACCCTCTATCGGACACACCGGGATCCCAGCAGCAGCCAGCCTGAAGCGTTTCCACCTGCTGTCCCCAAAACCTCAAGCCCCCTGTGACCTGTGTTCCTTTCTGTAAAGACTGACTTTACTTGGTCGTGTCTCAAACACTGCGGATCTTAAATGCTGTCTGGGTGCAGGTGTTGCCTTAGGGGCTGTTCGGTGTCTCCTGGCTAACAATGAGGAGGAGCTGTAGGAATACACACTGCTCTCCTCCCTCACCTGCCATGGGCTGCAGCTGCCACAGAGATCCTGGGACAGGCAGGTGTCCACCCCTGTTTCTGCTTTAGCCCTGTAGAAAAGTTTTGCCAGCACCTGGCTGCAGTCAAGGAATGGTGCCTCCCACATGGGGTTTGGGAAACTCTGGCATGGCCATGGGGACAAGTGAGCACCCTCTGGAGAACCCCAGATGCGTTGCCCAAGCTCCTTCCCTGAGCCTCACCACCAGCAACCCCTCAACCCCAATTCCAGAAACTTCCTGAAGGAGCTTCTGCACAGGCCCTGATTCAAGAAGGGGCAGCACAATAGCTCCCAGTGTTTTGCTTCCCAAGGGACAGGAAAGCAGCACTACAGAGGCAGTGACTGCCGTAGCATGCACTGAGCACAAGGAATGGCCAGCTGGAGGCTGCTAGGAAGCAGTGACACGAGCCGAGCTTCCTCCTGAGCAGTGTCTCAGCTGGGCTGGAGAGTGCTCAGGTGCTGTGTGCACTGCAAGGAAATGGTGTGAGTCACCCGTGGTGCTGTGGGCTGGGCACCTGCTGGCATTGCAGGGATATGCCTGGTTCCCACTCCTCCTTACCTGGCCTCAACAAAGCAGTGGGCTGATGAGGGACTCTGCACACATGCCTCGTGCCTGCTTTCCAGAGGTACTGGATGCTGACGATCCAGGGCCAGGCCCCTGGCTGGGCACCTCTGATTGCACTGATTGCATGACACACAACAAGCCATAGCAAGAAACCGTGGGCCCACAGGTCCTTTGGAAACCAGAAACTCATTACTATGTTATTGATGCCTTGCTGAAGGAGCTTCTGCACAGGCTGATTCAAGAATGGGGCAAGGACTCGCCCTTTAAATACAGTCTGCCTGGAAGGCACGGTGCACACCCACCACACCACGGAACGAGCCTGAAGCTGTGCTGCAAGAACTGGAAGACCAATTGCTCCCAAACATTGTGTTTTCCATAGAACTGCCATGTCCCCATTGAAACAGTGACTATTTTTCTCTTCCCCCATGCTACTCTATTTTTTTCTCTCTGACTTATCCCACAATGTCTCTTTTTCTCAGCACTACAGTGTATCAGATCAAATCTGAATTGTGTTGTAGTTTTGTTTAGCAACCTTGGCTGTGTTCAGGATATCAGATTGTGCTCTGAACAGACTGACATCTCTTTTTGCAACTGCCGTGCTCAAAATAAAGACTGCTTTTGATTTAGCCTGGAAGATCTGTTGGTCTCCAATTTGCTATGGAGATACCAAAACACCCTTCCTCTTCGACTGTGCAGGTCAGAGGGGTCCTAAACACTGCTGGTGTCGGAAGTGGGACCTAACACCTGCTTCCACTGCACCCTCACCCTCCTGTCAGACCAGCCCTTTGCCATTCCCTTGCGTGATGTTACCATCGCCTTGGTGAACCAGGAGCTGCCTCACACTGCCCACTTGGGACCTCATGGCTCAGATGAGTTAAGCGTGACTACACACCACATCACCATGTTCCTAGAAGGCAGATGGAGTGGAGCCATGTGCTGCAGCAGCGCAAGTTCCCAGCCTTTTGTTTCCCAAGGGAGAAGAAAGCAGCACTGTGGAGGCTGAAGAACAGCCTACTTCTACAAAGCCAGCCAAATGTTCATTAATGGTGAAAAGGCACTTCAGCTGAGCTCGAGGACTAAAGGCACACAGCCTTCAGGAACTGGAATGTTTAAGAAGGAAGTTTGTGCAAAACAACACGTGCACACTGTTTTACTTAAACAATTCAACTATTTCAATGCTTTTATGCTCTTTCACATGCATCACCACCATCCCCCAGATCTGCCCTTGGCGCCTTCTAAGGCAGCAGACCTGACCGCCGAAGGCAAAACCTTCCCCAGTTTCTCTACCAGATTTACTTCATGCATGTCATTTAAGAAAAACCGTGCTGTTTTGAGAGGTCTTCAAACAACACAAAGTTAACCCAATCACCTGGTTCCGAAACTCAGTTTTCTATACATATAAGCTCATTCACCCTGTCTTAACAGCTTTAAGCTTAGTGCCTACCAGGCCATTCATTGCTACTCGACCACTTGGATCAACCTCCTTTAGGTGGAGGATCACTAATAGAGGAGTCCATGCCTGGGAGACCTGTCCTTTTCCGAGCTGCAGTCTCTATTTTCCGCACGAGGTCCACGTCCCACCGATGGGTGACAAAGCTCACCACAGTGCCGGGTGCTTTGCTTCCGACCCGTCCAACGCGTCCCACGCGGTGCAGGTAGTCCTGCAGGGTGGCTGGGAAGTCGTAGTTGACCACGAGCTGCACACTGCTGGTATCCAGCCCCCGCGAGGCGAGGTCAGTGCAGACAAGGACGGACACGTCACCCTTCTGGAAGGAGGCGAAGATGCCAGCTCTGGCAGCCGCTGCCATCTGCCCCTGCAGCCGCAGGTGCTTGATTTTATGGTCATCCAGGATGTAGCCCAGCCAGTTGACGGTGCTGGCGGTGTTGCAGAAGATGAGGACGGCTCCACTCGACGCCGGGAGCTCCTTGAGCAGTTGCAGCAGCTCAGGCAGCTTGTCCTGGCCTTTGAGGCGAACAAACCTCTGCTGGACGTGCGATGGCAGGCGGTGCAGGCTGCGGGTGCTGAGCGTGACGAACCGCCCCACGTCAGTGAACTTGTTCAGCGTCTCGCTCAGCCCCGCGGGGAAGGTGGCTCCCACCACCACCACCTGCGTTCTCTCCTCGCCGGGGCCAACGGGCCCGGGCGCCCCCGCAGCCAGGGGCGCGTGTGCCAGGATCTCCTCCAGTGGCGCCGCGAAGGACTCGTCCATCAGCGCGTCCGCCTCGTCCAGCACCACCCACCGCAGCCTCTCGAGCGCCAGGAAGCGGAACCGCAGGGCGTCCCGCAGCGCCCCGGGGGTGCCGAGCAGCACGGCGGGGCCGGGCGGCGGGGCCCGTAGCTGCCGCCTCAAGCCGCCCGCCGCGCCGCCGCCCGCCAGCGCGCGCACCGCCAGCCCCGCCGCCGCGCCCAGCGCCGCCGCCACCGCGCCCGCCTGCGCCGCCAGCTCCCGCGACGGCACCACCACCAGCCCGAGCGGCCGCACCGGCCACGCCGCCTCCGGCACGGCCTCCTCCTCGGGGAGGCAGAGCAGGCGGTGCAGCAGCGGCAGCAGGTACGCCAGCGTCTTGCCGCTGCCCGTCTCGGCGGCGCAGAGAGCGCTGCGGCCGCGGCGCAGCGCGGGGATGGCGAGGCGCTGCACGGCCGTGGGGCGCCCCACCGCGAGGTGCCGCAGCCCCGCCAGCAGCGCGGGCGGCAGCCCCAGCTCCGCGAAGGATGCGCCGCGCGCCCCCGCCTCAGGCAGCGCGGGGGGCGCCTCCCGCGAGGGCTCCAGCTGGAAGTAGTCGCCGCGCGCTTTCCGGTGCTTCCAGCCCGCAGACACCAGCGCCGGCCGCTCCCAGCGCCCCACCGTGCGCCAGCGCGGCTGGCTCAGCTCGGGACGGCGGCTCCGCAGCAGCAGCGGCCCCGGCCCCGGCGCCGCCTCGCTTCCTGCCTTCGCCCCTCGCCGGCGCCCCTCGCCCCGCTCCGCTCGCCGCCGCAGCGCCCAGGGCACGCGCACCACGGTGACGGGCGGCGGCTCGCCCGGCGCTGCCACGGAGCTCGCCCGGCATCGCCCCAGGGCGCGCAGCACCGCTATCGCCCCGCAGCGTCCCAGCGCCATGGCGGCGGCGCCGGGCGATGACGTTGTGAGGGGACGTGCGCGCGTGTGTGTGTCCCGAGTCCCGCCCACCGGGCCCCGCAAAACCACGCGAGGAGGTAGGAGGTGGGGGCGAGGGGGGGGGGGGGGGGGCGGTGGCTGCTTGGCCGAGAGCGGAGCCCGCGCCGTCGCCCCGAGGGGCTCTGGCAGAGCTGGTACTGCGGCCCGCGCTGGGGGGAGGAGCCTGTGCAGGCGGGACCCCGGCCCGGGCTGTGCCAGGGCTCGCAGCGAGCTCTGGCTCGGAGCTGCGCCGGCCTCCGCTGGGCTCTGCTCAGGGCACAGCTCAGCGCTCCACCGGGCTCTGTCAGGGCTAGGAGGCTCGGGGCTCCGCTAGGCTCTGCTCGGGGCTCCCAGCGCGCTCTGTTCAGGGGCACCGTGGCAGCGCCAGAGAGTCCCAGGCTGCCCCTGCCTCGCCACTGGAGGAGTCTGGACGTTGCGAGAAGGGAATTGCATCCCCTGGTTATCCCCCTTGGTTTTCCCCTCCAGGCAGTGCTGCAGCAGGGATGACGGTGAACACGCCGCTGTGTTTTGGAGGAAAGAAGATGCTGGCTCCCATGGTGCGAGTGGGAACGTTACCGATGCGCCTGCTCGCTCTGGACTACGGTGCTGACATCGTGTACTGCGAGGTGGGCAGAGGGACCGCCTTGTCTGACGGCATCGCCATGGTGCAGGGACAGGGAACGGTTTTAAGCTGAAAGAGGAGAGATTCAGATGAGATCTTAGGGAGAAGTGTTTTCCTGTGAGGGTGGGGAGGCCCTGGCACCGGTTGCCCGGAGAAGTGGTGGCTGCCCCATCCCTGGAGGTGTTCAAGGCCAGGTTGGATAGGGCTTTGAGCCCCAGGGAGATGTCCCTGCCCATGGCAGGGAGTTGGAATGAGATGACCTTTAAGGTCCCTTCCAACTCAAACCATTTCATGATTATATTATTATTAAGAAAAGTACAAATAGAATTTTTTTTATCATAGGACTTTTTCCTTTTACATATAGTTTTCATTAGAAAAACAGGGACAAGAGAATGTCTGTGGTTTAAGGCATTTCCTTTTGAGTAGTCCTGGTTGTGGCAAACCCATATTTTAAGACTTTTCAATTTGTTTAGACAAAACACCCACCCTAACAATTTCCTCCCATTCTGCTGTTTTTTGGGTTATGTTGGTTTGTTTGTTTTGATTTGGGGTTGGGTTTTTTTTGTGTAGTCACAACACTCAAGGAAGTCTTGGACTGACCTACCCTCTCACCCAGTTAGTTCTGCTGTGCCAACCCAGAGCATCCATATATACCCCTCACAGCGCTCCAGTCCTTGTTCCTTAACCACTTTTCTTAAAGCTGCCTGAACTTGTGACTCCAGTTTGCTGCAGATATTGTTGGTTGGACTGCTCTGTAAATTCAGGTACTTGGTCTACACCATCCTTATTGTTGCAGTGCGTTAGTATTCCCATTTTCCCCTTCAGTGCTGTTATTAGCTCTTCTTTAATGTAGGCAGCAGTACAAGTTACATGACTCAGCTGAGATTAAAAAGAACCCATAACACTAAGGATTTAAACATGGCATAAATACTGGCTTCCCTGGGGAATGTTTGATCTGTACCAATAGAACAGACTGAAACTAACTGTTGGAATCAGTTGTTTCTGATTTTCTCCAGGAATCTTCACAGCAGTTATCTCGTGAGTTAGCTCACTGCCCTTTTTGGGGGGAGAAGAAAGGAGATTTGTTCTTGGAGAGACAGTATGCTGGTTTTATGTTTGCCACAGTTCACCTTTTGTCTCTAGCTTCTAGAATTACAAATTATATTTAATTAGTTGGATCTGTTCCATGTGAAGAGTAGTTATTGCTAAATAACTAAGAAGAAATCTTAGAGTTCAGTACAGTAGTTACTGCTGTCTGTCATAAAATTGGGAGTAATAAGGTGGATTTTTCTTCCTTGTCAAGCAGTTAACAGTTTCCCAGTTTATGAATTATGACTTCTCTGCTTTGCATGGGATTAAGTGGGAATATATATCTTTCCATTTTCTGGGAGGCTAACTGTAGATCATGCATAGAGAAATCACAAGCACAGAGTTACAGAATCTAGAAGCCTCAAACACTGAAAGTGAGTTACTTATGTTCGTATGTTCTGTTTGTATTTTGAGTTAAGAGTGTTGAATAGTTAAACTCTTGTTTTTATTTGCATTGTTTTTCTATATTTGGTATCTTTTAATAGTTGTTCTTAATGAAATGGGCA
This sequence comes from Dromococcyx pavoninus, assembly GCA_033558185.1. Classification (NCBI taxonomy): domain Eukaryota; kingdom Metazoa; phylum Chordata; class Aves; order Cuculiformes; family Neomorphidae; genus Dromococcyx; species Dromococcyx pavoninus. Next base: position 1,715,209 of record JAUMJL010000066.1, read on the forward strand.
ACTCTTTAGAGCTGGGTGGCTTAAACTTCAATTCACTGAGATATTTTTATTCTTCTCAGGAGCTGATTGACATAAAGATGCTGCAGTGTAAGAGGGTTATAAATGGCAAGTATAGCATTTTTTTTGTTAATAACTGTAAGCATTCTTTTTTCTAGTTAAGAGAAAAGATAATTATTTCTCCGAGGTAATGAAGTATTGGTACATTTGATCTCTCTAAACAATGCTTAGGGTCTTAAAATAAGCCTTTGAAGCTCTGCCTTACACCTGTCTGCTGCTCTACAGTTTCAGGCTTTCAGTTGTTTAATTCCTTCTTTCAGTTCCTTATTAAGGAATTTCAGTAGTTCAGTCAGTGTCCCTAAGGACAAATTTGTTTGGAGGATAGGGCTAATGCTTTAGCAACTGGTAGGCTGATATTCATTTTTGAGCCCTAACACAAGGTCTTTCTCCACTTTGGCTTCGTTTATTACACAGATTCCATGAGTTTTCTGTTAAACTATTTGACAGAGGTCAGGTCACTGGGTGTGCACGTGTAGCCCTTCTAAGGTGAAAGACTTTATAATTCTAGCTCCTGGAATTATGTCTTTCTCTTTTTATTAAGAAAAATGGGATCAGTGTTGGAAATCCATTACTAATGTTTCAGCATTATGCTTCCTGGCAATAGGTGAAATAGCTGGAATAGACTGGCCATTATGGTTCCAGTGCATTGTTTAAAATGTTAAAGCTTATAGTTTTACGTGGGTTAAAAAGACAAATAATGAAACTGTAATTTACAGACAACCCTCCTCAGTTCTGTGTCTATGTGCTGGCTTCAGTCCCTCATGCCTTCATATGTTATTATTATATAGAATAAACAGTAAAAAACTCTTGTTCTGGGTTCTGTTGTAGGTTTTTTTCCCCTTTTTCAGAAATTTTACACATCTGTGTGCTAATATAAAGTCTGATTTCCTGAGAAAAACTACTAATATTAGTCACAAAGCCTTTTAATTTTTCAAGAAAACTTTGCTAGTGCCCAGGAAACAAATTCAGAGACAGTTTCCAATCATGAGTCTTTACAAATGTTAGCAGTTTGTGAGATTGGAATATATATACATTTTGGTCTACTGCAATAAGTAAGCAAGGCATACAAGATCTCACTGTTTATCATTCTTTCATTAACTTGGGGTCCATATTTGGCCTAATGATTTTCACAGACAGGCTCTTGAAAAGGTGTCTTTGAGGCCTCCCCAGCTGAATGACACAAGAAACAGTGGTTTGTACCGTCCCTGTTGGGGAAGGGGATTCCGCTACAAATCTACTTTCCTTTTCCACCCCTTCCCAAGAAACCATACCATTATGTTGCTGGCTAATTAATAATTAGACTTGTTTTGGTGCTGTTGCTTGCCCACGAAACAGACTGGGGTTTGATTAGGAAATACTATGGGAGGGAAACAGCCATGTGCAAGAAAGGCACTGCAAGGAGGTTGAGGAGGTAGAGTTCTGCTGTTCATGGAAGATTTATTTGAATAGCATTTAATTTATATGGAAGTTAAGTAGCCATATGATTTTATGATTACATTTATATATAATTTTTGTCTGCTTTGTGTGTTTTTCATTTCATATAGAAGTACTGGAAACAGTGGACTTCGTTGCACCTAATGAAAGAGTTGTTTTCAGAACTTGTGAGAGGGAGAAGCACTGTGTTGTCTTTCAGATGGTAAGAAACCAACTGCAGGTACTCTTCTAATAACAACACGGTCAAACAAGGTAGTGCTAGTAGCATTAATCTAAGTCTAAAGCAGCTCTTGGTATTGCAGACTGCCAATTTCTTGATGCTTCAGGTTGATGTAAAATTTCACACCGAATGTGTTGCAGAATTTCTAATCTGTTGGTACACTTGCAGTCAAGATGCTACATTACAAGCTCTCTGTACAGCTGTTTTCAGAAGAGGTGATTAAGATTAATTCTGTGCTCTATGACAGCAGCTTGGTTTATTTTAATAGGTATCATTAATACATTTCCAAATGTATAGATTCCAAACATAAATTATGCTGATGTTTTATGACATGTTTAAGTTTTGCACTGTCCACTAAATAGTCTCACTTTACCGAGAGAACCAGTGTGTGCATTAACATTGCACAAATGGATTAAAGGCTGCTGGAGAGAAAAAAGTAATAATTCATTCTTTGAGAACGTTCTTGTAGAACAAAAGATGATGGGAGTTGGAGGGAGTGAGAAGCATGGACTGCATTACATACTAAAAAGACTTTTCACGGGTAGTGATCACTTCCTGCAGAGGCTGTAGAATTGTTATTAGTGGAATTGTTATTAGTGTTGAATTGTCACTAGTGAAACTTCTTAAGAATGTGATAAATAAATATATAATGATAATGAACTGAGAACATTTGATACTGCTGCAGATTAAGAGGGTGGACAGACCTCTCTAGACACCTTTTTGTATCCCTTTATGCCTTTCAGAGGCTGACATAGTACATGCTTTAACTGAATGGTTTTTAGCAATCTCTTGTGTCATGAATGGGTCTCTGTCACTTTGTCCTAAATGTCAAGAGCAAATATAGTTAAACACATGTACAAGTGAGCACTATTTTTTTATTATTTTGATGATATTTTATAATTGTAAATCCTCCTGTTTTACCAACAGGGTTCAGCAGATGCTGAAAGAGCCCTGGCAGTAGCTAAGCTTGTGTAAGTTGTCTTCTCTCTTTCCCTTCCCACTATTGGTTTGTTTGTTTGTTTTTATACAGAGGCATTATCATGTAAGACAGTTTTTTATGATTGAGAGAATCAAGGTAGGTCTTGGTAAGACCAAGAAAAGTTCTGTAGGAGTTGCACAGTGAAGTGTAGCATCTCAGAAGGCCAGTGATGTAACAGTGTAACTACAACTTCTAGTTAAGATAGTTCTTTCTCACAACAGCAGCTGCATAAGTTCTATACTGGGATTGATGGCTTTTTGCTAGTGCAGTGTGTGTCCTTGATCTCTCCTATACAGCACTTCCCTGGGTGTTGCACAGCTGCAAGTGAGACTATGTTTCCTTTTGTTTGTGATTTGAAGCCTCCAAGAAAACCCTGTGCAGAGATGAAAAGTGTCTCAAACCTTTTTAAAAGGTGTTTTTAAGCTTCCACTTTAAGTAGGTGGAAGTTGCATTAGGACTTGCTTTAATGACAGTGGTGAATATACTTATATATACTTATATAAGCATATTTAAGATGAGTATTTGCAGCTCCTGCACAAGACTGGTCATTGAACCCTGTGGACAGACTGATCTTCAGAACACTGTTAGAATAAATATGTAACTTACATAAGGGAGAATCTAAAACGTCAGTAGTTCAATTAAAAACTTAACCTAAATTCTCATTTAAGCTGTAATGATGATGAAAAAACTTTCCCGGAAAGGTAGTCTATTTCCTGACTCTTGTAATATGCTGAAAAATATTTTAATTGTTTTGTTCTTCTCTTTCAGAGAGAGTGATGTAGCAGGTATTGACATCAACATGGGATGCCCAAAAGAGTACTCTACTAAGGCAAGTGGATTTTGATTACTCTTAAATAAGCTTTATCTTTCTTAGAGTTGCAGAATACCTGTTTTGGTTTTCTGGGCTGAACAAATTTAAGCAGTACAATTTTCATCCAGTCATCCAGTCCAACCTGCCTGCAGTGAGCAGGGGCATCCTCCACTTGATTAAGTTGCTCAGAGTCCCTTCCAAGCTGATCTTGAATGTTTCCTGGGATGGGGCTTCTACCACCTCTCTGGGCAACTTGTTCCACCCTTATTGTGAAAAAATTCTTCTTTATGTCTAGTCTAAGTCTCTCCTGTTTGAGTTTAAAGTCATTACCCCTTGTCCTGTCACTAGAGGCTCTACGAAAAAGTCTGTCCCCATCTTTCTTACAAGTCCCCTTGAAATACTGAAAGGCCACAGTAAGGTCTCCCTGGAGCCCTCTCTTCTCCAGTCTGAACAACTCCTACTCTCCAAGCCTTTCCTCATATGGGAGACGCTGGGGTCTTCAAATCACAGCCCTCTGATCATCGTGGCCTCCTCTGAGCCTGTTCCAACAGATCCATGTCCTTGTTGTGCTGAGGGCTCCAGAGCTGGATGCAGTGTTCCAGGTGGGGTCTCACCAGAGCAGAGCAAAGGGGCAGAATCACCTGCCTCGACCTGCTGACCACAATTGCTGTTGAATGGTTATTCTCTGACAGTAGTTTTAGGTGAAAGAAGGTCATACAATTTTTAACTGGCTTCTTACGTCTGCCTGTTGGCCTCTAGATCTGTGTATGCAGGTGAGAGTGGAGAAGGAACAGCTGAAATATTAAATTGTTAAAGTGTTCATAATTTGTGTTCAATACTGCCACTTGGTTTGTATTAGCCTATTTTTCTAACTGTATTGTGTAGACAGAAACTACTGTCTACACTATACAATTAAAAAGACCTCTCAAACGTGGTGTGTAATGTTAAAATAATAAATCTGTTCAGCTGTCAGTTAATGGGTAGAAACTGAATGATTTCAGTTGCTAAAAATGACAGTTTAAAATCCTGTCTGCTCCATAAAATAATGGGAGCAAGTTGGTGCCCTGAGTTACAACTGCTTAATTGTTCTGATACAGTTCTAGGAAATGTGTTTCACCAAAGTGTTTGCTGATGCTCCTGCATTTTAGATTTTGCCATTTTCTCTTTTTCTTTTTTCCTTCTTAATATAGGCTATTAGGCAAAGTCATTGAGTTGAAAAATGTGTTAACAATTTCTGTCTGTTTTCCCAGGGAGGTATGGGAGCAGCACTGCTATCTGATCCTGACAAAATAGAGTCTGTAAGTATCACTTTGTGGATTTTGATCAACCTTGGGAAGTATTGTGTGCTGTGCTCTGCTGGCAGCAGGAATGGATGCATGGAAGACAAGTTTGTAAACACTAGAGTGGAATAATCAATTTTGAACTGTGAAATTAAGGTTATGGGTAAATAATCTTGGTTTAGTTCTCCTTGTCTCTATAAAATTACTGCTTTCTTCCTTGTCAGTTTTAAAACTTTCATAGTGTGGTGCTAGATTCGCAGAGGGAGGAAGTTTATGTGCACCTGTATGTAAATCTGTATAAAATCCTATGGGAACCAGTATGGAAAAGGTTCATGCATATGTATATGTATGTTTATGAGTATATATATATTCTTTCATGTATATAAACCCCTATATGAACCTAGAAGAAAAGGGCATATATACATCTATCTATATGTAATAGATATGTAATGTGTTTTTTATGTATATTTTTGGCCCCTCAAGGACATCTTAACTTTCTGAGATTAAACAGTGTCCAGACATTGCTCTGGATTTCCAGGAATGTCCTTGGCATATCATTCTTTTGTTTTCTTTCTCTCTGATTATTCATAGTTATGTGAGGTGACTGTGAACTTTGTCTTGCTTTCCCTTTTAATTGTTCTCTATATCCTTAAGAGTTCCTGAGGACAATTCTAGTTTACAACTCACCTCTCACTAATAACTGATTGTGGTACATGGTGGGAAATATTTTAAGGTAGTTATTCTTTGTTTCTTATACTATCAAAAGTATGCATATCTGGACAAAATAAAAATACCAAAAGCATTGCTCTGCCTTTTTCCATGTGGATTTTCAGTGTTCTTTATTGTAGGTCAGTCTTTTGAGGAGACTTGGCTCTCTTCACTTGTCTTTGTGACTCTTCTTCCGAATGATAGCCTGTCTCTCTGATCCCTGCAGTTCATGCCTTTTCCTTCTAACTAAAATGGATTTTGAGTCAGTCTTTCTTTTGTAAATTCTTCCTTTTATTGTGATAACACCATTCAGCTTTGTAGGTCAGTAGGACTTCAACAGTTTTAACAAGCTGATCCATTGCATAATTACTACTCTTTATAAGCTCAGACATGAAAACAGATCATTCTGCATCATTTGTTTTCTCCTCTTAGGACATGCCACTAGAAGGCCATGTCATCAAAATTATAACCTTGATGCAGTGTTAGCCTTTTGCCAAATGTCTTTGGGTCGAGAGCCCTAGCGTTAGCCAAGCTGTAAGCTGACCATTCTGCAACTGGAAGCATTACAAGTTATGTCTAAGCAATGTTTAAATTAAATAGCCTGGACTTATTACTCTCTCTTTCATTAGCTGATGGAAAAAAAAAAGTACAAGTGATCCAGTCTTGAACTCAAAACACTTTTAGAGAAGGTTGGTATCGGTCTCATTTTTTGAAAAGAGAAAGCAGAGTCAGATAAGTGTTGTTATCTGCAGAAAGTCAGCTGACAATGCAGGAACTGGAACCAGAACCTAGGGGGTTTGAGGCCTGTGTGGTGTTCATGAATTAGGTAAGAGGAACTAGTATTACATTGTTCCAATATTTTTCTATCTTCACCAGAGAGAGGAGAGAGCTTTATTAATGTCACTGTTGTGATCATGGTTTTGTCTTTTTTTCCCCAGATATTGACTACCCTTGTTAAAGGGATTTGTAAACCAATAACCTGCAAAATCCGCATTTTGCCCTCGGTAAGAACATAAATCATTATGCTGAAGTGTTTGGTTGTTGTAGAATTCTGTGATTTAAAATCAATTAGAATATATGGCATTCCAATATATTGGCATTTTAGACCTGTTATTGTAAAATAGTACTTGGAATTATAATTTCTGTTTGGGGTGCTGTCATGACCTGAAGGATGATCTGACCTGTGGGTGTATAGGGGTTGTGATTGTGGATTCATAGGATTCCATAGTACACAAGGACACAGGCTTTTATCCTTTAAATTTCTCACCTTTATTACAGCTTACCACAAATACCACAAAAATCACTGTAGCAAATATACCTATGATTAATAAAGCAAGATGCTGATATAGATATATCTATCTCAAGCTCTTTTAAATTATTAGTAGGAACAATCAATAGTATAACAGCAATGATTAAAGTGGCAGCAATCAGTTATAGCAACAATCAACACCAGCAACAAACAAGTAAGAGTACACCATTACAGGTAATGACAGACTTTTCACTAGTGAAGCAAACTTATCAATAATGCCACAGAAGGTGTGATAACTGATGTGCATGTTTGTATATGTGTTCATAGTAACAATATTGGTATCAAGTGCATTAGACAGATCTCAGGTGTCCAAATCATCCCAGACAGAAGGACATACTGATCTCATAAAGGGACCCAACCAAACCCAAAAGTAGGCCCAGAAGGAGATCACTGAAACAACAGACACTTGCTCCAAAGATGATTTCTATCATGGAGCGTGGAGTCAGCCAGGTGTCCCTGGCAAGAGTCAAGTTCTCATAGAAATTTCTGGTTTTGTGATGAGCCTCAGATAATTCTCTGGCTTTTGAAAAGAAAATTGGTCTTATCTTTCTTTCATTCTCCCTTTCCCCTAAGCTGCCTTACGTGGGCTGATCCAGCAGTGAGGCAAATTTCTTTCTGCCTTTTAACAGCATCTTACCTCTTTGAAGATATACCGGGAGCTTCTCCCTTTTCCCCGTATCTTTCGATTCATAGGAATAGCATTAGAATTTTTTAGATACCAGTCAACTTTTTCAAGATGCATCTGAGATGTGATTGTATGTTACATTGCATCCTCTTATTAAGATGCATTTTAATTATGGTTTGCAGAGTAGTCATTAGAGAGGACTTGCTCATCAAGCATTTTGCATCATTTTAAAAGAAGACTGGATGTGGCACTTAGTGCCATGATCTAGTAATCATGATAGTGTTGGATTAAGGGTTGGACTTGATGATCTTGGAGGTCTCTTCCAACCCAGATAATTCTATGATTCTATGATTTTCAAATGACTGTCTAAAAACCCGCTTTAAAATATTCTCCTACTACAGACTATTGTGTTGTTTGGTTTGAGGAAGTTTACGAGCTATAGTTTCAAGGCAGTATTGAAAATGGATTCTTATTTTTGTCAGAATATGTAGTTCTTTAATTGAAGTATATATTAAATGGTTATGCATGTTGGGTGTTACTATTGAAATATAGGAATCATATCCTTCTTAATGAAAGAGAGATTTCCATCATTTGTTTGTATGATGAACACGTGATAGTTATTCCTTTTTCTTTGAACTAAAATCATGTCATTTTCTCTTATCCCACAGGTGGAGGATACTGTGAATCTTGTAAAGAGAATAGAAAAAACTGGTATTGCTGCCATTGCAGTCCATGGCAGGTAAATTGATTTTTGGCAAGAGAGACTTAGATTTTTATAGTTTGTTGGTGAATGTAACACAGTAAGATATGAGTGGGGTACACCTTGCATGTAGAATGTGGGTCTGATTTCAGCTTTTAACTAAATCAGTGCTGTGGAAAATCAGGCAGATAATTAGCGAATTGTACCACTTGCTGCTGGTTTGCTAAAAATTTTGTCTCAAAGACCAAAGAAAACTAAAATTATCTTGCATACTCTGTATCTGAAAAATACTGCTTATCTGGATATGGAATTATAGTAACAATGTATAAAAAAGTACTTGATATGAAATAATAATTTAAAAAAGGAAATTACATCAAATATATAAAGTAAATAAGCAGAAATTAGTATTTCCCAATAATCCTTGAGTCCTGTCTATTATGATTCAGATTACTACAAATTCCATAGGAAATCTTTGGTCTTGTCTTTTTTTGTTTGTTGGAAAGGAAGAAGGAGGAGAGGCCGCAGCACCCTGTCCACTGTGATGTGATCAAAGCCATTTCTGAAGCAATCTCCATCCCAGTAATAGCAAAGTAAGTTGAACTAATTAGCTTATTATTGCAAGATGCCTGTGCCAAACCTAAGATTTGCAAGTGCACAGGATTCTTCATGTAGGCTGGTGCCAAAAAAAACCCCAAGAAAACTTAGATTGATATTGTGATTTCTGGAATAGCACTGTGTTTATGGATTTATCTTTTGTAAGTGCAGGAAGCTTACCTGTGCTGTCTTCACAATAGACATGTCTGGTTTTAAAATAATCTGTAATTCTCTAGTTGTTACTTTGAATTTGACTTGAGTTTGACTGTGTTTTTACTTTTGAAGGGATAAAGATTCTGCTCTTACTTTATAGTTCAAAAGTCCAACATTTATTTTGAATTTAAAAGATGTTGTGAAGAGAAGCTTTAAGAGAAAGAAAAGGTGGTTTTAAGTGTTCTTTTTGCTTACTAACACGTCTGACTTGCTGATTGAAAGCAGAGGCAGTACAGTAGAAGCACTGCAGCCTTCTTTTAACTTTAAAATGCTTTGTGGCTGATCCAGAAGTACTATTTGTAGTTACTCTCCATATGATAGTGCCAGAGGGAAAATGGAATGATGCTGTCCATGCTTAACTTGTTTTTGGTATCACTTGTGCCAACACAATTCGTGTGCAGCTGAAGGTTACAGAACTGGCAATTGCAAGGTATCATTTTTCAAACAACATGAAAGTCATTCTTGTCAGCCTCATCCATTAAGGATTGTGAAAGCACACAGTTTGTGTAAAATACAATCTATATTCTTTCTTCATAAAAACAGTCTCCTAGTTTTAAGAGTATGCAGATAATTAAAAGTACTATGGTCGGTGTTTTAATGAGCCATTGCTAATAAAACTCTCAGACCCATTTCTCTTAGATATGAGATAATATCCTAGACTCTGCCACCATTAATAGTGAAATATCACATTGAAAATACATGGCTATGTTAAAACGCAAGTAACAACAAATAAAATTTTCCTGATTATAACAGTGATGTTAATTTCTAGTGGAGGATCTCATGACTTCATCAAAGAATATACAGACATTGAGACCTTCCAGAAAGCAACAGCCGCCTCCTCGGTAATGATAGCTCGTGCTGCCATGTGGAACCCATCTATCTTCAGAAAAGAGGGTCTTCTTCCCTTGAAGCAAGTCATGCAAGATTACATCAAATATGTATGACTTTTTTAAAATTGTACTTGCAGTAAAGATTGTTTAGAATTGTTAAGATACTCTAGTAAAGTTTAGATTACCTCCTCTTAATTTCAAAGACTGGGGATATTTTAACATACTGGGGATATTTTAACATACTGCATATGACATGAGTCTTGCCAGTCAACTACTGCTTCCTCTGTTATATTTTGCTCAGAAAAAAAATAATCAGAAATCTATATTCAAAAGACAGTTTTTCCCAATCATTCTTTTCTTACATACCATAATTTTTAGCCCTGGTTTCTTGGGAACATTTGAGGCTTGCATCTAAAAATATCTAGGGATTTGAAAAGTTACATAGGCCAACTCTCTTGATGTCATGATTGTGCAAATAACATTGAACAGAAAAGAGAAGGAATATAAAATACTCAATTGCATTTTTAGAAATGAATTTCTTTTCACAAATACTGTCAAGAATTTTTAACAGCGAGGGAGGCAATGGAATGATTTGCCAATAAAGTAATGCTGTGTTGTAGTACTATAGCTCCATTAGCTGAGTCATCTGTTCTATGAAGTTTTATCTGTTATTCAGAATATGCAGTTTTAATGACTTAATAGGAAATTAATCATAAATCTGGTTTTGATCATGTCATCAACTCAAAGTGAAAATTTGAGCTGCCATTGACTAGCTACTTCATACAGTATCACTGCAGTGCTAGTCAGTTATGTAAATTGGTCAGCTCTTTCTTTAGAAGTATTTGGATAACTTGAATGTCACTTCATGAAAGCATGCCAAAATAATTGTATTTTGCTTACATTCGTGAGTAGCCTTGGATATGTTATTGAAGAAACTGGACGTTGTGGTTTGCCTTTCAAAAATTATTTTGAAACTCATCAAGAGTCGTAAGCATTGTATGAGATAAATGTTTGGTATGTTTATATATACTTTGTGTCTCTCCTTCAGGCAGTGAGGTACGATAATCACTATACCAACACAAAATACTGTTTGTGTCAGATGCTGAGAGAACAGTTGGAAACTACTCAGGGTAAGAAGCTGCATGCTGCGCAGTCCACACAGGAGATCTGGTAAGCCCATGCTTCAGAAATAGGAATTGGACTCGTGTCAGGCTTGCAAACCACTTCTCTGGCATTTCATACCTTCAGAAGTTGTTTTTTTAAAAAAAAATTCTGTTAGTGACATGAAGAATACAGTAAACCCTTCCAGGTTTCCTCCCCGCTCAGGTGTTAAAACTTTAACCCTGCGACTGTCTATAGATTTGTCACACTAATTCAACTGATTAAGAAAGGTTTCAGCATTCTCTAGTAGTAGTTGGGAGGTTAACAGGGAGCTTGTATTCTTCCAGAGATACTTCTTTATTTTAACTTTCCCTTTTGCATGTGGGTTTTTTGATGTTACTGGAATTTTTATGACAGGATGTTTGTTTTAAATGAACACTTAGAGATAAACTCAAAACACTGTATGGAGGTGCCTATATGATACTCAGATGTATTTCTTTTTTCTCTTGGTTTATGTACTACGCCTGACAGGGGGCTTCCAAAATTGAACAGAATCAGTTTTTGTGTGTGTGATGTAATTTACTCAAGCAATGTGTGTGTACATGGAAGGAGAACAGAGAGCAAATGTAACAGACTCGAAGTCTTTTAACCACTATTCTGAACAGCCTCTTTAATGTCCAGATCACTGAGAACGTGCAGTTCTTTAAAATGCAGTTGCACGTCTTCAGACGAAAGTGTTACTTGGTGCTGCAGCCTCCTGGTGGTGATGGCGTGGTACAGCCATTCGAAGTTGGAATCACAATAGCGAGTGCAAGGGGAAAAAGGCTGCTGCGTTCCAGGCAAAAAAAAAAATCACATAACATAATAAGCTGACTTCTCTTAGAGGCACCTGTTAGCTTTACTGCTTTTGCACTTAGAGCACTTGAGATGGCTTTGTGGCCGGAACTCATTTTGTCATTGAACAGCTTCCTGCCAATGACCATTCTCATAAAAGTCAGAAAGTAAAAGTTTTCTTATACTGCAGCTTTTATTGTTTCTATCATCTGCAGATTATGTATATTCTCAGTTTTTCAAAGTAGATGCAGCCTGCAATGGATCTGAAATTTAAAAAGCTTTGAGTCTCTTGCCTTTGGCCCAAATCCTAGTTACTTCCTCCCTTGTACTGAGGTTTGTGAACAATGCTCTGGAGTCAGAAAATCTGAGATTTTGAAGTATTTAGATGTTACGGTGTTTATTGCTTATAGTATTTTTAAATACTAAAATTAGATGAAGAATATTTCCTGCTTTTTGCTCTTATTGCCCTTGTGCAGCTGATGCACCAGGAGTCACCTGGAGAAGTTTTTTGCTGGTTTATCCACCTCCAGATTATTAATTGAGTTAATAAGTCGAGTATCGCAGGACCTGTGCTTCTGTTTGATTCTGCCTGGACTTACAGGCTGCAAATTGAATATATAATGCTGGAGATGAGAACATCCTTTTTCTACTTGTAGCTCATCAGTGTCTGATAAGATTTGAAGGAGAAACAATATAATGTCACTGTGCAGAGTAGAGCCATGTTTTCACGTGATTCTCTGTACATACGTACTCTATTTAAACACAATTGATTTCTAGACTTAATTTTCTCTTATCATAATGTGATACAAACATTTATAAGCTGATCTATAATACTGATCTCTAACGGATTTTGTTTGAATAGTGAAGCATTTGAAATGGCTGACTTCTATGAAGAAACAACAGCTATTTTTGAAGCGAAGAAAACATCTTTAGAAGCTGACACACAATATGAAGATGACCAAATGCAAGATCCAGATGTAATAAAAATGGCTGTTAAATTTGACAAGTAAGCATGCAAATTAATTTTTTGAGTTTTTCACTATCTTGCATCTGTACATAAAAAGGTTTGACAGTGGCTTATAGTTTTTTGAAAATAACAATTCACATAACAGCTCTTACAGAGTGAATTTTTATGAAGCAATTTGTGTACATCATTACATAAGCACTGCCATCACCACCCTTCCTGTGCTATTTGGATGTTGTAAGATGTTCTTTAGTTCCGAGCTTCCTGAGACTGCTTAATTCTCTCAGTTAACTAAAAGTGCTGAGTGATTTTAAAAAAGAATCCAAACATCAGTACATAGAAGGATATGAGTACACAAAGATACAGACTTCAGTTATTTTTGGTGAAATTTAACTAAGTAAACTCTGTGCACAGTTGTTGACCACAATTTTTTCCGTCTAGGCGAGAATATCCACCACAGATTACTCCAAAAATGTATCTTCTGGAATGGTGTAGGAAAGAAAAGCATCCTCAGCCTGTTTATGAAACTGTGAGTCAGTGAAGAAAACCTTTCAAACCTCCTCTTCTTCCTTGTCTATGAAATTAGTATTTTAGGACTCAAGGCAGTGAGAAATTCAGCTTCCCAGTCTTAAGTAAGCAGCTTCAGGACTGGTAATACACATATGTATGAAAATAGCACCTTGTTTTTTTAGAAAATAAAAATTTAGATGTCAGACCTTCAGTCTAGTTTTGACTCGTGTGAAAGAAGTTGCTGTAATTCCAGGTCATTACGTAGGATTCCATGACTGACTTTCTTTTCCATCTGTTATGTAAAGAATTTGGATTCAGAATGTTTTCTCTGTCGTTGCAGACTGTTACAGATAGGAACTGTACTGGCCAGGAGCAACTTCTTGGTTGGGTGGGGACATTATTTGATTTTTTTCTTTTTTAAAAGCAAAACATTTGAGTAATTTCTTTATTTTTAATCTTAAATATGCAAGGTTAAGTTGGTGGTGTGAATTACAGTAACGTAAAGGTGTTGATTGTGCTGTAAAGACAAGAATAACAAGGAACCTTGCCAATGTTGTTTGTTCGTGAGGTTTTTTTGACAGCCTCCTCCCTTTTGATTCTTTTTTTCCTCCAGGTTCAAAGACCACTGGATAGATTGTTCTGTTCAGTAGTGACAGTAGCTGAGCAAAAATACAGATCAACTCTGTGGTAAGCTATCCTTAATGTTTTTTGTAGCTGTATTGTAATTGTTTCTGAAATATTGCTTAAAACTTGCAATGAAAGGGTACTCCAGTTTATTTCAATTGACTTTGTTAAAGTCAACTAAAAGCCACCTTCTAAATCTACCTCTGGGAGGCAGAAAAGGTTAAAGTTTTTGAGAATTTAGTGTGACAAGAGGGAGTAAGATTTAACATAATCAAGTAAACCACTACAGATTTTAAATCGCTTAGTGCTTTAGTCCACAAAGCGTACTGGAAGGGGAGCAAATAGGTGACCTAGTTCAGTTGTGTCTGTGAGGAGTTCAGGATCTAACCAGGAGAGGCAGAGGGGAGCGTTGGAGGAAGTCCTGTCTTCAGCCACTGCAGCAGATTCATTCCCAATTATGTCAGGATTGAGTGTCTATGTACAGTGACTTCAGATAACTGCTGAACTTGATTTAATGGCAAAGCTTAGAGCTCAGCGTTGAACGTTTGAAAGAGGACAATTGCACACAACAATTACTGGTGCTTGCAGCATTCCTGTTCCCACTTGGGCAAAACACATGTTGACTTCATACCTTTGAAATGAAGAGTGTTTGAGACACAAGACTTAGTAGAAGCAGATTTTACAGGAACTTACATCAGGAGTGATGCAAGGTTCAAATAGATTCTGGAAGTGGCCTGCTTTGTTCTTCTGCTGCAAGATGACTACAAATGCTGTTTATTTCATGATGTTGCATCAGAGACAGGAAGTTGTCTTTTGGCAGTGTAGAGACTTCGGTTTCTGCTTTTACCTGTGCGCTGTCTGCTTGCTCTTCAGGGAGAAGTCAAAGAAACTGGCAGAACAGGCTGCAGCTATTGTGTGTCTGAGAACACTGGGTGTCCCAGAGGGAAAGCTGTGTGAGGGAGAAAATCACCTGATCAACAAACGCAAGAGGGAAGACCGGGAGCGTTTGAATAACAGAGACTGCAGAGAAGATCCTGCTGAGCCTTCCCATAAAAAAGCTAATTTTATTGAAGAAACTTCTGCCATGAATGTGCCTGAGGTGCCACGATAGCATGGAAGTTACAGGTTTCACACCTACAGCTACAAATTTGCTCCTCTTTGTGAATCTTGATGTTCACATTTTATTTGAATTCCCCCAGAGACAGTTAAATTCCCCAGTTGTGAAAAATGCCAATGAGATGTTTACTGTTCACCACTGTCCCTATGGTGCCTTTCAGACAGGATAAATGAGCAACTTGATTTTAAACAACATTAAGAAGATTATCCAAAATAATAAATTTTTAAAAATACCAGATATTTTCAAATCAATTTTGTCATTGGTTTTATTACTTGTTTTTTATTTTTAAGAAGTCTACAGAGTGCTGGTAAGAGATGTATGAATACATCATCCGTAAGGAGATGGATTTATTATGGAACTACGTAGTTAATCAGAAAAATTAATGTAGGAAAAAATTAGTAGCTAAGTAGACATGGTTTTGTCAAATGACTTTTGCATGTCTTGCAAGCTTTATTTACACCTCTCGTATACCAAGGAAAAGGTTTTGGCAGAGAGAACAACTTAGAAATTATAACACTAAGCATTAAAATTCTTCTTTCATAGTTTCTGCTACATTTTACCCTCAAGAAATATGACAATAAGAGTTAACCATCCTTTCCTGGTCTTTGGTATCACAATTGTGCCTTTCCCATAAGGAACTGGAGGCAAGACCAGTAGCCATGAATTTGTTGAATGAAGGCACTTTGAGCTATTTTATTCTTTTGTTCTAGTCAATATCATGTATTTTCCTTGCAATGATGGGCATCCAAATATTTCCTTGTGTATTTGTTCTTGAAATGTGACCTAGTTTGGCTCAGTTTTTAGCTGTTAGTGATACTGGTGGTCTTAACCAAAGGCATGTATTCTCTGCTTAATTTCCCATAATCTTAACTTCCTATTAGAGTAAACTGTAGGTACATGCTGTATGCCAAGAGAGGATGCTGACACGGTCTGATATCGTGGCAATCCTGTGGGGTTTGTCTGGTTTAAATTAGAGTTTTGAATCCGTAAAAGAATGTCTTCATGGATTAAGAGAATTCAGAGATTTCAGTTATTAACAGTTTTTTGAAAGGGTGATTTAGTTTCCCTCAACAGGGTGAGAGATCTTCAGATTATCAATTCTGGTCTGAAAATGGAATGACAAGGATATCGTGCCTTGACCTCTAAAGTATTTTCTATGAAGAACATACAAAATATTATTTATTTGGATGTAGTTCCTAAATAATCTTCCAATTAAAAATTTGAGTATTTTTCTTCAAGTGATAGTGCCAGCATTAAACCATTCTTTTAGAAGGCAAGAGCAATATCTCATCAGATAGTGTTCAGACTTGTGACACTAAATAGATATATGTTGATATTTGAATTACATCAGAGTAATTTATAGTAAACGTATACAGTCTAAGAAGAAAGATGTTCTTGCTCATTGCATTGCAGTAAATGCAGTTTAATATTTGATACAACTTCAGTGCTAGAATTTTACTCCTAAGCAGCAAAAGAATTTGCAGTATTAATCAGAAATGTCAGAAGTAGCCATTTTCCTGTTGTGAGTGCTGTCTGGGTATCTTGTTTTTGTCAGGACTGTTTGGAGCCATCATAGAATAATGCAGAAAAAGCTGTTCTTCAGTCCTGCTAGCAGTGTGGCTTGCAGGGTCTAATATCATAGAACATAGGATGTTGGAGCTTGGAAGGGACATCTGGAGATATCTGCTCAAAGCAAGGTCAACAAGTTTCCCAGGACTGTGTCTAGCTGGGTTTCATGCATCTCCAAGGACTGAGATTCCATGACCCATCTTGGCAATCCCAGGGTTCGATCACTCTTACAGTAAAAAAAGTGGGTTTTTTTCTTCTTGTGTCTACATGGAATATCCCGTATTTCAGTTTGTGGCCATTGTCTCTTGTCCCTCCACTTAGAATAATCTGGCTTCATCTCTTGTCATCCTTGTATACCTAAAATGAAAATTGAATCTTTGGATAAATCCCAATTATTAAAGGTGGTGGTGCCTAAATACAGTGCAAACTTGTGTGGCAGCATTTACTGTGGGTTGGTGGAAACTACAGTGGATCAGGACCAATTTGTGGATAAAACATGGATGGGCAGCATAGAAAAGCTCAAGAATCACTCAGACAAAAGTCTGCCGTACCTGGTAGGGACCTCTTTCAGAAAAGAGAGAGGATCATTCAGGATAGGAGCCAAGGCCTTCATAACAGTATTTGTACCTTTTCTTTTTCCTTCCTGGTATTTTGTCATCTGATGTGAACGTGCATCTTTTTTGCCTTCTTAGTGAGATGTAGCCTACGTAGGCTTTTTACTTTGTTTTCGTCCAGCAGTTGACTTAAAATAGAGTTCAGAGCACATTAATGGTGAGAGGTTGGTGACTCCAGCGGCAGTTGAGAATGCGTAAAATTTGGTTTTATGCTGAAGAGCTGAGCTGAGCAGATTTCTGCAGTGAGCTGCCAAAAGTTCAGATGGAACTATAGTTGACGATACCTAAACAGAGGTTGTATGAGTACACTGGCACGTAGGTGATTTACCAGTCATCCTGCGTTACAGAATACGTGCCTTGGTCTGGCTGAGGGAGAGAACTGCATAATACTGGATCTATAGTTCTCCATGAGCTGAAACAAATACTATGTTAATGCAAGTCTCTGAAGCATAGGTATTCTATTTGCATTACATCAGATGGGTGCTGAAAGTTGTTGGAGGTGTGTTTCTGTTTTCTAATAAGTGCATGTTTGCAAACCCTTACTTAAATGATTATTTAGCCACCAATGCTTACGCTTAGTCCCCTTCATTCAGTGTCATAGTTACATACGTTAATGAGGTTGTCTGCACTGTAATTAGGGGTGGCCATAGCTGGGCCAAACAGAGCATGTGAAAATGAGAGTGAGGAGTCACTCAGCTGGAATGAGCACTCAGTGCTAAATATAGCAGGGCTGTAAATTCTGGGGAATGGCTAGAAAGCATAACATGTTTGACATCCTCCATCAATTTCAAAAAGAACTAAAGAGAAGCTGCAATAGTATCTCTGTGTGTGTGTGCATGTCAGAATGCTTTGGTTTAATGCCTTTCTGTTACATTTTCATTCCTCCTAACTCTATCATGACTAACGTGATTTATTGTCCTGTTTTGATCACTCAGTTCATGCTCAGTTCTACAGGTAGGACAGTATGTTCCCTTCTCAGCACTGGTGTTACAGTAGTTATTTCAGTGACCAGTGCTTTCCTTCTAGAAGTTGTTCTATTCACATTAATTTTAAAGAGCAAATACACGGGTGACTGCTCTGTAGGAGTTTCTCCTGTGCCCCTTTTCTCTGCTCTGCCTTTCATAAACAGAAGGGGGCAGATTGCTTTTTTTTCCCAGAAAAAATATGCTGACTTCTGCAGTATTTAGAGATCCAGTCACTGCACTTCTGCATTCTTGCATAGGGTGGCAATTGAAACCACAGCTGGATTGGAGGATGTTTGGCCTTGCTCTTTAGAAATCTTTTTTTTATTATTATTTCTATGTGGTGTGAATGTGGTACTTGGTCAATAAATCAAAGCTGTGCTCAATTTTAGGTATGTGCTTAGTGAAAATGTTTCACTATTAATCCTGTGGAATTCAATGAAGCAACTGGGTTTTCTTCTGTCACAAGGCTGCAGCAAGCCACCAAAAAAGCAGTTGCATTTTGTTTCTTGATACTGATGCTGCAAAAACTAATGATATCTGCCAAAGTGTGATCCGTGGGCATGGAGAGAACTGTAACTCGTCCTCCCTGCAGCCTGTGTGCACTCTGCTTATTAGAAAGGTGAACGGGAATGCAAAGATATTTTTACAAGCCTTTCAGCATGGATGTGCTCACTGTGGGGCTACCTCCGGGGCCTTGCTGTTTGGAATGCTTTTTGGAATGTCCCGGGCTCTGAGCCCAACCCCGCCCTGGAATGTGAGGTTAAATGTTGGCGGTACAAATGCAGAGTTTGAATATGGAAACCCTAGAGTTCCCCGGTACTGCAATTTCAGAAAGCTCGCAGTGAACCACATGTCGGCTCAGCTGCTCCCTGGTTCGAAGAGTAAGCATGCCTTGGGCTGCTGGGGGAGGAGAGGGGGGCACCGTGGGGGTTGGTTTGCTTTGGGTTTTACTTACCCATTATGACCTGCAGAAGGCTTGCTTTTCAAAGATGTTATCTGGCAAGACTGCAAGAGGTCCCAGACAGGTGTTAGCTAGGAAGGAGACTTTGTTCACTAAAGCATTTTATTGCCTCTTCTTCAATCAAACCTGCAAGTTCCGTATGCTTGAGGGCTGTTGCCTTCTTGCACTGGAGTCTGCTTGTATTTGGGTGGCGAGTGAAGAAGCTGTGTCCATGAGATCGCCTGTAAGGCTTAAGTTTCATCCCTACCACAGTGCAGGACGGTGATGTTTGAGGCTTTTATTCAGGGTTTCTGACGACAAAGCTGATGAAAAACATTAAAAGCAAGATGCAAAGCCTTTGGTGAGGAGGGAGTGCCACTTGTATTGTTAAACAGCAGTTGCCTAGGTCAGTTAAGGAGAAGAATTGATGAGCTCCAGAGGGAGTCTCATCCAGTCATCCTCACTCAAAGGCGTATTGGCCTCGGGGTTTTTATGAGAGGGGGCTTAAAAAATAGACATCCGTGGCGTTCACTTAGCTCCCAAATGAAACTGTGTTGTAGGAGTTAATGTGAATCTGCCTGTGAAATATCTATTAGGTAAATAAATAAACTTTTTCCCTTGCCCTGGCATGGTGGGGGAGGCTCTGTTTTCCATTTGTAGACAGTTATTGTCTGAGAGATATCCTCTTGTGAGAGTTGACACAGCACTGTAGTACAAATCTGACACTACTCATTTTAACCTAATTTTCTTTGTTAGTCTCCATACATCTGTTAATGTTTCAGTGTGTCATTATTATTTGATATGAAACATGAGTTTCCCATTTAACTGCCTTTAAAAATTATTGCTCAGTGATTGTAACTGAAATGATTATAATCTGTCTATAGTAGTGAAGATGGATTTTTGGTTAGTATTATATCATATAGAGCTGACAGAACTGGATTTGAGTGCAGATCTTCATTCTGTACTTTCTAACTGGTTTAGAACTCTATATTCCTAGTAAGGTTATCTGTTGATTTGTAGAATTACCTGTGCAGTGTTTGGATGCTGCATGTTCTGTGCACACCTGAATTCTTGCCCCTATCTGTTGTATGCACAGGTGTTAGAAAGGATTGTCAGCATCTGGTCATAGGTGTTCAGGTTAAACTTCTTAAACAGAAACTGCTAAAATTGTTTCCCTCGTTGTGGTCTGAGAAGTGTGAGAGTTACAAAGATAGTAAATGAAAAGCTAGTGCTTTTTTAGCTTTTTTAATTCCAGGTGTTGTAAAACATTCTTCTTTTGAGTTAGTAAAGAAAACAGATTCTAATCAAACTTCACTGGGAAGCTTCTCAGTGACTGATGTGATTTGATTCAGTGCACGCTTATTTACTTAAAAGATTATCTACATTTCTTGGGCAGCAAAGACATGATTGCCATTTGTTACTTTCCTGTTTCACTAGCTGTCTGAATCTTTACAAAATTTAAAGCAAATTGCTTGGCCACCCATGTATCTGCTATAGTTACACACTCATGTAAGTCCCAGGCAACAAACAATTTAAAAGCTGAAACCATTGTCATTGTTTTCTTCTCACTGTGCTGAAACAGAGCCAAACCCTGGACACCAGACAGAACACAAGTAAA
The DNA here is from genome assembly GCA_033558185.1 of Dromococcyx pavoninus. Taxonomy (NCBI): domain Eukaryota; kingdom Metazoa; phylum Chordata; class Aves; order Cuculiformes; family Neomorphidae; genus Dromococcyx; species Dromococcyx pavoninus. Next base: position 1,735,825 of record JAUMJL010000066.1, read on the forward strand.
CATGTCTGGGTAGAGGTGCCTATATGAACCACAAAACCCATGAGATCTTAAGAGTGTTAAAAACAATATGGGACAGTTTCACTTCAGCAGAAGCGTGCATTTGTTTCCCCTGTGTGGCTTACAGTGCCTTTTTTTTTTGTATTTTTTTCAGAAGTTAATTGAACATTCGGTGTTCTCTTTAGGTGAGAGGGAATGGCAGATGGAGTGTTCACAGGGGCATTGGAATGATATGATTTCAGAAAGCTGGAGTATTGAGAACGAAGAATTAAGCCAATAAATCATTGTTCAGTTAGACCAAGAGGCTGCCCATCATGGGTGAGGCAGTAATTCTAGTTTGCTGCCTGCTGCCCTGTGACATTTTCTTATCACAGCTTCCATATTTCACTCTGCCTGAGCATGGAAAAGAGTTGTAGTACTTAGAGTGTTTATAGCCCTTTAGGCTACATAGATCCTGCATTATGAATACTGAATTAATAGAGATTTAATAAATTATCTTCTCTGCCATTAACTTTTACAGCACACCAAATGTTGCAATGTAGACTGTAAAATCTGGTAGTTTGCTCACCAGTGTAGGTAACATGCAGGACTACGCAGTGTGACCCGAGGTGTGTGCATATCTTGTAATGGCAGTGATGCTGGGGTGAAGGGATGAGTAGGGCAAAAAATAGAAAACTAGACACTGGCATTTTTCAGTCCAACAGTACCAGTTCAGCATTTACCCATAGGTTCAGCATTTACCCATTTTACTCCTGTTGATATTCAGTCCTTTCTTTGATAGAGACAAAATGTGTAACACACCATTTATTTAAATAATGCTGTGTGCCACTGTGTTACAGAAGCAAATGCAGCTCAAAGTATTGTGGAGGACAGAGTTTCCATTTCATTTCTTCTTGTAAAGAAACACACTGAAGACAAACAGATTCATTCCACCCCCACTTTGTTATTTCTTTCATACATCTTAATTTTTTTTTTAAAGTAATCTAGATGAAAAGGAGATTTTCCAGAAATAGTTGATGTATTTCCATGAAAGGAAGAGCTAACCTCATCCTGTTAAAAAACATCTCGCATCTTCGCCGGTCGCTGCTGGGCTGCCATTGTGTACCATTTCCCCCTCAGCCCAGCCTGTGAATTCACCGGATCACCTGGTCGGAGAGAACATTTCGCCCACACAGTTCACTCTTCTCACTTCCCCTGTGCTTTAGAACCCCACATGCACGCTGTCATCATACCAACCTCCTCTATGGCCCACAAAACAGGCAGTGGTGGTGTTTCCATGTGACAGCATGTACAAAAAGTGAACGCTCTTTACAAATTTTACCGGGTTTGTGGGAGCCAAACCTAATCCTCAAGCCATGAAAACCTCCCCTCTGCAAAAATTAGAGAGGTGACATAGTAGCTGTCTTGTTTTGGAACATTAGATTCCCTAATTATATCCATACAAACTGGGTACCTGGGGCCAATGGAAAATCCTTCTGTTGCCAGGCCACAGCTCTCACCTGGGTCTGTAGTTTATTGTTGCCAGTTGCAAAGATAAAAGTGCCTGTCCACACACAGAAGGGATATTCCTCAGTTTAGTATGCAGTATTATACCCCTCTTTTTTTTCTTTTTTATGCAGTTCTAGGATCCTAGACTCACAGAAAGCAGTTAACTGTATTCCTCCTTGTGTTGGTAAGCATGGAGAAGAAGTTGTCAGTATCTTTTCAACAGTGTTTGGAATACTGACAAGAGCTCATCTTAGCTGACTGAGCCTACTCTTGACTTAAGCCAGTGTGGGTAGGGAAGAGAGGGATTTCAAAGATAATTCAGAATATTTTCTGCCCAGTTCTTTTCTTAGTCTCACTGAGCTAAAGTTTTGTAATTACCATTCTTTTTTTCTACCTCATGTCAAGCTGAGCAGTCTTTTTATCTGAACGTAGTTCACCTTGTTAATCCCTGAATTTACATTGCAAGCCTTTCTTGCATCCCTGGGTGAAGTAAAATGAACTTGGGATTCAGCTGTTACACCTGACTCATTAGAACAGTATTGTGCAGGTGGTGACTTCCATTCAAGAAGGTGTTTAGCTGGGGTGACAGAAGAGTCTATCTGTTGTCTTCCTATCTTTGCATGGCAATGATTGCTTCCATAGGTAGAGATCACTAACCAGCACAAGTGCCTCTTCCTTGGCTTCTGTAGTGCACAGCTGGTAGCACTCGACTGGTGTCAGTGTTGGGTTTTGTTATGTTACTTCCTTACGTTGGTAACTGGGGTCCTCGGGATCGTGCGCGTGTCCCTTCTGCAGCTGAGAGCAGCCACCACCTTTGCCGGCCCCAACAAGATCAGCCACCAAAGGTTAGTCATCACCTGAAGTGCCTTGCTTGACTTGTAAAGCCTTGGGTACAACAGCAACGTGGCAAGGATAACTCGGATGAATTCTGAAGGTGGAAAACACAGCTGGGTAGGGAGCCTTTTGCTCTAGCAGCTGCGCTCAAGATAATATCTATGCGGGCAGTAAGGATGTTTTAACTAAAGTGGAATGAGCTGCTGTTACAGTCCAGTTCTTAGCATGAAACATCCTGTTGACAACCTCAACACAAACATCAGTGGCAGAGAAAGAAAAGGGCAATTCAAATATTTTTTAGACCTTCCAAGTACAGTACCTCCAGATCAAGACTCAGGGTCAGTGATACCGGCTTCTTTGGAGTTTGTGCTGTTTCTGTCCATGAGGCAGCTGATCTCCTAAGTTAATGCAGTAATTTTCATTCTTTGGCACTTCTATGCAAATTATCACAGAAATTAGTGAGAGGAGAAGATACTGAGCAACTGAATGTGCAGTTGGCTGATATGCTTCCTTGTGATTGAAGAAATGGAACTGGGAAGGGTCTGGCATATTTCTATCCACTATACTTCCCATCTACTGACTGCTCAGTATTTTGTGGACACGTTCATAGCCTTTGCAGAGCACATAAAAGCTATCAATTTTATTCTGCTAATTTGTATAGATTAGTCAATTAATAAACAATATACAGCATAGAGCTGTCAACAACCTGTGTATATATATTATAAATACACCATGTGCATCATGAACTGCTCTAGTTTAACATAAAACTGGTACCAAGAGAATCTTCCTTGATAAGTGAGGAAGTGGCGTGATCTGTCATTAGTTTCCTTCTAACGAGAAACAGGTATCTTCAACCACATCTTTAGACTCCCACGCCATTGTGGATATCAAGATGTTAAGCTTGGTTTATTTTAAAGGTCATCATGTGAGATCTAGCACACAATTTCTAAACTATAAACAAAACATAACTCTACAAAAGGAAAATGCAGATTATCAAAAGTGAGTGAAACTTAACACAGAGTCTAAAAATAGACTCCAGCATCACTTTTATGACTTAAAAACATCAGCAATTATGCACGGGGTCTGTTTTTGTTGTTGTTGTGAGATGAAGTTCAGATCTGTGTGGAATATAGTTTTACTGTCTCTATTATAGCAATATCCAAAATAGGCCAAGTGCTAAGAGTATATGGAGCATCCAGTATGTAGAATTTACTATCTAAAAGAACAAACGTGAAAGGCAGAGCAGACAGGATATAACTGTATACAAACAGTAGATGGTAGGGAGGAGCACAAAGGTGACTGACCCATTTTTCACAAGAGTAGAGAGAAGCTGGAGTACATCTTTTTGTGCTCTCTGTGCCAGACAAAGATGGATGTGGTAAAGCAGGAGGAAGCTGAGAGACTCAGAGTGGACTCATGTCATAATCAAGACAAAGGAAAAAGAAAAACTGCATATAAAGCAGTTTAAAGATTGTGGTGTTGGATAAGCCAGTGAGAAGAACGTTAAGATAGTCAGAGATCTGGAACTGGGGTTACATAGAGCCATATCAATGTCAGAGTAAAATTATTTACCATCTCTTTGAGTGTTTCTATTGATGATTTCAATATGGTTCTGAGATGCCAGATAATGTCCTGAATATGGGAAGCAGTGACATACCTTTCTATATATGATTCTTGACAGGAGATTATTTAAAATGGAGATCAACATTGTTTCATGTTTTTGCTTGCTGACCATAAAGCTTTAGACTGAAATAGTTGTAAAGGATGAAATGCTGAGTAAATTAGATGGATCAAAGTAGCGTATTTTGGATCCAAGTTCTCACAAACTTAAAAGCTATTTAGGCAAGGAATTTTGCCTCAAGCTCCTTTCTGTTTGAAATTTTTGAGTTGTGTACTTAAAAAGAAGGAACTGGTATCCAGTGCTTCATGGGGACTGCATGAGATTTTCTGTGAAACATGTTTTATTTTACTGAGATTGGGAGGTGAAACGAAGAATGCCAAAAAGGGGTATTGAATGACCATCAGTTAAGGAAGTTGCTACCTGTCCTTAAGTCTCATAGGTGTATTAGAATGACATTGTGTTTGAGCTACCTTGCTGGTATATTCTTGGGACTAATTATTCCTGAAACAAACAGCACACAATATTCAGAGACACTCAAAGCTACTAAATAAACTACTGTAGCGATCAGTTCAAGCATATTAAACACTTTCTTTCTTGAAAAGGAAAGTGTGGAGATATAAGTTAGGCAAGGAACTACGAACGCTGACTTCACATCTATTCTGAACTCTTTCATTGTGCTGCTCAGACTCAGTCATTTCATGAGCCACATAACAGGCTGTGGTTCACACCAAGTTATCAAGTCTTTGCCTCCTGCTTCTTGTTGCAACCTCCACCTCTTATTACCTCCTCCATTGTGCCAGCACAAACACTTGCCTGTGGTTGCTTTTATTTTTCAGGTGAATCTATTCCCTAACCCGATTCACTCTGGGACCACACAAGTATTAGTGGTAGCCCAACAACAAGGATGGCATCTAGGCAAGAAAGGGTACCTGGGACTGGCGAGTGCCAGAGGAGGGGAAATGAGGATTGATGCAGTCAATATTCATCACCTAGGAGAGGTCAGTTCTGCCACAGCCTCATTAGCTTCAGGCCTGGAAGTACCTCCTGGCTGCCTATCCTTTACATTTATATACCTTGTTTATGGGTTCATATTGGTCAAATCAGAGTGATAATTTTTTGCATCAAATTATCCCTACAAATGGTGAGAATCGTGGCAATAGAGCCCTCCCGAATAATAACACTGTCCATTGGGAAACAGTTTGCTTTGCAAGCTCTGAGCAGCGAAGACAAATGTTATTTCCAAGTAACTGAAGTTGTATTGTTAAAAATCCCGGTTTCAATGACGGGCTACTGGCAGAATAGCCAGGCCAGAACACATCTCAGAGCTGGCTAAGCTTCTCAAGTATTTATCCAGTTTTGTAGAATGTCATGCACCCCTGCAATGAAATCTGTGCTGCAAGGGGTTTGTTAGCCACAGCTAATACAGCTGCTTTATAGTCAGGCTGGCTGTGCCCGTGTGAGCTGTAGCTCTAAAAATGCCTACAGTGTTCATACTCTCTCAGTCACAGTGGGAGAGAGTGGTGGCTGTCACGGTTTAGTCCCAACCCAGCTAAATTGGGCAGTTAAGAACTGTGCAGTTGGGCTCCCAAATTTCACTCCCTCCCCACTCAAACCATAACAGTGGGCTAGTATCTGCATTGTTTAATGGTAAAATAGTTGTAATTCTCATCAATTTTCATGCATTTGGCAGCAATGCAAGGTTGTGATAGAAATCTCCATTTCCGAGTATAAATTGTGATTTTAGAGAAGACCATATCTTTTAAAGCCTAGGCATTTTGTTGCCTCTTGCTAGTCCACAACAGGGGTCATGGCAGCTGATAAACATTCAGTTAAGGGTGGAATCTAAAATTAAATACCTTGTTGTACCTCTTTTGCCCTCCTGCTATTGTTTCCTAAAAACAAAGAATATTTTGAAATAATTTTTGAGTCCACAGCACATTTTTAAAAGTTTGTCTAGGGAATTGGTGCTTTGGAAAAGGTTTGTGTTAGTGTTTGTACAGGCTGAAGTCCTTTGCCTATGATTTGGATACAGTGCAGTCAAGTCAGTTTTGCAAGTGTGTCTTGTGAAGTCAGTTCTAGAAGAGTAACCCTTGACATCCCTTCCTGCCCCTGCATCGCCCTCTCGTTCTGCAAGTGCAGCTATGTGTGTACAGCTATTTGCCTAACTGGGGGAATGGATGCAGGGTGAAAACAAGCCAGCCAAACAGAGTGGTTTTGTTGGGTGGAATATTTTGATAGCCAAGGCCACTGCCACCAGAAGAACTGCTCATGAAACTCTCTTTCTCTCATCTAGGATGACTTTGAACCAGCTGTACAGTTCCTGGACTATCCAGGGCCCCACAGTTCACGTTACCAGATGCTTTGGACAGTGTCTCACTCCTAAATGAAAGATGAAAATAGATACTTTTTCAACACAGAAGTGGCAGCTGTTAAGTATTTAAAGGGTAGATATTGGCAACTACAAATGAGCTGAAATGGAAGCTAAGTGGATTCTTGCACGGCTAACAAATAGCACTCTGGTACAAAGTGAGTTGTCCTTCCTGGCAGTAAGGCAGTCAGAGTTGTTCCTTGACTGTCTAAAAGGTGCTGTGCCTCCTCAGTATGCACATAAGTCATCAGCATTTAATATTTGGAGGAGGTTTACTCTGCAGCAAACAAAAGTTGTGGCAATTCAAAACGTGGAAAAAAGAAATATAATTAATCTTGCAGCAGTTTCTGAGTGAACTGGGTTTAATTGTGGAAGATTATTTTTAAAATAGAACTGCCAGAGGCTAAACTTTACACATCATTAAAATATACTTTTTTCCAAATGGTCATCAGTGTCTCTCTTTAAAGAAACTGCTTTCCAGTTGCCTACTCCTATAGTACTCCTATTTTTTTTTAGTGAGATTTTTCTCCTTTCTTCTAAATCATGGTATTCATTGACTTTGTTTCAGGCTGTTAATGGCCATGGTAACTAATTGTCAGTGGGAAACTTGTCCAGTCCCTAGAGTAACAGGAGCCAACAAAAAGGAACATTTTTCTTTCATTCCTTCCCTATGGTTCTCTGATCATTTGCCACAAAAAGCAGATTATTTTGACAGAACCAGGTTAGGGAGTGGCTCCATATGTAGTCAGACTGGCAGATCTGAGAGGACTGGCAACTACAGGCAGTGTGAAGTTTTCCTTTAATATGAATCAGATGGACAAGCCTAACCTTATCCTCAAGTTCAGTAATGCTGCCTGTCAGATCAAGGCAGGAAAGATGGAAACTCCATTCTCAAGGTGATTTGTAATGGCAGTTCTCTGAAAGAAAAGACGCCAAATAAATGCTCAGTTTATGGTCCATGTGATTTCTGAATGATAAACTTACAGTTCTGATTGCTGTAGACAGGTAAATGAGCTTGATCCTTTGCTTTGCTTGGCTGTGAGTGAAACCAGGGTTTGCAGAGAGATCCTCCATGCTGGACTGGTCCCAAGGAGCAAGAAGGGATGGAAAAGTATAAGGGGAAGGCAAAGGTTCAGTGAAAGAATTGAAAGAAAACTTGTTCTAGGATGCCCACTAACCTTTTTGTCAAGACTCTTTGATGCTGCTCCTGAGAATCTATTATTTCTAAACTAATGAGGTGATGACATCTTCTACAATATGTCTTCCTGATGAAACCATTTGGTAATTACAGCTGCTGAGACAGGTGACAGGCAGACTAGACATTGCTGCCTGTGAACCTTATAACATATATCTGGGATTTAAACTTTTTGACATTATTCACTCTTCAACTTTAAGGCAGATTGGCAAAAATATTACAGTTGGCTCCGATCTCCATGTTCCTACTACATCTATATAAGCCTAGATAAGACAGAAGTTCCTTTAAAAGCATTTCAATTTTCATCTGACTCCTGACTCCATATTTTTGTCTCTAGTTTAAAAAAAACCAAACATGCAGGATTACCAAGAGTCATTTCTAAAAGGAAAGATTTGGGAGGGGAGGAGCAAAACAGAAAAGTCCTTATTTTCCCTAAAACAAAAGCATATTAGTTGAAATCTCTTTATTGAGATTCTATATAGGGAGCACATACCTGGGTCAGTCTGTGAAAGGGGCTCAGTCTAGTCCCACTACCCTTCAGAAAATGTCTCATTTACTGCTCTGGCAGTATCACTGGGGAGGCAGAGATTAAGCATTAGGGATTACCTCCTACCTTATGCCAAAACAAGCACTGTATTATATGGAGTAATAACTCAGCCCTGTATTCATAAAAGTGGGGAATAAGCAGCTGCTTAACAGTTTTCTGCGTGTTATAGAGCCTTTAAAAAAATCTGTCTATGCATTTTCCCCTACAAATGTCTGTATTGTGTGATCTCGTTTGGGGATAGGCAAACATACTGGATCTTGGAAGTCTGTAAGTTTATGTGTGCTTATAAAATAGTCTGCATATTTTAATTTTTTACTTTCCAATAAACTGCACAAATCAGTAATAACAAGGTTGTTCATACAAAAGCAGTGTGCAACTGTGGCCATATCTGCGCTGGGAGGCAGAAGGAGAGACCCCCTTGAAGACTGAGCAGAGGGAGTTTATTATAATGTGATCTTAACTGCGTGTGACTCTTTTTAAGTGTTTGTCTCCTTGGTCCCCAGAACACAAGTCTGAATTTATAGGTGAATGCTCTTTTTTGGAAGAAAAGGGCAACAGACAAAAATGCCAGCTGACCTGTAAGTTCTGAGTACAAAACATTGGGAGCTATCACGCTTTACAAGTTTGGAAATTTTAACAAGAACTGTCTCTACCACACAAGCCCTGTGCAAACAAGCCCAGTTTTGCACATTTAGCAGATGTTCTATAATATGGACGTGCAAAGCAGCAGCCAAAAGTGTGTATTTGCAGGGAAGTCACTGAGTCCTGCTCAGACTATGTAAGTGGCACTGCTGCGGTTTCAGTTTAAAAGAGTTTTGTTATTTAAAGGACATGTTTTGTTGCCATCTTTAACTAACACCTTTTTGCTTTCCAAGAGTTCTCCTGTAATTGGCTGCCTAGATAAGCAGCAGGAACATCTCATGCTGAGGCAGGATGGCTGCTGTAGTTTGATGGACACCTGTTCTCATGTCAATGCTGCTCAGTCCCCAGCTGGGCACTCCCCATGTCTTTGTCCCTTCTCAGGGGTGGCAGTACAATGATTCATGGGATTTTGTGGTAAAACAGATTGGGGAATTGATACAGGTTAAAAACAACCTCCTGTTTACTGCCCTTCCACCAACCCTCCAAACAGTTTTTGGGGTGAACAAGGGAGAAAGAAATGAGAGGGGACAGGAACCTGGGGGCAGGGGTGGTTTGAGTCAGCACTGCTGGCAAAGCAGTATTTGTCAGACTGTCTGTAGGTATTAGCTACGTGATTGGCCAGGATGCCTGTGACATTAGACATGTGTTAAAGACTTCCTAGTCCAAGGAATTATAAACCATACCTGTTTGTTTCAGAAAAAAAATACCTGATCTCTCAAAAGGAAGAATTGCCATTATGGAAGTGATGCGCTGCTTCTCTGGCTGCCCTTGTGGGTAGAGCAGTCTGCTGGAGCTACAGCGTGGAAATCCATGTGCACCATAGCCTGTCCCTGAAAATACATGCATTTGTCACATAAAGCTGTTGGTAAAATATTTCAACAAATCTAAGTAATTTAAAAGTTCAAGTTCCATTTTCAGAACTAATATTGGAGACTACATCACACTGACTCATAATGAAAGACTGATAAATTTCTAAGACATTTTGAAAATGAGATTTAGGTTTTGGAAGTAACTTATCTACTGTAGACAATTTAGTCTGTCCAGAGCCAAGACCCTTGTCCTACTGTTGTGAATGGTCAAGCTTCATTTCAAGACACTGCCATAAGAACTTTGTGGTTGTCAGAGCTGTTATTCAAGTAAATTAAGTCTAAAAATCAGAAATTGTCTTTGAAGTAGAACATGTGGGGTTTTTTTAACTTTTAAAATGAAAATAATGATTTCTTCTTTAACTGCATGCAACTTTTCAGTTTTCACCAAAATTTTACTTTACCATCCTATTGTCTCTTTTAGTAACAAGAGGTAAAGTCAGTTTACATAGGATAAGAGTCTCACTGTAACCTTCTATTTTTAGAACTGAACTTTTTCCCCACAACTACTGAAGACAAAACACTATGTGAGAAGTTGACTGCTCTCATCTTATTCCAGCTGAGAACAGAAATAAAAGTGCCAGCAACATCACAAATAAGCCTTTTTCTCACGAGACTTACAGCACATTCTTTTCTGACAGAAAGCGTTCAGTTGAATTTCAAAACTTTTAGATGTTTATCTGAACTATACCCACATTTTTTAACCTTTTGTAGCTCTTACTTGTGTCTGAGAGTAAAAAATATATTCATTAGGGCCATGGCTTGGAACAACAGTCATCCCCAGGAGTTAGATGGTTTGTTTCAGTTACTGGTAAGAATTGTGGGGAGGGGGATAAATTGATGAATTGTTGACTAAGTGCTTTAAAGATTTTCTCTTACTTGAAGTAAGTTGCAGTCCATTTTCCCTGATGAATTTACTATTGCATATCACTTATTTCTGACAAAGATCCTTTGAAGTAATTATCCTTCTCTTTACTGAATGAGAAATGTATCTCTAAAACTAAGGGTAACAAGAGAAAGTACTATAGAAAATAATTCAATAGCTGTGCCTTTATTACTTGCAATAAAGGCAGTTACTTTTCAGACTTTCTCCAAGTTTCACTACTGATCAGCCTCATTGCAGATTTTAAGTCACTCCTCAGCAGTGTATTCGCAGCATTTAGCCTTGAGATACCACCTGTTCATTTACAAACTTGCTCACAGATCTTTTAATGCATTTGCCAGGAACATTGATACAGGGCAGAGTATCAGAGTGCTTCTCTGGAGCTGTTGCCCCTTGTGGGCATGCACAGGGACCGGTGCTCCTGCCCTTTGGTCTAATGACACAAAGATTTGGCAGCAGTAGTAACTTGGTCCTTGGTCTGCGTTGCTTCTTGCAGCCACTACACCATGCCTGGACAGTCGTGCTGACACAGCTTTTGTGGTGCCGTGCTGTGGATCAGATCAGGGACCTTACCTGACCTGGACAATCCTCCTCCTCTCCCCAAAAATAAAGAATGAAGCTGGGTCAGTTCCCTTGTTCCCTTGGTTGTGCCCAGATGGCATGTTCTGTAGTGCAGAGGAAAGGAAGAAACTATTAAGCTGGTATTGCCTAACACCATGTTCTTATTAGTCTCAAAGTACAACCAGCTGTAAATATTAAATTTATTTCCTAGTACTTGTTGTTATAACTGCAATTTACCTTAATGGCTAGGTTGCTGATTTGCAGTATAAATGAGTAAAAGAGGGGTTTTTGCGACTTAGCTGTAAAAATTTATCATGTAGCCTAAATTAATTAATTTATTCAAATTGATGAAAATGTGGTTAGAGAAAGATCTATACCTGATATACCCAGCTGGTGTTAACAGCAGTCTGACTAACTGGTGCAGATCAAAGTGTTACTTCGTTTCCTAATTATTCTTTAATTGCTAAGTTAATATCATCTTGGGGTTGTTATCTGGCACAGTGAAGATAAATGTTTAAAACGGCAACAAAGGTCCTGCAAGTGGGGTCAGGTCTGGCTCTTTTCCCTGGATTAGAGTGTGCTCTGGCACCAAGTCAAATTGAACCGACTCCAGTGCAAGTCATGTAGGTCAGAAACCTGTGATTGTGCATTTGCTGCCCTGCATTCATTCTCCATAGATTGTTCTTTGATCCAACCTGCAGCTACTCCTGGGTTCAGAAGCAGGTTGTTTTTTTCCCTCTCTCCACTCTTCGGCACAAGGCAAGCAGTCGGCAATTTATGTTGAAGCAGCAGGTTCATCCTATCAGTACCGTATATTTTTGAAACTGGGCACGTTCAGTTGGCACAAATTAGGTTTGGTTTGGTTTTTTTAATGAAGAAGATGTGGAGAAGGCACAACGAGAGGAGCAGGAAGGGGCTACATGCAAAGCCCTGTCTTTCTCATGCCTGTGGCCTCATTGCAAATGTAGTGCGTAACGAGAGCGCCCTGGTACACACCCAAAGGATCCCTCAGAGAACTGGCGCTGGGCAGAGATGGGTGGGTTGTTGGTAAAGAAAGTGAAGGTGATACAGTTATGACCAAAATACAGGTTCCATCCTGATTTTCAAAGAGAGTTAAGGAAGATTTGCTGTTTAAGCTGTGTGGGCTAACGTGGGTTATTTCAATAGTAGCTGAAAAGGGAGTGTTGACTGCTTTGCCCTGTGATCTGCGTAGGTGGCTGGGAGAGGTGACCTCCCCAAACCCAGCAGTGATCAGACCAGACATCCATCCAGAGCCTCGGAGGCAAGGGCAGAAGGCTGAGCTGAGCTGAGCTGAGCTGAGCTGAGCTGGGCAAAGCTGCTGCTCCCAAACAAAGTGATTCCACTCCCACCTTGTACTGCCCCAGGCAGAAAACTAACACAGCGAAAGTGAGACGGGCGTTTCCATCTGGTTTAGTGAGTTAGGTCAGTTCTCTGAGGGTCAGGGGAGAGAAAGCATGCAGAAACCCTCCTCCTGGTCGCAGGGGAGCGTTAGGCTGGTACAGCTATCCCACTGCACCTTTACTGTGTTGGTTCTAACCAGCCAGTTACAACCAGTCACACTGGGTGATTCTTGACTTTCTGCTGAAGGATGGTACTGTTCCCTTGTCACAAGTGTCAGATTTAGGGAGGTTTCATCTGGTTAATTTACTAGCTGCCATATTAGTGGAACCTAAAGCTAATTATAGTTGCAGTCAGTATTTAGACTGTGAGCTATGGGGCTCATATAACGGGGGTCAGCCACTGGCTGTTGGACAGCTGATGGTCCCAAGGGTTCTCCAGAACCTCACATCAAACGTGCCTGAAACGGAGCTCGCTGAGGTCCCTCCCTCGAGCCACCCGTGCTACCACATAATGAAGCAGTTCAGGGAACCTAGACAAAACGTTGCTTTCTTTGGAGAGCTGGTTTGTAATTGGCTCGAATCCCTGAGCTGACTTAGTGCACAGAGCTCACATCAGCACAAACCACTGAGCAGCGAAAGGCAGGGTGGAGGGCCAGGCTATGGCAGCTGTGAATGGGGTTGGCTTGAGGAGTTACAGAAATACACCCTGAAATGGAGCAGGAGAAATATAAAAACTTCCCTTTAAGAATCCTGTTTTTCTTGAGTGATTGAGCTACTACTGAGAAATGCACAGCTATTAAGTACAAAGGAATTTAAATCCTACATGATTCTAATTTAATTTTTAATTATGAGTCATATTTGGGCCGGTTATATTATAAATATTGAAGAAGATTTCCCAAAAAGGAATTATTCCCACCCTTTTGTTCAAATAACTGTCATTCTGATTATTTTATGGGTTAATTAGTTCATTTTCTGAAATGTATTTCTGGGATATTTTCCCTTTAACTACTTTGACCCATAACCTCATGTTCTGAGAGTTACTTAACCTTTGGTCTCGTACAGTTTACTGGCAACCATTCCTTTCCTTTTAGGCTCTTTCTTATTTGTGATTCTCTTAGTAGCTATATGTGGTTTATATTGCTATTTCCTAACATGAAGCTACACACAGTGAATTGATGTTAGATTTAATTAGCAGAGAAGTTTTAGATTTTTCACAAAGTTACTGACACTAGGAATACTGTACATTAATACCAAATGTTTGACATCATTTACTGTAATAGAAGATTGTAATACCAGATTAAAATCATATTAGAAGACGAATCAAATTTATTTTCCAGCCAAAGGACTGCTATAGGAAAGAGTTAACATTGCCTGGATATACTATATGAGGTTATATGCCTTAACAAGTTTGGATTTCTTTCAAGTTTTACTCTAACATTTCTTGGCTTCCAATTGTTTTCTACTCTAATTTTAAAGCTTAATTTTAAACTTTTACAGTCAATTTTATAACAGCCTCAGTGTAATTTGTTAGGGCATTCCTAATGAGAAAAAGTCCAAGAAATCCAGTAAGACTGTTTTTAATACTCTGAAGGTATATAAATACCCATGTTGGAACTATTTTTAGTTTGATCTTTTGTCTGATTCACTGGTACATACCAATTGTGTTGTACCAAGCACAGCCAGGGCCTGGTAGCCAGTTGAACTGGGTTTACAACTTTGGAAGCTGCTACACGAATAACTTTCATGTACTGTCTTGACTGGAAAAGATTCATTTACAGTTTATGGTCATACTGTGGCAGACACACCCCTCCCTTAGTGATAATAAGTATGAAACAGTATTTTGTGATATGGATCTTTAATGTATTGACTGATTTGGCTACTGTAAGAATTTTAAAAGCACAGAATACACTTTTTCTTAATATAAGTAAAACTTTGAGCACTCAGTTTCCCGTTCGGTGCCTCTGGTGCTATAGAAGGCTTTTCCTTTTAATGTTTCTTGAACAACTGTATAAACCCAGAGGATTAGAGCCTGCCTGCAGAAGAGCACCAAGAAGAGCAGCTGCTGTTCTCTTCAGTATTTTTTTTTGCTGAGCAAAAGCGTGTCAAAGCCATCAGGACAGCTTAATGCTACTACATGCTAAAAAAGTCATGTATTATAGTGACTGTGGGTACATACAGTCCTGCTGACTGCTTCCTGCTGAATCCCTGCCCAGCAGAAACCACTTCATGGCTGATTGATTGTTTCTTCTATTTTAATTGAGCAAAACTGGAGAAGATGTATAGGTTTTCATTCAAATGGAAACTTAAGTAGCAGATTCCAGAGACTTCACCTTTTCTTGGCCCTGAGCACATTTAGTTCAGCAAAACGGTTTATTAAGGTAATGAAGACATTTTCAGGAATGTATTAGGACTGCACTTGGGACACAACAACCCCATGGAGCGTTACAGGCTTGGGGAAGAGTGGCTGGAGAGCTGCCTGGAGGAGAAGGACATGGGGGTGTTGGTTGACAGCAGCTGAACATGAGCCAGCAGCGGCCCAAGAGGGCCAATGGCATCTTGGCCTGTATCAGAAACAGTTTGGCCAGCAGGACACCTTTTGGAGATGTGTCTTTCGTTGTCCTCGATTGGATTTCAGCCTGGTACTCTCTATTCCTGCTGTCTCATTGGGCGACCAGGTAACTATGCATGGCCACCTATTCCATTAAGTTTATTTGCTGTGGTTCTGTGGAGGGCACTGTCAGTTGTGCCTACGTGCAAGTATATTTACTCATCTCTTTACATTACTCTCCTCTTATAACATCTTCCTCTTCTAGATGTTTACATTAAAACCCTTCTATCTACCGTCTGCCTATTTTCTTTGTTTATAATAGGATAAAAGTGAGATGTCATATCAGCAGTAGATATTTTACCTGGAAAAATTATCCATCTGTTTGAGAATGTTTTGCTTGGCTTTTAGTCTATAAAAATAGAAAAAGTAAAGTCAGATAAAATAGGCAGAACAATAGTCTTCAAGCTTTTTTTCCCTTGTAATTAGATAAATTCCCAGTTGGAATATCCTTCTTGCTGTTTTCTTGATTTTTTTTTTCTTTCTCAAATGGTCATCAAACTCTTTTTCTGAAATTTCCCCCATTGTGTTACCTTTATCAAAAACACATCTTTAAAACATCATTATGTCCCTATGAAAGAACACAATACTCTGCGCCATGTGATCATTCTGACTTTTTTTATATCTTCAGGGGTTTTACATTCTTTTTCACCCAGATATTTGTTGCATAGCAGTTATTGCTAAAACTCTGGCTTGTTTTGATCTGTTGTTTTGTTCAATATAAATTAACAGTTAAACCATTCTTTACACATAGTTGATGAATTAATATATGGGATCTGCAAATACAGCAAAAATAAATTAATTTTTAAATGAGTGAACCTTTACTGACCAATATTCTTCCAGAGCTGACTGGGATTGCTTCATGAATTGCATACTCATTCTCCAGCTTAGAAGAATACTGAGATAGTACTTAATCAGCTATTTCTTTCTGCATTTTGTCTTTTAAAAATTCATGGAAAGTAGAATATACAGCAGTACCTTTATCCCAATCCAGTCGGACATATCAGGAGCCAGAGGAGGCAGCTAAGCGTATTCCTGGGAAGAGACTAGGGTAGAAAGAAAAAGGAACAGGACCAACAGCATAGGATGAAATGACTGACTATAGCAAGAATGGATTCTGTGGTCCAATCAAATAGTCAAACCTCCCAGCCCTTGCTGGGTCAAAGAAGAATCAGCCCTCTTGCATGCAATCTAGACAGCAAGCCAGGTGGAAACACAAGCAACTAAAAAACTGAAAGGGAAGAACAAGAACTGCTAATGAAAACTACTGCCTCCATTCCAATGCAAAGGAAAACACGTGTAAACCACTTGGCTGGCCTGTTTGGACTTCATACTGGGATCACAGCAAGAGACACGCAGGCACCTGCACAGCTCAGATATGGCAATCCTGTTTAACTCTTGTTGCCTCTCAGGAGGATACAATTTGTATCCAAATTAAGATGTTGGGTCAGAAAGCTCATTAAGCAGACTAAGCAAATCTGGAGCATTTGTGACTGCAAAACAGATCCAGTTCTGTGGAGAAGAGGTAGAAGTCCAAGATCCAAGCTCCCAGGCAGCTTTTAAAGTTTTCTGCAGCATTAGAACCTGATGTTTGATGTTGGCTCAGTTTGACCTGAGTCAAGGACAAAAGAGCCATTTGCACAAGGCTAACAGGAGAGTGAGCCCATCAGGCTTCATACTGAGTTCAGGGAATATGCATGTCAAGAAAAGACTGGCAATACATTTATTCTGGTTATTTATTATGAACTATGGTGAAAAGCTGTAATAAGAGGAGATAAGTCTTTTGCTATGCCTGAAGTCAATTAATATACTGATAAAGAAACCTTAATTTACTGATAAGAAAAAGCTATATTATTTATTAAATTACAATATATTCAGAGGAATGATTTAAGCACATGAGATTGTGGTTATAGCTAAGCTAATCAAAGGACATCAAATGCATATATGGAATACAGAAAACCTGGCACACCTTAAACTGCATGTGCATTACACTTGAACAGAACAGAACCATATCGTAGGAGTATTGTAGTATGTATAGATCCTCGAATAGAACAGATAAAGACTCAGTGACTGGGGTTCCATTTTGCTGTAACAGTTGTGTGACGCTTCTCCTTTTTCAGAAGAGAGAGAAATATTAGTTCAAATCATCTAGCCAGGCTGCTTGACAGTTCAACAATGTGTAAGAAATATTCCAGAACTCAAAGTCCTTACTCTGAGGCGTTTGCAATGTGAGTAAAAAGAGGGACAACAGAAATTGCATTATCCTTACCTCAGAGGGAAACTAAGGCAGTGTTTTAAGTTTCTGTAAAAACAGCAAGTTACTTGTGCTGCTTTGAGAAATTCTCAAAATTAAACTACAAGAAATTGGAAGCTTGGAACAGAACCTGTATTTTCTATATTCCAGTCCTACCAGAGGACTGTCTGCTGGCTAAGAAATAGTCAAAAATGGAAGCTAAAATATGGAAAAGTGAGTAAAATGCCACCTTAGTCTTTGTATCAAGCCTAAGAGCTTTTATGAAACCTCATTTGAGTTTCCACAAATATTTATCTTGTGTAAACATCACTGTGCTTTAAAGGAGTTTGTTCTTGTTCCAGTAGCAATCTGGGTTTTCATCTGATTTCACTGTCAAACCACTTTAGGCTTTGTAATAAGACTATGAGGTATCTGTAAAAGCAATCATTTCAGAAGCAAATACTCTTTCCTGGAGTGTCCTTACGTATTGATATCAGTAATAATGCAGCTGCTAATTTTACTTTGCTTTCACTTGATGCTCTCAGAGCAAAATAGTATGAATATAAAGTCTGTGAAGAGAGCCATGCAGTTAAGAGCCAGATTTGTAGACCCTCTAGGCTTTTTAAGATGTGTGACAAGAACCTCCACATGGGAGGATCCTGGCCTGCTCCGTAAAACTACAGAAAACTACAGCAGCAGCAGCAAACTTTATGAAGTAATGTCTGCTCTACATGGCAGAATGTTAAACAAACAATAAAGCAAAGCAATAATTGTTTAATATAAAAATATATTGAACAAAAATATATTAATGTGTACTGCTATGG
This sequence comes from Dromococcyx pavoninus, assembly GCA_033558185.1. Classification (NCBI taxonomy): domain Eukaryota; kingdom Metazoa; phylum Chordata; class Aves; order Cuculiformes; family Neomorphidae; genus Dromococcyx; species Dromococcyx pavoninus. Next base: position 1,753,850 of record JAUMJL010000066.1, read on the forward strand.
CTGCAGTAACTTTAGGGGAGTGATGAAACTGCTTGGGGAAAGCTATAAAATGGTTAAATGAGACTGTGACCTCATTAAGTTTTTATGTAGGTTTGTTTGGCAACATACACCTTGTAGGCAATCTTTTTTTAAAAAAAAGCTTTGTAATCTTGCTGTTACAAATGCTCCATTGATCAAATGCTGAGCATAAGATCTAGATAGGAGTTTTGTAATGAAGTCATAGCATAGGGAGTCTTAAAAGGATGACTGCAGATTTTCACCCAAAACTTAAAATTCATCCCAGTTCAGACAGATTCCTCCCTTTTCCTCTCTCTTCTGTTACTGTGTATTCTAATGCCTGAATTAGGACAACTCCTAATTTTCCTACAAAACTTTCCAATGCTATGCAATCTACTTTTTTTGTTTTCTTTTTAATTCCCCAACGGCAGAAGTTTCACATTTCACTCAGGCACTGGTAATTAGCCAAGGAAATTATTTAAAATGCCAGATGTCATATATTAAATATAAATAACCTACGACCTTGTGTGCAGAATGCAAGCCCCTTTCCTATATGACTGCTGAATTTAGTTTTCTTGAACACAGCCTCTATGGTGAAATAGTATCTTTCTCCTACAGAACAGCTTTGTGTATGCTTAAAAAAGGCTGTGATAACTTTGTTTGTTTGCCATTTGCAAATGAGTTTATGTGTGTAAGGATATGTTCACACTGGTCAAAAAGTTTCCACGGTCTTACTTCTGCCTTTGTCAATAGTGGCTGTAAAAGGCAAAACCACAGATGCAGCCAAGGAACACTATCTGCTGAATCCAGGAGTCTTTCTCTGCACTTTCCCATCTGCCCTTTCTATGCCACGCTGGTGCGTGTGGCTTCTAATCAGGCCCAGTTTCAACCACAAACAGGAACGAGATCAAGCACATGAAATACAACCTTCTGTGTTATATTCTTAATTTGAGGCTGTTGGGTTTATTGAATCATGCAGAACGAATGCCTGACCATGCTCCTTCCAAAGCCTGTTGTGGCTACAATTGCACAGCTGGGTTTGATTTGCTGCCCAGAGGAAGGGGGGAAGGATCCCTGTTACTCCAAGACAAATACAGATCTGGGATGTGGCTGCAGATCCAGAATTCCTAGCTATCCAGCATAGGATGATGTGTGGAAAATAAAACACAGCGCAATGTAGCCCTCAGGTTTTTGGAGCTGAAAGTCACAACACGCCTAGAAAATAGCCTCAGTTGGGAAAGGATTCAAATACCACAGGAAGCACATTCCTTCCTTCTCAAAGCACATGAAATAACTCCAGCTTCTGACCAGATCAAGGTGTATCCCCATCTGGATGCAATAACACAGCCTAAAAGCAGTGCGGACAGAAACCACCTATGCATATTAAATAAAAGAATAAATTAAAGTACCCCCTCCTTACAAACCCTAAGTGACAGAAAGTTGCCCTCATTACTGCCACTGTTTCATCTCTAAAGAGTGAGAAACAGCCAAATCAGCCATCCATGCCATGGACATCAAGCACAGAGGCTGACATAAGTCCCTGGAAGTTGATGTAAGCCCACGTCAGTCATTTTAGGGCTTCTGCCAACTCCCTCTCACTCACGCCCCAGTTACTCTTTAGCTGTATAGAAAGGGTTTGAACGTGTTTTTCTTTTTACAAATTCAAGAGCAGAAAGGATGCACATTTCGGTGCAGTAGGACAGACACAGTAAAATGAAAAATACAGTGAAGACAAGACAAAAAGAAAGGATATTGCTGGCAAAACAGAAGTTCTGAACTCTAAGATATCTCTGATTTTGATGCAAAAAAGCTTTCTAATTATTACTGTAAAAAGCTATTAATTGCTTACAATGCCACCTTAGAGTCTACATATTCTGTAAATACTTAGGTTTTTAGCTAGATGGTTATAACATAGCTAATTACTGTATTTTATTTTAGGGTCCTATTTTATGGTCCTTTCTCTCTTTAATTGACAGCTCTAGGTAGGACTAAAAGCACTACCTAATGATCTGCATGTATCATAGTCTTCTGAATTAATACTGTCTCAAACAGAGAAGATTTTTTTTACAATTAAGGGAAAGAAACAAGACAATAATATACATATTTTTAATTTAGTATCCTTATTAGAAATATACTTTGAGCATCTTACCAAAGAACCAAATGCTTGTTTGTGTTTATATTCCCCCTTATGGAGAGAAGTTTGGTTGTATTTTTCTCCAGGGACATGCATAATGAATAATCTACTGGTATAGCAGCTCAGGAAACTGCTATGGTTACTCCACGTGCTGTAATCTGACACAACAATTATTTAACAGTAAGACAAATTCTAATATATCTGCTTTGAAAGTGTAAAAGATTACCAAGAAATTTTTAGGCGACAATTAGCTGCTAAGAACCGTTTTATATATAGTGTATTTCACTGAAATGTTCATTGTAGGCCTGTTTTCATTCAAGAATGCATGAGGGTTTTTCTTAACATGGTTAATCCAATTACACATTCTTTTCCAGCTTGTCTTGCTACGTGACCTTGGATTTAGAGGTAAAAAGAGGCTACAGGCCAACTGAGTGTGAGCTGCTTATAAAGGTTTGGGCTTCTTTCTGGAGAGGGAGTTGGCTGCCCCAACAAGAGCATCGGCCCTTGGTTTAAGCATTGTAGGAGCAGTAGCTGTAGTTGCTGGTGTATTTTAGGTAAAGAAATAGCTAGTGGGGTGGAGGAAGCAACAACAGAAAGGATGGTCCATTTGAAGATTAAATAAAAGATAAACGTATGGCTGCTTTTTATTCTGGGCACTGTAAGCATCTTCCCATTTTCACTCTGGCAAACTCCTCCTATCCCAAGATCTACATGGTATTTTTCAGTATGATGCTTTCTGTTTCCACTAGGACTGCAAGGTCATAAAGTAGCTTTTCATTTAGGCTTGCTTTCTTCAGTATAGATTAGTGATCTTCTTTATGAGTGCACAGATAGATGGAATTAACTGAACTCCTTTGGGAGCCTGCTGGGCTGAAAAATTTGCATGGCAACATTTTCTCACTTTCATTGACAGCCCATAAAGAGAACACCTAGATCCAAATGCATGCATGGGATTAAAAAGTATTAACAGATAAACCTATAATTTCAACATGGCCATAAAGTAATGACACACTAACTCTAGTTCGGTTAATTTTTCATCTAAGTAATGAAACTTGGTCCTTTAATGTTTAAAAGATACAGCAATGGTATTTCTGGTTGATATGAATTTCACAGTCCATAAAATAAATAAAATTAGAAATCATGGAATCATGGAATGGTTTTGGTTGGAAGGGACCTTAAAGCCCATCCAGTCCCATGGGCAGGGACACCTCCCACTGGATCAGGGTGCTCAAAGCCCCATCCAACCTGGCCTTGAACACCTCCGGGGATGGGCCAGCCACGACTTCCCTGGGCAACCTGTGCCAGGGCCTCAGCACCCTCACAGTAACAGATCTGGTTGTAAGATCTCATCTAATTCTCTCATCTTTCAGCTTAAAATCATTCCCCCTCATCCTATCCCTGCACTCTCTGATCAAGAGCCTCTCCCCAGCTTTCCTGGAGCCCCTTTCAGTTATGGAAGGGCTGCTCTACGGTCTCCTTGGAGCCTTCTCTTCTCCAGGCTGAACAACCCCAACTCTCTCAGCCTGTCCTCATATGGGAGGTGCTCCAGCGCACACAATCATGTAACTATAGTAAGCAAGTGTGACTGGCTTTGAGGAGAAGTTCAATTCACATCAATGCCCAAGTTTCAGCAGAAACCTGAAATCTTCCTAGATGACAGATACTGAGGATTCATCTTTTTCTGCATCCACAGCACCCACTGACAGTCTCATTAAGTCGCTCTAAGATTTCTTAGATTGCAAATCCTGAACGCATCAGGGCGATTACAGTTTCTACACAGACATCTGCTGCTGGGAAGGGATGCTCCTAATGTAGGGACAACTTAAACTCTGCATTTCCCTTTGCCCTTTTATTTCTCATTTGACCTTAATGTGAAGCAAAGCAATAAGTGACGGTGCATGATCGTGCAAGCAGAGTATCCTCAACTCTGTGCTCTTCCCGATGGCTCCTTGGCTGCCTTTGCTGATGCCACGTTACCAAAAGTCATTTTAATTGGCCTCTCTGCAGTTGCTCCGTGCTCACCGTCTCCAAGGAGCCTGGGAGGGAAGCGGTGAACACCTCAGGGTGGTCCGGTCAGCGGTTGTGATCCGGACTAGGTTCCTCAGTTGAGCCAACCTGCCTAATTACCGAGGGGTTAATTGGGGCTCTGACGCGAACCCCCCGTCCTCCCGGGGATGCTGAGCCTGTGCTATCCCCGCAGGGAGGGCTCGCTCAGGGGCCCGGGGAGCAGACCCGTCCCGGCGCAACGCGGAGCCGAGCCCAGGGAAGGGGCGATGGAGAGACACGTGGCGCCCTCACCCCGCGCACAGCCCCGCCCTCCGCGCGCAGCCGGCCCCACGTGATTGGGCGCCCGAGGCGGGCACTGACGTCACCGCGTGACAGAGAGACCCAGCGGTGGGAACGGCCGCGGAGGGGCGGGGCAGAGGCGAGGTGTGGGGGCGTGGTCAGGACCAGAGGGCGTGGCTGGGGGCGTGGCCTGGCGCCGTCCTGCCGTGAGTGACAGAAGCGCCCGGGCCCTGGGGCGGGGCCAGGCTCAGAGGCGTGACTGGGCTTGGGGTGAGCGTGCCCAGGCGCAGCTCGTAGCAGACGCGGGAGCCTGTGCAAGCGGGGGGGCGGGCCCAGAGTCAGCCGGGAGCAGCCTCGGGGGCGTGGCCATACGCGGGGGCACGGCCGTGCTGGGGCGTGGCCGTATGCGGGGGCGTGGCCAGGCTCGGCCCGTAGCAGGCGCCGTCCCGCCGTGAGTGACAGACGCGGCCGCGCTCGGAGCTGGCGCTGGGGCCGCTCCGCCGCTCGCCCCCTCCGGCGCCATCCGGGGTTATGAGGCGGCCCTGAGGGGCGGCGGCGGGGAGTACAGCCCGGCACCGGGGGTCTCGCTTCGCCTGCGCCGGCCAAACCCATGACTACGGCAAACTGCGGCGCCACCGACGAGTTCGACTTCAGACTGATCTTCGGGGAGGACGGGCAGCCGGGCCCCGGGCCGCCGCTGGGGCCTGCAGGTGCGCGCTGCGGCGGGCCAGGCCGAGGGGGGCGGCTTCCTGTGTGCCTGGAGCAGGGGGGACCGGGAGCGCTTCTCGCCGCCGAGGCCTGGGGCTGCCCGGGCCTCCCGCTGCCGTCACGGCTTTCTTTGGGAGGGGAAACCCAAGCACCGTGCGGGAGGGGCCGCGGCGGCTCCGCGGAGGGGACGTTGGGATCGGGTGCAACTGTGTCCCCCCGGTCCCCCCCTCCGCCTCTCTCCGGGCCGGGGGGAGGGGGCCCGGCGGAAGCCGCCGCGCTCCGGGCTGGGTGGTCCCGCAGCGGGCACTGGGATGGGGGAGGTCCCCCAGGAGGCATAGGGTTGGGGTCCCACTGCAGACACAAGGATGGGGGGTCCAAGAGCGGGGTGGGGAGAGTCACGCTGGAGGCATAGGTACGGGGAGTCCCCCGGTAGGCAGAGGGTTGGAGGGAATCCCACAGCAGACACTGGGATAGGGAGTCCTGGCTGGCGCTGGGATGGGGGACCCACAGGCACTGGGGTGGTGCCGGACTGGAGGCTCGTTCCGGGCTCTTGCCGAGGGAACGTTTGAACACAGCCGTTCCCCGAGTGGAATAAAGCATCGTGTTCGCTCCCGTGTATCCCTATAAACTCCGCGTACGTGCGTGTGGGTGGGCGAAGCGCTGCGTGCTGGGATGTGGCGGCTGTTTGGGTCTGTGCGGACATTCATACACATACCCACATCTCAGAGTGCCTCCCTTTTATTTTGCTTTGTAGTATCGAGCCTGAAAGTGCTGTTTAAAAAACCTCACATTTCTTTAAACTGCAGAAAACAAAGTGCTCCCTGTAAGTTACGATGTGCAGAATCAGTAAGAGCCAGCCGTGCAGAGCGTAGCTGCGCTGGAGTTTGGTGGCTGCATGCTTTTTTTTTTCTGACCTACTTGAAATAAGTATTAATTCATTGGTAATGCAGTGTCTGAAGTCTAGCTGGTTAGATGATAAGATAGCTCTGAAACGTGACTGCATCCAGACTGACTGATGCAGCCATGTTGTGATGTTCTCTCCCTCGGTTGTCTGCGTAAGTTGATTGCAAAAAAAAAATTGCTTAATACAGTCTGTATATAATCCAGTTTAATTTCTTACAAAATCTCTAACTTTCTTGATGTTAAGATTTAGTTTAGATTCTTAGAGAAAAGGGGAGATTTTCCAACTTGGTGGAATAGCAGATGGTGCTTTTGGGAAGGGGGCCTGAGATCTGCCAGCTAAATAAATGCATTATGGTACCATATGAAAACAATGGGGAATGGTAACAAATTATGACAAAAATAATGATGATGCCCCTATTTTTGTTTTTTTTTTTCACATAAAACTAGTAGTCTAAACTATGCTCCTCTGTAAATAATGGGTGAGAATAATGAAACAAATTGCTCAGAAAACAGGAAATACTAGTGGTACTCAATTCACTTTCATAATATTTATGTTTTGGTAGCATTCCATAACAAGCAGTTCAGCTATTAGTCTGAATATAAAGAATTTTCCAGGCTTTATAAGTTTAAACTATTTTTTAAGGCAAATTTGACAATGTGATATTCAGACCATGAGCTGATTCGTTTGCTGTAGTTTTCAGTAAGAAATTTTGTGTCTGCATCTGTAACTCTGTAATTTTGCTGGGTTTTGTGGAACACTGGAGATGATCTTGCCTGCTGTGCGCAGATGTGGCCTTCAGGGGGAAACAGTTAGAAAAGGTCTCTGCCTTCAAGTATTCTATTAAAAGAATTGCCAAGGTTTAGCAGTTAATTCTGCCCATGTATTTTACATATGAAGAACGGAATCTCGTATAAGAGAGGACCCATATTGGAAATGTATTTTCCCCTCTACCCCTACTTCAAAGTATATTCGTTAGATGAACAAAAGTTCTTACATCTCCCTAGAGCATATATGTCATAATCCCATGTCCACTGTGCAGCAAAGTAAGCGTTAAGGGTATTTTTTTTCTAGTGGTTGTTAATAATAAAACATTTAAGTTATAAGGCAAGTTGCTTAATCTGAAATAAATAATACTAAAATAACTGTCTTCCATGATCTTGGCGAACACTGGAAAACACATTCTCATGCTTCATGCTACATCTCTAGAAGTTTGGGATTGGCATCCTTATGAAAGAAGTGTCTAGTACTAAATTCTTGTGTAAATAACATGGAAATCTACATTAATGCTGTCTCTTATGCTGAGACTATCGTAGTATTGTGAAGATTTTATTCTGTTATATATGTACATATATAAGTATATATATTTATATATGTTAATTTAACCGTATATTTAATCAAAAGCAAGAAAATGTAAGCTATTCTTTAATTGAATTAAATGTACTTTGGATTTTTGAACTACTAAGAAAATGCTAGTCCCAGACAGTAATTACCCTTTTATGACATTAAAGGGGCAATTTGAGAAATTAAACCGATGAGGTTTCTGAGTTATTGCAAACCACTGACACTGGTCTGTGCAGGACAGTAGAATCTAACATAATTAGTTTTGTGCCAAGTGGCAGGAGGTTGAGATCTGTGTTCTGCAGTTGTTCTTGTGTGCTTGATCTGAAAATTGTAGTTCCTGCTGCAGAGGGGAATGCATGAAACATGGCTTAAGGATCCTTGACAGTCTAATACTGCAGTCTTTGGAGCACACTTGACTTAAAATCAAAGGGGTGGCCCATTTTATATGAACTGTGAGCTGAAGTAACAAATTGCTCAGGTGGTTGCTAAATAAGAGATTATCAAAAGCTCTTCAGCCTCTTTTAAGTGGAAATTAGGTACTAAGCTACTTCTGCAAAATCTTGCTCTTTCTTTGCTAGTTTGATATCTGAGAAGAAAGAAAAATTACTGATTTTTGTAGTGTTCAGCACTCAATACAGGTGGTACAGTTCTAGATGCTAAGGAGGTTCATCTTTTTCTGACAGATTAATTCGGGCCTCCAGTGTCCAGAGGTAAAGCACTCTGAAGTGAACCAGATCTCTGATATGCTCATGTACTTGCAGAACTGTTTGGTGAGCTGCAGCAGCATCTGATTGCATTTTGCCACCTTGTAGCAGTTGCATTTGAAATGCCTGAGTAGGCATGCGAATTACAATATCATTCAGGTCCTGTGCAGTCTACAAAAATAGATTGTCCTGTAACTAGCTTTGTCAGTTAATGTGTTTGGTCCTTTTAATGAAGAGAGAGATGTAATAGGTGACGCTTGTATAGTTGAATTTAACTTGAATACTTTTCTTTTGATGCCCACATCCCCTTCACACACATCCCTCCTCCACACACACACCGTTTTGCAATATCATTCAGTATAATTTGGGGAAGTTTGTCTAGAATTTATTAAGCATTAAGGTGTTCACGTTATTCTTGAGCTCTGCTATGGATGAAGTATACTGTTTAAATGCCAAACTGTGCCGAAAGGGGAGCAAATACAAGCTGCGAATAAAATTGTTTCTTTGGCTGAGTTTTACTTAAAGAATATGTTTTTGCAAGGTAAGAGCCTTTAAAGAAATTATGTAGTACTGAGTAGGGAATTCTGGATCTTATAAGTTTCTGTAACATTGAAGATTATTTCTTGTTGGTATGTGAAATTGGGACTAACTTAAAATTCAAGGCTGCTAACTGTTTGATATCCAGAAAATTAATTATCTAATTACTTAGGAGGTTCTGATGGATGAGTTATTGACACTGCTGTTCAGAATCCTGTCTAAAATGTTTCTATTATTTCTGATAAAATCTTTGAAGAGTGAAAGACGGGCTAAGGCTTTGCTACCTAGTAAGAGTAATATGTGACATTCAACCCTAACACCCACCTTTCATTCTTGAATTATGAAGTAGAGGAAGAGAAATGTGTATATTTCAGCATAAGTAATCGTCCTTGGTTGATTTTGTTTGTTTTCTCAACATATAAGTTCTTCAAAAATACAAATAAAAGTACCATCCTTGGACTTCTGGTTTATAGTATACAGTTTAGTTTCTTGGAAATGGTGAAATGAGCTGAAAAGAGCTACTCCATCTTTTCTGTGATTTAACCAGATATTAAGTAATACTGTTCAGTAATCCTATTACGGGTGAATCTCAGTATCTCTTGCTTTTCTCCTGAAAAGTATGGTATGACAAATATGAGAAAAAAAAAATCTCAGCTCTTTGATGAATTTAAAATTCAAAACATCCTTGAGCTGGAGCCTTGCTCGGCATAAGGAGAGTGTATCTGGATTTGGATCTTTAGTTTATGTGAGAAGGTCTATAAGCCTTTTCTCCGTTGATTTTTTTTTTCCCTGTAGCTTCAAGCCTTTAGCTTACTGTTTTGATACTGTTACTGAACATCAAAACTGAAATACTCATTTTTGCCATTGTGACTGTCAAAGTACTACCTGTTCTTCTGTTCTGAATGTTTCCATGTCCATGTCTGACCACCTTTCTCTGAACATCTGGGAGCTGCTTGAGCTGCTCTGCAGTTACCTCCTGCTCCTGTGTTGAGTGGTGATAGATGCTGATTTATTTTTGTCATTAGCTGGGCCGGGTTCTCTGTAGCAAAAAACACAACACTAGATGTGCTGTTTAGTTTTGATATGTAGTAAAACTCTTTCAACCAATTATTTGTACTGAAACACCACCACAATACTAGTCTTCATAGCTTTGCCTTGATCATTAATACATAAAGTATTCATCTTTTTCTTAAATGTGTGTTGATGTGAGATACTGCTGTTGGGGATTGTTGGTAGAGAGTAGAAAACAGCCTAAGCTGTTTACAGAAATTTGCAGTGTACTTGAATTTCTAGTTCTTTTCCCTCAGATGGTGATTAAGGTAAGCAATATTAAAAGTCAAGTTGTGGTAGGAAAGAGAGTAATCTCATAATTAGACTGAGTGGAAAATTAAGGGCTGGATGCTGGCAATAACTGAACTTGAGGTGTGAATTGACTGAGGGTTGCTCTTGGTGAAATTCACTTTTGTGATTACATACTTCTGATCCAGAACTGCTACAAAGTTTGCTTTCCTTAGCTGGGTAAGAGAAACTCATGACACCTGGTTGTCTGAAGTCTTTTTAACAGACCATCTTGTGCACCTCGATGGCTCACCTGAATTTTTCGCCTTTTTTAAGTCTCTTGATTTTGTTTAGATTCGTTTGTCTGTATAAAAGTGTAAGAGAGAAAGTCTTTGCACAAGATGGTGAGTCTGTTGGTAATATGTAAAATTTGAGCCATCCATATAAATACAACTGTCTGTAAACATATGCTCGTGTGGATTAAGACTAGGATCAACTGGTACAACTTTAAGAAAGTGAATGAATGGACAAATTACTTGAGTCATGGGGTTTTTTTTTTCCTCCCTAGACATAAGTGGGACTTAAAGAAAATGTTTGGTTGTTTATTAGATTTTGAGTATTCAGTGTAGGAACCACCACTTGAGGGAAATGCAGTTACTCTCATTTTATTTTACAAGCTCATGGATGCTGGTGTCTGTGCTGGGAAAGGTTTGACAAGCAGGGACACAATGCAAATCTGTTGCAGGCTAAGGTTATATAATCTGCTGGTGGATGGGAGGAGGGAAAACCAAACAGCTGCATCTGACCAAAAATAGAGGGGCTGTGGCAAGAGCCTTGTGACTGCAAGGTAACCTGAGCACTGGGGAAGAACCAAAGTAAAATGTGTATTAAAGTCAAATCTTATCAATGGAGTCAGAGTTGCATGGCCATTAAGAGTAACAGATTAGGATAGTAATCCTGAGAAGCTGACATGTTTGATTACATTGTGTTTTTTTCACAGTGTGTTGGTGAATGAAGTCTTGTCTATTTGGATAAAGCTTGACCAGGATGAGACTATTTGGGAGAATACCAAACTCTCTTGGGTGCTGCTGCGAAGCAGTTGCACTTGCACCTGATCTAATTTCATAACTTTTATGGTTTGGCAAATGTTCTCAGATCACTGCATAGTGCATGAAGAATCACTATATAGTGAGTCACTATATAGTGCAGGGCTTTGAAAAAGATCTCTAGTTTGAAAAAATGTCATTTATTTTGTGTGTGAA